>CM045918.1:9068259-9677189 GCA_025169955.1 Salix arbutifolia | reverse complement strand
AAAAGCAACCGAGTTTGTCCCCATGGTGTTCAAATAATGTAAAGTCGATATTTCGGGTCACACTGCGCAGCATTTCCCACATTTTTGAGTCAGAATTTACAGCCCATGACTCATATTGCTATGCTTAATCCGATCGAGCTTCTCTAATGATCCATGGTTTCCTAGCTAGCTTGCGCTGATCAACTGATCCATGCAGATGTAATAACTCAATTTCTCGGTTATTTTTAAAAATTTATCCAAAAATAAAATAAAAAAGATTGGTATTGGTAGGAAAATCATTGTGGAAATTTTGGATGTTTTTTATAGTCCGATCGTATCTTTCTTGTCCCAAAAAATAGAGAAAAATACAGATTTAAGGATAAAATAATTTATTATTGGATAAATCTGTGTAAAAATTAAGTCAAAAAGCATAATTATATTTTTATGGGTCGATTTGATTTAATCATTGACTAATTTAAAGTGTAATTATATTTAAAAATTAATATAAGATTTATTATAGAATGTATAGCATGTATAAGAAATTAATATAGGATTATTTCAATATTGTAATCTCCACAGTAACTGCTGTGTTCTGCTACTGCATGTGTATAAATAGAAAGATTGGCTATGACATAATTTAATACACTTTATTATTTCCAACTGGATTCTATTAAAGATTTAATTAAATACAAGAATTTTTAACGTGGATGCTGTTCTTTCCTTGGCAAGAAATAATTTTTCAACGAAAGGTTTGGCAAGCACTGTTCTGTGGAATAACATTAGATCATCAGGAACAAATTCATATTTATAATATTTGATGCAATTAAATGGGATTGGGAATGTGTTTTTTGCTTTTTATCTCACAATGCTGCATCTTGGGTTCGTTCTTATAATTATTTTTTTATTTTTTATTTTTTATTTTTTATTTTTTTCGCTTTATTTCCATCCACTAGATGGCCACCTTCATAGAATTCTTCGATATTCATTAAACAAATATATATCACTCTGCGTAGAATTTATTGTTTTCTAAGAGACAAACACAAATAACTCTTGAGGTTTGACTAGAAAAAAATGATTCTTCAAGAAATAAAAGATTCCCCGGCGAATGAAGACAAACTGTATTTTGCGCTTATATATTAGGTTCATGCCCATCATCCATCTCACACTAACAATCTCTTCATTTTTCCAGTACTATGAAAACTTGGGTCCTTATCCTTGTCTCCACCGCCATCTCTATTCTCCTGAAATTCATCTTCAACAATTTCTTAGGTTCCAAGAAACTCCCTCCAGGTCCCCTGATCTTTCCTATCATCAGCAACTTACTATGGTTCAGCACGTCCATGTTCAAGGGAGAGTCAATGCTTCGGTCCTTACATGCCAGGTTTGGCCCGATCGTCACCCTCAACATCGGTGCTCGCCCCTTTATATCCATGGCCGATCGAAACCTCTGTCACCAGGCTTTAATACGTAATGGTGCGCTATATGCTGACCGTCCAGAAGCTCTTCCTGTTGACAAAATTATTTCTAGTAATCAGCTTGCCATCCTTTATTCCCGTTATGGTCCAACTTGGCGCCTCCTACGGCGCAACCTCACTGCAGAAATCCTCAATCCTTCGGCTGTGAAATCTTACTCTCGTGCACGAGAATGGGTGTTGCAAATCCTCCAGAATCGCCTCGAGTCTCAAGCAAAATCTGGCCGTCCTGTTTTTGTGATGGAACACTTTCGATATGCCATGTTTTGTCTATTAGTCCTCATGTGTTTTGGTGACAAGCTTGATGAAAACCAGATTAAAAAAATAGAGGAAGTCGAGCATCAATTGCTTGTGAATCTCCATAAGTTCAGTATACTCAACTTCTGTCCAAGAATGACGAAAATTGTGCTGCGCAAGCGTTGGGAGGAGTTGTTTCGCCTTCTAAAGTGCCAAGAAGATGTATTGATTCCATTTGTAAGAGAAAGAAAGAAGGCGAAGGAAAAGCGATCGAGGGAACCAAATATGGAGGACTGTAAGGATGAGAGTGTCTTATCTTATGTTGATACACTGCTGGATTTGCAACTCCCTGATGCGAATAGAAAGCTTAATGAGCTTGAAATTGTTAGTTTAAGCTCCGAGTTCCTTAGTGCAGGCACGGATACTACTACCACAGCCTTGCAGTGGATCATGGCAAATATGGTTAAGTACCCACAAATTCAAGAGAAGCTGTTCATGGAGATTAAAGGGGTTGTTCGAGATGGGGAGGAGAAAATAAAAGAAGATGATCTGCAACAACTTCCATATCTAAAAGCAATAATTCTAGAAGGGCTAAGGAGACACCCACCCTTCCATTTTGTTTTTCCACATGCAGTGACTGAAGACGTGGTGGTGGGTGAATATGTGATACCTAAAGAAGCGGCCATTGTTATCAGTGCAGCTGAAATGGGGTGGGATCCAAAGGTGTGGGAGGATCCCATGTCATTTAATCCTAGCAGGTTTTTAAACAAAGAAGGAGAAACATTTGACATGACAGGGAGAAGAGAGATCAAGATGATGCCATTCGGGGCTGGGAGAAGAATCTGTCCTGGTTATGCTTTGTCGATGCTTCATTTGGAGTATTTTGTCGCAAATCTGGTTTCCAAGTTTGAGTGGAAAGCTGTGGATGGAGATGATGTTGATTTGTCTGAGGAGCAAGAATTCACAATGGTGATGAAGAATCCATTACAGGCCCAGTTATCCTTGAGGTCGAAATAAACTTATGATAAAAGTCGTCTATTATTGGTGTAACAAGGAACCCCTGATCATGCTATGGTCGAAATGATCCTGAAAGTTCTTCTTCTTCTTCTTCCGCCTTATCATTCCCCCTTGTTTTCTTCGCCGTGCGGTGTTGCTGTTACTAATCACACTAGTAAGCATCATTAGAACTGTTTGAGATTGATTTTTATTGCAAAAATCTACTATGTTTACATGAATAATTAAATAATATCCTCGTACAAAATTTAATTTTTCGATATATTATTTCGTCAAGTTTTTTTTTTTATCAAAAGTGGTATAATTATATTTTTTTTCTTATTATGAAAAATGCTCTTAAGCTGTACAAGAATTTAATTTTAATTATAGAAAAAATAATTTTATTTATTTTTAAAAAGTTATGATTGAGTAATTCTGAAATATTTTATATCCTGAAATATTTTAATTAATTTTATGATTTTTTCTATTATATTCTTATATAACTAAAAATAATTTTAAAATGAAGAATATAGTTTTGTTTATTTAAAAAACAAATTATGATTGAGTAATTCGTAATATTTTATATCTTGAAATATTTTAATTAATTTTTTGGATTTTTTTCTATTATATTCTTATATAACTAAAAATAATTTTAAAATGAAGAATATAGTTTTGTCAGTTTTGATAGATAAAATCTGAGGAAAAAATATACTAGAGAATTTGAATATTATAAAAGGTAAAATGGGCATAATAAAAAAATTAGGGATTTATTGAAAAATTGTCCAATTCATTTCAACACTCTCTTTTTTCTTACTTTCAACCATGACTAATAATTGTGGGGAAAAAAATAGAGGCGTTTTGATAAATGAATGAAAATATTGAAAAATAATTTAATTTCATAATTAAAAAAATCAAATTGGCAGTAATGCATGTGATTCACAATACTCATTATATGGAAGCATACAATTTTAATTTACTTTGTGAGGAAAAAAATTATTAAGAAAAATATTAAAGAGAAAATCATGTGTGCTAAAAACAAATCATTCTTATATCTTTTTGAAATCTTATAATTTTTTGGTTAATTTCTTCCATATATCTCTTTAGTGATTATGATCATGGGTACTCAAATGTAAAACTTTTGGTTAAAGTTGTACTGTAATTTCCAACTTCACTTCCTCCTCCTGACTTTGCCTACTCTTGTCTCCCTCTGACCTCAGCAGCACAGACTTGCGGTCAAACACTCTTCAATGGCTTCAAAGCTTCCATTTCTCCACTATTCGGCGGCCCCACCACCGGAAAGCCACTGCCCACATTTTATTCCCCTCCATTATATTCCCATCAGATAAACATTATTGTCAGCAAATAACAGGAACAAGACATCATTTCTTTCTCCTCAATTGTTTCCTCTAAAGAACCAAATTTGGTTCGATCATCTGTATCTGTTTGATCCAATCTGATCTGAATTTCCCTCTTATTTGTCCAACTGGTCCATGGGGTTACCTGGACTGCTCTCTTTGCCACTGGTGCTTTCGGTATCTGGCAATTCACCACCCCTTTTCTTGCTTTTTAATTATGATATTTTGGTGTTTGTCCCAGTCCTGCAATCTGGGCCGATCGTTGAATTGCGTATGCATGAATGTGGGACCCCACATATAGTTGTGATAGCTTAGGCCCGTTGGATATTGCTGTTGAAATTGGAAAAACACTTCAGACCGCATTACCAAACAAGCATTTTACTTATATTTAGCTGGAATGGTTGAGATTTATGTTTGATACTGTGAGCTGATTTGTTGTTGTCGTTGTTATGGTCAGAGAGGACCAAGATTTGAAGTGCTTTGAGTGGTGCATTAGTGAGTACTTAGTTGGACTAGCAGCTAGTAATCTGGGGATTATTATATGTGAATTTCCTGCTTACTCTTTTTTTGGACAAAAAAGATGGATTAAAGAAGGGAACTGTACAAGAGGGCCTGCAAAACTCAGCCACTAAGGGGCCTCGAGCAGCAGGAAACAGCTAAGCCGAGAAGGCAGCAAAGAAAAAAGAAAAAAATACAAAGGCTGATACCTACGAGCCCCACTACAAGACAAAGATCAAATAACGAAAACCAAAACAAAGGAGAGCCTTGGCCCTGGACCCAGCGACAGGCCACTCGGTCCTGCCAAGGACAACCCAAACGTAGCCGAAGAAACCCCCCAGCCCAGCAAGTAATCTTCCGCAAACCCACGGCCCCAGAAGAAGATCTCGGAGAAGAAGCCCACAAGGAAGAGGAAAAGGCCCCCTGACTTGCCCCCAACAGACTAGGCCAAGGAGGAGCCAAGGCCCACAAAAGCCAACACAGCCCAACAAGACACGGCCTCCATAGGAGATGGGCTATAAATTCCAGCATTCCTTCACTCTTACGGGGATTGGCTTCTTGTAATGAAGCAGCAAAATCCTCAATTGCATCATGGCTTCCTTAGATAGAGTGGCAGCTTCCTTGTGCTTGTTGTTGAACACTCGCGCATTTCTTTCCTGCCAAAGGAAATAAACTGAGCTGGTGATAGCATGTCTCACCATCATGTGATCAAACTTCCCCTTGTGAGGAAAATTGGATGCAGCCCATTGCAAGAGACAGTCCCATCGCATGGGGGGAATAGCAATTCCCACCTTTGAAATTATGGCATTCCAGACCCTACTCGAATAGCTACACTGGAAAAACAAATGAGCATGAGTTTCAGGTCTTTCACCATACAGCACACATAAATTTGAGGTGATCATGTGGGACACATGGGGCTTGTCCATCGTGGCCAAACGCCCTCTCATTGCAAGCCAGAATATAAAGGAGATTCTCGGCACGTGGTCAGGGAACCATGCAAGATTAGCAATAATATTCAAAGGCTTTTTCTTTCTGATGTGGTTCCACGCAGAAGCAATGTTGAATCTTCCATTAGAGTGACCTTTCCATTTAGTAGTATCTGCCCTGTCCATCTGGGGCTTGCATTTAATTTTATCCCAAATAGCATGCATCTCGGGGGGGCCTGAGGGGAAATTCCAGTCCCCATTTCTGATAATACTTGCAACAGTTGTCGTCCAAGGAAGGCCAGTTGAAGCTAACATTCTCGCCGGCTTGGACCCATAAATACGGCTACTATCTGGAAGCCAATAATCAAACCAAAGAGAGGTGTTTTCACCATTGCCAATCTGCGACGTAAACATACCTCTATATCTGTCTCGACTAGCCAAGATTGTCTTCCAAGCCCAAGAGGATTTCCCTGTTGCCGTAATCTCCCATAAACATCTTCCCTTGATGATCTCTCGGTGGACCCAAGCTGACCAAATGGAAGATTTCTCTGCAAGAATCCTCCATAAATGCTTGCTAACCGCTGCTTGATTCCAATCCCGAAGCCTTTTAATCCCAAGCCCTTCCTCCTGCAAAGGAAGACAAAGCTGATCCCAGCTTACCTTGGCTCCTCCTCTAGACAGCGTTGCCCCACGCCAAAGGAAGGCTATAAGGGTGCTTTCAATGCTCTTTATGATCGAAACAGGAAGCACAAACATTGAAGACCAATAAACCTGCATGGAGAAGAGGGTGGATTTGATGAGCTGCAATCTCCCAGCGTAGCTTAGAGATGCCGTCGTCCACAGCTTAATACGAGCAGTGATTTTATCCAACAACAGGACGCAATCACTTTTCGTTAGCCTCTTTGTCAACAAGGGAACTCCCAAGTATGTCACTGGGGGAGCCATTAGGTTGAAACCTAGCATACTCTTTATATCCTCCTTCGTAGCCTCATTCACCCCGGACAGAAAAAAAGAACTTTTAGCATTATTTATGCTAAGCCTTGATTGAGTCGTGAAAGTTTCCAACACTTCTTTGATGATTGAAACCGAAGCAACATTTGCATGGCTGAACATAAGTAAATCGTCAGCAAAACAAAGGTGGTTGATTTTTGAATTCGCACATCTCCAGTGGTATTGAAAGCCCAGGTTAATAGTTGCCTCCTTGACCAGCCCATTTAGCCCTTCCATGGCTAAGACAAATAGATAAGGGGACAAAGGGTCACCTTGCCGCAGCCCCTGCGTGGAATGAAACCAGCCCTAAAGGGTCCCATTGATGCTCACCGAGAAGTAGGGTTTGCATATACACGCCCTAATCCAGTTGATCATGTCCGCAGGAATCCCAACTTGAGACAAACCATTGAAAATAAAATCCCATCTCACTGTATCGAAGGCTTTCTTTAAATCAATTTTCATAGCACATCTCAGCTGACCATTAGGCAAGTGATACCCGTGCATGAGCTCCTGAGAGTAAAGTTGTCAATACCGTTCCGGTTTTTCGATTGGAACGGAACGTTCCGGTTTCGGAGCGTTCCGGCGTGCCGTTCCGGTCGTCGTACTGTTCATATATAATTAATTATATATATATATATATGAAAAAATAAAATATTAATTTAACAAACATAATTAAAATTCAAGATAAATTAACTTTAAATTATACAATACAAACACAAAGTTAAACAAACATAATCTCAAAACAAAATGAAAACTAGTTTTGAAAACTAGTCATGTCCTGCAAATAAACACAAAAACCTGGTAAAAAAACACTCTTTAAAACAATATGATGTAATTGTGAGTCGGGTACTTATGGATGCATAAAAATAAAAATGGAAACGCATTGCCATCCATCTTTTTAGAGTAGACCTAAAATGTGGAACAAAACAAAAGTAAACCTACAACTGTGCACTAATCTATAAGCAAGTTCCATGTTTATCATCCATGTTTCACAGTTTCTGTTCTTTGAGATCCTTGACGACCATTGGATTGTTGCTTTAGTAATTCCTAATCCACAACTGTCTCATTACACCGAAAGAGCGACATAACCAATAATACAGCTTGTACCCTTCAGTTCAAAGCCATGGTTTCACTCTTTTCCTTCCCACTGCCCTACCTGAAAACATAATCTCAATATAGGAATCCCCATTCCTATATCAACTTCTCCTTCTCTTGCGCAAACAGGTAATATGGTCACCACCGTCACTATAACAGGCAATAAACCTTCCTCTCCTAACATCTCCATCAGCAAATCAAAACTCTCTCTAGAAAACTCATTTTCACATAAAAAAATAGCACCAAAGATCAGAACCGACAGGAGACTTCTACAAAATGAAAAGTAGTGATGAAGGAACAGAAATGCAAGATATGCCCTGGAGTTCTTCGAAGGCAACATGAACGTAAGACAATCAAACACCTGATGGCACAAAATGCATCAAAGAGATGCCCATAATAAACTCGGTGGAAAGAAGATTAGGTAAGCATATAAACCAGCATCAGCCAAGCTACCATGCATTCACTATACACCTAGTTTTTACTCAAACAACATCTATAATAATCCATTTCTCATGTGCAAGCAGGAAATGAAATGATCCAAAGAAAAACTATTCTAAGTAATAAGGAGAAGTCCTTGTAACTTTCACAACAAGCGAGTCAAGCTCACACTATTTATGGATGTCTTCTTGGTAAATTCAGAAGACTAAGAGAATAAAAGACGATAGAAACAAAGGATGGGTCTTTTGATGGTGGAAGACAGAGCTATTAAAAATATATATGGTAAAAAAATATTGCCATGAATTCCACGAAACCAAATTCATCTCACAGGCATAAAATCAAACACTTTCATCACCTCATCCACAACCTCACATTTCCCATACATTCCCACCAAAGCATTGCCCACAAACACATCCAAAACCAAACCCATTTTAATCACCATCCCCTCAATAACCTCTCCTAACCTAACATCCAAAATCCCACTAGAAGCCTTGATCACAGAAGGGAAAGTAAAATTATCAGGCTTAAAATTTGTATTAGAAACCATTTATCCATAAACACTTTAACTACATCGCCATAAAAAATCAATTTTATAACAGATACAAGAAACATGTGGGAGAGCACACGCAAGAACAAGAAATAAAAATTAGAAAAGATTTGGAAAATTAACCTTTTTGTTCGATGGGGGTGCTGTCTGCCATGAGAAGAATTGGGAAAGAAGTGAAGACTGAAGACCCGATGAAGATGCAAGAATTTTTGGGTGCCGGGGCTGTATGTTTGATTTAAATCGGAGAGGTAAGGATACATTAAACGACGTCGTTTTGCTTTTGAACCCGGAACGGAACCGAGGCGTTCCGGCCGGAATTTGGCCGGAATTTCCGGAACAGGCCGGAATGAAAACCGGGACGAAAACGACATCGTTTCATCCCGGTTTTCTCACCGGCATGGCACGTTCCGGCCGTTCCGGCCGGAACGGCACGGAATCGACAGCTTTGCCTGGGAGAGCAAAATGGCATCAGAAATTTGTCTTCCTGGGATGAACGTTGTCTGAGCAAGACCCACAATCATTTCAAGGGCTTTTTTCAACCTCTCGGCAATGACTTTAGAAATAGTCTTATACACCACGTTACAACAGGAGATAGGCCTGTAATCTTCCATACCACTTGGGTTCTCCACCTTCGGAATGAGCACTATCGTGGCTGCGTTAATACACCTTGGCATGTCGCCATTACTGAAGAAGCTCTGGATGGCCTTCGTAAAATCAATACCCACAATGTGCCAACAATGCTTGAAGAAAAGAGCAGAGAAACCATCAGGCCCTGGAGATTTACCATCAGGAATCGAGAAGAGGGCTCTCTTTATCTCATCCTCTGTAACTGGAGCTGTAAGCTCTTGCTGAATAGCAGTGGAGACGGGAGGAGGGAACCTGCCAGTACCCATTTCATGTGGATGAAAGGTTGTGGGAGCCATAATACCCTTGTAGTACTCTACTGCCAAATCCCCCAAACCCTTCTGATCATGAACAACTCGGCCATCATTATCCTTCAGACTGTGAATCTGATTTCTAGACTGGCGGTGCTTCACACTTTTGTGAAAAAAAGCTGTATTTTTATCCCCCAGCATTAGCCACTGAATTCTAGACTTCTGCTTATAGAAGGATTCCTCATCTTGTATTAGCTTATGGTATTTATGGGCTGCTTGTCTCTCTTCTGTTTGGACCCTATCATTCAACGGATCCCTGTCCAGGTGAGTCTGAGCCTGCTCCTAATCTTCCCTAGCTTGCACCACTTTACCCGAGATATCCTGCCTGTGATGCTTGTGCCAATTCCTCAAGTGGGCTTTAACTTTGTTTAGCTTTGTGGTCAACTGAAACATGGCATTACCCACTACCCGATCCTGCCAAACATTAGAGACAATGGGCAAGAAATCCTCCTGTTGGGTCCATAAGTTCAGGAATTTGAACTGCAAGGGCAGGGTGACCTGCTTAGGGTGCAAATGCAAAACCATGACACTATGATCTGACATGTTTCTAGGCTGGAAAATAGCTTGGGCATTCGGCCAAGCCAAGTTAAAGCCCAGATTACCGAGAACCCAGTCCAACTTCTTAAGAATCATGTTTTGATGATCTTGCCTATTATGCCAAGTATATCTTAGCCCACTATAGGAAATAGAGTGCAATTGCGCAGCAAGAAGACAATCCCCAAAATCATTTTTATGCCCTGCCCATCTAACATCTCCCCCTTTACTATCAGAAGCCTTAAGCGTGGCATTAAAATCCCCCATGAGCAACCAACTTCTTTATCCTTGCCTAAAACTGTGCCTGCACAAATAAGCCCAAAGGTCTTGCCTATCTGCTGGGGTATTCATACCATACACAAAAGTGACCGTTAATCTCATGTTGCTTTTCAAATTCCTCACTTCACAAGTCATCCATTGCTGGGCCGAATGGATGCAATGGACATGGCATTCAGTAGAATCCCACCCAATAATAATTCTAGTGGTGTTACCCGAAGTCCCATTTGAAAAGAAATTCCACCCAGTCAAGTTCAAACCCCTCTGAACTTTCTCAACATTCTCATGCAAGACCTTAGTTTCTAGCATACCAACAATTTTCAGATTATTTCGCAAAATCCAATCATGGACTACTTTCTGTTTATTTGGGCCATTGAGACCCCTAATATTCCAAGAACTGAACATAAAATTATTCATGGAAAAGGAAAAGCAAACCCGGGATTAGAGGCAGTGAACCTCCTTCCCCTTCTTCTTCCCTCCCTTTTTCTTCTTAGCTTTTGTGTAAGCTAGAGAAGAATTCCCGCTGGTCTCATTGGTATCCACCACTGGGGAATCCCCACTCGACGTATCTCCTTCTCCAGTAATATTCTGACTTTGGAAAAAGGCCACCTTGTTGCCAGTGCAACGCTGAGTCTCATGCCCATGTGGACGAACCACATCCTTTAGAGCAACATCATCCAATTCAACGAGCTCTAGGTCATGCCCAGTGTCCACGATCACTCCTTTACCCTTCGCACGGTTCTCCTTTACTGGTTGAGCCGTAGTGGGGCCTGCATTGTGCTGAGAATTGGTGCCTTTCTTAGCTTTCCCCCGTTGAGTGTAGGCTGAGCTGGACTCCATGTCTGTTGGGTTCTGCTTGTTTTCACTCATGTTGCTAAGGTCCACAGTCTTCTCCTTTGCATTGATGTCCCGCAGACATCCTTCCCCGAGAAGGGTTCCCTCTAGAGTCCCTCCATCAATGGGAACCTTAACTGGTTCCGCCTTCTCCACCATCTTGCACGAGTGGCCAAAGAGATTGCACGAGGCACATCGAGTTGGTTTCCACTCGTACTCCACCTCTATATGCAGTGGTTCCGTTGAGAGGGGTGTGATAATGTCAAAATTGTGCACAAAGGGCGTCCCTGCATCTAGCTCAACACAGACTAGCAAAATCCAACCGCGAGCAAGTGTAAGTAGATTCATCACAAGACAGTGGCTTACCAACCTTGCTTGCCACCAAGCTCAATCCCTTTCTTGACCATAAAGGGAACGGCAGCCCGTGGATTCTAATCCAAACTGGCAGCTTTGAAATTTTGTTCTTGTCAAACACAAAATGAGGGTGCCATTGCTGCAGAATAATTGCTTTTCCGCCAAACAACCATGGTCCCTTTTCCAGAATTTCTAACATCTGCTCTTCTTTTTGGAAACGAAAAATAATGAAGCCTGTGGCCGTAGTCATGACTGCCTCAAGGCCACACGGCTTGCAATGGAGTTTACCGCGTGATAATTCATTTTATATCCGGGGAAAAATCCCACCATGCTCCTGTTCCATTGTTCGGCATGCTCGGTTAGCATGTCCTCCGTTATCTCCATCTGTTGCCCGCTGGCTGGCGGCGGTATGGGGTCTAGCGTGAAGCGTGTGCTTGCATCTGTCACTTTAACTCTATCTGCCCAAGAGGATCCCAAGGCCTGGTTCAGCTTTTGGTGAGGCTTTGCTGGTTTTTTGTTCATGACTGTAGGTTGCGAGTGGTGCTAGGTTTTTTAGGGTTTTGTTTGAGGGGGGCGCAGGTGCAGGATGACAAGATTCCTAGGTGAATTTCCTGCTTACTCTGCTATTGCTGCCTGTTCCATTGTTGTTGTTTAGAGCTGATGCGCCTCCGAATTCAGTATAACGGATCAGGTAATAATCAAACTGTTGATAATCATTTGTTGCAGTGGAAAATAGATTAAATGGGTGTTGATCCATAATGAGGGTTGGTTTGAAAAATAAAATGTGTGTGGCTGTTTTCGCTTCTTTTTTTTTTCTGTTAGAAATTGTTTTTGAGGGGTGGTTTGATTTTTTTGTTGTGTGACAGTGGGAACAGAATTGGCATATATGGCAGTGCCAATGCGAGTCCTTGGTCAGGATAGTTGGAAGATGGCAGCCGCTCTCATGGTAGACTTATTAGTGGAGGTATAATTTTGATTTCAAGATCTCAATTGGTTGGTGTCCTTGTGTTGCTTCATCTCGACTGATTTGGTGATGTTTATGGTTTGATATTGTGTAGCTGTGAATTATGTTGCCATTTCGGATGCTCCTGGTGTATCTCCATCAGTTTTTGATGCTGGGCTAGCTGCAGATAATGCTATGTGGTGGTGTATTTTACATGTTGTAGATTTGAACTCTTCTAGCCATATTCCATGCAAGGAATTTCTTTCAGGCACCTTTTCCTTGGTTCGAACAATGTTTGAAATATCTGATACAACGACTTGAGTTATGGTTGATTCCGGCTGTAGAATTGAGACATGGCTGAATCCTTCCATAGCCCAACTGGATTTTGGAGAAATTTTTCATACATAAAGCATCGCCCTCAAAAATAACCAAGTAACAAACACAAAGGACAATACCTCTGTATATTCATAGGTTGTCGTCCTGTGGGGTCTCTTCGGTCCTAATAGTTAGCCCTTCTTATAGATTGATCAAGGTGTTATCTTTTTCTTTGATATTTTCTCGTAGATGATTTTTCAAATGATTTGTATGCACATCAGACAAAGCATGCGCATAAAATGAAAGAAAAAAAGTCATAGCTCCATAGGAGTTAATTTTGAGGCTATGAAGGGCAAAGTAGAATGCAAAACATTGAATCTAATTTTCATTTTGGATAATAAAAAAATATGGCATGCATGTGTGATCGAAGTTGCAAATTAGATCAGGATAAGCTTTCAAGTCAATGGTTCTAAACTAATTATTATTGCTGAAGAAACTCCACTCAATTTTCTAATCTGAAATTGCTGTCGTTGTCGATAGCATTGACCTATTGTTTGTCTCAAAAACGTGCCTCCCGTGAATTTCTGAGTACTTAATAATTCCCGCTTGCCTGTATCTGAAAATCTGAACATGACATTAGTTTTGAAGGATTCCAATTTCCATCCATTTTCCTTGTGACAGATGCAATAAGCACAGGATATCTGACTTTTGTACAATGGCTGCTTTTCCCAACAGGACTTTTTTGCTGTGGTTGGTGCTGGTGGGAGAATATGGAATGCCACCAACACAGCACCAAGTATATTCTTATTTGATCCAGTTCAAGTAACTGTTCATCTTGCTGTGATTCTTGGATTTGGAGGCCCTACAACAGCATGTGGAATAGCCACAGCCAAAGGATGGGGTTCTCTGGTAGTTCCTGGAATTCTTGCAAGCATTTTTGGGTTTCTATTGCAACGTTTCTTGGTATTGGCTTTGGAATGATGCTCCTTAAATACTTGGCATAACCTTTTCTACTGTATGAAACTTGTAAATTTTTTGTGCGGTATCAAAATCAAAGCTGCTGCATATTGAAATCCTTCTGTTTTTATTTATGTTGCCATTGAACATCTGGAGCCCTCCCTTCACCACCCCGATGGGGATAGTCTACAGATTCATAACGACTAATCTTACTACAGGACATATACCTGGCCAATATTTACATCTTCGGAGCTTTCCCTGTATGTTTTTTCCTGATATTTAACCCTTCCTGCAAACTCATGAGCTTTTGCTGGAAGACCTGAGAACCCAATCCTTAGTTTAGGGCAGAGTTATCACCTCCTCCCTTCTATTATTGCTTTTATTAAAAGCATATTCAACTGCCTTTCGCATCGCAAAATATTGTATGCTAGCTGATAGAGGAGGCCGACCCCCTTATTGTGGTACTGGTGTACTACACTGCTTCTCATCCACTAGTTAACTGTACTTGCATTGACTTCAAAAAGTCAATTGTACTTGCACTAGTAACCATTGTATGATCTATAGTTCATGTGTTGTACATTTCCGAACTTTTCTGAAATAAATAGCTAGATGTTGGAAAATATGTCAAAAAACAAATTCTGGTTATTCAGGAAATTAAGAAAATACTTCCAAAACAAGTCAATCCATAAAATTTAAGAAGAACAATCACTGCGAAATGAAGTCCTGAAAATTACCAAAAACAAAAGCAAATAAACGCAAAACTAAAGATGGAATTGGAAGCAACCTCGAAATGAGCATAGGTGGTTGCCTGCAACATGAGCCTCTAAACGAGCTTTTCTAAATTGGAGTGATTTGCATCATTTTAACACCTGGATCAAAAGTTATGGCCAAAATACTTGATGGTGGGCAAAAAGATCCCTTAACCGGCCCGATTTACTATTTTCACCATCCCTGTGTTGATATGCCCTGTCAAGGTAGGCCAATTCCGTATCTTATAGCTCAACTCCTCCAAAATCTCCAGCATCAAGAACTTATTATCTTAAGAATCTGTAAACGAATTAATGAAAGGGACATAAGATTGGTTTAGCAATAAATAATGCAACTATGTACATGTAAACGTCATTTAGGATAAATGATTCTTTTTCAGTGTTTACGCAATGGGTTAATTTATGTGTTGATAACATATTCTGCAGTTATTATATGTTTTTTCCTGATTAAAAGAGGCATTTTCTTATATTTTAATGTTTTTGACTATCTAGATTGAGCCAAATCATTTATTTTTTTTATTCCAGGAAAATTTATTTTCTGGAAAACGCTCTTTGTGGACCCAAATGAGTGAGTAAAATCCTAATTGTCTCAGATTTTTAACCTGTTATGCATATCTCAAGTCATTTATCATAACACCGCGTCCCTTGGGATGAGCCAAATCACATTATCTGCAAATGTAATCACTTACAAATGGGTTATATAATGTGCATGAATCATGCTGTTTCTTTGTACTTCTACCAACGATGGCGTCGTGCAAGAAAGGTCTTACATGGTCTATAAATTCTTTTCGACAGCTGCAAGCTTACAGAACTTCATCAATGTTTGCAGGGTTACAATTAACTCCAACTTAGCACAACGTCCTCCTTCCATAACAACCTCACAAAACAAAGAAGATGAGCAGCATGACAGTCTTCAGGCTAATCTTCCTAGTGATGTTTCTTGGATGGCTAATGATTTGGGTTATGTTGCCCACTAAAGTTTACAAAAATGCATGGACTCCTAAACTCAACGACAAGCTTAATTCAACATATTTTGAAGCACAAGGTTGTTTTTTGACAATCCTTTCCTATCCAGATAACTAGCTTAAATCATTATGCTGTTAATGTGTTTTATTTCATTCTTCTGATTGATTTATTCTACATTACTACAGGCACAAATCTTCTGCTGTTTTCTTTCCCTGTGATGTCCATAGCTGCCTTTGGATGTGTATATCTTCATTTACAGAAGAACCTGAGAAAGCCAAACTCCAGAGGGTTGTTTTTTCTTCCTAGTCCACTTCAGTTATTTCCATTGTTTTGATATTTAAGAGTGAAATGTGCATTCCGTGATTTGGATTTCATCACATGCACTTTTGCATATTAAACTGATTTCAGTGTTCTTACAAGCAATCGGAGCCTGTCATTCTTAAGACGTCCGGCACTCGTGATGGCTCCTTTGGGAATTGTTACTGCAATGGAGCTTGCTTTTGCAGCCATGTTTATAGCACTCTTGATCTGGTCTCTTGCCAACTATTTGTATGTCAGCTTCGGTCATCTTCACATGCATAAACAAGGGGAGAAAGTGTAAGATAACTTTCGCTTTTTTGTTCATTCTCAATTCATCTTCTTCTCCCTCAAAATCCATTAATTGATATGTTTTTTCTTGTTAAAGAACCATCTTATCTAAGAACTTAAATTGTTAGGTGAAGCCTCGGAAAGAAGTAAAAATCATTTAGGCTTGAAACTTGCACGGGTTCATATTACCTTGTGCTTGATTTTTATCAAATAAAATAGGGATGGTGAGATTCGAACTCATAACCGCTAGATCAACAAGGTTCTAATACCCTATTAAATAATCATCTTACCTAAAAATTTAACTTGTTAGATGAGCTCCTAGATATAATTTATATTATTTTCTAACATTTTTCACCCATCATCAATCAACTTCTGTAGGTGGCTAGCTAAGTTCCGAAGTGTATCACTGAGACTTGGATATATTGGAAACATATGCTGGGCATTTCTCTTCTTTCCTGTCACTCGGGGATCTTCAATTCTGCCTCTCGTGGGACTTTCATCTGAGTCCAGTATCAAGTTTCACATATGGCTCGGTCATCTTTCTATGATTCTTTTTGCTGCACATACTGTTGGTTTCATCATATACTGGGCAATCAATAACCAAATGATTCTGGTACTTGCACTACTACTAATCATGTTTAATTAGACTTTCTTGGTCAATATTGTGGCCTTTAGCTTTTGTGTGGCTATACTTTTTATCCTATGATACTGATTGTTTTGTCCTCAGAAATATCAGATCAAAGGTGCGGAGTCTCTTCAACTATTTGTGTGATTGGAGATCCTTATCGTCTCGTTTTTCCTTGGAAACCAATCATGATGTCTTAATTTTTGGACAGAAGTGAGGGGCCTGAAAAAGTGGTCTTAGATTCCTTTTGCTAAAAGCTTTTCTTTCTTTGTCAATGTTAAAAGTTTCATATGGAGAATTCACCATCTATGAACATGAACAGCATCAAAATACAAGAACGAAAAACAAAATACATAAAGGAAAGAGGCTTTTCAGGACATGGGGCATGGTTGCATACATACTCTACTAGGGTGCCATACATGAGAATCTCTTGCACATTTTTTCATTTGATTATACGATGAGATCAATCTTTCAGAGGGTTTGTAGAATGATAAAGAATAATATAAATTGTATTTTAGAATTTTATCTAATAATATTGTTAATGTCAAAAAAATTGTGTACGTTATACCTGAAGTTCTAGTGATGCCACCAATAGTGTTTCCTGCATTAATTTGCCAAGTGTTATTCACAGTGAAAAATTCATGAAACCATGCAGATGCTGGAATGGAGCAAAACCTATGTATCGAATGTTGCTGGAGAGATTGCAATTGTACTTGCATTAGCAATGTGGGTGACGAGCTCTTACCGTATTAGGCGTAAAATGTTTGAGGTTTTCTTCTACACCCATCAACTATACATTCTCTACGTAGTCTTCTACGTATTGCATGTCGGTGCTGCCTACTTCTGCATGATCTTGCCTGGGATCTTCCTCTTCATCATAGACCGATACCTGAGATTCTTACAGTCACAGCGACGGGCGAGATTAGAATCAGCTCGTCTCTTGCCATGTGGCAGTATTGAGCTGACTTTCTCCAAGAGTCCAGGTAAGAACAGATTTCTATCTAGAGATGCAGAAATTGAAACATTTTATGTCATTATAGATTAATGTTTCGTCTTAATTTCTTCTCCCCTCTCAGGGCTGTATTATAATCCAACAAGCATAATATTCCTAAATGTGCCGAGCATTTCGAAACTTCAATGGCATCCTTTTACTATAACCTCAAACTGCAATATGGAGCAAGATAAGCTAAGTGTGGTTGTCAAAAGACAGGGAAGTTGGTCCCAGAAGCTTTACCAGCAAATCTCTTCCTCTGTGGATCGTCTCGAAGTATCTGTGGAAGGACCCTATGGACCAACTTCATCTCATTTTCCAAGGTAAGTTTACCGGCTGGAAAAACACCCCGTATTCAGAAAACTGTATATGGATTTATGATTTATAGATCAAGTTTGATTGATTTACCTTTCCACAGGCATGAATTGCTAGTTTTGGTGAGTGGAGGTAGTGGCATCACTCCCTTCATCTCCATAATCCGCGAGATTATTGTCGAAAGCACAAAACCGGATTGTCAAGTTCCTCGAGTCCTCCTTGTTTGTGCATTCAAGAAATCAGCTGATCTTGCCGTTTTAGACCTCTTGCTTCCAGTCAACGCCACACCTTCAAACACACCCCAAATGCAGCTGCAAATTGAAGCCTATATCACCAGAGAAGGAGAGCTGCCAACGGAAGATAACCTAAAGCTTCTCCGAACCATTTGGTTCAAGCCAAACCAACTGGACTCGCCCATTAATGCAAGCCTAGGCAACAGCAATTGGCTATGGCTCGGTGCAATAATAGTCTCATCATTTCTCATGTTCCTCCTCAGTCTAGGCATCGTCACGCGTTACTATATTCACCCCAATATTGATAAAAAAACTGGGGAGAAATACCACTATTCCTATTACGTGCTTTGGGACATTTTCTTGCTGTGCGCCTGCATTTTTATAGCTTCCAATGCTGCAGTCTTCCTATTCCGCAAGAAAGAGAATGCCGTGGAAGGGAAGCAAATTCAGAACTTGGAAGTGCCAACACCAACCACGTCACCAGGTTCCTGGTTTCAGAACGCCAATGGCGAGCTCGAAAGCCAACCCCATCAGTCACTTGTTCAAGCTACCAAGGTGCATTTTGGTGCAAGGCCTGATCTTAAGAGTAAGCAAACGCAACTAATCACTACAACGGCTTGCGTTTTTATCCCATTTTTCTCATAGGACTAATCGTTTCCTGTTGGCATTGCAGGAATCTTGTTCGATTGCAAAGCCTCGGATGTTGGCGTCCTGGCTTGTGGGCCGAGGAAAATGCGACATGAGGTTGCCAAAATCTGCTCATCTGGCTTGTCAGATAACTTGCACTTTGAGTCCATTAGCTTCAACTGGTGATGCTACGATCGACTTATTACCACAGAGAATGAAAATGGGGTTTCTGCAGTACTATCAGGAACTCTTTCTTTATGGATATATACCTTGTCACGTACGCGTCAACATGCAGGAAGAGAAGAAAGGCAGATTAGAGGCAACTCAAGATATAAAGAAATGACCGTTGGGGATTTGAATTAAAAACATTGCGTTTCATTTACTTGGAGCTCAAAAAGTATGCTTTGTGAATAATCTATACGCTGCGTTTTATGCTTGTTATATCATGTCCATCTTAGCTAGCAACAGCTATGTGTTGCTTTAGGGCTTGTTTGGTATTTTGGTTGTTGTTGTGGTTTAGGTTTAAAAAAAATAGTTTCATGAAAAGTACTTTTAGTTACGGTTCACTAAAATTGAAGTGTTTGATTAAAACTGTATTTGAGTTTGAGTTTAATTAAAAGCAGTTTCGTGTGTTTTGTTACCATATTTTTCATATTGCTGTCAACTTGCAAAATTACTTTAAATGACACATATAAATACACACATACATATATATAAATATATTGTTTTTCTAATTTTGTAGATTTAATAATTATAATAATAAAATATAATAAATAATTCAAGTAAATTATACACTTGTTTTTATTTTCCCATTAAACTACTTGCAATTCTATCACGAACTAAATTCATACGTGAAGATCTTTGCGATCCTTAACTATTTGATCGAGGAACAACATTTGGTAAAATATCTTTAGGAACAAAATTAGGATTGCTATCATATTCGGCAAAAGTCATATCATCTTGTGATCTTCTTCTATTATAGTTATGTGATGTTATTGATGCAACTACAATCTTCACTTGTATTTTGTATGGATAAACAGACATGTTTTTTAATTACTGGTTTGTGATAAATAAATAAAAAAGGAGACAATGATGATAAAAATAATATATTTTTTTAATTTTTATTTTGAAAATACAAAACTTATTTAAAAAATATCTCACATATAAATTTATTTATATATTTTTAAATTAATATTTCTAATTAGATATGTTTTTGTTCTTTTTTTTTCAAGAGAGCTATCTAAAAGAGAAATTTGTTTATTTTTGTATTCAAAAAATATTTTTTGAATTTTTTTATAATTTTAAATCAATTTGATATATAAATATAAAAATAAACTTTAAAAATAAGAATATATTAATTTAATATATTTTAAATATGAAATATTTTAAAAAATAATGTAATCTATAAATATTCTACTGGTCCAAATTCACATGAGGAGATAGGAATGAAAATCAACAAGGTTGACTTGTAACAAGGCAATTGGTGAATAATGATTTTTGTACACATGGCATGGCATGGTATGGTATGGCATGGCATGGCATGGCATGGCATGGTGAGGAGAGAGAATAAGCCTTCATCATTTTAAGGAGAAGGCTAGGAGTGCATGTCAAGTAACCATCTTACCTAAAAGTTTAAATTGTTAGGTGAGAGCACATAATATGATTTATATTATTCTCTAAAACATACCCTCAAGTGAAAATCCTTTAGGCTTGAAACTTGCACAAACTCACACTACCTTGTGCTTGATTTTTATCAAATAGAATGGGAGTGGTGAGATCCAAACTCGTGACCGCTAGGTCAATAAGGCTCTGATATCATATCAAGGAACCATCTCAAATAAAAGCTTAAATTGTTAAGTAAGGTCTCAGAATATAATTTATATTATTCTCTAACAGTGCAGGTGGGGTTAAGGTTGAGTGTGACGTGGCTGAGATGTGTTTTGTGAAAAGCATATGCGATATGCTTTTGAATATGATGTTAAAAATCAGTTTTTTAGGTGAGATCCACAATACAAAACTAGAATCTTATTTGATAAAACTTGCTTTGGTTCTGCGTGAGTCTCAACCACAAAAACCACCGTAGAGCCAAACAAACACTTAGAATTGCAACATAGTGCTTTACGTCGTTACTATGCTGGTATTTAGCTAAGCAATACTGTAACATAACCTTCCACGAGTTTCAAAAGTATGGAGTTTAATGATAGAATGGGAAAAAAAAGCTATATTTTTGGTGTGATGATAAATCTGTACCTGGTCATAAGAGTAAAAACAAGAGGCTATACTACTCCCTGTGTGTGAATGAAGATAAAGGAGACATTGATGAGGAACCTGCAGAGAAAAAAAAGGATTATATTTATGATTATATCAGTTCATATATATCTATCAATGGTGGATTTGAGAAGCACATATAATTTTCTTATTCCTATGATGGCTAGTAAACTACAGTACTGTCACTTACTGGCATAAAGCCAGTGGAAGTTGTTGACAGTGGGAAGATGACTTCTGGTGTCGTATATAAGAACATCTAGTGTCACCACCTGGGGTTTGGTCCAGTGGTAAGTCGGGGGTGCCCTCCTTCTTGGGACCGAGTTCGAGTCCCAGTGGGAGCTGGAGGGTATCCTCCTCCCCAGCACCCTGCTTGGTACTCTTGTCATCCCTGCGGTGTCTTACATGCTCATTTGGGCTTGCAGGATGTTCAAGTGAGCCCGGGGAATAGTCGAGGTGCACGCAAGCTGGCCCGGACACCCCAGTTAAAAAAAAAAAAATCTAGTGTCGTAGTTTTTAAAATTTTATTTTAGTTTTTTACTCGTATCATATATGGTTGTTAATTATTATTTTTTACTTAGTCGGTGAGGATTTTTTTCAGATTTGTGTTTTCATGTGTAGTTAATTTCTTGGGGATGCAAGTTGTAGGTTTAGAATTAGCATAGTAGGGTGTAGTGTAAGCAAGAATTAGAGTTTCTCACATTTTATGATTATAATTCTAAACTAAAGAAAGAATTATATATTTCTAAAAATAACTTACAAGTAGGTTAAATTGGTGTTGAATCATCCTATATATTATAAAAAGTAAAGCTAAACTAAATAAAATATTGAAATATGACTAGAAAAGGGAAAGATTATTAGGGCTGTACTAATCACGATATGAATAATAGTCTTATCTAAAATATATAATTAATGGAGAAAAAAATGATTGCAGGCCAAGCAGTGACATTGCTTATGTCCACTGCTTTTGAAGAAACAACAAAACAATTGGGACCAAAAGTCTTCATATTTTATTAACTTTGTGGTCACGGGTCCCAATACTATTTAAATTAATATACGAATTTTTTTATAAAATCAGAAAGAAAAAAAAACCGTATGGCATAGAAATTACTTAAAATATCACAGTTAAAAAATTATTTTTAAAAAAATATTATAGGTTGTAAGGACAGTGACTGTCACATGAATGACTAATATATATATATATATATATATATATATATATGCAATGATAAAGAGATTATGAATCGCACAACAAGTTTTGAATTTGAGTTAAGATATATATTTTTTATAGAATAACTGAAATTTTACTCGTTTACTTGAACTCATAAAATATATTTTCTAAAAAATTATATTTACTATCATCAAAAAAACAAAAAACAAAATTATATATATGTCACATGTGTGCCTGATTAAGACGCGCATGCTTCACTTTCAGGTTCAATTCAGTTTTTCAATTTATAACACTCAAGATAATTAAAATTAGTTGTAATATTTTGGAAATATATTTAGCCCTTATGTTATTTAATTTTGAAAAAAAAACACCTAATACATTCCATAATTAATATTTAACACCCAGTTTAAAAAAATATATTGATCTATACGTGAAGGAAACTATAACTATATTTAATTAATGAGTTATTTGAACAGTCACCCAATATTAATTTGACTTTTATATATATATATATAGAAAAATAAGTGACGGGTCATATCCATTTAAACATGCATGAATGACTGTTGATCTATATATTGGTATACTTCACTAAACATATACAACGGTAGGACATAGAGGCTCATTTAAGACCAGAAGTAGTCCTCCTGTGTTCTACAAGATAGATAGGAAGAGATGGGCTCTGGACCTTCTGGTTCATCAATGAAGATAGTTTCAGCAGTGATAACCTTGTTGTTAATGGTGGTTTTTCTGGGGTACATGATGATTTGGTCCATGACGCCTACTAACACCTTCTACTTGAACTGGTTTCCTGATGTTGAGAAAAAAACCAGTTCCACTTATCTTGGAGAACAAGGTATGTTTTGTAAGGTTTTAGTTGTCTAATTGTAAGAAAAGAAGAGACTGTGTTTTTATCTTATGTTGTTGCTTTGATTTGTAGGTTCCACCATTCTGATTTATGCATTTCCTATCCTCTTCATCGCTACCGTTGCCTCCCTGTATCTTCATCTCGTAAAGAAATATGATCATGATCACAACACCAGGTAAGTATTGTTGGATTATGGAAAGGTTTTATCGAGGAAAACTATTAATTAATGAAATCAAATTTCCTCTTGACATAGCAGGTTCTTTTCTCGGATAATCTTGTCGAGACGGCTGGCGATAACGAAAGGTCCGCTTGGGATTGTTACCAGGACAGAGCTAACATTTCTGGCCATGTTCGTCGCATTATTGGTCTGGTCCTTGTATTCTTACATGCATGATATGTTTGCATTTGCTTCCTTGGAAGCTGCTCAAGAAAAATTTCAACTGTAAGGCTTGTTTCTTTCTCAGCTTGCAGAACAATGTTTTAAGAGTCCTCCACGAATTTTGATTATTATTTGGTGGAATTAATCTTGAATTCAAAGTTCCTCTAGTTCTTCTAAGTGTCTTCTAGAAGATATATTTATCTTTAACTCTCTTGAAATTATCCTAGACTGGTATAAATATGTGCTCAGGGTATTGTAAGTCTAAGTCCAGGTCCAAGTTCATCAGGACTTCCTCTCTTAGGAGAGTAATATTTATATGGATGAGAGTGCTTTTCACCACGCTACCCATGTTTTCCTTTTCTCTTTCAAATATTTCTAACAATTTGAAGGGTGGTTGATTTATGTTGAAAATTGAAATTTTTACAGTGACTGTTCTTGAAACAGTTACTGTAGCAATCAAAATCTGGACACACACTGCGGAAAAATTAAAGATTCAAAATTGGAATCTAAAATCATCTAAATTTATTCAAATTAAAAATGCTTTAATATAGTCCAATAAACATAAAACTCTCAACATACTGAGAGATTATTGGAAGAAAAACAGATTTTACGAAAAACCTGTTATGAACAGTAAAAGCTGAAATTCAAAAAACTGAAATTTAAAAAACAGAGTAATCTTCTTATCCTCCACGCAAATCTCATTAATTCTAACAATTTATTGATCATTTTGGCAGGTGGGAAGTTAAGTTGGAAAGTGCAGGTCTGAGTCTAGGGCTTGTAGGAAACACCTGCCTGGCCTTTCTCTTCTTTCCGGTGGCTAGAGGGTCGTCAGTTTTGCAGTTTGTTGGCCTCACTTCAGAGGCAAGCATCAAGTACCACGTATGGCTAGGTCATATTACCATGGCCATCTTCACTGCACATGGTTTATGCTACGTTACTTATTGGTCCCGTACACACCAGATATCACAGGTAATATATTCTATGGAATCTACGAATTCTAAGTCACTGCATGTGTAATGGTTAAGTTTTATGGTGAATGTGGCAGATGCTTTGAAGAATTTGGTTCCAATTCTACTATAAATTAGTGATAAGTTTTTTTATTAATGTTAGTCATTTAAATTCTAGCATTTAGTGATGTGTTTTGATTGTTCTTTTATACTTCTAGTTTAAATCTTATCTATGATAAGATTAATTTAAGAGTTTGTGTTTAATTAGGGTTCTTGTAATGCCTTTGATTTTCTCTATAAATACAATTAGAGGGATGGCAATAAAAATCAAATATTTGGGTTTTTATCCTTTGATCTTTTTGTTCTCAGATAAGGGCTGAAATATTTCAATTAATTCTTAGCTAAGAGCTAGAATTTTTCAATTGAATTAATGGACACCTCTGTATTCCAACAATTAGTATTAGAGTTTTTTCTAATTTTTCCAACAATTAGTATCAGAGTTTTTTTTCAATTTTCCAACAGATGCTCAAATGGAACAAGTTCATGGTTTCCAATGTGGCTGGAGAAATAGCTTTGCTTGCTGGATTGGTCATGTGGGCAACAAGTTTCGGACGGATAAGGCGAAAGTTTTTCGAGCTCTTCTACTATAGCCATCATCTCTACGTTGTGTTTGTTATCTTCTATGTGTTCCATATTGGTTTTGCTGAATCTTGCCTCATCCTTCCTGGTTTCTACCTCTTCTTGATCGATCGATATTTGAGATTGTTACAATCTCAGAAAAAAATCCGTTCTGTGGCAGCACGCATTTTACCATCTAAAACAGTGGAGTTGACTTTCTCCAAGAGCTCAGGTGAAGTCAAGATTTTGTAACTATATGCTACTGAAAGGTTTTGCAATTTTCTTCTCTTTTTTTTATTTGAGGAAACTCCACCCCCTAGAAAACGTACTTTGTGGATCCAGATGAGCTAGTAAAACTCTGGCTGTCCTCGACTATTACAAGAGGTGCACGTCCTGACTCGAACTCGAAACTTGTTGTGCATATCTCAAACTCTTTATCATCACGCCACGCCTCTTAGAGACAGGTTTTGCAATCACTCGATATATTATTTGACATTCTTTTTGTTGATCGTTGTTACAGGATTGAGTTATGCACCAACAAGCATCGCATTCATAAACGTGCCTGGCATTTCCAGGATGCAATGGCATCCCTTTACTATTACCTCCAATAGCAATATGGATTCTGATAAGATGAGCGTTGTTATCAAATGCGATGGAAGTTGGTCTCACGAGTTGTATCAGATTCTGTCCTCCCCTTCTCCTACTAGCAGACTTGAGGTCTCTATTGAAGGACCCTATGGCCCTCCTTCAACCAATTTTATGAGGTAATCAAATGTTAGCAGAATCTATATATCAACACTGAAATTTTTTGGGCAGTTAAATTTGTTGGTACTCTTTGATGTAAACAGTAAGTGCTCTAAACATTTACTGTTTAGATCGAAATCTGGAAATTGAAGAACAAAACAAAAATCGGCAAAATTCCTGAAGAACACTAAAAGCTAAAATTGGGATCAAAATCACATATTTTTATTGAATTCAAATTGACTTTATATAGGCTTACGATGATAATGAACTAAAACCATAAAACTCTTACAATTTGAGAGATTATTGGATAAGGATAGAATTTATGATAAATCCTGTTAGGAATAGTAATATAAACTGAATTAAAACTCTACAGCTAAAACATAGTTAATCTTTTTAGAATCCTATAGGTAAAGCAAAGCTAATCTCATTAGAATTCTAACAAAATTAACGTAGAAAAAACTGTCCCAGGTATGAGAAGCTAGTGTTGGTGAGTGGTGGAAGTGGCATAACTCCTTTCATCTCCATCATCCGCGAGATCAACTTTCAATCCAACAGAAGTGGCAGCAGGACTCCAAGGATTCACCTCATATGTGCATTCAAGAAATATGCCAATCTCGCCATGCTTGAACTTCTTCTCCCAGTTTCAGGGACCACTCTTGACCTCTCTCGATTGCAGCTACAGATTGAAGCCTACATAACCCAAGAGACAGAGCCAAAAACAGTGGACAAGAGTTCTATCAGAACAATATTGTTCAAGCCTGATCCATCCGATGCACCAGTTTCTGCAGTTTTAGGCCCTAACAGCTGGCTGTGGCTCGCCGCGATAATCTCCTCCTCTTTTATCATTTTCCTTCTGTTGATCGGCCTTCTCACACGATTCTACATATTCCCAATTGATCACAATACCAACATGAAGTATCCAATGCCAGCAAGTTCAGCTTTCGGCATGTTATTTGTCTGTGTGGCCATAACAATTGCTGCCTCTGCAGCTTTTCTATGGAACAAAAGAGAAAATGCCAAGGAACTAAATCAAATCCGGACCACAGATATGTCAACACCAGCTCCATCGCCTGCTTCGTTGGTGTATGAAACAGAACTAGAAAGCTTTCCTCACCAATCACTTCGTCAAGCCACCACAGTGCTGCTCGGACGAAGGCCAGATCTGAAAAGTATGCAGTTCTTGCCTCCCGTGAGTGAATTTACAAACTTCTAACAGACAGATTTTTTTATATGTTAATCATGTTTCCTTTGGATATAATTCTTGCAGAAATATTATCAGAATTTAAGGAAGAAAATATAGGAGTTTATGTTAGCGGACCGAGGACGATGAGGCAAGAAGTGGCAGCAGTCTGTTCATCTTTTTCAGCAGATAATCTTCATTTTGAGTCCATCAGCTTTAGCTGGTGATTTAGAAATCTAGCAGTTCTATTCCAGAACTTTATAAATTAGAAATCCTTCTTTTTAAAGCAAAATTATATAAATCTGAGTTTATTACAGCGCACACTCCACTACTTTCAATAGTTTTGTTTCTAGTGTTGCTTACATTAGTTTGGTCAAAAATATCATCATCAAAAAGAATTATTAAACCCGGCTCCAAGGTTGGCTCAGTCCAAGACTTCTATCACGGGTTAGCAAATTGAAGGATATTGAATACAAAATAGAAAGGAATGTTCATACCATTTCGAATTCTGAGTGAACCCAAATATCCCCTGGCCATGACTCATGTCTGAAGATAAACAGACAGCTTGACAGCTTTGCTGCGACAGAAACATATGCAATGTCTAGAAAATTGACTCTTCTCCTTCTGGGATATTTATACAAGTTTGAAATAGGGAGCACATGAGCATCAACTTAGACATCAAGACACGATTAAATGGATTCATTACAATTGAAGGAAAAGGGAATATTTAAAGCATGGAGAATTTCGAAGTCCCAAGTTGTCTTTACTTCGAATTGAAGCTCTTTGAACCTGACCGAACCTGTTTGGGACTGTGATTGCGGTAGCTTTTCAAAGTGCTTATCGTGCTGAAATACATTAAAATAATATTTTTTTTATTTTTTAAAAATCATTTTTAAAATCAGCACATCAAAATGATCTAAAAACACCAAAATATATTCATTTAAAATGAAAAAAAAAAAATCGGCGGATCGCAATGCCAAACGGTTAAAAAACAAACCCATGAAATCAAACATTGCGGCCTGTGCCTGTCCTTTTCCAAGACAGATGAACCTCAAATCCAACTGTATACCCCACTATTACTCAAGCAAAAGCAAGAACAGTGGTCTATACTCCTCCTCAAGCCCTGCCTTCCCTTCCACCCATATCGTTTCATCGAGTGACGACTTGAAATGATTAAAAAAAAAAAAAAGTCATTTATATAGACAAACGACCTATACGACTTCGAATTCAATTTCTTTGAACCTGATCGAGACAAAACATGAGCCTCAAATCCAACTGTATCCCACAACTCCTCTAGCAAAAGCAAGAGATAAGTGGACTTTACTCAAAATAAATCCCTGGCTTCCCACCATCCCCAATAAACGAAAGATAACGAAAAGGGTTCTGTTATTACAAGCCTTATATGTAATAAATAATCAGTAGCAAAGGCTGAGGCGAATAAATCAAAGTTACAACCAAACACCACTTCTGAGTTCCATTGATCATTATAATACCTTAATGACCTCATAACTGAGCTTACAGCAGCCAGAGTTGGCTTGTGGATTAAAACGAGTTAAAGGATGGAAAAAGAAACATGGAAAGAGGAGAAAAAATTAACAAATGCAAAATCTAACCCCTATGAAAAGGAAGGAGAAGAATCTTGCCAAGGACAATACAACCCGTGAGAGTGCTTCCTCACAAGCACCACCAGTGAGAGAGAAAAAAAGGATGGAATTGAGATGCTTCCTGCCAAAACTTGAAATGTTTATACAATAAACAATAAACGAAAGAAAAGGGAAAAGCTATCATCAGATAAACCCAAAGCTCGTATAAACTACTCTTCACCATCCCTTCTAAGGACCTCTCCAGGCCTTCTTCTGTCAGTCATTATGTTTCCATCATCACAGTTAGGCGTAACATTATTAGCCACCAAGGAATCTTCTGCACTAACCCGGAATCGCCGCAGATCACCACCTGTATCATATCTTCTCACTCGCTGAACCATCTCATATCTGTTATTATGCTTTCTCCTACCATCATCACTGCCATCAAATTCACCTCCCCTGCTAGCACTCCTTGTATCGTTGAAGTTTAATTTTCTGGACCGTATCATCTCTCTGAACTGATCCTCTGAATCCAATCTCCGGAAGGTCCGCACTGAATCAAATCTTTGATCTGAACGGAAAATATTAGTAGGTGATTTTCTTCCCCTGAAACCATCTAAACCACCATTTCGATCATCAAACCATCTGGGATTATGCTGTGTAAAGTGATTTCTTCTTGTGGGGATAAACCCCTCTTCAAAATCAGCTGGGATACGCTTCTGAAATGGCAGCCTCACTCTGTCCATCCGAGCATCAGTCCTAAAATCTGGAGACCTGCTACGAAGCCTTGCCTCATTTCTGTCCCTTGTTAAATATGGAGAGCGACTTCTGGATCTTGACCGAGATTTCTTGTGTGTGAATGGGTAGCAAGGTTGTCCCCTGCATAGGGGAGAAATGCTTCTTTCTCTCCTAAACATCCGCCGATTAGGATACTCAATCTTGTCCTCTAGCATTGGCCTGTGGTATTCCCCTCTCATGCCTCCTGTTGCAACCCCTCCTGCAAATCTTCTAAACCCACTCCTGACTGGACTACCATCTCTCACAGGCAGCATTCCTGTATGCGCACGGTATAAATCATCTCTGCTGGCAGGTGATCTCCTCCTCGTGATCCGTTCACATGAACTGTTTGAAGAAGGATTAACAAATCGCCTGCGGGTACGACTGTCAGATCCTGCAAACCCTGCTCCCTGAGAGACCGCATGGTCTGAGGTTATTCTGTATCTGCGGCTATCAAAACCAACTCTAGTTCTAGAAGCTCCAGAAGTGTAATTGCCACGATAAGTACAAAAATAACGCCTTTCTGAGTCACAGTAGCCAGGTGAATCATTGACAGAGCGGTGGGCTCCAGGACTTCTGTCACGCATTTGAGGAACAGCCCTGTCCCTTCCCATGATTTTTTGGGAACCTGCATCCCTTTCATCTCGATGACATAAATTATAATTACTGTTGGCTCTGAAATATCAGGATAAGAACATATCAGCAGCTAGAACAATGTAATTTATGAAGAGAAAAAAAACATGTAAAACCAGTAAAGAAACAATATTCACCTGCTCCCAAGTGTAATATGCTTCCTAAATATGGCATTGGGCTCTTCTATGCTTGACAGGAAATCTCTATTGGATGCCTTTGACCCAGCCACTCCAGACAGAAAATCCTTGTCAATAGTGACATCTGAAGTTCTTGTCTTTGGGCTAAGCGAATCATCTCTCAGAGAATCTCCCATCCCACATTGTTCAATTTTTCTACTAACATAATCAGATCCTGAACTGGAACCTATCTCAAACTTCATTTCCTTCTCATTATCCAATACACGGAGTCTTTCTTCATCACATTCGGACTCATAGTCCACCTGCTCGACTTCACCATCCTCCCCATTTTCATCCCAGCAATACTGTGCATCGGATTCCCTCAACTCCCCATCCTCAAACTGAGAATCATAACCAGCCTGAGGTTCTACACTGTTTATGCCAACTATGTGAACCTTATCAGCTTGATAAAAATCTGATTCAAAGCTATCTTCCAGATCTTCCATATTAACCTTAGCTGAGCCATTTGTAAAACCATTAGCATGTGTTTCGCATGCATCTCCAGGAGTGACAGTAGAGTCTGCAGAAGACTTCTGCATCAGCTCCTCAGACCTGGCTTGCACTGGAGAATGAGCTTCTGCTTTATTGGCAGCAGAAGCCCCATTGGTCCCATTAGCATCCACTTCCATCACTGGTTGGCCTTTCTCAGAAGACAAACAGGACGAATAAATATCTCTTCTATTTGGCGAATACTGCTGGTCACCTGATTCCTCTTCTCGACCTCCAGAATCAACTCCAAGCCAAGCAGGTCCTATTGGTGGACAGTTTTCCAAGCTACTTGCATTTAACTTCCCATCTTCATGCGGGCAGGATGCTATCTGAGAATTCTCTCCATTACCATTTGAGATTGAAAGATCAATCTCATTAGGAACTCTCTCAGAGTTTGATTGACAGTGAGGAGAAACATTACATGACTCAACCTGCACACTTTCAGTACAAAAAACTTTTCTGACTTGATCATCTGATGAACACATTTCAGAACACTGCTTGAGAGTAAGGCTAGGGAGGGTATTGCATGATGGATGATCTAGGGATTCATCCCCATAAGCAACCTGATTGGAGGCTTCTGCAATGGCAACATCACAAATGGAGGGTTCCGGGGCATTACACGCTGGGGATGGAAAATGTTCTTCGTGTTTTCCATAATGGAGAGAGCAGGCTTCAGATTTAGGTTCCTCTCTGATAGATTCACATGTCCCGAGAGACAAACTAATCAAATCCTCGGGTGTATTATCCCCAAGTAAATCTGACAAAACCACACTTTCAGGAGGCTTTTGTTGTTCTACGGCTTCAGGCTTAACCTCGCAACTTAGTAAATCATTTTCACTGGAATCACAGCTCAAGGTGTTACAAGGTTGCTCCCAGGTAACATTCAAGTCCAAATTCAACATTTCATCCCGTGACAATAGAGATCCTTCTCCTGTTACGCTATCATTTGTACCAGCAGATGTTTGCAAAACCGTAACTTCACTATTTTGAAAGGCCTCTGGTCTATCTTCATGAACCATATCTTTTAGGGATGCAACAATTTCTTCGGGCAGAACCGCAGAAGAAGATGAGCCCAGTCCTCGTGTTGATTCTTCCATTATTAAACTTTCTTCACAAGCTGCATCATTAATCATACCATTGTTGCAAGCAACAGCTGCAAGTATCTCAATGCCTGAGAAGTCATCAATGTAATCAAACTTATCATGGACCTCTGATGTCTTCAAATTGAGCTTATTTGGCACAGCAGCATCAGTTGCTCTACGTCGTCTTTTCCCACTTGAATTAGGTTCAACCACTTCAAAGCATGGAAATGCGGTACAAGTAGGTTGTGGAGGGCCCTGGGCTGTATGTCTTCGTTTTTTAATGGGAACATGCTCATTCTCATTTTTTCCACTAAAGCGGCAGCCAAGAACAGCCACACCACACTGCCATGTAGAGAACAAATGTTAAAAATCCCCACACGGCATGGAGGCAAATCAATCAGGAACAATTAGAAACAAGTGCAAACAAAGTAGTGTAATATTTACCTTCTCATTATCTGAAACTGTCATGTCATCCACATTTCTGGTACTCTCATCTAATAGTTTTGCCTTCCCATTAAAGCTTCTAACAACTGACTTACGCCTTGAGGTACTCCTGTGGCCTTTTGTAACTGTCTTCCAAGTTAAATAAGGATCTATAAAATTCGTAAGTTCTAGACCTACCGCACTCATCATGCTTGCAGATCCTACTGTTTTTAGGCCATCAACTGATGATCCACCACCCAAAGTCTTGTAGGACGCCGTGGCTCCTTGCTTCCTACTGGTCACAGGAGTGGCCGAGGATTTAGCCTGTAAGAAAATACAAATCATCAGCCATACACATTAGTTTTAAATATGGATGTGGAAACATTAGAAAATCCCGGAACTTACTCTGATTCCCCCAATCTTGACAGAAAGAATTTCCTTCTGGTAATCGCTGAAAGATCTAAACCTCTAATATGCTTCTGCCCTTCTTACCTGCAAAACAAGGAAAACAACATAAGCAACACGAATCAAGACAGATTTCAGAAAGAACAGAATAGCTAATTCAACACATTTCCATGTAGTTCAAAGCTGATAACGAGACCTTCAGGTAGATCGTGTTTTAAACATTTTTGAAGGGTTGCAAAGACTCCCTCAATTCAGATTCTATATGGCTTTGCTGTAGGTCTTCTTTGTATGTAATAAGATAATCAAGTAGAAGATGTCACACATGACAGGACATGAGACAGTAGTATTTCATCCTTAATGTATCTAAAACATGTGACAACAAAACAAGACAGTAAATCTAATTGCTAGAAACACTAATCAACTTGTGCTTGGTCCAAATAGCATCCAAAAAACGAAGATCTCGTCTTCTAATCTCAACCAAAAACAACAGTGCTCACTTCTTCAGATCTTGTTGTTTGCCAGATTTAAACGACTACCTACCCTAGAAGAACAAACCCATATATCTTTTGCTCCTTCCAAAGCTGGATGACACTGGGATAGATAGGTTCGCGAAAAACAGGGAGATTGGACAGATCCAATACCATAAAAAACACAAGTGATAAGAAATCAACATGGATAGAAGAACCCATCATCAATAGCTCTAGAAAACACGCATCACAACAACAACAAAATCTCACTTTCGCCGGCAGATTCCAAAATCCAGCAAAAAAATCAGCGTTCGCCGGCAAGTTCCAAAAATCCAGAGAGTTTACGCAATCATTCCAAGACGTACAAAACATCAATCAATTCTTACTCGTATCACTCCATAAATCACTGCAACAACAAAACAGACCCTAATTCAAAAACCTTTCATTCCCGCTATCTTGCACTTTATACAGTAGATCTGCCTTCCCCACCTCCTGATCTAATCTTCTCTTTACACGAATCCTTTACGATCAAGGCCAAAACCAGAGAAATTTATCTCCAGTAATAAAGCAAGCAAATCGTAGAAATGAATCAAAATAATACCTTTTTTCGTTTTATAAATTATCTTTTTCTTTAATTATCATCAGAGTCGCCGCCGCATCCTCCTAAAACTCCCCAATTTTTTCGAAGCAAATGATAAATATAGTAATAGTAATATCCTGGTCGTCTCCTCCGATCAGCAAAATCTTCAAAGTGATTCCATTCTTCTTCTTCTTGAATTATCTTCAGTGAAACTGGACTATAAGGCAATGCCAGAAACCTACCGACGACGGCGATTCAAGCTCCGGCGAGTGAAGAAATTTTGGATATTTTCTGAGAAGGAAGCCAAATTTTCTTGGCTTTAAGAACAACTTTAGATGAACGCCACGAAAGCCCTATTTGACCACCTCTTCCCTTTTTATTCTCAATACCCAAACTGCCCTGGAAGTTTTTGAAAAACAATTAATTTCAAAATATTTGATGACGTTGATGATGTGCAAGCATGGTATTGAAGCAAAAAGTCAAAGAGTCAAAATAGTGAGCGAGGGGGCGAGGGGGCAATTTTGACTTTGGGTTTAGGTGACGAGCACGCCATCTTCCAGTTTCTTTTTTCGCGAAACTTCCTACCTTGCACGATTCTTGTCGTATATTTGTCTTAAAATTTTGTTTAAACAAATCTGTGATCGATGGGACAGCAAGCCCACTAACGGCCCATCGTCATAATTTCACTTTGAAAGATCAAGCCCAACAATATATAAAGGATTCAACCTCGAATGTTAACAATCACGATTGAAGCATGGTTTTAAATCCACCTCGATGGATTAATACGGAAAATTTAAGATTAGGATTTTGATTGGAGTTTAGTTTTTAGCTAAATTTTGTAAGATATTAGGTTTATTAAACTTGTTTGATTTAACCGAGATTTTAATAATTCAATTAATTTGATTAAACTCAATTCAAATATAATAAAGTCTTATAATTATATATATATATATATATATATTTAATAAAAATAGTTTACTCTTGGGTTGATCCCATGATTCACAATAGATAGATAGATAGATAGATATGAAGGTTTCTAGAACATATCTAATTCTTATTCTTAATTCTTGGAGTAGCTAAAAATAAAATGTATTAGTTTTCACGATTTGGCCTTTTTGGCCAAATTCAATTTATTAAATCTAAGTATTTTGTTAGATGAATTTTAAACCGATCTCGTTTCTATTAGAATAGCTCAATAACAAGAATTGTGTTTTTTTATGATGTCTCCTCGAATTCAAATCAAAACCATAATATAGAGAACTCATCAAATTATTATCAAGTCGGTGCATAATGCTACTAAGTCTCCAATTGGAGATAATTTATCTTTGATATCTTGTTTGCTCCAAAATTAAGTTAAATGCTTCAAAATATTTGTAGTGATGGATCGAAGTATAAAACTTTTTTCTCTCATGAAATATATGACTGCAAAGGATTAAGAAAAAAAAAGATTCATTATAGAAGTTCAGTAGAGATCAAGACCGATTGCTATAAAGTCAGGTAAAATATCAAATTCAACCCCTCACTGGCTTAATTACACATTAGTTTCAAGCATTCATGGGTTTATTGAGATGTTAGACTCAATCATCTCAGGCTCAGCTATACATCATATACAAGATGTTAGGATCAATGCCTTTTTGAGTTAATGATTCCTCTGAATACGAGCATCCTAAATGAAAATCTAGGGTCATTGTATCTCGACACTATGTATATGCAAAAAGTCATTTAATAATCATATATATGTCAATCAATATTAATATTGAACGAGATCATCTAATTATTATCGTATGTAGATTGATGTAGAGTCATTTTTTTTATAGACACATGATACTTTTATCAATTATAAATGTCATGTGAGGAGATACTTACAATTAATATTAATATTGATTGTAAAAGTTTTCTTCTCGTTTGAATGTAAAAAAGTAAAAGACATGACCTCTCGAGGAAAAAAAATAATCATTTAAAGTTATGTTGATGAAATTGTTTATATATTATTGATTATCACATAAGCATAGACAAACCTAATCATAAGTTATCTTAACACCATAATGTTGTCATGACAAACATGCAAATATATCTATTTACAAATAAAACATGAATGAATAATGAAATTCTTTTTAAAACATTGTCTAATAACTTCCACTAAAAGAACCTTGTCCCATGATGACTGATGTCTAACCTAGTATTTTTTTTTTAATACAAAACAATAATACTAATCAGCACAATTTATATATATATAATCTTTTTTCCTTTCTCACATGAATGAAAAAGATATTACAATATGTGAATTGATTTAGTAGATCAACTTGTAATATTTTGGGTTACTTTTAAAAAAAATAAAAGAGAGTTGATTAGTAAAATCATTTAAAAACTCAAGTTAATATGTGATTTTAAAAACTTGATTACAACTATTTATTTATTGATTCTTTATGAAAAAATCAAAATAATATTTTTTTTTTGTCCATTCTAGATTGATCAGTAATATGTATTTAGATTGTAGTTTCTTATGATTTTAAAAAAGTCATTTTTCTTAGTTTTAATTTTTAATATATTAATATTAAAAATAATTTGTGGGGTCGTCGCGTGCAATAACTAATGAAAAGAAAAAAAAAGGGAAGGAAATTCTTTGCGTCGCCAAACTCCAATATGCCTTCTTCCGTAATTTGATACCTTCCTTTCTTCGTTTGTTTTCCTTTTTCCAATATATTTTATTTTCTTTCCAAATGGGACCCACACGTTAGCGCGTTGAGACTTTTATTCCACGCCACAGAACCCCGCCATAATTGAAAAGGTCGGATTCTTCTTCTCTTACTGATATTATTTTTTTAAAAAAAATAAAATTAATATTTATATATCAAAATAATTTAAAAATATTAATATTAGCACATGAAAATATCTAAAAACATCAATTTTCTAATTTAAAAATATTATTTAAAAAAAAAACACTTTTAAAACAAAATTACAAACAACCCCTTGAATCAAAAAAGCAAGGCAGCACATACGGACAGATCCTGTAATATTTTTCATGTTGACTACTGGTGGTGAATGCCCTTTGGGATAGATAGTCCAATGGTGTGAGAAAGATTCCCCCACCCATCCCAAGATAGAGTGGTGGGGATGGGATGCTACTCTACAACATGAGTGTTGGAGCACGCTTTTTTAAGAGACGATGGCATCATTCCCCACCTGCTCCTTACCACATTCTAGGGTTTGACCACTCAAAATCAAAGTACGAAAAAATCAAAGTATTTTCTGCTTTGAAGAGTGATTGGGATTATATGAACACTCTCCAACGAACGAGTGTTCATGGTGCTAGGGATAGATTAGAGACACAGTGGGCACACCGGGAAAATAACGAGGAAAATCGGCACGGCGCCGTTGCCCGGATCTAAACCGGAGTTGTCCATCACATGCATCTGAACCATACAACATGTGATGAACTTCAAATTTGGCTTGTCAATTCCGTTCCATTCCAGCCAAAACAGCCGGAACATTTCATGCCGTTAAAAAAATCAAGACGAAATGACATTGTTTTTGTCTCGGAATTAATTCCAGTCCGTTCCGGAAATTCCGGCTGAAACATCTCGGTACCGTTCCAGTCTTAAAATCCTCTTTATTTTGATTAACTTGTGATTTTTTTTCTTTCTAATTTTAAGATCATGTTTGTTTGACTTTGTGTTTATATTGTATAATTTAAAGTTAATTTATCTTGAATTTTAATTATACTTGTTAAATTAATATTTTAATTATATATATATATAATTAATTATATATAAACAGTACAATCCTGAAACGGCATGCTAAAACACTCCAAAACCAGAATGTTCCGTTCTAATAAAAAAAAAGATCAAAATAGACGAGATTGCCGTTAGATCCCTCCAGCACAGCACTCTAACTCTCCTCAAGAAAGCTGCTCTTAACAGTTGATAGCGTGCTAAGAACTCTAGCAGAATTAATGAAGCAATAATTCATCCAGTTGACATGTCCACGCCTCATGTGCATCCCAGATCCAGGATGCACACGTGGCATATAAACCTGATCCTTATGTGCCAGTTGCAACCTGAACTAGCACTTCACCACCATGTTACAAGTCAAAGCAAGCTCTGACATTTCCATAGATATTTAATAAGACATCAAATCTGCCTCCAGAGAATACAAAAATGGTATTTTAAGTCCACTTCGAGAATATAGTTGCGGTAGCTTTTTAAAATACTTATCGTACTATAATACATCAAAATAATATTTTTTTATTTTTTAAAAATTATTTTTAAAACTAGCACATCAAAATGATCTAAAAACATCAAAACATATTCATTTAAAATAAAATAAAAATTTCAGCCAAAAATCGGTGGGATCGCAATGTCAAACGGGCACTTCTTCCGCTATCTGATTGAGATGGAAACAGTTCATAAGGTTATTTGGGAGATCTGTCTGTCTACACCCCCACCAAAAGCAATGTTTTCCCTCCTTCTCAAATCTCTTTCATGTTTGGTAAAAATATATGATAAGATGACCTAGCTTTAACAACTCGATATGATTGATATGACACGTTGCTTTAGTCAATCTAATATTAAAAATTTACTGAAACAAGGACAGGAAGCCATGGCAGAATTTACCAAAGGTATTTGTTCTCCTGAATGAGACCATTCGAACTTTTGTTTGACGGGGACAATACTTAATAAGATTTTGCAAAAATTGCAACTTCGTCTGCTGGGCTGCCAGTCATCAAGCATGTTTTGGTCCCTTGAGGCTGTTCAAAGGGGAAACACCGAATTGTTGCCCCTGTTTCTTCTTTTACTCTTTGTTCATCCGCGTCACTACAGTCAACAATTACAACCTAATATTAGACGTGCATGCAAGTCTCCCAATATGATGATACTCATGCGCAGTGCTTCTTTATCCACTACTAACAAAAGGGTGACAAAATAATACCTGGCTGACCAGGGACCCCTTGCCCATTTACCAAGGGTTATTGCTGCTTTGAGTTCATCATATGAGCTCACGTCAACAATGTTACTGCAAGAGAACGTGAGAATAATATTAGATGGTTCTGTCGAGTACAGGAATCTGATGGACTTCAAAAACAGTTGGCTTTTCAATAGTGGAATCAGTACACAACTACACAAGAAAAAAAGAAGCCGCCCAATTGCACTCATGTGAGGCACAGTCTTAAGATTCCAGAACAATGATGCCATATGCACGATGATAAAGAGCACCTGAAGTTGTTAAGATGAAGCATATAAACTCCCACTTCCATTGCTTTGGCAGTTTTCATCATTTGGTTAGTGATACAAAAAAGAAAACCTATGGTTTTAGTAGAACAATTCTCACATCCTTTCTGCTAAAAATGAGTCCATTGCTTCCTATTAATCATGCTGGCATTCTTTTTCTGACAGATGGTCTGCTGTGACGATAATGCCTCGGATGTTTAAATATTTAACTTATTTTCGCATTATTTAACAACCTGTTTTTTCTCATCAGAAGACCTATGGGTGCCATTACTGCCTTGACATCAAAGCAAAGTCCGTGAAGAAACGGACATAAGCAGTGGGCAACGGATAAATAGTAGCATTTTTATTGTGGTGAGGTGCAGGGTTTCATTGTTTATAAGCAAATTCTGTCAGCAAGATATAACTTGCAGGTAAATAATTGTGCAATAATGACCTAAGATTATGCTATATTTCTGAAAAGTAATAATAGATGACCACGATGAAAAGCAGAGCTCACACAAAATTAATAACTAAGCTTCCATTGCACACAAATGTTAGAGCAAGAGAATGCACCTATCCCGAAATGATGTTGCCCTTCCCAGAAGAGATGACTGGATCTCATCCAACTTGTCCTTGACATAAGCTTCTAAAATTGAAGGCTCCATGGATATTCCAAACACTTTTCCTTGCTTTCCAGGAACGTCTCTCCTAGATATGACCACGATTGCACTTAAAACATCCCGAGGACCAATTTCAATCCTCAGAGGGACTCCCTATCAAAACCAAGGTATTATTTAGTATTTGCATGAAAAGATAAGGGTGTTGATCAAAACATTTCAAAGGCTCTCCTTTTATGATCAAAGATGTTTGAGACTATTTTTCTTATAAAGCAAATGAGGATCAGGTCCAACATACTGCACAGGTCATAAAATGGCAAAAGTATGTCATCAGAACATGGTCTATTCAGATTCTTTTTGACAGATTACCACAAGATTTGATCATCGAGACTCATTTGGTTACCTTTGACGCAAGTCATAATTAATTAGGGGTATAAATCATTAATTACTGATAACTTTTTTTCTTTTTTTCATCTACTTAAAACAAAAATAAGGACAGACCTTCATCTCCCAGAAATTGAACTTCCATCCCGGGGTTCTCTGATCTGTGTCATCGAGCTTAACTTTGATACCAGCAGATTGCAAGACTTTTTTTACAGAAGATGCTGCATTGAGTACTCCAGTTTTTTCATCCTCTTTTTTCCAGATTGGCACAATCACCACCTGGAAGGATGCAGCGGAGATATGAAGCACAAATTGAAATGGTAGTACAAATCAGAAAACAAGTTATCTGTTATCTATTTAATGAGAAAATGGCAACTTAGAAACTCAAACTTTACTTTCATACAGGCACTCAGCAGAAGACTGAAACCAAATGCTTATGCATAGATTGTCCTGATGAAAGATTTTTCTCCAATAGACAAAAGATCGTTTGTCCAAGAGCCTGAACACAGCAACCACCCCCCTGGGTTGTGCTGATATATTACAACCACAAAAGAGAGCAACAACAAACTTGCTTAACAAACTGAGACATCTCTACCTCTTTAGATAAAGTACATAAAATTGAAAGATTCCTGACAAATACCAGAGTAGCTATGATTCAAAAGCATATAAATTGACAACAACAATAACAAAAACATACACACTAACTTGAGAAATCAATAATAGTAAAACACAATTGCCTGTATTGGTGCAACTTTCGGGGGTAGCATTAGACCAGAATCATCTCCATGGGTCATAATAATACCACCAACAAAGCGGGTGCTGACAGCCCATGAAGTCTGCCACACATGTTGCCTCTCTCCATTTTCATCCATAAACTGTAAAGGGATATAATTTTTGTTAAGACAGTGTCGAAAATTATCTGGAGGCTTAAAAAGAAAACATGAAAAAATATTGAAAAAAAAATGAAATAGCCAATAACAAATAACTGAAAATCAACAAAGTCCAGTATTCAATAATATCTAAGATTAGAGCAGCAGGACAAAGCTGTCTGGACAGCCCCCCCAAAAAAAATTGAGCTGCACTTTATTGGTTAAACAAAGGAAAATTCCCAACCACTCAACCATGCATCCAAATGCAAATAGGTAAAGAATAAGCAGGAGTGAAGGACATTAGATTTATTGGTAGCAAGGTGAGCATAAAAGAGTGAACAGCCTTCAGTGATCTTTATGTATACTTCTTGAGGACAATTGGCAAAGCAGGTAAACAATTTAAACAATCACACCTATGTGAAGAGTGCAAGATGCTGGACCATATGAGGTGATCATTGCTGTGCCGCCCCTGGATTAAGCTAAGACACTTGCCAGAGATGCTCATAAAGTCTAAAACTCAGAAATCACCAACTGGCCCACTTCATACAGGAGCATGCAATGTATATTGTAATTCGTGCCAGAATAAGCATGGATGCATGCAAAAGTCTTGCTGCCCTTAAACATGTCTTCATAACAAGCAAGAACATGAAAGTCTTTGAGGGCCCGTGCTACTCGTGTACAAACACTTGTACACATGTTAGGTAGCACATGTCAACCTATGTATCCAAATAATCAAGTCTCATAATACCTTTGTAAGACATTATATTATGTAACAAAGAAGCTATGTTGAAATAAAATTCCCATGTTATCATACCAACTCTCCATTCCTATTGTTTGTTTAATGCATATCACCAACATTTAACACAATTGAATTACCATAAACAAAACAAGGAGGCCATTGTGCATAATGGACTCTTTGTGACAAACATAATCCATGTAAGGGTTACAAAGGGGAGAGCACAGGATAAAATGATAACACTAAAGAGATGGTGACATATATGAACTAAGGAATTCTTATTCAAAAAAGCTTGCTTGTTCCGGAGACAATGCCTCCTTATATAGGTATTAGGTGGCTTGGTATTTGGCCACTTGAAGGGGACTTGGCTATTTGGATAACACAAGTACAAGTGTTAGTGCATGACATCTCACAGACACCCACCTTCTTGGATATTATCAGGGCACTCTTCAAGACACTTAGACAATTGTATGCACGACACCCACACACTTGCATGCATTCATGCTTCTGGCACACTACAATACAATACATTGCACATGTATTACAGAGGTTCCTTTTCTCCCTTGTCAAGAAAGAGAACTGCCAAGCATAGGCACATGTTGAGGAACCTGATCAGATTATATAGCAATTCTAGGAGAAATCAGAAAGTTTGGCTTGGAATTTAGTCGCTTTACGGTTCGACAAAACATCCCCTGGACATAGACATGTCAGAATTGGGTATTTGGGTAACCAAATTCACGATTTGGACAAAAGAACTTTTTGCTGCAGAGAAAAAAATAATAATGAAAAGGGGAAAAAACACCAAACTGAACCCCAAATATTTTTTTTCACATTACTTTTAAAGCTGAAAACAAATGAATTTCCTTAATAAATTGGATCGCATGTTTTGTTGGTTAAAAAAAGGAGAGTACCAAACCAGTCACCTATCCATCCAAATGCATATTGCAGAGATAACTGGATAGTAGATTGACTGGTATTAACATAAGCATGAAAAAGTTATCAGCATTCAGTGATATTTATGCTTACTTCTTGAGCAAAATGACAAAGCTGCAAAACAGTTTAAACCACCATGCCCAGGTAAGACTACAAAGTGGAGGAACCTATAACGTGATCAGGAATTCAGGACAGTGCTGCCACTGAGTTGAGCTATTGTAGGTTCTCATACAGTCTGAAGCTCAGGTGTGGCCATCTGAACAACTTCATACAGCGCATGATGTTTAAGGCACGTGATTTTGTGAGAACAATAAAAAGGAACCTTAACCCCAATTATATGTTAGGGATTATATATGTTTACATAGACGAATTACAGAAAAGAGCAGCAAGGGTATGTTCATCCATCTAATTGTTTATAGATACCAAAATGCACACTGGCTATGTTGTATTGTTTCTAAACCAAACCAGAGTGAATTTCAAAGGTAATCTAACTATATTTAAATCAAATCTTGAGTTTGCAGCATTTGTTTTTCCCCTTTCCCATAGTTGTGCTTTTGACGAAAAGCATTGCATGTGATGATCATGTAAGCCACCAGGGGAATTTATTTTCAGTAGATTCATTCACATAAATTAGGTGATAACTCACGAAAAAGGATTCAATGAAGGATTTCTCTTTCCAATATTATACTGTTGGGTTTTCTTTGTATTCAGACGGTATCTTGTAAGAAATGGAGCAACAAAACACTCAGCTGGTACTCTGAAATAATCTTATCTATTAACTACTAAGTAAAATACCTGTGTTCCAAAAGCCCGAGAAAAGTTTTGCCCAAGGTTGTGGCTAGTTCCAGCCTGTAATGCCTTCCGATCACCCATCATAGCCTCTATTGTATACGTCCTGTCAGCACCAGCAAAAGTTTCTGCTTTTGATTTTCTACCTGCAATAACAGGTATTGCAGCGTGCTCATAAGCAAATTTTGTATAGACATCAATCATCTGCAATGCCTGCAATTCAGCAGCAAAAACCCATTCGACACAAATGTCAGTGTTAATAAGATGCAAAGCATCCTACAACTCAATAAGATGCAAACCTCCTTTTCTGCCTCCTCTGGATTGGCATGAGCTGTATGACCCTCCTGCCACAGAAATTCAAGAGTCCTCACAAACGGCTTTGTGCGCATCTCCCATCTTGTGACATTTGCCCACTGAAATGGGAAGAAATATTAAGAGGAAGAAACAAAAAAAAGGAACAGTTGTACATAACAAACCCTCCATGACTGGAAACTATTTGCTATGGGTAACTAAACTTTTACCTGGTTTACCATGAGAGGAAGATCACGATAACTATGAATCCACTGAGTAAACATGTGATTCACTATGGTTTCACTAGTGGGTCGAACCTGCCACAACCTCAAAAGTTGAACAATCAAAGCCAAAACTCAGGTCATGGTTTTTCATGAAAATGAAGCAACATAAATTTTTCATCAACCATTAATTTTCCACTGCTAAATAAAATCAAATGTTACCACAAGTTTTTCTTCAAGTTCCTTTCCTCCCCCTATAGTTACAAGAGCCAATTCTGGACTGAACCCCTCAACATGACTAGCTTCTTTCTCAATAAAGGAGAATGGTATAAACTGCAGCACACATTACCGTTATAAGTATTAAGGACAAACTGAAACACAAAAAAAATCCACAGAAAACACATACAGTTGCAATTGTAAAAACAAACCATGCTACTCTAGCACAGCTCGAATATGTCCCTATAAAACATCATACACATTGTTTTTGTATGCAAAACAAACCAAATTAATCACATAATTCAAATTCAACATCATTCACAAACAAACTCAAATGATACAATACTCGGTTCAAAATGTCCATGACCACAAAAAATATGCTTTTAAGAGTTGATTTTAAAATTCATATTAGAACATACTGCTTTGCTGCATTTCTAATGAAACAAATATTACAAATGGATCCTGATTTTCATCATCATGATTAATTGTTTATACTGCCTTGATCATTTTGTGTCACAAAACCTCAACATTAACCTAAATATACTCAAAAAAGGTGGGCAAATCTAACTACAGTACTTCATTAACTCAAAGTGACCTAAGCAAACCAAGCCCACATTCACTCAACTCAATCACAGCCCTTCGTTTGTAACATTCAACAGTCCAATAAAGAGAGAGAAAAAGTGCCACAAAACAAACCTGAGGAAAGTACATGTTACTATGTCCAGTCTCCTTAAACTTCACATTCAAATAATCCTGCACACTCAAAAGAAACACAAAAAGCTCAGAAATCTCAGCATCCCGTAGAAGGAACAAAAAGCTCAAAACTTTCTTCCTTCAATCGAAAAGTTTGAATTTAAAGGACCTGAATGGCTTCCCAGATGGCATAACCGTAGGGACGAATGACCATGGTACCACGAACTGGACCATAATCAGCAAGTTCAGCATTGGCAATGATGTCAAGATACCAAGCATTGAAATCATGAGACCGAGGAGTGATTACTTTTTGGTCCTGGTTAGTTTGTTTCTTGGGGTTTTCGGTTGTGGATGCTGATGTGGTTTGGGAGGAGAAGGCTGCGGTTAGTGGTAGTGGTGGAGGGAAGGAGAGTTTGTGGTGGTGGCGGGGGCGGCAGAGTAGAGGAGGAGGGCGGAGGATGGAGGGAGAGGAGAAGAGGGAGGTTAGTGAGGGGAGCCGAAGAGATGATACCATTTGTGTGGGTTAATTCGAGGAGTGGTAATGGAGATTTTGTTATCGAAGGAGATGGGGTTTTTTGTTTCTTCATTTTTTGGTTGAAGTGTGCATTTTAGTCCCTGTAGTTTACAAAACGACTCATATAGCTCCTATAAGTAAAATTCTATATTAATTCAAGGCATTCCTACTACTCAATCATATGCTATTTCAGTCCCTTAACTCCTTGCGTGCATTCATAGATTTTCTCGAAAAGATGATTTTTGATGCCTCCTCTGTCCTTGGCTTGCGTGTGCCATCAATAAGCTCTCAATTTTGACGTTGATGATCATTTTTTATCTTTTTTATTTATTTTCTCCTTCCTGTTTTCAAAGCAAACCCTAGATTTGTTTTGTCTTTGGATTTAATCCCCCTTTTTATTGCTAATTTTGATCATATCCTTTTATAAAGTTGACTTTTTTTTTTTAATCATGGGTTCACAAAGTTAATGTGGGTTGATACCTTTTATTGTATTGATTTTATTTTTAATTTTATCATTCAGGATTGTTTTTTAATTATCTTTCTAGTTTTCTCAATTTATTTTCTATAAAGTTATTTTGATCTCATAACATGAAACACAAGTTTAGCATGTTGACTTGTCTTTTATTAACCAGATCACGTGTTTATCATACTAACTTGAGTTAATTTTTACCGGATTATATCATTATTTTATATAAAAGAATACCAATACAACCCCCAACATGGCATGTGTCCATCTAGTTCAATTACTATCTATTAAGTTATACAACTCATTGGATTTATTTTTTATTTTTATTTTTAAAAAAGAAAAAGAATTGACTATTGACTGGCCTTCTCGTATGCATACATGCATGAGTTGAAAACACCAATTGTGAGTTTAAAAACACTAAATTCCGGCTTATGTCTTTTCAAGTTAAAGTATGGGTGGATAGATGTTTCTGATATGAGGTACCAAACAAGAGTAAAAAAATAAAACTCCCTCTGTCCTCCATCCTCCCTCTCCCACACACTTCCTAATAAAAACAACACAACCCATCTCCTCCACACTTTTATCAGATCTTGCAAAAATTATGATTAAATGCTTAAATTGATCTACAGTCCACTCAAAACCCAGTAAAAAACATGTTCTTTTTATTTTCCAGATGTAATTTATTAAAAAATAAAAAAATAGATTGTTGGTCATCCTAGCATTTGATTTAAGGCCGGAACGGTACCGAGACGTTCCGACCGGAATTAAAATCGAGACAAAAACAACGTCGTTTCATCTCAGTTTTTTTAATGGCAAAAAACATTCCGGCCAGAAAAAAACAGAATTAACAAGCCTGGATTAAACCATTAAATAATCTTTCTTTATCCAGTCCAAGAATATAAATGCACTTCCATTTCCAAGATTCAGTGATGGATCTTTGTGAAATCTAATCTCGAAGTTAATTACAGCACTTGGAAATTCTGACCTAATCATCATCATCCCAGAGACTCCAAGATTCTTACGTACATGTTCTTACTCGAGAGGATGAGTTCAATCCTTTTTTCTTCTTTTTTTTACTGATTTATGACATTAAATCTTTAATTGGCTATCATTCAATGATTTACAATGGAAAGCAAATTGAATCCATAAATAAAACAACACCAACCACAAATTGAAAAACAATAATAAAAATGCAATTGGAGAGGATTTTCCTCCTTCAAATCCAAACACGCCCTTTTATATTATTTAATTTGGCTGGTTCTCTTTCCATTTTTATAAGCAAAAGGTTAAAATTGAAAATAAAAATAAAAAACAGCACTAAAATACGTATATAGTTATACTTTTGAAAATTACACTAAACAATTAATAATAATGATAATGATAATAGTATCGAAGAAAGTGAAGTTAACGCCAAGCAGATGCGACAGTGAGAGTTTTCCCCTTCCAACCAAAACATACCCCACCACTCTGTTCTTTAACAGTAAATCCTGGGTTAACTCGGTTTGTTAAACTCAACCTCGCTTTCATCGACTCCGCAACGTTTTGACTCATTGGCTTCAGCTCGAACCCCGCCATCCCCATCCGGGCCCGCCACTTCCCAAAGACCTCGCATCTTTCAATCCGGTCCCTGCCTTCGCAAGCAACCGAGTTTATTATCGTCCGACCCAGTCCCTCCTCGACCTTCACTCGTTCCGAGCTTTCCCTTTCAACAGTTGAGTCGATCGAGTCGAATAGAGCTCCGTAATACGAGCATGACTCGTTCACGCGCGCCATGAACGGGGCCGTGTTGGTATTCAATTCCTGCTCCACTATTGTCACCACGCGCGGCGCCAAGCCCTTCACGCACCTCAAAAGTTCATCCCTTGGATTCTCCGTTGACACGCTCTCATCAGGCATTCTATACAGCTTGAACGCAAAATTGACAGCCAAAGCCTCTCCCGGCTCGCACCCGAGGGACTCCCGGGACAACTCACTGAGTCCACAACTCACAACGTTGAAACGCAGGCTTAGTCCTAATCGCTGGGCGAGTCGACTCAGCGTTTCACCAACTAGCCTCAATCTCTCCTCCTCTTCTCCACCATTGCTACCAGCAGCAACAGCTGTGATCTTAACAATGGCTGGCTTCAAATTTTGAGGCCCAGAAAGCGCGTGGAGAAGGTTCATGTATTGTCCTCCTTGACCGATATCAAAATCAACAACATGGAAGCCATTGCTGCAGCTATTCATCTCGTGGCCTTGCTCTCTTGTCGCCTCAATGATGGCAAAATTGGCAGCCATGAAACCAAGCTTGAAACAAGGAGACAATTCATATAACGACTGGGTTGCATCCACATGTTCCTTGCTGTACAGCTCCCTTACAGGAGTTTTTTCAGCATAATTAACCCGGGATTTTAAAGCCATCAACATGTATTCCATCAATCTCTGTTCAGAATTCCCTCGTGGGTTCGCAACCTGACAAATACGGGTCAAGATCTCAGGGTAAACATCAGTTTTACCTTCGTAAATTGCTGATGCTGCTTCGATTATTGTCTGTTTCGAAACCGGCGTGGTGACTGTCGAAGATGAGGATGAAGACGATGAAGTGGGCGATGGAGAAATCGGATTGTTAAAAGAACAACCCATGAGATTCTGTATTGCCTCAGACCATTCGCTGGTAGAGTTCGTTATAACACTCACATCGTCACCTTCTTGGTTGTCGTCGTCGTCTTCTAAAAGCTGTTTTTCCAGTTCTTGAAGCTGATTCAGCATCTTTTTCTCTTGATCATGGCCCAGAACTACTCCGTTTCCTCCTCCGTTTTGGTTCTGTGGCATATTCACATACGGCATCATGTTGTTGTTGTTGTTGATGATGACGGCACCATTAGAGTTCATAAGATTCATGGGGTGCTGCTGCTGCTGCTGGGAGCGAAGCTGTTGAAGAAGAGGCAGACCGTAACGTTGAGGCATTAAGTTAGGGAGTTGAGGAGACAGGTTGTTCACGGAGAAATCAATGGGGGGGAGTGTTGAAATCGGCGAAGTATTTTGTTGGAACAAATTGTTATTAACCCTCGGCTTTACAGACCGGAGGAGAAGATTATTTAGTGCCGCTTGGTTTAGCAAGTTTTGCTGCGGTGGTGATTGAAAATCGGCAAGCGTGCGCTTGCCGATTAACGTTGGCGTGGCGGCGGCGGCTGCGTTCATATTTGTGGGAAAGATTGCTCTATGTTGAGCGATCTGTTGATAATTATGAGAAGACAAATTTTGGTCAAGAAAGATTTGGTTGGTTCGGTAAGGAGGCAATGATGTTGGGTTATTTGAGAAGTTCATGTTGGGTAGAGATGATCTATTAGTGTAGAGATCTTGGAAACCACCACCGCCTCCTCCTCCTCCTCCTCCACCACCACCACCACCACCACCTGGAAACCCAGATGCCATTGGAGAGTTGGTGCTGAATTCTTCCAAGAATCCCCTTCTAGGATTACAAAGAGAGACGCATGGACAGGTTAGTTTATGGAGAGAAATTGAAGAGAGAGATTTTCTTCCAAAAACTGTTTTTAATCTTATGAGGTTGAATGGATTCTTGATGAACAATATAAGGGAGAATGTTTACCGTTTGATTTGATCTATTTTGAGAAAATCAACGGTGATTAATCATGTTATCACATAACTCTTTGGTGTTGTTGTCCATGTGAAGTTATAACTCTTTTGTACTTGCTTGATAGGACATTCATTATCCACGCTTTGTTATAAGTGCGTGATTCTCACTTTCACTCGTGATGATTGTCCTCTTTTGCATTGGCATGGAAGAAAAAATATTTATATATGTATTTTATAAAAAAACAAATACAAAGATGAATATCATGTAAATTGTATATTTATGATTTTTTTATGCGAATAAACTTTATTAATGGGTAAACGTACTTTGTGGATCAAGATGAGCGAGTAAAATTCTGATTATCTTCAAGAAATATGGCATAAAAACATAGGGCTTGCGATCTGTATAACAGATCTTAAGTTCAAGTCAAAAAATACACCTCTTGTAATAAAATAAAAAGACATGCACCCTTTATAGTTATAGTTATCGGATAAATTTGATTTGTGGCATGGGTTGTGTGCTTTGTGAATTGAAAAGTAAATTTAGATCTATCCTAAAACAAGGTTATTTTTTTTTCCAAAAAAATATCATGTTATTTATTACGATAATTAAAAACAAAATTTCTTAGACTTTACATGTTCAAATTTCATATATCACCTACATTTTATTTTATTAGTTTTTAAACTAGTTGGTAAAAATACTCTGTTCAAACTAAGGTCGTGTTTGATATTGTTTTTTAAAAGTATTTATGAAAAAAAATTGAAAATTTTCTATTTTTATTTTTACATTAAATTAAATATTTTTTTAGTGTTTTTAGACTATTTTCATGTGCTGATATTAAAAATAATTTTTTAAAATAAAAAAAATATTATTTTAATATATTTCTAAATAAAAAATATTTTAAAAAATAAAATCGACTATATTTTCAAATAGCCACTAAATGATCAAGATGATTCGACCAAATTTTCAAATAGACACTAAATGATGAAGTTGATTTGATGAAATGAATTGTGTATAATAACTATGTAGTTAAGGTTTGCAAATTCTTTTCTTAATCCAAGTTGTGTAGATCAAAAAACATTTCCACGTCATTTCCTCTCAAATACTAAATTCCTCTTTCTATATTTTTCAATAATTCTGAAAAATAATAAGAGGAAACCACCTCTTACCATTGCTGTCTGAAAAAAGTGATTTTGCTCAGAAATATCTCACCACTCTATTATTTGAACACTTCATCCTAAGACCTGGAATAATTATCTGGATACGTGTCATGTCTGAAACTCCTGGGACCTGGAATATTAGGAGCGTGCACTCACGCATTTAGTTAGTTACGTGAGGATAAACAAAAGCTTTGTGTGAATGAGATGATCTTTTATACGAGAGGAGGCGGTGATCACCTGACAGGACAGTTACGAACTATTCTGAAAAGCCAGAGACAATAACCCCAAGAAATGCAACCGAGACCGGCAAGCGACAAGGACTTATCGGACACGTGTAACAACAAGGATGAGCTTTGAGCTAAGTTTCGGTAACTGAGCCGGTAGTTTCAAACTATCTCCTTTCGGGTACCCCTGATTCGAAATTCCAGTAGCTGTTTCGTCTTGAAACCGGCTGGATTCCCGGTTGCTTACTTACAGCTGTCGGTGAACTATTACAGAAAGCATAAAAAAGGTTGCCTCCAATGGCAAAGCCCTGACCAAAAAATTAAAATATATTTTAAGGTTATAGCAGATAAAAAAATTGGAAACCCTATTAGTTTATGGTAAAAAAGTTGTACAAATTAGCAGTCCTTTGTCCCCCCTTTTGTTTTTTTTCTCTTCAAATTAAAGTGATTTTTCTTTTGTTCAAAACAATTGTAAAACCCTATTTATTGATTACTCATATAAATATAAATGTTATATATATATAATGTTAGCAATTTTAATAAATGTTTCATGATTTTATGATCAGTTTTTTATATATATAAAAATAACGGTTATTATAAATTAACTATAAGATTTATTGCCCCATACGTTCAGAGTAGCCGAGCTCTTAAAGACTTGCTCAAGAGTGAATTTACAAGTTGAAAATAGCTTTTCCCTTTTTTAATGGATTTTAAAAGAGGAGGTTATAAAAAGGCCACGGTCCATTTATACTGTTCTTGCCTTTTTTTATTTAATAATTTTAGTTTAAAAAATGATAATTAGGGTTCTAGGATTGGGACCAATTTATGGACAATTCTTCATATTATATCGAAGCCAACCTGCTTGGAAACACAAGATCTCTAAATTAATCTCTAGACGAAGCCAAATCGGATCCATTATTTTTGTTTTTAAAAGCGTTGGACATGAAATATCATGGCATTATCTAACATTACGTTTTAAAAAGCTTGTAACATATTTAATTTTTTTATTTGAAATTAAATTTTTTTAATATTTTTAAATTATTTTAATGTACTGATATCAAAAATAACTTTTAAAAAATAAAATAAAATAATTATAATTCATTTTAAAATAAAAATATTTTCAAAAACAACCTGTATTACACCACATAAAAACATGCATGCCCTCTCTCTAGCCTCTTGCCACAATCTTTACTTCTAAGACAGAAACTTGGAGTAATCAACTACTCCTGGCTACATTTTATTTTTATTTTTTTCCCAGGCAATAAATACAATATTGATTGACAAACAAGTAACTGAGCAGAGGATATATATATATATATATATATATATATATATATATATATATATATTTTCATGGCCCACGAGTTGCTTTTCAGGCCGTCTTCAATGCCAAAAAAACAAAACCTTTAATGCTCAGAAAGTATTTACTCCGACGGGAATGGGTGAAGGTGACGAGTAAATGGGATGCATGTGATAGATAGCCGCATCAACACCAACTATTTCCTTTCAGGGAGCCCAAATCGAAATTAATCCAATCCAATATTTTATGGTCATGATTTTGATTGGAAGTAAATTTAAACAGAAATATATCATTTCAATAATTTTACAGGCTTGAAATTAACGATTATATAAATTTTTAATAATTATTATATTAACAATCAAATTGCTCGAATTTGACATTGCAGAAATAGCAAGTAAAATTTCAATTAGAATCTTACAACCATGTTAAATGGACAGCTTTTAATCGATTAACCAAGTAGCTAAACTAACATTGGGTAAATAACAATTATATATATATACATGGATTATTACTTAAAAAATAAAAAATAAAAATAAAAATAAAAAGAGAGAACGTCTACGATAGATGGCTTCTCCCTCTCCTGAAAAAGACTAATTTATTCAATCGAGAAGGACATGCCCATCCTAGCTAGCTATAGAGGGCGATCACCTCTTAAAGTATCTCAGCTACTTAAAAATAAAAGGGTGGCCCTAACCACCACTTCTCTTTCATTTGGCTTTAAGATTAAGCCATTTCCATTTTTTTATTATTTATTTTAAAGAAAAAGGATCGAGCCGTCTCTATGTATCTTTAGAGCATCCAATCCTTGGAATGAATAAATAAATAAATCTTTTTTGACATTGCCACGGTTAATTTATGAATTTAATGCGTCAAAAGAGTCACTTGGTATGCCAACTATGAGGGGAGGTTATGCTCCTATTTTATAATCTTTTCCTTAGTTGAACTTAAGGTGATGTTTAGCATTGCAATTCAAAATGTTTTTCTAAAAAATATTTATTTTTTATTTTAGATTAAATTATTTTACTGTTTAAGATTATTTTCATGTGCTGATATTAAAAATAATTTTTTAAAATAAAAAATAATTTTGATGTATTTTTAAATAAAAAATATTTTTCAAAACAACTTTAATCACACTTCAAAACATGTACTAAATAGTTAATTTTAGATTTTTAAAAAATGGAGAATCCAATGTTAAGCAACAACGTTAACCTAATCTAATGTAGTTTCAATTTAAATCATAATTAGGATTATATTATTTATCGACTGATGAGACAATTTGTTTTTTTTTAAAGTTATTTTAAATAAAATAATAAAAATAGCTGATTTAATTGATAAGTCATAAGCTAATTTAATAAATTATATTTCAAAAATATAATAAGAATTACAATTATTATTGTCAATTCAATAATATTTTTCTAGTCTTCTTAAAACTTATACATATATGAAAAGAGAAAGAAAAAAAAATCTTGACAGAGGTTATATTCCTGTGTTTCAACATTTTGCAACACTGAGTCATCTAGTTGACCCATTTGACCTTGGAACCCTTCATGCGTGGAAGAGGCGAGTTAGGTCAACCATGGTCATAAAAATTGTAGAGCATATTCTGATTTTTATTTTTGCTTTTCTGTCAAATCGTTGACCTTTTCGTGCCTGCACTAAAACCAAATTACCAGCCATTCAATTTTGACATTTCATGATAGGTTGCGTGTAAGCAAACCTTTCTCTAGGAATTTGGTTAGCAAACTAAAGCATCAAAAAATAAAATAAAAATAAATAAATAAATACCATCGTCTTTTTTTTTTCTTTTTCTTGAGATTGGACCGTAGGTCCGAAGCCTCTCATATTTTACACGCGTTCATGTAAGAGACGACACCTGGAAGTTGTCCACACACCTTGCCTTGCTTAACTCGACCTCGTGGCACCGTAAATTTGGATTGCCAACCCGTGGCTCGAGTCAAATGCATGGATGGAGTTGAGTATTCTATCGAATAATTATTTTCTACACGTAATCTTGAAATTTGCATGGATATCTTTTGATTTACCACTGGTAATTTCATTTTCTATATTTTATTTAGTAGATTATTTTTGAACACGAAGAAACTTCACTCCACGAAAAACATATCTTATAAGTCTAAGTGAATAAGTAAAACTTTATTTTTATAAAAAATACATGTCTTAATTTAAATTCGAGATCTGAATCATCACACAACTCTTCTTAAAGACTTTATTTAGTAGTTGGTAATGATAAATTGTATTCAGTGGCAGATTCGAAAATTAATGAAGAAGGTGGGAATAAATGTTTTCTTTTATTATGAAAAGCAAGGCTTATATATTATTATAATAAGTTTAGTAATAAAATTTATTAGACGATGCTCTCAAAATTCAAACCCATGAAAAAAATAATCTCTAATCATCAAATGAAAGTTTCTAGAATTCCCACTTTTAATATGAATAAATTCATTCGCAGAAGCAATTCTTTCAAGAACTTCCAACCTATTTTCTTTTATTATAAAAAACAAAACTTATATTTCAATTTAAATCAAGTCTTTTATTCACATGATTTGAAGGATTGGCTCTTGTAGCGATCTCATTTATATATCACCATTGCCCTTCAATCACGACATACACATGATCTATCCATTTATATCCGAGGATCATGGTTAGACTATTTAATGTACGAGAAATATTTTTTCAGAGATTTGTAATCAGAATAAATCTACTTACCATATGAACACGTAATTTGAAGCCAGTGATCGACCACGTGATATCTTGTGTCTAGCATTGTGTTTTAAAAACATTTTTTTATTTTCTATTTTAAATTAAAAAAATAGTGTTCAGCCAAACCTTTTGTGTTTTTAGAGGATGTTTGTGATTGTGGTGCAACCTTTGGTTGCAAAAAAGTTAAGGGTTTGAGTGTTTGGTTAAGAGAAAGATGTGAAAAAAGCAGGTAGACCCATCTATAAAATTCAATTAATCTGCGATGCATAGAAATTCAATTTGCTGCTTTCCATGCAGTGAGGAGAGAGAGAGAGGTTAGGGGGTCTGGTATATATTGTATATAATATATATGTGTTCTTATAAAAAATATATTTTTTAATATTAAAATAATCTAAAAATTAATTACAATAAATAAATATATTAGAAGGAGATCATAATATAATTTTTGTTTCGTAATCCTAATTTTGTTTCAAATGATATTTTACTATATATTGTTTTGGGATCGCAAAGGCCTTCACATATGAATTTATAGTTTGTGATGAAATTACAAGTACTTTGATGAGAGAATAAAAACAAGTGTCTAATTTACTTGAATTATTAATTATGTTTTATTATTATAATTATTAAATATTTAAAAAACAATACACACACACTTTAAAGTAATTTCACAAGTTGAAAGCAATATAAAAAGCTTGGTAACCAAACACTTGAAATTGTTTTTCATTAACCTCAAACTTAACTACAGTTTTAACCAAACACTTTAAAAATTATTTTGAACCACATTTAAAGTGCTTTTCATGAAATTATTTTTTTAAAACCTCAACCATAAAAACAAAAAAAATACCAAATATACTCTAAGTCATTATTGGGTCGATCGAGAGAGCATGAGAAACCCTAGACAGAAAAATGACCTAACCACAACCTGCACAGTGCGTAAATGCACATCAAAAACACTTCCCATGATATGCACCCACCACCTAATCGCACACGAAGGCTACGGAGGCATCTCATACACGCTTTCCTTTAAATAGACACTAAAAGTTGGTGGAGACCGCCTAACAGAAATCGAATTACTCCTAACTCGCCCTATTTGAAGAAAAATATCATGTCATTTCTCAATTATATTTGTTCACGATTTCGCATTCATCTTATCTTGATTTTTCAATAAATAATATTCCAGTTAAAATCACTCCATCAAAAACATGTTTTTCAACCCCGCCCCCACAAAAAGAAAAGAAGAAGAAAAGTGTACATTTGGTGGAGACTGCTCATATAATTTCGATTTGCTAGATTTGTTTTCGAGACTGTTTAGGAGGGTGGTTGCGGTAGTTTTTTAAAGTACTTTTCATGCCAAAATACATTAAAATGATATTTCATTCCAAACAGCTTCTTCATAAATACATTAAGAACGTGATTTCATTGTGTTTTACGATATTTCATTTCAAAAATGTTTTTGAAAAAATTAACTTTTTTATTTTAAATTAATTTTTTCTAATATTTTTAAATAATTTTTATATGTTGATGTCAAAAATAATTTTTAAAAAATAAAAATATATTATTTTAATGTATTTCTAAAAAAGACTTAAAAAAAATGTAAAACACAATTCTGAACATGCAGTTAAAATGGGCAGTTTTTTAGAGAGGAATGCGCGTACGCAAAAGACAACTAGATTCTGTACGGAACTGTGTGTGAAATGGAGTCTGATTGTGTTTTAAAAATATCAAATTGGTATTTTTTATTTATTTTTAAATTAAAATATATTATACATCAAAATATCAGCAATTCAGCTATAAAATTGACCTGATGAATGAAAGATGGTTCATGAAAACAAAACCTAACCGATTAAAGAAAAAGAGAAAACTATCTGTGGGCCCATGAGCTTGGTTACGGGAGTGTGTGGGAGGTAACCGGGGATAGCCAGTTCACAAATGGAATCCACCACCGCCGACAGGAAGTGATATTTAATAACAAGGGATTGGACGAGGAGGCTACGCGCGCTTCTCGAAACGGGGACGCGCACACGCTATCGATGCTACACGAAATCCACACTCCCCATAAAACCTGCTCGCTCGCTTGTTTTTCTTGACTTTTCCGAGCCAGAGAGTTTGGTAGGTAATCTTATCACCCAAGTGATTTTTTTTTTAATTCTATTTTAGGGTTATTTTTCTTTGCTTCGTAGAAACAAAAAACAGTATTTCTTACGAGAATTATCAATTATCAAATATTATTTTTCTTCTAGAAAATGCATTAAAAATAATAAAATTTATTTCCATCAACTCAGTTTGAAATACACGTTATCATGATAGGGATGAATATGGGAATAATCCCGTCACCAAGCAATCGCTCTTCTAAATATGCACAGTAAAAATAAACATACATGATCTACTATTAATAAAAAACATCATCTTGTATATTTTTAAGAAATTATTTCATCTAAAAACTTAAATTATTAAGTAAGACTTAGAATATTAATTATATTATTCTCTAACTCATCATTTCAAATTAAAAAATTTTGAGTTTGAAACTTGCACACATATTTATACTAATTTATGTTTATTTTTTATCAAATAGAATGGAGGTGGTGAGATTCAAACTCGTAACCATATTAAATAACTATCTCGCTTAAAAATTTAAACTTTTAGGTTAGATCTAGAATATTAATTATATTAGTTTCTAACACATCTTTCAAGTAAAAGTTTTTTAGGCTTGAAACTTGCATACAGATCTATACTGGTTTGTGATTGACTTTTATCAAATAGAATGAGGGTAGTGAGATTTGAACTCGTAACCATGTTAAAGAATCATCTTATTTAAAAATTTAAGTTTTTAGATGAGACTCCAGAATATCATTTATATTATTCTCAAACATATTTTATCATAATCAATATTAAAATAAACAGTATCTACTTCAAATTAAGGTTTTGCTTGCATGCATGCATTCTAGGGTTGGTCCAAACGCTTTCCCACTTGGCCAAATCGATCATCAAGGGTCAAGTACCTGTCTGTGGCTGATTGAAGGATAAGTTGTTTCTTAATTATTTTAAGAATTAAATTAACAAAAATATAGCCAAGATGCAATACAGGTGAAGGTTTCAAGGGAATTGCCCAACTTATAATGCAAAGATTCAACGTTTTCACGTGGGATTGGGAGAACGTGATCACTAAAAATATCGATGGAAGAAACCCTAAGTTTAAGGACCTTGATCGTAATTGATTTTAATATTTATATATATATATGATAAGATATATACTAGGAATAATCTTTAATATTTTTCTTTATATATATATATATAATATTTGAGTATTTTCGTGGAAGCTCTTGTACACTTTTTTTATTCATTATGATTTGATGATGGAGAAACATTATGGTGGGTGTGTGTTATGATAAAACTAGCTAGAGATAACTCATGTCTGAACGACGGCGGAAACCTTTGGATCACCATGTATAATAAATGACTGTCAAGGAGGAGGGTGGTTGTAATAGTTTTAAATATATCAAATTATATTTTTTTATTTTTTAAAAATTATTTTTGATATTAGTATATTAAAATGATTTAAAAATATTATTTTTTTAATTTGAAATAAAATAGATGGTTGGTACTTCAATATTAAAACTATAAAAGCAAGTTGTCTTTTTCCAGAAATAGACCCAATACGAACAAATTAAATATATATTAATATATTTTTCTCTTATGGTTAAAATTATATTTTAAATTAATCTGAGATTAAATTCTTTAAAACAAATTAAATATATATATTAATATGTCTAATTGTGAATAATCTTTCTAACATCTGATAAAAAAAAAAAAGCAAGTTCGAAATTGTAGAGGTTAATTGATTGTTAGATTACCTTGTAGAGAGCTAAACTTCGAAATCAATACTGCCTCCATCTGCCAGGTAAGGCTGAGTACAATTTGTGTGTGGTTGCAATTTTTATTTTTATTTTTGGATCTGCCGAATATATGAAGTGGGACCAATTCCTCGAATTGACTAAAAATGGGATCGTGCAATGTCTTCATCGCCACATCATCCTATCCAAATCTCTAGTTAATTAGACAGTCGGTCCATTTGCACACCGCATACACTTTACCTCTTTCATTTATTTCCCTTGTAGAATAAAATAAAATAAAATAAAATAAATCGTATAGCTTTAGAAATATTAAGGCAAATCACACCATCAAGTCACACAATTTTTAGTTCACATAAATCTAATCCATATGATTTAGTGGTTTACTCGATGTTATTGGGGTTAAATACACTATATGAGCTCTCTTCTCATCACTATCAAATATAATTTATTTATTTTTTCTTATAAGAACATTACTAGTAAATAAAAAAACATGTCTATATATATATATATATACACACACATGAAAGTTGATTTAAAATACATTAGTCTCTTGAATGACAATTATTTATGCATGACAACAACAATAAAAAAACTCGAAAGAAACGTGTTATGATAGTAGAGAATTTATGATTTGCACAACATGTTTTGAATTTGAATCAGGACATGTATTTTTTTATAAAAACTTAGAATAAAATTTTTTTTATTTATTTATCTAGGTTTATAAAATATAATTTTTAAAAGATAGAGTTTAATGTCATCCAAAATATAGTGGAAAACATTGTATATAAAGATTATAAATATATATATTTTAAAAAAAAATTCAGGTGAAACATGTGCAAACTAAACACTTGGAAATCTAGGCTCCATTTAGCTGTCATCTGATCATCAGATTCGGACAGTTTGCTGTGGTCACCCGTTCCATCACCAACGTTCCATCACTCCATTTTTTTTTTTGTTATTTTTAATATAAAAAGCAAACAAATCTTTTCTTCTACTATTTTCCGTACACATTAAAAACGATGCCCCTCAAAGCTGCTCACACACCGGGCATAGCATGTGACGAGACTTCTGGCTGGCGTCTAGGAAATTATATATATATATATATATATATATATATAAAAGAAGAGGACTTTCCTCGTACGATATATCTACCTGGATAATGTTTTTTTATTTGACTTAAATGTTTTTTTTATAAGAAAAAAATACTTTTATTTTTTAATGCTGTATCTATTAAGTGATTGAATATTTGAATGTATAACTAAGTTTTTTAAATTTTTAATAGTTTTTAAAACTTTATAATTCGAAGGATATATTTGACTTCACTGGTTACCTCGTTTTTTTAATTATTTTTTTTAAATATTAAGTAAATTAATAATCAAATTTCATGATTTGTTTTGATTTATTTTATTTGATGTTATCTTCATCCGTTCATGAGTTTCATAGGTGGATTCAGTTTAACTCATTTTTTTGAATTTCAATTATATCATTTGACATTACATTTATTGGGGATTGACATCATAATTTATTTTAAAAAAATTATTGAGTTATTTCGGTCTCACAATCCGAGTCATGAATTTGGTAATTAATCACGGTTGACTCGAGTCATATTTTTGTTATTCTTTCTTCTAATTTTTTAAATTTCATCATTCAACGTTAAATTTACTAAAATTTAGGTCTTATAATTAGTTTTGATTTGCTTTTTACAATATTGCCTAATCTTATGGCTAAATTTGTGTTTTAGCAGATTAGCTTGAATTGACTTGAATCAATCTAATATGATAGTGATATATATCAGTATTTATATATTAAAAAGTCATTTTGAATTAAATTATATTTTAATAGTTATTCAAGCTGTTGTTAATGACCGACACATGTCATGTTAATGATCAACAAAACCTAGATATTTTTTAACTTTTAAAAGATGACTGGATCCATATTATAATGCGAGTGAATAGTGTAGTGTCACATAAAAGATATAATGTGTATTTATTACTGTGGTGCAATGTATTTTATGCAAATAAACATACTTTATTAAATGCACAAATAAATCTTTCTAAAATATTTTAAAATAAGATTTAAATTTCTTAATACATGAACGACAAAGGGCATCCTTTTTATCTTAATTGTCTTCAACTCTTCTATTTGAAGACAGCATCACAACGTTATTCCAGCTCACGAAAGTGTAATTTACAATTCTCACCAAAATCCCACTTTAGTAATTATGAAGGCTGACATTTCTAAACCTTATTGTGGTTGTCTGAATCTTAATAGATGATTTCAAGCATCTTAAGAGATTCGATATTCTCGTGCTGATAATATATGTTTTTTTAATATATATATATATAAATTGAATGTTATATGCTTCGTATTTGTCTTACTAGATGTAATTGTGTAATTTTTAGAGGTTTAATTAGATTAATAAATTGTTATTTATTTATGTTATCATTAGTTCACATAGAATTCTAATAAAAACTGTAATTAAAAAAACATATATACATGAAGCATGATCACCAAACCTAACTTGGGGTTTGCCCCACTTTTAACCCATTACATGAAGATTTTTTAAAAGAAATGATGTCATTTAAGATATATAAAATAAATGATATAATTTAAAATAAAATTTAATTTTTGTTTTAAAGTTAACCTCATCGAAGGTTCAAAAAAATTAATTGAGTTTAATAAGATTAATCTTCAAATTGACTTAAAATATATCTTTGAATTAAAGTGTTAGATATTGAAGTGACCAATCCGATTATTTTAATTCACACGAATAATTTAGTTGCATAAAATAAGAAAAGCATGAAGAACACTCAAGAAGGTCTTTATATGAAAAGTGATTTCACTTTTGTTGACCGGTTGCTGCCGGTGATATTTAGAAGCTGTTTGGGAGGATTGTTGTACCGCTGTTTTTTTTTTTTTCATTTTAAATAATTTTTTTTGGTGTTTTAAAATTATTTTGATGTGCTTATATTAAAATAATTTTAAAAAATTAAAAAAATATTATTTTAATATATTTTTAAATAAAAATACTTTAAAAAATAATGACAATCAACCTCGCAAATAGGCTATTTGAGGTTTATCTTCCGAATTGTGTTGCCGTATCTTTTAAAAAAGAAAACAAAACGACTTTTGGCCCTTTCTCCAAACTTTGACGAGACGGGCGGATCAGAACCGTTAGATTTTCCCAAAATATTTGGCCAGGCACACGCGTGCACTAATGACTGGCTGTTTTCTTCTTTTATATATATAATAGTCAGGCCCACGTGATTCTTACACTGCTGGCTAAAAGCTGGAAACAATCTTGTACAGTTAAATGGCTAAGAGATATGGGCAGTTTTTTCAACTTCAATAATAATTCCTTGCTACCTTCCTCAACTCGAGAATTCATTCAATAATTTCGAGTCTATGGAATATTTTTTTAAAAAATAAAAATTTTTTATTTTAAATTAAAATTTTGGTGTTTTTATATTATTATTATAATATGCTGATGTCAAAAATAATTTTTTTAAAATAAAAAAATTTAATATATTTTTAAACGAAAAATATTTTAAAAAACAAAATAAATCATATTTCCAAAAAAACTTGGTTATTAATTCCATCCCGGACCAGCCGTTTATCTAAAAAACTTAAAACTTGGATTAGATCATGTTTTTATCTGATTAGATTAAATATTAATCTTGATGAATATAATTAATATGATTAAATATGATTGAAACACTCAGTTCGATGAATGTAAAATGTCTTTTTTATCTAAAATAAAATAATGTTATTTTAATAAAATAATGGACTTAGATGATCATCTAATAATCCAATAATATAATTATTTTTTTTAATTTAATCTTGGGATAGGCTTGAGTTTATGATTTGACTTGTATCAATTTAAAAATACATCATTTTCAGATTATTTTTCTTAATGAAATTGGATTTTGATTGAGTCTACAACGCCAAGTCATGAATCAGCAAGTCATCATGATGATCTACTAGCTGTTACCAGGTTTAATGAGACTGGCGCCAGCATGGCCAGTCCAAGTGCAGAAACTAGGCTCAAAGCACGGGTCTCAGTGGGCCACCATCTCAAGCGGCGGTCAATTTATCGCCGCTGCCGGCGGCCATTTTCCGAAGGGAATCAAGGGATCAGAATCTTTGAACATTCGTTCACAATTCATGCCATGTATAATGATGACATGATATATACACGTTATGCTACACATGAATGCATGATGAGTCCAAAGTAGTGGTTAAGAAAGCGTATGGAAAATATATATATATATATATAAAATTAAAATATTAATTTAACAAGTATAATTAAAATTCAAGATAAATTAACTTTAAATTATACAATATAAACACAAAGTCAAACAAACATAATCTCAAAATTAAAAAAAATCACAAGTTAATCAAAATAAAGAGGATTTTAAGGCCGAAACGGTACCGAGACGTTCCGGCCAGAATTTCCGGAACGGGCCGGAATTAAAACCGAGACAAAAACGATGCTGTTTCGTCTCGGTTTTTTTAACGGAACGGAACGGAATTGACAACTTTGGTTTTTATATCATTTTGATGCGCTGATGTCAAAAATAATTTTAAAAAATAAAAAATATATATCATTATATATTTCTGAGCAAAAAATACTTTAAAAAACAACCTCAACTGCACTCCAATACAGTCATCAAGTTCAAGTGCAAGACAGCTGAAAGAAATGAGATTAGTGATTAATCTTGCCATGCTTTCTGCATCTAATATTTCTGGCCATGCTTTCTATTTCACAGCGATGCAGCGTCGAGTTCCTAAATATTTCCGAAAGATCTTCCATCAAAGCCAAACCATTGTCGATTTGTTTTTAAAAAATAATACTGTTTCATTTAAAAAATCCAAATGAAATGTTTTAGAAAAAACCCTGGTTGATTTATAAGTTAACTCGTTTATCCTGCAGCTCAAATTTTGGATCTTTGGTGTTTTTATAACTATGCCAAATTGGAATCAAAATAGAATTTTTGAAAGTGAACAAGAATATCATTAGAACAAACCACTTCACAAACCATAGATAATTCTGTCATAACAAGCATTTTCACAGTACACAGAATAAACTGCATCCAACGAATAAGCCTGTGGGAGATGCGGGAGCCCTCCAAATCCAAGTTCTTGCAGCTAGAGTTGTAGCTATCAAGCATCCATAGTAAAACATTTCCTGTACTCCACACAGTTCGGTGTTGTTAAAGGATAAAATTAATTTGCCACGGTCAGGCCAGCCACCGCTTCTGACTCTATTGAGTCGGGATGGGCAACGAGTCGCTCGACAGGGATTTTGGCCACGTCGCGACGAACTCCGATATCAGAAACGAGCCGACTGATACAATACATCCCGTATCCCACAGCTGCCAGGCCGCTAAAGCTGGTTGTCAGAAATCGAAGTGGTGAAGAAACAACAGCACTAGTAGCAGCTACGAAGGAAGCAGCCTGCCCGCTTCGACCAACGCTGAGGCTTGTCATCACGAGCAAGCCTGTCTTGCAGTAGATTGCAAAATCCTCACAGTTGTTCTTGAAAATGTGATATCCACCGAAACCATTTTGCAAGAGGAAAGAAGCACGGTGAAGCACGTCTTCTGGTGGGTCGGATTTGGCAAGGGTGCAGGTGCCACCTCGTGGTTTAGCAATGAAGAGGGCCGAAGAGACATCATACTCGAAGAGGTAGAGATAGCCACCTGATAGAAAGCAATCAATGCAGGATGAGATGACACCATCAAGCCTTGATTGATCACCACATTTTGGGCACGGATTGTCTGAAGGATGAGGAGACATGCTGAAAACAAGACGGTCCAACACCGTTCCTGTGCCGATTTCTTGGCCTGATCCCCGAGTAAAGTGTACCACCTTTTCATCACCAACATATATGCCTAGTTTCATTTTCGGATGTGGTTAGAAAAGCATGTTGAAAATGCTAACATCATATTCAAAACTCAGAATTGCACACAAACTGCTACATGCACATAAACACATGCTTCATCTTGAGCGTACAGACCAGAATTTGATAGCTCAGATTTCAACAAGGATAAAATGTGAAAAAAAACTAATAATTTTAGATGTATTGATGAGTTGAGGAGAGAACAGATTGAAAATGCAAGAAATATGACAGTCATCAATGAGGCAACTCTAGAACAGGGAAAGTAAATAATCTACATGTGTAAAACTTCAACTTTCACATGATCTCCTACAGAAAAGGGCCACCCCCCCTCTCATTGAACATAAACAATCACAGAATCCTTTTTCACGTGAATTCATAAATGCAAGACCTAAAATTTAAAATTTACGTGAAAAGATGATCAGAGAAGAAGATAAATGGACACTATCCAACACTATAGATGAAAAAGTGACAAATCTAAACCATATTTTAACAAAAACTACCATGTATGGACAGCCTAAAAAAGCTTTTGGGAGTTGTACCATAATGACAATCTGATGAAAGATAAGGGAAGCATCTTTAGCAGCTTACAAGATACTTATGGCGAATCAAATGACCTCCTTGTGAGACAAAATTTAATTTGACATGCAAGAGTTATTGAAGCAACATGATCAAACATAATTCCAGGTCCAGTTATCTATTATATTATTAGCACTGTCTATATTATATTAGGGTCCATTATATTACCTACAGAGCAGCAACATTCCCCACGGATAGATCGGATCCATATTACTTAGATTCAGTTGGTAGCAAGCCAACTTTTGGATTTTACTTCTTTTAAGGCTTGCATATTATAATGATTTTATTCTAAATGGTTTGGGATGGTAATAAGATTCAAAATAACAATGATTTGCGAGCATTCAATGATCTGAGAACCGCATAAACTATAGAGAGGAGGAAATGTTATCAAATTTCAGGAAAAGCCATATAATACTGGTGGCAATGACAAAAATGTATCCTGTCCTAAAGGAACAATGAATAAGACAGCAATGGTATGGATGGTAAACAAGTTATTCTTGTAAAGACAAATTTTACAAGATAGATGCTACTAATGCCAGTAGAATTCCTAACAAAGGATCCAAGCCTATTCAGACTTTTAAAGGTCTTTCCTTGGTGTAGTGCCAAAAAAACCTCACAAACAAGAAAACCGTTGGTTTTAGCAGGCTGATTTCATAAAATACACAAGAATCGTGCTGTATGGCATGGAGGCTTTCACACTAATCCAATCACTCCCTGTCCAGCATACAAAAGAAAAGAGACTCCAGGGATAAAAGAAAGTTGAGAGAGCAGCTCCTTGGTGACTGACAAAACAGAGAATATACAAGAGCAAAAAATTTGTGTGGAGAAACAAACAGTATTTCAATGACTGAAGATGCTTCTTCTGCGATTACAAAATTCATCTACATGGCCTAAAGCTGGTTCCTGTTATTGATTTCAGAAATTTGGAAGCATAGGATACTACAATTAACAAGATAGATGTTCCTACAGTATCATCTGTGGAGCATGAGGTTTCTCTACCACCTCAACAGTACAGAACCCTGGCAGAGTTTTTCCCAATCAAAAAACAATCCAGAAGTTCTTCCACGAGTTATAAAAAGCTTCACTTAAGAACGCAAATAACAAGGTTTACTTTCCCTTGTCAATTTATTTTCTGCAACACAAGAAACCTTTTTTGTTTTTTTATATCTGAGGAATACCATACACAAACAATCTCAAAGACTTCGTTATCAAAAATGCCTGAATGCATTACCAAACTTCTCATCCATCATAAAAAAAAAAACTCATTCATCAAAATTTAACCATCTCTCAACCCCCCTGTGCCTTTTAGCCATCATCTTATCATTGAAACTTGAAGAATTTCAGCCCAACCGATTTTGAACTTTAAGAACATAGTGATATGCCGTAGATTAGCACATGGCAGTCCCAATTACCAACTTTTCTGAGAAAACAACTTAATTAAAACCCTACGTTTCCAATTCCATTCCATAATTCTAACCGTATAATTGTGTTTCCAAATTTTAAATCCAAAAGTTCTTATGCTACATCTCAACTACTTCGACAAAAAATAATGTTTGATCAATTCAAATATATAATCTCTACCCACCAATTCAATTACACCTAAAGGCCAAAATCCCCCCATTTTATGTCCATTACTCAACCAAAAAAAATCCTAACCTCGCGTTCACAGGCTACTAATCCTGCTATCAAAGTGTCAAGAACCAATAGCCATCCTAAAAACACACCAAAGCATCATCTTCGCTAATTTGAATCCAAAGGGTATCCAAAAAACTGCTCTCCAATATAAAAAAAACCAATGACAAAAACCATAAAACAAGCCAAGATATCAACTTCCAAACAAATTTAATCCCACTGGGTACCCAAAACAGCAATCACAGCACCAAAAAGCGAATAAAAAGAGAGAGACAGACCGTGATGGGCATATAAGTAAGCGTTTTTCCACGAGTAGATATGATCCCCTGGCTTTAACTCATCTCTCTTGATGCTATTCGAAAATAGTCCCATTGCAATCTGCTTGCTTTTGCTCTGCTTCCTTAGCATCTACGCAATGCAGTTCCCATGAGATATTCTGCTATATTAATGAAAGTTAGTTTGGAGTTGCCCTTTTAGTTTTGGTACAAGTACAGCATAGTACCGAACTTATATACTCATAGCAGGTCAGTCCCTAAACTTTTAAATATTGCTGTTTTCTCCCTATGCTAATCAAATTATTTTTCCAGTAATATGGTCGTGAAGAGAATCATAACTTAAAAATATGTCTTTTGATTGTCATTTGTTTTTCTAATTCTATTCAATGGTGTTTTTTACCTAAAAGAAAAATTTATATCTACATGCACATGCATATATATATATATATATATATATATATATCATCATTATGCACACATGATCAAAGTATATTATGGCCATGCCAAGCTTCAAACCTATCAACAATTAATATTTGTTTTCAATAAAAAAATAAAAAAAGTTAAAAATTCGCTTTACAAATTTTTTAATAAACAATTATTACAAAGTATTTTATAATTAAGATTCTATTATAATCATCAGAGAGCTCATAAAATGGTATAAAAACAAACCATAAACACATAACATATCAATAATTGTTTTCAAGCTTGTCAAAATACAAAACACGTAATTATATTAATATTCGTAAAAGTTTATTTTATAGTAATTATTCATATATACACAATGAACGAACAACTTCTCTTCTCAAAATATATATTTATTTTACTATGAATATGTTTATTCTACTCTCGGAGGCGAGTAGTGAGGGTATGACTCACCTCCTTTGCTTTTCACATGAACAATGGAGGTTTTATTTCCCTTCTCTCTCTTTTTTTTTTTTTTTTTTATGAAAAACAAATTCATCTTAACCTTGAATTTATATTTATTTATATGTTTTAAAAAAACTTTCAAAACTTCATTGATTATAAATTGGTATTTATAATTTGTATTGATTTATTTTCTACAAGGTTATTAGCAGTTTTTCATAATTTGATTTGTGCTCGATTTTATCAACATTTAATTTTATTATCATATAATCATAACACCCTAACATTTTCAACCAAGGCAAGCACATAAATCATACCTTGTGGCCTGTGCATGAAAATACCAGTAATTTAAACACCAACATAATTTTATTTATATTTTATTAATTAGGCTAGTTTTAGGTATTATTTAAAATAATGTGTATTTTATCTTTCAGAATCGATAAACAAGCTTAAAAATTATTGATATCCATAATTTATCAATTTTTCATTATTTTGGTATTTATTATATAAATTACATATAAACTACATATCCAGTAGAAGCTTGGGTCAACAGCTATGAATTACCATCGATTTGCAAGAAAGGGTGCATCAGTGACAAATGATGCAGATAATATTGAAACAATCGAACTGATATGCATTTCCTAACAACATGGGATACAGATTCTGAATAATTTATAAAAATGACAGAATGTGCTCTCTTAGTTTTCTGGGGAAAAAAAGATCATTAAATCACCAGCATGTATGGTTCCATCTCCATTGACTGGCCGACATCCAAATCCGGCTGTTTCGTTCTGTATTCTTTTGCTCGGCGAGTTTCCATCGTTGTGGCTTCCATTAGTGACAGCAAATTTCTAGTTGAAATCCCCATGTTCAGAGAAGCTCAAACACATTGGCATCCAGATGCTAAAAAGATCTCAGGCCGCATACTTTACAGTTTGGGCTTGTCTTCTCGTTGATCTCCGAGCATTACGAGGCATAATCCGATGTACGGCTCGGTTAAACCCAGTTATGCTCCGGCATCCTGTTATCTGCTGCTGAAGCCTCTGGTGGATCCTTTCTGAAATTCAGGGTAAAATGGGAAGCTCCACCCTCTTGAAGGAAAAGAAGCTGACACGCCCATGATCTATACAACATAATTTCAAAGGAATCCCACCACATTGTCTCTCAAGAGCTTCACTTTTTGCATTGGATGGTGGACTTCCCCTGCATGGTAAGTCGAGTTAAACAGTGTCTATACAAATTAAAATGAGAATTAGATAGGCATTAAAATGGAAACAAATAAATGAGATGAGTCGCATTAGGGCCCCCTTTTATGCTTGATATGTGATGATCCTGGAATTCCTCTAATTAGCATCCAAATTGCAGCATATATTTGTAGGACTTAGTCAGCCTTTTTCTTTTTAAAAGCCATCACTTATCATCAGTATGCAACTTTTCCAAATAACAGTGGACTTCTTAGATCTCATAAATTACAGACTTTGGAGGAAAACCGTGTTTATTTGCAACCAAACAAATTTCCATCAACAAAAAATTTCTAGCATGGCAGTTAACAGCCTGCACAGCACACCATGGATGCAACTCTTATGAAGTTATCCATTGAAGTAAGAAAAGCCTAAATGATTTCCGAGGGGTCTTTTACATGAAAATAGGTGGAAGATATGATGGGCACAAATAGAGTGACAGGAATTTCCTTAAAATGCAGTAATATGAGAGAAGGACAAACAAAAGTGATTAAAGAACCTAACAATCAATCGCCTCTAAGGAAAAGGTTTTCAAATTATTCAGCTTTACTATCATGCTTACCTAACTAAGCATAGCAGAAAGGCTGGATCACCTGGTGAAGACTTTCTAAACTTGCTATTTGGAAGATAAACGTCAAAATTTAGTCTCAGCTCATCAACTTGCAAATTACTGAGCATCTGCACAACGCAAGTAATGCTGTTCTCTTCAGCACCTACAACCCTGTTGTTTTTAATAGTCCCTTGAGAAGAACAAGGTTCGCTGTTATTCTCAACACCCTTAAAACTCCAAGGAACACCATGACGCCCAACAATGTAACCAAGAGACTTCAAGTGTTTATATACCTCAAAAAGCTCCCAGCTGCACCCATTCCTTTCTCCAGCAATATTCCTGTATATGTCTTTTAATGCAAGACACTCATCATTGTCATCCATAACCAGCAATGCCCCTATTTCGGCCAAAAACCTATGACATAAAGGTTATTCACCAATAAGATAATCTAAGAAAACTAAGACAATTACTCAATTCATGTGTTTTTGTCCATCCAAACTATACTTGTGAACTTGTTTTATTTCATTGACTGATGCATAAAAGAACTAAACTTTAAAGCCTTCACTTATCACATCCATCTATCTATTTAATAATATCCCTAAATGAACAATCTTTACCAAAGCTTCTTCCTTGAAATCACTTCTAAAAAACACTCATCCATTGAATTAGTGATTTCAACCGGCAACTACCACAAATCCTGAGGTTTTAATTTTTCAGGTACTGATTTTCAGTAAAATTAACCGTAGCCGTCGTAAAATAAAGCTGAAAGGGTACCTAACCAGATTTTAAAAGAAATAATATTTACAGTCAAGAGGATTATATCCACTGTAAGACAATAAGAGGCACAAAAAAACTTCGAAGATACTTTTTTTCCCCATTCTTTAATCACTTACAGTGTCTCCTCAATCAAGCAAAAAGTCTTGCCGTTACGAACAATCCCAGTAGTAATCCACATTTTCCCTTTCTTTTCAATAACTTCAGCCATTCCCATCTCAACGTTCCATTTAGCCTTTGAAACATCACTCCTAGTAACAGTAAAAACCAATCTTTACAACTTTAAAACAAAAGCCAACTTCATTAAACTGCATAAAAACCAATTTTTTAATTTTTTGTCAGCAAAATCATATTTTTTTGTACGTACAGTATCTTACCTGAATTGCAGTTTGGATAGACAATCAGAGGTGGGGTAAAAGTCTTCATCGTTGAACTGGTCAGTGTCGGCCACTTCTCCTGAAGATGATTCCCATTCATCCTCCGCATCCATGGCTAAGCTCTGGTGTGGCGGCGGCGGCGGCGGCGGCGGCAAGGTGGCTCTTCGCGGTTTATTTTTTCTTTGTGGTGGGAGTAAGTAAAAGTCAGCGTTTCAATAGGGCCTGTGATAGCAACTTTAAGGTGAGCTTTCAATTCCAAACTGCAGTATTCAAGCAAAATCATAAACAAATTCAATTTATAAAAATCAAATGCAATCGGCAACACCGTTCCGTTTTATCATATACAAGCATAAGCCCTTCATCATCCATTCCAAAATATCATAAACACCAAAACAGAAGGGATTTTTTATTTATAAACATCAACCCTTCATCATCCATCCAAAATCATAAACACCAGCAAAGTAGGGAAACGAAAGACTTAACACTTAACAGAGCACGATAAGCCAGCCTACACCCACAAAGAGAAGCGAAATCATGCATCGAGACTTATACATCATGGGTTTTCATGGCAGCGGGCATGGGTGCACCACACCGAGGAGTTTGTTTGGATTTCCAGGGTTCTAATTTGTTTTTTTTTTTTTTAAACAGAGGCCTTCTAAAATCTGAATCTTGAATTTGTGTTTTTCAAATTCACAATTATAATTTATAACCCTACAAAAAATTGTCTGCGAACCACACTGGATTATTCTCCAATATAAATTATAAAATGGCCAACACATCAAAAAATGTTGCTTTTGTGCAGGTTTCAAATAAAAGAGGAAGAAGAGAGTGTACCTTGCACTTGCAGAGGACGTCTAAGAGAAGAGACAGGAGCCAAGGATGAACTGATGAAGAGGCGTTGCACGGTTGCACTTTGCAGTAACGCAGCTTGCAAGAGTGAAGACTGAAGAAGAAAGATTGGAGGGGCTGTGTCGATTTTTTTGGTTGAGATTTGGGAATTTGAGAATGGAGGCCGTGAGGAAAATAAGTTAGGGATTTGGGGGCTTTAGTTTTCAGTTTTCAGTTTTCAATTACATGAATTAATTCATTTTTTTTATGGCCGGAACGGAAGTGATTCCGGAGTGTGTTTTTGGCCGGAATTTAGCTAATAAATTTAAAATATATCGAAATTTTAAATGAGATAAAAATTGTTTTTTTTATCTTATTTTTTAATTATTATTAAATATTTTGATTGTTTCAACTGAAACGGAATGCAATCACATGCTATACAAAATAAAATGTTAAAATATTTCTTTTGAAAGAAGAGTTATTCACCATAAGAAATGATAAAATGTAATAATTATATAGCATTCACTTATTAATTTAAGATAGAAAAGTAAAACAATAAAAAATAAAAAAAATGTTTTTCTATACCTTTTATTTTAAAATAATAATAAATAACATCCGAGAATATATAATTATTCTATATTTTTATTTATATATCAATTAAAATCTTATATAGATAATAATGTCACCTGAAATTAAAATAATTGAATTATTAATAGATCATGGTAGCATATACACTTTTGTTTTATTTTTTCTATTTAAAAAAAGATAAATACGATTAACTTCATTCACATATATAATATAGATAATATCTAAACGATTATGTTTAATATTATTCTTTTTTATTCCATAATAAAATATAATTCTAAAACTGATTTTATATATTAATATTAAACCCATCTTTTCTAAAAATACAAATAATATTTATAAAATATAATCTTTTTTTATCCCAATTCAAATAACTTATGATACTTCAAATCATATCACATATCCACCCACGTAGCAAGTCAAATTTCTATTTGTTTCTAAGAACCCAAACCATTTTCGAGGTGGACTAGTTTAGTTAGGTCAAAATTAATAACACTTATTGGCATTATGATATATTAAAATTAAAAAAAAGGATAATTGATTAATTAAAAAACCCCTTTTCTCTTTCATATAATTTCCTTCTCCCCTCATATAAATAACCTTCTTGCCTCCCTCTTTCTACACATTCTTTTCCTCCCAACAGGAGCATAAAAAATCAATCAACTCCTCTTCTAGATTCTCTCTCTCTCGCTTCCCTCTCCTCCATGGCACCGTCAAGACTCCTTCTTTCCCTGTCAATCCTCCTTGGCTTCCTCTCCTTCTCTTCCTCAGCAAGACCCTGCAAGACCCTTTTCATCTCCTCTTATTCTTTCTCCTTGAAACCCCTTAACCCTAACCCTAACAACCCATCTTCTGGGTTCGTAATCGTAACCGAGATCCATGAAGACTCAATCCCCGCCTCCTCCTTGGCACTCATCAAACGCAGATTCGTCCCGTTCGTTCCTAGCAATAATTATGAAAATACCAACAAGGGTTTTCAAGGAACCACTCGCCGCGACGAGGTGGGGTCGGTTTGGGATGGATTTGGGAGTTATGATTTGAGCTCGTTGCGTGATCGTACTAAGGATATTCTTAGCGTGGTTGTTGCTTTGCTTTTTGGTGTCGGTTGTGGTGCACTTACAGCAGCTACAATGTATCTGGTTTGGTCTTTGTTTTCTCCATCGCAGTCGCGTTATGATGATTATTTTGATGGGGAGTTTAGTGATGAGGAGGAGGAGGATTTGAAGAAAATTGGGTATGTCAAGATTCCTGAGGCAGAGCAAGTTAAAGGCGATTCGGTATGAGGGAGGATGGTGATTTCTTGATTCGACTCTGCGTATATAGTAATCAAGAAAGTAGTAAATTTGGTGTTTATCAAGTGCTTAATTTTATCTATGATTATGTTATTGTCGTGGATTATTGTTATTGAAGAACAGATGATGATTGTGATGTCTTTAAGGTTTATGTTCCTGTTGCTGCCGAAAGGTTGTGACTTTTATTGTTATATAATATCAGTTGACTTTGGCGCATTAATTGTGTGTTTTCTGTTTTGATTTTGATGGAATGTGGCTTGTTTTTTAGGTTTGTAGAGGGGAATTTGATGAATTTTAGGTTCCCGCTGACATTGCTGTTGTGTATGATTTATTTGGCTAATGTGTTTGTGCAAGCTGATTGGTTTGTAGCTTTCATGTTAAGATGGAAATGGAATTGATAGGATCAATTACTGATAGAATACAAGAAAACTTAATCTAGTAAACTACTTCGTTGAGCATTGCAGGGTGGTGAAATAGGCAATGTAGCTTTTGATCACCGCAACTGCCATTCCCGCAGAAGCTTTAGACAGTCAATGGCTGAACTTTTAGGTTTTTCATGTCTACTATCATATGCTTTTATCATCCGAAAGCTTAAAGATGGGAATTGTTTTAGGTGTTACTGGTGGAGCTGGTCCCTTCTCATTAGGGACACTACTGAAAAGTATGTAATAGAGGAGTCCTGAGAGCCAGAGACTGCCGCATATTCCTGTGTTTATTTGAAGATGCTTTGTGGGCAATGTTTTGTTTCATTCACTTGTGCTTCATTTTCTTTATAATCATCTTGCATCAATAATTGTCTCAAATCTTGCCAAGATGGAATTAAAGACGTACGAATATGAGTCCTAAAATCTAGAAATTCAAATCACCTTTCTCGAGCACTTGTAAAATGATCATTCGCAGCCAGTTGGAAAGATACTACTGAGATAACAGTTTATGATGTTTGTACAGCTGAACCTATGGGGTGGGACCGTTTTCAGATATTGGATCATTGTATCTGGAAATAGAATGCTAGACAGTAGTGAAGCTGACATATTCTCCAGTTCAGAAATTGTTGAAAGTGTGCCTTTCAAGCTGCTGAAGATCTCACTGATTCAATGAAGATTTCAATTTTGAAAACCTGATTTTTAGGAATAAAATTATAGATGTTATCTGAATAATTGTTATGCTAAGTTTTTGAATTTGAAAGACTTTGTTTCAAATCAGAACTCTATCTCTATTTAAAGAACATTTGAATAAAAGAAATTAATTCCTCCTCCTCCTCCTCCTCCTCCTCAATTATCGAGTTTTCTCTCTTCAACAGTAGCTATCCCCTGCTAAATCAGCAATAAACCCTAATCATCCTCTGCAAAATCAATAAACAAAAACCAACAGAAATACTGCCTCAAGAGACTCTACATACCCGATCCAGATATAAATTTTATATCTCCACTCAAAGATAAGGAAGGAAATAGATTTTATCACAAGTCAATATATCCTCGAATATTAAGAGAAAATTGATTATTAAAAACATCTACTTTTTATTCATCCATGTTTTTTTATAGGTGAAAACATTATTACAATCTTATACATACATTTATATGAAGTAGAAAACCCTAGTACTGATAATAACTAGGGAAAACCATTTCTTTCAAGAAGAAAAACAAAGAAAATTCTAAAATAATTAAAGAAACCAAAAGTTCCAGCGTCAAGTTTCATCCCAGATTTTAGGAATCAACGGGTCAGCGTGCAGACAGCACAGAGAATGAAGCAGTGGCATTGGATGAAGAGGAAGCAGTAGAAGTTGACTTGTCTCCAGGGACCCTTTCAACAAATTCATCAAATGGAGATCTAGTTGGCTGCGTGTGCTCCCCTGAATCCCTACTTTTGAACAGAACAACTACCTCGGACATTGCTGGCCTTGAAGTTGGTGATGACTGGGTGCACATTAAGGCAATCTCAATGATTTTCTTAGCATGCTCGGCTTCGTACTCACTGGGATCTAAGGTTTCATCCACCAATTCAATGTGCCTGCCATCCTCGTATAGCTTCCATGCCTGTTGAACATGATTGAAACAGAGATACAAGACTCAAATGACAGCATAATAAACAATGTCTTAGTTAGGGTTCTAGCCTTCCGGGACTCGCCTTTTTGAGGAGGTATTCAGCACCAGGATCGGTTATCATCTCACTGCTCCTCTTGCCGCTTACGATTTCAAGGACAACGATACCAAAGCTGTATGTGTCAACTTTTTCCGATAATTGTCCATGAATAGCATACTCAGGTGCTGTATATCCCCTGAATCCACCATCATTGATTCAAAATTTGATGTCAGATTGATAAGTAACTGTTTTCCTTAACAAAATGGAGTACGATAGCCTAATCTGTTATGACTAAAAGTGAAACACCTTAACTGATTCAGGTTCCATTAGCTTGGATTATTGGTATGTTCAAATCCACCATCATGTTTGCTATAGTTTCACCAATATTGGAGAATAATAAAGATCATATCTTGGGTTTCATCTAAAAACTTAAAAGGTGAGATGTTTTCTTAATGTAGTATCGAAATCTTGTTATTCAAATGGTGGTCACGAGTTTGAATCTTATCATTTAAAAATAATGTGGCTATTTCAAAATTTTCATGTGAGATGGTTGACAACCATGCAAGAAAATATAACAAGAATCTAGTAGAAAAGTGGTGGAAAGCTGTTATGAGACTTAAATTTCTTCTATATAGTGCTGCAGTTGCAATCATCTTTCTGAATGAAAGTTTACTTTGCAAGACATAAGGGATAGATACCAAAGACAGAAATATGTTTCCTTGAAGAGCATAGAAGAAGATATAAAATAAATCTGTATTTAGGATGATTTTAGAGCAAATTTCTGTACTTTAAAAATAGAGGATACACAGACATGAATATCAAAACAATTGCATGGACCTTTTTAAGCTCAACAGTTTACTGTAACTTACAATGTTCCGGCAAATTTGGTGCTAAGGTGGCTCTGATTTTCAGGTAGAAGCCTTGCCAGCCCAAAATCTGCTATCTTAGGTTGAAAATCGTCATCCAAGAGAATGTTGCTGGATTTTATATCTCGATGAATGATGCACACATGGAATTGCTCGTGCAGATAGGCGAGCCCTTGAGCGGTGCCGAGGATTATATCAAATCGTTGCTTCCATCTGAGGGATCCTCGATTTTCACCTGCTCCCAGGTGAAGATTCAGGTGAAATTTCAGTCTTAAAAAAGATTTGTAACTATTACGAAGTGGCATCATAGGTTACGTTACCAAATAAGAACCTATCAAGGCTGCTGTTTGCCATGTATTCATAGACTAGAAGTAGCTCCGGTCCTTTGTTACAACAGCCGAGTAGACGGATAAGATTCCGGTGATGAACATTGCTTATAAGTGTGACTTCACTTGCAAAATCTGCTTTGACCCTGTTGGAATGGCCGAGAGCTAGTTTCTTTACTGCAACTACTTTACCATTCTTCAAAGTACCCTGTTGAATTGACAAAGGATTTATTAGCAATACAACAGTGAAAAAGAGGGTAGAACTAATATGAGCGTTTTCCTTAAAGGAAAAAAGCTGTCATGGTAGATGTGATAACTATATGTTACAGAATATTTGCAGTCTCTTCTATTTCACCTTGTATACATCACCAAAACCTCCTTCTCCTAGCTTGTTTGCTTCTTTGAAATTTTTCGTTGCCGATTTCAAGTCCTTATAACTGTATATGGTGGCGCCTCGCAACTCGGTTGCATCTAATATATTACCTGCTACAATATTAGGAGTTAGAATTTCACTCTGCAATAGAACATGAAAAGTGAAGATTGTGGCCACGCGATTCACTTCACCTCTAGGAGCTGCCTTCCGCTTCTTAGATAGTTTAAACCAAACAAACAATCCAACAATAATCAAAACAAGGGCTGCACCTCCAGCTGCACCCCCGATAATCGCCCCTTTTTTGGAGCTTGATGAACTTTCTGCAAGAAAACACAGAATGTTTGATTAGCTTACAGGACTGGACATAGCCATCCAAAAGCATTAATTTTTTGTTTCAGTATCATATGCTGGATTCAGAAGTCTATCTGCACGAAATGTGCCAAATGAACATAATTCTGTAGATGATCAAGATGTCGCAGTTGCTTCAATTCGCAAATGTCCAAAGCATTTTTCTAAATCCCAGAAAACATAACTTAATTGGCTCAAAGACCTCATGAAATAGACAAGAAAGCAAATGGAGACTCTGTGTTGGTAGAGAGGAAATCTCACCTGTTTTCAAGAAAGGCAGGAGATTGATAGTTTGGTTATCAGCAAAGAAGGGTTTGTCCGAGTATCTCATAAAGCATCCTGAATCAAGTGCCCTACCTTCCGCGTTTGGAGTACACTTCTGTATGTTTTTATAGGCAACTTCCATACAAGCTTGGCAACCGGCCGAATCAATAGTTTGCACACATTGAGCAATGGCATACACCGATAGGTTTGAACCTGCCACTTCCCTCTTGCTAGCAGCAAAGAAACCATTTATCCTCGGTGTCGCCACTTGAAGATCGCCTAATAGGCCTGCCACAGTTGTGTTGAAAGTAGTATCTGGTGTTGATGTAGTTTGATTGCCGCAATACTCGCGATTGGCATCCCGAGTAGTCTCCCCATAGAAATCGCTCCTCTCATACCTCAACAGAGCAGAGAACATAAAGTTTAGTAACAGGTTAGCTAGTTGCCAGTTTTCCAGGGTGTCTCAACACCCTTGGTTCCTGAATTACTTGATGAGAAAAACTTTCCAGGAGAAACTGACAATTCATGGCAAACTATTCGACCATCTAGAAAGTTAGATGCTGTCCACTGACAGAAGGGACTGATTGATAGTTTGACACCATTTGTGGTCATAGTTTTGCTAGAACTTTCACCTTAGGCAAAAACCATGTGAACTCGTAAGTAGGGTTTCTCTGTCTTAAAATGTCCTCTTACTATAAACTGTCCTAAGATCGTTTTCAATTTCAGAACACGGGAAATTCCTCAAATATGATTAAATGCTATAACCTGTTAAACCTTAACAAAAAACTATTTACCTAGTCTTAAATTATTTTCAGGATCCAGGAAAATACCTGAGGAAACATCCATCATAGACAACACGAGCACCATTAGCCACAGAGCAGTTGCGAATCTGCGCCGAAGCGGCAGAAAAACAAGCAATGCAATCAGCTTCAGACATATAATCTCTGCACTGAAACATGGCATAAACTGAGTCCGAACCACTCAAACTTTGCTTGGTTGCAAAGTGTTTGCTGCTGTTCATCAAGTCTTTCCTGACTAACCCGAAGGTTATGTTCAGGTTGCTATTGAAATTCGACACGCTGCTAACATTATAATTGCTGCAACCTTCGCTTAGCTTATTGATTCCTGGATCTGATACTCCCTCTTTCAGCATAAAACACCATGTAATTACTGCTACTGCATTAAACATCCAATTCCTAGCCTCCATCTTTGTGTTCATTAATCAACAGACAAAATCAATATCAATTAGGCTGGAAATAATAGCCCCCTACTCATAATTTTATGTGATATTAATTAAAACGAGGAAGCCTAACTGGTCCCATGTGAAAGCGAGTCAAACAGATATGTGTTCATGAACAACAACCACCCGAGTAGATTTTTAAAACAGCCTGTCCTCAAATAACTCAATGAGATTTTTTTTTATATATAAAAACAGGGAGACTTAAACATCACTAATTGACTTGAACACATCACTATTCCTTCACTAATTGTCGTGATATATTAAATATCTTGTTCTTGTTTCATATTTTTTTCAAGGTTGGTAGTTTTCTAATCCGAACTTTGTGCATGGAGACTAGATTCTATTCCAAATAAAAAAAATATTATTTTGATATATTTTGACATGAAAAGCACTTTGAAAAGCTACAGCAACAGCTCTTCCAAACACCCTCGAAGCAAGACAAGTCATTCAAATCCGGAGTTATTTTTTTATATTACAAAGAATTTTGAGATTTTAATATAAAAATATAACATAAAGAGTAAACTAATTGATATATGGTGATGAACACGTCAGGGTATGTCCTGCAACCAATAGAGTGGCAAGACAGAGACCGTTTATGCGTTCAGCAATAAGGACCAAGGTTCTTAATTCTATTTGAGTTGGTGTTTAATTTTTTCAATTAGAACAAAATATTTTAGTTTTGGAATGTTTTGGTGTGCTGTTTTTGAGGTTATATTGTTTATGTATATATATATAATTAAATATATCAATTCAAATTTTTTTTAGTTCAAATCCAAAAATAAAATTATTTAGAATTGTGCAATTTAATCTAAAAAAAGACAATAAAATGATTTTTCTGAACAAAATTATGAACATATATAATGTTACGAGAATGTCATGATCAATCTTGCAAGGTTATTACATTCTCTGATTGCTCTGAAATTTTAACATAATATATATAAACATATCAAGAGACTCCTCGTAAAATTTCATCTCAATCTAACGGTAGGATTAACAAATATGATTGATATTATAAAATTATTCATTATTTAAAAAAAAACACCACCAGGCCGAAACGACACAAACGAAATGATACCGGCGCGTTTCGGGCTGATATTTAGCCAAAAAAATCCAGAGTATATCAAAATTTTAATCAAGATAAAAACGACATTGCTTTATCTCATTTTTATAAGTAATATAAAATATTTCAACTACCACATAACAAAACTGGCAACCCTGACAAGTACCCTTGCAGCTGCTGGTAGATATGTACAAACTCTCCTTCCTACTTTTCTTTTACAATATGGCTTCTAGAAAAAAGAAAAAAAAGGATTAATTTACTTAAATGCATGGTTGTCATTGCAGCTTACATTATTTTTCATTTGGAAATATATTAAAATATTTTTTTAATTTTTCAAAATTATTGGAAAATATTAAATAAAAACATTAATTTTAATCCAGATAAATATCTTTATTAGAATCGCTTCGGAGATCTGAAGTTAAAAAAGAAGTAACAGATCAAACTCAATTAATGATACGAAGCAAATTACAAAAAGAAGACATAAAATCTCAGAAAAAGAATATCAGCAGCAACAACTCTAATTTTTATTTTAATTATTATTGAATATTTTGTTTAATATAAATGTTTTTTCAAGAGGTTTACAACTTAAATAGGCCTATAACTAATCTTTACAAGGTAGAAATGTCAAATTTCCTAAGATATGGGACCTCGGCACAATGAGTTTGACATGAGGGGACTTTTCTTTTTCTTCTTCTGCACGAGATAGTGTGGTCATATGTAAATTTCAAGTCTAAAAGGTTTTTATTTAAGAAGTTGTGTTCGAAAACAATATAAATTATATCATGAGATTTCACCTAACAATTTAAGCTTTTAGGTGAGATAATTCCTTAATAATAATATCATCTTTTCTGCTGATACCATTGCATGAACCATAGTCAAATGGCAGGAAACGCAAAAACTACTCAGATTTCACTACATTCCCTAATCAAATACAGTAAAATTCTATATTTACATGTAAAAACAATAAGGATAATTTCATTATGCAGTAACTTTTAACTAATTTATTGTGTGCCTGTCTGTGTAAATTCGTCGACGGAGAATTTCTGAACTTGCTCCAATCCAAAAAAAAAGAAAAAAATATTTTCGCAGCCCTTTTTTGGCTACTTTGTAATAGTTCTTAGCTCCCAATATTTTGCTCCCAGTTGAATAATTTTCACGACTTGAAGAAGGTCAAGTTAATTTAAGAAGACACAGAAATACCATGCCCACAGTCCACCATGAAATTACCTTGCAATAATGCACAACTGTCTAACAACGATGTATCGTTGCAAGGTTGCAATAATGCACAACTGTCTAACAACGATGCGCATGAAGAATTTTCCACACACGTGTTCTTTTAAGGTCAACAAGCCGCCAGAAAATGTTAGGTTATATTCTCTATCGGCAACTAGTTTATCATAACAGAGGTGGAAGGTGGGATTAGAACATCAGGAGAATATGTGTGTGTGTGTGTGTGTCGTGGGCGGCGGAGGGGGTCAAAGTTCCACCTCTTGATTTTTTTTTCTTGGGGGGGTAGGGGGTGGGATCACATGAGAGGCCAAAGCAGGAGGAACACAATAAACTATTCAAGGGTTTTTATTTTCCTTTTCTTTTCTGTAATTATCAAATCCGAACGTGGGAATTTAGACATATATTGATATTAATTAATTTTAAAAAATCATTTACAATCGATCAGTTTAAAGACAGACTGAGATGGGGGCATGTGCCCATCCCATCTCCATTGCCTCCATTCCACTCCCATTCATGCTTCATTTACATAATAATAGAAAAAAAAAGATTTATTGTTCTTTAAATATATAAACTCTTGAATCATTTTCTCTAAATTGATCTACATATTTTACTTCTCGTTTTCCTCTTTTAGAGTATGGCATAAAAAATATTGTGTCTAAAAATGACAACATAGACTGTGATTCCAAGAAAAAGAATCGATTAGAATTGACTTTTGAACAAATCCATACAACAATCTTTGAGAAGTTCACCATCCATATGTTAACTGCTTTTAACGATTGGTCTTATGTCAGCTTAGGAAAAATTTAGTCTTCTGACACAAAAATTGGCTGAGAAAACCACAAACCTTAAATAAAAATAAGAAAAAAAATGGAATGTCACAACAATTACTTTGGTAGATAGTGATGTTTTTATGTCAACTTTCAAGTTTCCCTACTTTTATACAACATAAAAAACCCTCAAAGAATTATCTTAAGACTGCCTAGGCTACAAATCTAACAGCCGTGGTGACAAAAATGTTCTAAACCAGGCTGCTTGATCCACCCATGGAGTTCTTATTCCTGAACATAGGCTTCCACATGTTAATTAATAGTGTATAGTGTAAAGGAACCATTTCATCTAAAAGCTTAAGCTTTGTAGGTGAGGCCCCAGAATATGATTTATATTATTCTCTAACACACTCCCTTAAATGAAAGCTCTTTGGGCTTGCAACTTGCACAGACCCACATTACTTTGTGCTTGATTTTTATCAAATAAAATGGGGTGGTGAGATTCGAACTCGTGACCGCTGAGTCAACAAGGTTCTGGTACCATATCAAGGAACCATCCCACCTAAAAACTTAAGCTTATAGGTGAGGTCCTAAAATATAATTTATATTATTCTCTAACATATAGATACTGAGAAATATCACAGAAAATTCTATGTAGGAGGCTAATTGTTTCAAGTCATTTGATATTTAAGTATCTCTGTTAGAAAAGGTGTTTAGGACTGCTGATTTGGAGTAGTAAACATTGTTAGTGGTTTGAAACATTCAAACCTGTTCCTATTTCTTTTGTTATTCATGATTGTGATCATGGTGTAATCTTAGGATCATGATTTTAGTGGCTTGTTATTATTGAAGCTATAAATTGTAATGCCTCAGACGGTAATACATATTCTAAGTCTTTAGCTTCAAAATATATTGCTCTCAATAGCTATTTGTCTTAACTGTAGCAATACTTTGTTTCTTCTTTCTTTATCTTAAACAACTACAATCTTATTTGATATTAATTTTGTCGTGTAGACAGGCAAAGTCAATTAATGAACACAAAGATGGAGGCTAGGAATTGCATGTTAAATGCAGTGGTAGTAATTTCATGGTGTTTTATGCTGAAAGTGGAAGTACAGACCCAGGAATCAATATGCTAAACAAATTAATTCCTGGACTGCAAGTCCAGTGTATAAATAAGACACTGCGGGGTGACAGACATTCACAGAGACTTGAACCCTGACGCAGAAGACGGGAACAATTCCTTTCCCTGCTAGGCCAAGACCTCAAGTACTGTGCACGCACTCTTGATTGTGAGGGAACTTGTTATAATGCTCATCATCATCAAGAAAAAGAGACTTTAACTGCTTGTCAATTCCAAACAGCAAGAACATGATATCTTCCTCAAGTGCATAGGACCTATCTCCAGTGACAAATTCACAAACAGTACCATTCACTTCAATTGAACTACAACCTGGCAACTTTCTTATGTTTTTATCTTCCATCTTCTTCCTTATCTTTGAGACATCCTCCCATTTGTCAGCAGAGGCATACATGTTTGAAAGAAGAACATGCACACCACCATGGTCAAGACACCGCTGCGCCAAGTTATCAGCCATTTCTTCACCCAGCTGGACTTCTCCATGTACTCTACATGCATCTAGCAATGCACCTAAGGTATATGAATCTGGCTGCAGTGGCATCTCTCTCACCACCTTCTTTGCTTCTTCTATCCTCCCAGCTCTCCCCAAAAGATCCACCAGACAGCTATAATGCTGGATTTGTGGGGCAATGGCATATCTATTACTCATGCTCTCGAATATTCTCAGCCCTTCAGCCACCATACCCATACGGCTACAAGCATTTAGGACGCATACGAATGTGACCTCATTAGGAACAACTCCCTCATCCTGCATCCTGTCAAACAAATCAATGGCAGCTTCACTCTTATCATGATTAGCTAGACCCGAAATTAAACAAGTAAAAGCATAGACATCCCTATCATCCATCTCATCAAACACGCTACAAGCCATCTCGATACATCCACACTTTGCATACATATCAATTAGAGCAGTGCCAAGCATTCTATCCAATGAGATACGATGCCTCTTAACATAAGCATGTATCCACCTTCCTTGATCCAAAGCCCCTAAGAAAGCACACGCCGTAAGAGCACCAACAATGCTAGCATGATTAAGCCTAAAGCCAGAAACCTGCATATCATAGAAAACCTCTAGAGCCTCCTTAAAAAACCCAATTTGCACATGCCCTGCGATCATGGCACCCCACGAAACCGGATTCTTTTCAGGCATTCTATCAAACAACTCCCTAGCAATCAAAACTTGACCGAACTTTAAATACCCACTAATCAAACAAGTCCAAGTAAAAACATCCCTCTTTGTACTCATATCAAACATTTTCCTAGCCAAGTCCATAAACCCACAATTTGCATACAAATGAATCAATCCATTTTGCACAAAATCATAACTTTCCCATCCAAATTTAACAATTTGGCCATGAAAACATAAACCCATTTGCAAATTAAAAACATCAATACAAGCCCTGATAACAAAAGAGAAAGTAAAGTTATTAGGCAAGTAATTACTCTCTAACATGTGCTTATATAGAGAAAAGGCTGTAAGGGGCTGGTTTTTTTCTACAAAAGCTTGCATCATGGTGTTCCAAATGAAGGTGGACTTGTTTTGAAGGCAAATAAAGAGTCTTTCAGCATAAAAGAGAGAACTTTTGGCATTGGAATGTGCATAGAGAGAGATGATCTTTGCTGCTGCATATGGATCTTTAAGGGTGGCTGTGACAGTGAGATGGGATTGAATTTGCTTCAACTGTGAGATGGTTAGGCCTTTGTGGTCTAAGAGGGAAATGGTTTTCTTGCTTGCTTTCAAATATTTGGAAGCTGACATATCACACGTAGCTTAGAAATGCTGAAGCTAATGGCACTGTCTTGACTCTTGATAGTTTAGTTTGACAGTTAAACTCGACTTTGAGGTAATTAATGAGGTAGGGGTCCCTAAACTTTTTATTCTTTCCTAAAATAGTCCCTATAATAAACAAATTCGTAACGGAGTCCTCATACGTTAGAATGTCACTAATGTTGCTCTTTTTACAATACTCGATGTATAAATGAAAAACATGGCCATAATCTACAACTTCCAACAACCATTACATCAACTAGATAATTAGGATTTGTAAAGTATTAGCTTAATAAATAGGTATGTTTTCTATATTATTTTCTTGAATTCGAATACAATGCAATGTTACGAGAAGAAAAAAACTCCTCACCGATTGAATATTTAGGCCCTAACATTTCATTTCAAAAATATTTTTAAAAATATTATTTTAATATATTTCTGAAATAAAATATTTTAAAAAATAATTTTAACCATACTCCTAAATAAATATTTAAAACATTAATGATCCCATCAAAGAATTAAAAAAGAAGAAGAAGTGAGAATATCTTAATGATTTTGTTTCTATGTGTTCACTGTTTTATTTTATTTTATTTCAAAGTATTTCAAATTATTTTTTTAATATTTTTAATGTATTAATATTATTTTAAAAAAAATATTTTATTATATTTCTAAATAAAAATAGAAAACTCAATCTCAAGGTTGTCAATATCGTTTTGGTCGGTGTTTCATTTTTTCAATTAGAATGGAATATTTTGGTTTTGAAGTGTTTTGGCATACCGTTTCAGGGTTGTACTGTTAATGTATATATATATATAATTAAATATATTAATTAAAAAATAGTTCAAATTCAAAAATAAAATTATTTAGAATTGTGCAATTTAATCGAAAAAAAACACAGTAAAATGATTTTTTTGAAAAAAAATTATTAACATGTATAATATTACGAGAATGTCATCATCAATCTCGCAAGGTCATTACATTATTTGATTGCTTTGAAATTCTAACATATTATATATAAATATGTCAAGAGATTTCTTGTAAAATTTTATCTCAATCTATCGATCGAATTAAGAGATATGATTGATACTATAAAATTATTTATTTTAAAAAAACACTATTGGGCCGAAATGGAACGGGCGAAATAAAACCAGAATATTTTGACCGATATTTGACCAAAAAATCCAAAATAAATTAGAATTTAAACTGAGATAAAAACAATATTATTTTATCTTACTTTTTTAACTACTATAAAATATTTCGGCTGAAACAGAACAGACAACCATGATGACGTTCAAGACAACGAGGGTATATACTATATTACTGTATAGTGAGGGTTTAGTATTTGGAAAAAAAGAATTATTTAGCTAAAATAGAAAAGGGGGAGGGTAATATAGGAATTATACATTGGATTGCGTAAGGAAACCCTTGCCCTCGAGCTAACCCCCATTTCTCTGCGGTTCTTTCATCATTTTTGCCCTTCTACTCACAGCTGCCTCTCTTTTATCTCTTCAAGAAATCTAACCTCACAAGGTACTACTCACTGGTACTTCACTTCTAAGCTCTCAACAACTTTAATTCTTTCGATTTTAAACTAGGGTTTAATAGCAAAATGCTTTCAGGGTTTTCTCAAAGAAACTAACTTTGTAGTGAAATATATACAGATGGATAGAGAGAAGCTCATGAAGATGGCTGGTTCTGTTCGAACTGGTGGCAAGGGAACCATGAGAAGGTACTTTATTGTTTTAAAATTCCTAACAGTCAATTTCTAGGTATTTTGGTTGATTTGGTTTGGTACTAGATTTTTGTTTCCGTAAAGATTTAACCTTTTTGTGTTTTTAGAATGTGGGGCTTCATTATTTCTCAAAAAAATAATAATGGGGTTTTCTTATTTTGCTTGTTTGTGTTAGTATTGGAGCATTATTTGCATAAAGGCGTTATCTTTAGTGGGTTTTTTAAAATTTGTTCTATCTTTTTTGTATTTTTTGTGTAGAAAGAAGAAGGCATTGCACAAGCCATCAACAACTGATGACAAGAAGCTGCAAAGTACTTTGAAGAGAATTGGGGTTAATACAATTCCGGCTATTGAAGAAGTGAACATCTTTAAGGATGATTTGGTTATTCAGTTTGTTAATCCTAAAGTTCAAGCCTCTATTGCTGCTAACACTTGGGTTATTTCTGGCACTCCTCAAACCAGAAGTAAGTTTTTATGTTATCTTTACTAGGAGATTTATTTTGTTCGTTGATTATTTCAACCGGGTTGGTTTCTGTTTTGCAATAGTTCATGCTTTGCTTTGGTTGAGTGACAGTTGTACTAGCTTATTTGTACTGGTGTTCTGCTAAGAATTTGACACTGGCTTTAGTCAAACGACATGTCATTGTTTCTTTTGATATTGTTGATATGAAGTAGGTGTCTAATCGTGACCTGACTTGGCTACTGTCTTTTGCCAAAGTTTAATTTAAAGTTTTTATACATGTGTGAGCGAGTGAGTTAGTGAGATGGACAAGAACTAACACGAATTAAATTTGTTGTGGCTGCAGAACTGCAAGATATTCTTCCAGGGATCATTAACCAACTTGGTATGTGGTTTTTTCATGTAGTCTCCATTTCGCATGTCATACCATTCTTTTGCTTTTAGATTTCAAAAGTGGGAATCAAGAAGTTTGCAGTGCATAATACTCGTGTTTAAGTATGAGATTTTAGTTTTGCTTGCGAAGCAATTGTGTTTACCTCCTGTACTTGCTCTCTGTGCACGTAGCTTTTTCAAGCATCAGGATCTTTAGCTTCAAACATTGCACTAGTTCATTTCTGCTCCAGTACATTTTTTTTGTTTTCTTATTTAAATGTGCAAAACATTTGGATTAATAACTCAAATTGCATTTCATTTTTGCTTGCATTGTTTTAATCTGGTTTTTTCCCAAACTGTGCTTGCTTGCTTGCTGGTGTCAAGCGTTTGGATTGATTGTACCAAAAGCAAAAAAAAATCTCGTATACTTGAATTGTTATTAAAACCTTTCAGATTCCCCTCTCAAGCTTTCTTTAAAATACCTTGAACTTAAATTGCTATGAAAATCTCCCTGATGGTGAAGTTTTCAATTTGACACACTATGAGATAATTGTATAGAGCTGTCCAAGCCTCGAGTTTAAAAGTAGAGTTTAGACATGTGAGGCCTTTGATTTTCAAAATGAGTCATCTGAGCCCAAGTCATCAGCTTGTTTTCTTAAAGCCAGCACGGTTTAATCCATGCTAGATTAATGCATTTCTTGAAAGCAATTCATGCTTGCTATTGATAAACCTCTGGAAATGATATAGTACTTTTGTAAATATTTAGTGATGATAAACCATCTCATGCTTTCTTGTCCATTAATTTCAATTTTCACTCTGCTAAATATCCATGGGCATGTAATATAATAATGTCCTAACGTTCTAATCTGCTGCAATCTTCTGGAAATTTGATCAATGGCAGTTAAAAAAACAGACACGTCTATTTGCTGACAAGGGCACATAAGCACACATATTTAGTGGCGTGTGCTGGTTCCTGTGTTTTTCTTTCACTTGTTGTGTGGTGTAGCTTGTTATCTGATTACTCTTCTACAAATCTATCCAATCAAATGAAGGCATTTCCCCTAGTTGTACCTGTAATTTAACTTCAGATCTTCTGAAATGCCCTGCCTATGCCTCGCGATCAATTCTCTAGTTTGCGAGATGTGTCATTGATATTTTGGCGTGCAATTTTCAGGGCCAGATAACTTGGACAACCTTAGGAAGTTAGCAGAACAGTTTCAGAAGGAGATGCCAGCCGGTGAGGCAGGTGCTGCACAAGATGATGATGATGATGTCCCGGATCTTGTGGCCGGTGAGACCTTTGAAGCCGCTGCCGAAGAGGATCAGAAGTAGTCGGGCTTTAAGTAATCTTTTTTGTTTTGTTTTTTTGTACTGGACCAGCTACCCAGGCTTCTACATACGCCAGCTTACCCAAGCGTTTCCCCCTTCCCTTCTCTTTTATGGTCTTTTTACAGCTTTGTATTGTTTCATGAACAGCTTGTGACAGGCAGGAAAACAAATATGTTATGAAACCAGATGGTGCTGATGTCTAAGATCTTGCCAAGAAATTTTAATTTTGGTCCAGGTTGTGCGTGCCCCTGTATTCCAAATTTACAGTGCCCATATGTGATATCTTTAGTTTCAAGGGTGATTTGACCGAAGTATTGTTTCCTTGTGACTATAATCTCGGATGATTCCAGTATTGTTTCCAAAGGATGCTTTACGTTCACAAACTGATTCCATAAAAACCTATAGCATATGTGATGTGTAATTCATATTCCATTCTTGTAATTCCATCGTTATGCACTCAATTTATTGGCTATACACTGAGCATGTTACGTGGTCCTTTCTTTATTTTTATTTTTTTATTAACATGGTTCATCGAATAATTAGCTTGCGTGTATCTTGATCAATCTAATGGATTTTGAAGTTAACAATCATATAAGTTTCTAGTGGTAATTATATTAATAACTACAAGGCTTGAATTTGAGACCATAATAAAATTTATCTACTATATGGTTTTCTTTCTTTATTTCTTGATTGGGAGTGTGGTTGGGGAAAAATTATTTTTAATATTAGCACATGAAAATAATCTAAAACACTATTTAATTTAAAATTTTTCAAAAACATTTTTGAAGATATCTTGAATCTTCCGACTGTTAAATACTTCTACTTGAGATAGTATTGAACGAGTTGCCATCATATGCATTTAATGGATTTTTTATACATATAAGATATGGTAGTCATAAGTAACTTCACAAGCTATACAAGTCACAGGTAAATTCCTTATACATGAAGGGATCTCTTCTGTTTTGGGGAAGAGGAGTTAGATAGCAATCAGGACAATAACAATCTATATGAACCAAATTACCATATTGTTCATTGATGCGGATTCGAATGATTCACTCCATTTATTCTTGCCTGAGATAGTTTATGGAAAATTATCATGTCTGTTTTCCATGGATGGATATCAGAAATGACCAATCCAAATAACCAAAAATCTTATAGGAATCTTGTTAAAGGAGATAATCTCGTTTAAGGAATAGATCAAGACTATTAGTCAACTATATGACTCAAAGTTCCAGTAATCAATTAAGAGCCTATTTAGTATTACTTTTGCTTTTGTAGTTGAGATTTGAAAAAAATAGTTTAAAAAAAACACTTTTGCTGCAGTTTAAAATAAGTTGTGAAGTGTTTGGTTAAAACTGTAATTGAATTTGAGGTTGAAAAAAAAGTTGTTGTGTGTGTTTGGTTATCATGTTTTTTATATTGCTTTTAATTAATTTTTAAATTATTTTAATATTAAAAATATATTTTTTATATTTTAATTAATTGTTAGATTATATATATATATATATATATATATACCCAGCAGCCCCCCTCCCCCATTGAATAGCAAACAGGCTCTCAATCGCAGCAAGAAAAGCAGCAAAATGTTGCTTTTCTTGCACCGGCGTTTTAAAACAAATTGACCGTGGAACCCATGCCTTGCACTGGCGTTTTACAAATAACCAAACACTGGTTATCATAAGCCATTTGGCAATCGTGGATCGTACCACAATGCCAAACGGCCACTAGATGGTATCAGCTGTGGGCATTTACCAATTATTGAAACATCAGTGTACCGGTGAATCTACCGGTAACTAGTTTGAAAATATTTCTCAAAACAATTTCCTTCAAACATGTTCCAAATAATCAGGTCAGTAACTAAGGATGATGTATCTTTGCATTTTCACAATACACACTGGTATGCAGTTTGTCACTCTAGATTAAATAATAACCATAAAACAGCAAAAACAGTAAGATATTTTAATAACATGAATGGCATGATTGCCAGTACAAGTTTACATACCTAGAACCATTCTACCATATTCTAATTCTTAAGGCTCACTAATGAACTTGCAAGTATCTAATACTTGATAGAAGTCAATTCTTCAGAATAAGTAGTTAGTCTAGGCAAAAATATGTAGGATTAATAAATAATAACTTGAGAGACATACAAAGAAACAGGGAGGGAGAGGTGCACACGTTGGAGGAGATGGGATCTCTTGCCATATGGCTTTAAATCGCTCGTCGGTTTCGGCAAGCTGGTGGCCGGTTCTTAAGCCATGCCACCACTCATCCTTTGCATGGCATTTGGGCCAGAGGATTCTACACCCTGCTCTCCCATTTTTAAAATGTCCTCCGGAGAAAGTATCTTTATATACCAAACATTGTTCACAAATAACCTGCAGATGGGGACAACCAAAAAAAAAGTATTAGGCTGAAAGCTGGCTGAAATATGATAGTTCTCAAAGAAGCTGAAAAAGGAAACTTGAGTATACTTACTCCCAGGGATCATCTCCAAGGAGAAGCACATCATTCTCCCTGTCAACAAATACAAGCTGCCAGCCTGATCTATGAGGGTTTTCCAATTTCCCCTCAATTCCAAACATCTGAGCCAGTTCTTCTCGCAGCTCATGATAGCTGCTGAACCGGGATATGTCCAATGAGCGCCCAACCGACCCTGATTTGTAGACCTAAACAAAAATAAGGCTAAATTACTCATTCATCTGAACAACCAGGAGCAGCAATAAGACAAAAGCAAATTACTGGTGGCATGTACCTTGACAAATGTTCGGCTTGGGGTTGGTGGGTCCATTTGTCCTGCATTTGGCAATAACTCTGAAGAGTCTTGCCCACAACCATACAGAGAATTCTGGAACCCAGAATCCCCTAATGGCATTGAGGAGACATCAGTATCAGCTGCTGAAGTAGGGTATCTGGGCACCGTGGTAGGTAGTAGGAGTCCAAAGAGAGTAGGATTCTGGGCATCAGAATTACAGTTTTCTGCTTCCATTGAAGGATCTTTCTCAGGGTATGTTCTTGGGTGAGACAAAGAATTAGAAAAAGCATTGACATCTTGATGTGCATACTTTGGGACCCAGGACTGTTGGGGTAACTGCTCAGTTAGTGTGGACTGACTGGCTCTGGTGAAGTCCAAAAGATTACCGCTCCCTTCAGTACACAGAGAACCTAGCATGTTTTGCATTGTAGTAGATACTGTGAACTTTGGGCTTGAGTCCATGTATTCTGTTTTTGAAAATGATGGTGAAGGCAAATTTGACTGTTGTCTCTGGAGTTGATCAGTTTGAATGTGTAGTCCATCATGATAGGCATGCTGGTGTTGTTGAGGCTGATCATTTGGCTGATTGTTGAGTTGCTGATGTAGGAGGTGACGGGACAAGCTGTCTGTTGAAATTTGGTTTTGTGGTTGCAGAATATTATGAGAGATGGATTGTTGTATTGCTTGATGTTGCTGCTGCAGTTGCAACAGTGGATTGGGGCTGCTAGACTGTTGGAGGTATTGAAAAGGCTGCTGAAGCTGCATAAATTGCTGCCTCAAGGGATCTCCACCTCCCAGGTTTTGCATACCAGCTGCCACGATGGCCTGGTACCGCTGAGTATGATCATTTCCCAGCATCGTTGGATCTAGCCTCTGCTGCATCCAGGGGAGCATATTAGCTTGAAAATTCAGAGATGGAAGACCTTGTTCTCCACTTCCATCCTTTAGCCATATTAATCCATTACTTGCTTCGTCTCTGCTATCTGAAAATGAAGAGGTTATCGCACACATGAGCGCACGTGATTGAAAAGAGATAGGGGGAGGGGGGGAGAGACAAACACACAGAGAGATGAGAGAGGTCATCTAAGGGAAGAAAATTACAAGCTGTCGATTTTAAACCCACGCAAGACCTTGGAGTGAGTACTATGCTACACAAAAATTATCCAATATGAGCAATTTCAGTTCCACGATTCCAATTAGATCTGTTTGTACATTAAGCTTAAGAACACTAGTCGTGCAATCTATAACTTTAGATTAGCTAAACTTAACATGGAATTTCAACAAGCTCAACAAAAGTGGGTTATGATTCAACCAACTGTGTGCTTGATATGCAGAAAACACATTCCTTGTCCTTGAGAATCAGCCTCCAAGCAAATTCATTTTTGACAATCATTGATTTTTCCATTCTGAAAAGGATTTCTTCGTAATTTTTTTCAAGTAGGCTATTAGAACTCCCAAACTCTCAAACAAGCAACAAGCATGCACATCACTTTTTCAAGTTCAAGGAATTGTTTTTTGAGAACATCTAAGGAGAGCGTTGAACACATTAACAGAAGAACTGATAAATATGTTTGTCATGAAACCTCTCCTCACAGAAGCAATAGAATGGATTTTCAAATTTGGAAACACATAGTACAACTCTGATCTGGGATGGTGAAAGCACCACAGTTGCATGGGCATAAGCTGGGATCTTTCTTGTATTCATCTATCTCCTTCAAACCACACCTTCCACCACATGGCATGAGAGGTACATATTGGCTATCCAGATCATACACATCCCAAAAATCCACCTATTGAGAATAATATTCAATTTATGAACCTTCTCCCAGTAGTTCCTCCATGAAGCAGAAGCTGTTTTTTTAGCTCTCCTTACTATTTTCAGTTTTATTGTTTAGTTTACCAATCCTTGTGTTATTTGGATTCCCTATTAGTCATGTAACTTTTAAAACTAAATCCCTTGTTCCAGCTTTCCTTCGAATATTAGCCATTATATTACTATTTCCTTGTTTTGCTGTTTTATTCTTACACCCCACATCACTCTAGTTGCTCGACTATAGTGCATAAGACATCCACTACAACTCCCAGCTCCAACTATTGCAAGCCACAGTTTGGCCAACACATGTAGATTCATTATCAGCAATTACTTCAGAAGGCCATTTTATAATAACTTTGATGGAAACGAGGGAAAGTATGCTATTCATTTTTTCCCCTTGCATCTAAAGCTTTTCCAAATATTCTCTAATCTACGAGAAAAGTCAATCTTCTTCCCCTGTTATTCAATTATCAATTCACATCCCTCAATAGAAGACTTTGTTTTAAATTCAGGTCCTTGATATAAACTAAAATCCTACTGAATTTATTAAGGAAAGGCATCAAGCAGGTCCTTGAATAAAGAGAATGTACCAAGAAAAGATGAGGACCCAGGATGCCAAGGTCGTTTCAGCCGAAGGGGAAATAATGATGGATACATGGGGAAAGTGGTTAAAGGCTCAATCTCCCACAAAGATACCCTTGGCTGCCTCTCACCTGCCGTTGACTCATCCCAGCCCACCTACATGAAAAGGTTGAGGACAAAGTTAGAAGAATACAAATAATAAATAAAAAGGTGTTTCAAATATTTAAGGTAAAACAGCCAGAAGCCTTGCCTTAAGCTATCTGGTAGGCAAAGTAGAATATCTCGACCATCAAAGAAGCACATTGTATGCATACAGGTGCACATATACATATACACATGAAGGAGAGGGGGGTTCTTACCAGAAAACTTTTGACAGTAGGATGTTAGTCTTGCTCAAAGTAAGCTTTTTTTTTCTTTATTTAAGAAGCTCACAGTTAATTATGATGGTTACACATGTATAAAAATGGTCTACATCAGGACTTCCAACAGGACTGGTCAGTATTAAAAACTATTTTAAACCATAAAAGACAACCTATTTTATTTGGAAGGTGTCAACATGCACCACATGCGGCGACCACGTGAAGTTTTCACTCTAATGTAAGGCACAAGATAAATAAATAATGGGAAAATAAACAACATTGCAATGTGTGTGCAGTGCCAACTACGTGAGAACATGAAAGAATTAGCTGTTTAAATTCAGTTCAAAAGAAAAAAAAAAGATGGATAAATGGGCTCTCTCTCTTACAACACTGTGCGCGCAAACACACAAGAGAAGTCCAATACCTGTCCAACTGAAAATGAAGTGATGCATTGAGTGCCTACATAACATAGCATGAGATGTAACGGTACAAACAGGCCTGGTAATATGGATCCAGAGTCTACACATTAAATCAATTACCTTGACAGATCGCCAATGTGAATTAGGCCAGCGAACAGGATCTAGATCACTTATGCCAGTTATTGTTCCCATGTACCTGGACAAGACAAGCCTTCCACATAAACATAGCTGCACACACGTGCATGGCAGTTTGACAAAATAAAATGAGTGATGTAGAGGCAGCAGCTCCTTGGCATCATCATTATGTTGAGGGATACATGGCATGCATTATGACAGCTTTCAGTGGCCTGCTATCAGAACCAATAACTTACTCATCAGCCCAAATCACACACAAGGCCCATAATGTTGTGATGAATTTGCATTTCCTACAGTGCAAACCTAGCAAACAGTTATCTGTACACTGATATTCTTATATTTGTGGTTGCCGTACCTTAAAATACAAGTTGAGTCCTCAAAAGGATGATACTCATGCATGCCATCTAACCCTCAGCATCATGACACAAGAATGCACCTCTAAGTTCATCTGCAGCTAATTAACAAATTGACAAGCAATAGAACATGACGGCTATGTAACTTAATGCCATGCATTGCTGAAGAATACATCGATCACGAGAGACTTCCAAGAATACAAACAATTATGTGAGTTGAAAGACCAAAGCGGTAGAATATAAATAATCAACTGCAATAATACCTGCGGACACTAGATTCTTCAGTCTCAAAAAGCATCCGAAAGCGCATTCCAACTGAAACATGTATGTGAAAAACTGCTTTAACATATTTGGATAGAGGTATAACAAACTCAGATGGACTAGCCCTGCAAAAAAAATACATGTCAGATGAAAAACTAAAGCAAGAATAGCAAAGAATTTACAAACATGTTTACCACCTTGGGTTATAGAACACTGTGAAACAGCTATTAGTTGCAGCAGCATGAGCAGCAGCAGCAAGTAGTCCAATGTGCATGCTATCACTAGATAACACCGATGATGGCATTACAGTTTGTGGTCGAGTGGCACGTCGAATTCCCAAAAGAAGCTGGTTTTTCTCATTCCTTAAAGAAAGAAGCAACAAGCTTAGCTGTATTAACTGACAATTTTTGGCAAGGAAGTAAGATGATTACGTACCAGATAAAAAGAACAGAATCTCCAGCAACAAGTCTTTTGGCACTTACAAACACACTCCAACCTGTTGTGAGAAGATGCCGTTTGGGCTGTCCTGCGAGATGAGGATGGAAAAAAAAATGTGAGCCAGCACAAAAATCAGCAGTGACATGATAGAATAACATCCCATTATGCACCACAACATTAACTCATTGGCAGTTTTCATTCAAAGACAATGCGAGAGCAAATGCTAACGACAGGGAAGTGTGGTCTTCTTAGCATTATTATAACTACTCTGGGTGGCTTGGTGTTGTGGTGGCATTCATGCCACCACACCTACAAAAACAATACACCACCAATTGGAGCAAAGTATCACTTGGATGAATGCTTTGGTCCAATTATAGGTACTTTACACCATAGCAATAGTGGCTTATAAGCCACTACACAACCAAGCACGTACTTGGTCCCATTAACACTTGTAGGCTTCTGGAGAAAGGATTGGTGTATCCAGCTTATCCTCACCACTTCCATTCCTCGTAATAATTACTTCCCTTGTGCTGGGTTTATAATCCACACAAACAGTCTACTGGTCATGAAGAATAAAGTCCAGTCACCCATATTATATGATGGCAATAAACCAAGTATTTTTCCAGCATATTCAATCACTTTTTTTCTGCAGTGACTTATTTAGTAGGTATTCAGATATAACTATAGATTTTCCATGTTTCTTTTATAAGCATGATACATAATGTACAAGGAGAACAGTTTTCAATGTCCTATATAGTTCAGTTGCCCAAACTTTTCTGGTGGCCAGTGTCTTTTGAAGCCAGGTGGTGATAAATTGAGTCAATGAGTCGTCAAAACAAATGATGCATTTGAGTTGTCCTGCAGACACAGACATATGTTTAAGTAATTTCTGTCTTGTTTTGCATCAAGGCAGGTGGTAAAGACGGCGGGCGTCAGGAGATGCAATTCCAAATAAGTTCAGCATCTGGGCTCTGGGTTCATTGAAGCTTAGGGTGTGTTACACCATTGAAAAGTAGAGCGTAACATACACAGACACGCATGCAGGTGCGCGCAAAAGTAACTTCATTGATGCATAAGAAATGATAGAAGAGACATTATAGGCATGATAAACCGACTCTTATAGTTGACAAGTGGCTGGTACATGGATGTAATTCTGACAGCTCATTCCATACATATTTAATTAATATGGGTTACACCTAACACATACTGCAAACACAACTGGAATTGGAATTGTTTCATTACCATGTAAGCTTTTAAGAAATGCTACTGAATATTAATTCACTTGCTTTTGATTAGTTTCAAAACATGGTAATCACTTTTAACCACCACATACTTGGTCCCTAATTACAGAGTTACTTTTCAAAAAAAGTAATTTGCAATGCAATTGATTATCAAGTTCCCTATCAATGAAGGAATTTGACTTCTACAGTCACAAATTTCTTCTTGGTTAAGTTACCTGATAACCCATAGTTTATTTATAAAGCCTGTTTGTGTGGTAAAATTACAACACAAATGTAGGACAAATTATTACAAAAGAATTAGAAATAAGAATTATGAGTAAGAATTATAACTAAAATTGATCTTTTCAGAGTCCATGGCATCAAAATGCAGTGTAAGACACAGCCATTCAACAAAGCTATTATAATTATGACACTCACTGCCATTACACAGTTGTTGTAATGGCAGAATGGAGGCAGCCTATTTTCCTCCAGCAGGGTTACAGGTTAAAGCAATGGCATCATTGTTGAGAATCCCAACAGGCACAAGTAATTACCATAGAGCATCATTAACCTGATATTCAACCTTAAATACATCCTAATTCAATAAGAAACTAGTCCGCTTAATGGACAATAATTCCATTACTTACCTCGGAAAATATGCCGAAACTTCCATTCAACATCATGAAGATCCCTAGCGATAAGTTCCTGAGCTGGAGGCTGCTGGGTGAAATCCTACATGACAAAGAAATAGACGCAATAAAAGAAAAATCGTTAGCATTTCCTAAATATTTGAGGCAATACTAGCTACTTCAAGAGATTACCAGTGGAGGAAAGACTTTCTCAGCAGCGCGACGAGGAACAGAGAATCCTCCATGTGTGCTAGTATCGCTTGCAGTCAATGTCTTGCAAAAATAATTTGTGGGCTGCTTGCTTGGCATTCCCAAGTCCATGGGAAGAAAAGTCTCCTTTTGCTCTTGCTATATGTTCAATGATAGCAAAAGGTGATTAGGGAATAACTAAATACACACAACCAACAAATATTCTTAAGCTAGAAGCAATTTAATAAACAAATGAACTTGGGATTGAATTTTAATCAGTTATTACCGGTGTCAAAGGCTGTAATGTCATCTGGGCATAAACTTCGTCTGTTTCAACATCTGCCTGAAATTTTGAACACACTTATTGCTTAGCATTTCAGATGGCCTTTGCATAATCATAACTGAATATTTAGAAAATACAAAAGGCTCTTGGAGGTAGGGGAAATGATGGAACTTTAATTGATTAAATTAAGCAAATAGAACCCACATGCATAGTGACATTGTGGAGCTGGCATATCAACTGGGCCGGCAAGCTGGGATAATTCGGTAAGTGTGCATCAACTTCTTTGTTAGTAGTTGCAGCTACCTACAAAAAGTTCATTCTTTTTCAATCCCCCCCACATTGTGCGTATATAGCAAACAACAAACAGAAAAGCATTACTTTTGGAACTAGAATTCAGAATCATAATAAAGATGGACAACGAGAAAAAGAAGAACACCTGCTCACTATGACCCTGAGGGATATAGACCACTCTGCTCCCCACAGTTGGTAGGGACACCAGTGGTCCAGCACAAGCATGCCACAACTCTGAATTCAAACATTTCTTCTCCCCTGTCATCACAACAATCATAACGATTACACACACAATATAGTAAGCAAAGCGATCCCTTTAAAATTCAATCATAAATTTTCAAGGATAAATGTGAAGGCATTAAAAACTCAAAGACACCAGACAAGAACCTGAAATTACACAAATAGTAATTATATGATGTAAAATGAAGGTTAATGATATAAATACCTTCTTGACCCGCTTGCTGACCACCCAACCCCGATGCTGAAAGCTTCATATCACGCCTTTTTTAAAATTTTAATAAATAAACAAACTTATCTATAACAAAATATAGTAATTAATACTTCTAAATACAGATAGTCCGACTAATTAATTACTATATAAACCTTCACTAACAACTGCCATGCTAATAATAATAATAATAATCAACTTCCAATCCTACAAAAACACCCCACTGCTTCTCTTCTCACTATCACCAACCCCACCTTTCCTTCCTCTCACTTCCTCCCCTCCAAAACCCTAACCAGAAACCCCCCCAAAAGACAAAGTTAACAAGGTTGAGAATCAAACCAGCCCCAAATCCATTTAGATCCTCTCCTTCACTTTCTTGAAGAAAAGATCAAAACTTTCATAGTATTTCAGCAACTTCATGACACAAATCAAGACCCCAGAAAAGAAAGAAGCTTTCCCTTTCACCTGAGTTTCAGGAATATGAAAATGACCTTACCAAAGTGGGTTTTGGCTTCAAAGCTCAAGTCACTCGAGCTATTTAACTTACAGTACTGCTTACAGGGAGAAAAGGGTAGAAAATGCAGTGAGTGAGGTCAGTGTCATCCGCCTTATAAGAGGACCCGACAAAGTTGGACCTGAGGACAGTAGAGAGAGAAAGATGGAGATACTTATAAGAGAAAGAGGGAGTGAGTTAGATCTTGACCGTTAATGTGACCGTACAGGGAAGATCTAAGCCATTGATCTTTTTTTGTGAATGATATGACAGCAGGCATGTGCCCCCATCCTTCAGTGGTCCTTGTCAGAAGGTACAGGCTATGTTAAAAAAAAAGGGGAAATTTTTCCTTTTAGTTTTTTTTCAAAATACATTAAATATTAAATGATTCAACCCATGGGAATGATCTACAGAGTGGTGTTGAGTTGGGGAGAGGGACCCTACTCTCATGCAATAATTCATTTTTCTTACTGGTTTTTGGGTCAATGATCTTTACTTTCTCGACCCTTTTACGATGACGAGAAAAATGTTAGGCAGGGGTGGTATTTGTGGCAACATCACGTTTTTTTGCTGTGTTTGGTGATGCGGATGATACAATCGTGAACGTATGGTTTTAACCAGCCTTGTCTTCGAGCCCGCCCCTCTCTGGTGGTCAGAACTTTTTGCAGCGCCGGAGCCAGAATACTTGAATGCTGACTGGTTTTCCACCATGGAAATCTCGCTAGAAAGTCCAGCACGCAAACCAATACCATTCCATGTCTAGCCGATATGATATTTTAATGCAATTTCTGACAAAAATAATTGGAATTCAAAGCACTTAGTGTTGGCTGGGAAATATATAATTTGTTACCATAACTGACCAAAGCTATTTTACACCTCCTTTTCCTTGTACACTGAAGTCATAAAACCCCCAACTAATGACCTGCCTATCTCTAACCTCGCTCGCATAAAGAGCTTGCTTGTTTTTTATCATCGAAAATATTTTAAATATATATTTTTATATATTTTAATATATGCTGATATAAAAAATAAATTTTAAAAAATAAAAACATTTCAAAGTATTTCCAAACAAAGAAACATTTTGAAAACAATACCAAACTAACTCTTTAGATAGAAGCTAAATGGTTAAACATGATCAATATATCTAGTTGATATGCGATCTAGCTCTTCCGATAAAAAAAAATTAACTTGGTTTTTTCTAAAATTATGTTTTTCTAAGAAAAATAATCTTAAAACAACGTGGTTTTTTAAAAATAACCTGAATTATTACAGATTAATAACTTTAGTATCATGCAGTATCTTTAAGCAATTAGGATGAGTGTGTGAATTAATTGAATTGGATTTCAATGTCAAGAACACAAAATCGTCTGTTTTTTACGGTGCATGCAGCACTAAATGATTTTCCCTTTCAAATTTACATAATAATAAGGAGAAGATGTTGGTGTTTGCACAGGAGGGAGCACAGATGTGGCAATGGCAATCTCTGGTGTGGTTTTATTACAGGCTTTAGGGCACAACTTGCCCTTTACTTCAATCATTGCTGCTTGGATGCTTAAATTCGGTTCACAGTACGTGCAGAAAGACTGTTTATATAAACCCTAATTTCTTTTTGCACCAAGACATCCATGGAGGAATCTTGTTAAAACCCATGATTATGTGATGCCAAAGCTTGATCCACAACAGTTCTATGAGCCCTAATAGGCCGGCAAAAGGAGTAAGTAATTAAAACATTGACCATGTAAAATTCGAAAATTTCAAGAGTCTCACGTTCAAACCTTTCGGGGAAAAGAAGAAGAAAAGAAAAAAGGAGGTTCAGGCTACCTGCCAAGTTTTTGGTGGTGTTATTTATGGTAGGGCAGCCATTATGCTTTTTTGAAAACAATAGGTAGTGATTGGTTGAAAACACGTTGCAAAACAAATGCCATGAAAAACGATACGTAATTTTTTTTATTTTAAATTAAGTTTTTTTGATGTGTTTTCAGATTATTTTTATATATTAATATTAAAAATAATTTTAAAAAAATTGTTCACAGGTTCTTACATGTTATAAATTTTTCTTAGGAAAATAATGAAGTCATTTTATATGACCTCGATCGTGGATAGTTAAAAAGAGTAGCAGAAAAACAACAGGCACCCGAGAAGATGCCCTGCAATAATTGTGATTCCTCGTAGCTACAGCAATCAATATAAGTTTCTCCACGCATCATGATGATGGAAGTTGCTTTCCACTCTTGAATCTCCAATGCTATTCTTGACACTTCAATTTGGAATTTTCAATTAAAGTTCATTTTTTATATTTTGGATAAGAATATCCTCAGCACAGGCTCGATCCAATCTTCAATCCTGTTTAGTGTATGTTCGGGAGTGCAGTTGAAATTATATTTAAAAATATTTTTTATTTAAAAATACATCCGAATACTTAGATATGCCGATTTATATGCAATTAATTAGATTTCCTCTTCATAGAGTAGTTAAAAGCAATATCCAGGACTTAAACTTTTGAGAAGACGATAACTACGTGTATCAATAAGAGAAGTAGCTAGGGTTCTTAGAAAACCCTAGGAAACAGAAATTAAGGTTTCAATCGATTAACATCCATGATTATGGGATGCCAAAGCTTGATCCACAACAGTTCTATGGAGTCCTAAAAGGCCGGCAAACGAGTAATGAAAACATTGACCATATAAATTCGAATCAAACATTCAATTACGAGACTCTCGCGTTCAAAACTTTCGAGAGGAAACAGGTTATGGGCTACCTGCCATGTTTTTTTTATTAATATATAAATAATATATTATGCTTTTGAAACAATAGTGATTGGCTGACAGCACGATGCCAACCTACGAAAAAATGGCATTCACATTGAGACGTGGGTAAGAGATCTTGTTCAAAATTAGGGTTACCATGCAGTTTGAGAAATTAACTTTCAACATCAACAAGTTGTTTTCCATTTTAAATATTTTCCCAAAACAATGAAGTGATTTTGAACATTTTTCTTAAAAAAATAAAGAAAATTATTCTAAATAAAGTCTAGAAAATTAATTAAATCATGTTTTAGAGAATAATATAAATCATATTCTGAGGCTTTACCTATCAGCTTAAGTTTTTAGGTGAGATGATTCTTTAACATGGTATTAGAACCTTGCTCACTTATCAGAACCTATCAGCTTAAGTTTTTAGATGAGATGATTCCTTAACATGATATCAGAACCTTACTGACCTAGCGGTTATGAGTTCAAATCTCACCATCTTTATTTTATTTGATAAAAAAATCAAGCACAAGGTAATGTGGACATGTGCAAGCTTCAAGCGCAAAAGATTTTCACTTGAGGAGGATGTTAGAGAATAATATAAATTTATTTTGGAGCTTTACCTATCAGCTTAATCTGTTAGGTGAGATGATTCCTTAACAAAATGATTGGGTATTCGGGAAATTTCAAAAAAATTATTGAAAAAAATGATATTTTTATTTTAAATTAATATTATTTTTCGTGTTTTAAAATTTATTTTAATGTATTGATATAAAAAATAATTTTTTTTTAAAATAAAATATTGTATAAATTTTTAATGAAAAAATATTATAAAAGTAATCCTAACCCTACCACTAGCTATCGTAGCCTTGTGACACATCTTATCCATCAAATGCTTTTCAATTTCCAATTTGGTTCTTTCTCTAACAATCAAATTTCAATTTAATCAGATAAATCCAACACACACCTAAGGACCTAAGGGTGGTGTTTGGGAGAGCGGTTGTGATAGCTTTTTAAAGTGTTTTTCGTGTTGAAATATATCAAAATAATATTTTTTTATTTTTTTAAATTTTTTTTGACATCAGCACATTAAAATGATCTAAAACAACAAAATATATTTATTTAAAATAAAAAAATAATAATTTGAATTTTAACAAAACAACGATTGAAAAGCTGTCCACTAGAGAATTACTATAAGTCAACCTATGAACCGTCAACACACCAATAAAAACCACTATCACCGTCACTTTTACAAAGCACATAGCAAATCTAAAATGCAGAAAACGATTGGTGGTGCCGATGGATTTGAACTGTCTACCACCACCGACTACAAATATGTTTTTTTTATGGTATTATCAGATATTTCTTCCTTCATGAGGGACTAATTTGATAGTTTAGAGTTCAATTATTAATATTTTGAAAATGTTTTTTTCTTATTTAAAAATTGAAAAAACTTACAGGAAAGCAAAATCAAAAGCCAAGTAAAGAACGGGCAAGGATTTTCCTCGAAGAAGACTGACGCTGAATGAATTTGAACACCCCATAAGCCCCATCAAAGCCAAGAACCCATATTTCCTGAACATCATAAAGGGAAATCATTATCATTCCTGTATTGGAGATTTTTCATCTCAAACTCCATCATTAAGAACGAGCTCAGCTGCGACCTGACACTATTTTAATCCTGCAGATGGGGAAGACTATGGTGGCAGCACTGTCCCAATGCCGATGCTGGTTAGATCACTGGTTTAAAGATATTACTAACGTCAAATCCCTTGCTAATTTAAAATAAAGTGGTAATTTCACCTAATTATAAACTAAACTCATCTTCCAATGGATCAAAGGCATAATATTGATAGAATCTGTCGCCATTGGTTACCTGTCATGGCTGAATAATTTTTTTATTATTAATAATAACAAATAAACAAGAAACAAATTTAACCCAGGTCAACATAGGCTCACTCGTGAAACTCGTGCTTGACCTTTGAATCAAGATAATGTGAATGATAAATAAAAAAGAACTCAATTGTAAAAATGAAGGTAAAATCATAATTTTAGTAGCTTTTAGTTTCTTATTCTAAGACTTGATACTAGCAACTTGACCCACAGAGAACATCCAGCGGCCAACTGGGACAATCTTCAATCAAAGCTTGGCAGGACTTGAAGTCTAGCTAAGGAATCCCCCCATTGTATGCAAAAAGCCATTCTCAACCATTCATAATAAACTATCCACCGGCTTGACGTGTCCACGATGGGTGATAACTTTTCTCCAACTTTTAGTACATAAATTTCAATCTTCAAGACATGGTTGCAGAGATGGGATGGAAAAGGCTCAGCAAACTTTATATATATATTAACTATAAAATAAACGCGGTCGATGTTTTCCTGTTTGAGCCACTGTGCATTGTGAGTTAATGCACTGTGGATTGTGGCAGTGTGCTACCGGTTTTGCCCATGGTGTTGCCTGGTCTTTTGTTTGGGTGGCAGGGTTTTTTTTGGTTTTTCGCGTGAATTTATATTTCTCTTTAATGTCGTTTGCGGGGCCAGCTAAATTAACCTAATTACTTTAAACCATCTCTTCGCCCCTGTAAAGCCATGTTCTTGGCCCCTGTGAAATTATGACGCCACTTTCTGCACACCAACAGCTTCAATTCTTCTCTTGCAAATCTCTTACTTTGCATGGCGTTCATTTTTCATCTGCTTTTAAAGATTATCTTGCAGCCTCTTATACTTTGCATCTCGCGTGGGTGTTCAGGGAGAATTTTTTTTCTTTCCGAAAAAAAAGAGCAAAAATCAGAAAGCTCAAACTTGCTTCAAAAATTCCCGGGTTTTCAAAAATCAGAAAACTCAAACTTGCTTCAAAAATTCCCGGGTTTTCGTTCAGCTGTGATCCGGAAGCCAACAAACAGCTGGGTCACGATGCATTTTAAGGGATTGCTGTGATCCGGAAAATGGAGTCCCGTGAAAAAATCCTTTTACAATTTCAATTTTTGCTTGAGCTTAGAGTGAGAGAAGAGAGAGTGAAGAAAACCAGAAGAGGAGGGTGAACGTGGTAGCTGCAGAGAAGAAGTAGAAGATGAAGAAGAAGTAGAAGATGATGAAATACTTTTTAAAAGACTGCAACTGTACAACGAAAGACGCATATTTATTCAGCTTGATCTGGTCTTTACTCGGTGTGAAGAAGGGTAGATTTGGATTAGTAAAAAAAGCGTTGATTTGAATTTTAAAAAATAAATAAATTGATTTTTGATTAAATAATAAGTTGATCCATTAAATCACCGAGAGATAAACAGAAAGTGTGTATTTTCAGGAGCATTTGGTTAGTGTTATAGATTGATGCAACTTAAGCATTAAATTTTCATATTGAAAAACAATTAAATATTATTTTTAATCTTATTTTATATTAAATATATTGAAATTAATAATATAATTAAAAAAAAATTGTTTTAAAACTAAATAACTGATTTGATGGGTAATTGCGGCAATGGACGATTTTGAATTTAAAAATCAAATGGAGAAATGATTGATTTGATTTTATTTATTTAAAGATATTGATAGAAAGGCCCCTTGATTTTTTTTAGTATAAAAAATTGTCAAATCGTTTTAATTATTGTTAAAAAAACTAAGGTCTATCAATTTGAATACTTGGATTTTATTTTGTATTGGTTTTCACATTTACGTAAAATAATTGTTTATAAATATAATTGAAGTTGTTTTTAAAAATAATTTTTATTCAGAAATATATTAAAATAATGAATTTTTTTCAAATAAAATTATTTTTTATATTAGAGAATGAAAATTATTTTAAAATACTAAAAAATAATAATGTAAAGTAAAAAATAAAAATAAAAATATTTCAAAAGTGTTTTTCAAACACAGTTCCAAACACATCTGAAGTGTGGTTAAGGTTGCTTTTAAAAAATATTTTTGTTCGTAAATGTGTCAAAATAATATTTTTTTTCATTTTTTTAAATTAATTTTGACATCAGTATATGAAAATGATATAGAAAAATCAACAAAAAATAATTTAAAATAAAAAAATATTCATTTTTTTTCAAAAAAATTTTTGAAACGCAATGCCAAATAGGATTTTAATTTTAAAATTACAATAATAACTATTTTTATTCATGTATTAGCATGGATTAACTTGAGTTATCACTCACAATTCGTGACTTAGGTTTTGTCATAATCAACTTCAAGTTGTGTTTTTAAACTACAATAATAATAATTTCTATCTTTATACTAATCCAGTCAACCTGAGTTAACCTTTTCAATTCATGACTCATCCTTGACCTCGAGTTGATCCTGAAATAAATTTTAAAAAATTATGATAACTCACAATTCGTGACTTAGGTTTTATCGTAATCAACCCCAAGTTGTGTTTTTAAACTACAATAATAATAATTTTTATCTTTATATTAATCCAGTCAACCTGAGTTAACATTTTCAATTCATGACTCATCCTTGACCTCAAGTTGACCCTGAAATAAATTTTAAAAAATTATGATAACAATTATTTTCATGCTATATTAATTTTGATGAATCCAAGTTTATAATCTGTCTTAACCTAATTTTTGACCATCTATTTTTAAGTATTTTCAAAATATATAAAGATATATATATATATATATATATTATTGATGTATTTACTTTATTTTCATTATTGTATTTTGAGCATTAACTCAAAAGGTTTTATTTAAAAAAAAAATCAAAACGTTCAATTTTTAATGCGTTCATTTCAAATTTTATTGATTTGATGTTGATAAAGCTTTTTTTCAAGTATCAAAATAATTGACTAAAATATAAAAGTCATCGGTGTTTATTGTGCGTTTTTTACTGTTCACACATACTCAGATTACTATTCATTGTGACAATAAAATTACCATTTACCTCAGAGCCGAAAATTTTCAACCCCCAGGGCCGAGGGTATTTTCTAATTTTCCATGGGGCATTTTTTGCCCAATAAAACTACAAAAATAGCCCACGAAAACGACAAAAGAAAGTAAACCAGACTGAGGGTAATTTAGCAATTTAGAGGGAACATGGATGGTATTTCCGCATTTATGCATAGTAAAACTACGATATTAACCCCCGAAAACGACAAAAAACAAGCGTTGGATCCGAGGGTATTTCTGAATGTTCCACGATGGTTTTTTTGTAGTTATCGGTAGGTCTAGGGATGTATAGGTAATTTTGCATTATTTTAATATTATTTCTCGCTCACACTATATGCGCATTGTATAGACCCGTCTGCAGTGTTTCCGGCACACGTGCTCTTCACACGGCATGTGCACCTCATTACAGCAGTCAAAAGCTGGCTTTCGCCCTGTCACATGGTGCGCCGATATGTACTCTTTCTCCTGGTGCGGCATGTGTCCGGGGAAGCTCAAATGGATGGTAATAAGCTTTTTCTCCATTTTCTCTCTCTGTCGCCCATAAATACATGTCGGTCCTTAATGTTTGCTAAATGTTTTCTTTTGGTCCATGGACTTTGGATTTCATTTTTATTACTGTTTCTTTCAATATAGTTTTTGATTTCTTTCAAAAAAATAAATTTTAATTTATGTTGGTGTTCATTTTCAAATTAATATTGCTCCTTTTTCCCCTTTGTTTTTTTTTTTTTGTGTTTTCTGTTATTTTTATCTATTTTTCGGATCAGATGATTTTATAATTTTATTGTTTGCACCATAATAACGATAATTTTAGTGATTAGTTTTTTATTTATTTTTTTGTAAAAATGTTTTGCTTTTTTATCTTAACAGGAATTCCGAACAAATTTATTATTTTATCTAAATTTATATTATAATAAAAAAACTAATATAATTAATTTTCTTCGTTGGAAAAAATATGGTGTTGCCCACGACGGGACGCGGGGGCATCAGTACAGCAGTTTCAATTTTTGCAATTTTGTCCTTTGATTGAAATTGATAATAAATTTAATTTTCATTTCGGTCCTTATACTTTTAATTTTGGATTTTAATCCCTTAATATTTGATTCTCCTTTCGGACCTTATACTTTTAATGTTTTTTTTTAATCCCTTGATTTGTTTTTATGATTTAAATTTTCTTAAAGTTTTTATGGTTTTTTTAGTGTTTCGTTTTTTTTTTTCATTATTAACACAATAATAATAATAATAATAATAATAATAATAATAATAATAATAATAATAGTAATAATAATAATTTAATTGTTTTTCTTGCTTACTCTTTTGTTAATATTTTTTTTGTTATTTCTTCCTCGGGATAATTTGATAATTTTCATTGTTTTGGCAGTGATAACAACGATAGTTTTTTTTTTTGTTTTATTCTTCTGTATGATCTTCTGTTGAAGTTTTTAGGATTTTTTTTCCTTCCATTTTTTCCCTTTCATTATTAACAAAATAAAAAATAAAATAATAATAATAATAATAATTTAATTTTTTTTCTTGCTTACTCTTTTGTTAATGTTTTTGAGGGTTTTTTTCCTCGGGATAATTTGATAATTTTTATTGTTTTCACAGTGATAGCAACGATAGTTTTTGTTTTTGTTTTATTCTTTTGTTTGATCTTTTGTTGAAGTTCTTAGGATTTTTTTTTCTTCCATTTTTTCCCTTTCATTATTAAGACAAAAAAAAACAAATAAATGATAATAATAATAATAATAATAATAATAATAATAATAATAATAATAATAATAATAATAATAATTTAATTGTTTTTCTTGATTACTCTTTTGTTAATGTTTTTTAGAGTTTTTTTTCCCTCAGAACAATTTGATATTTTTTTATTGTGTTGACAGTAATAACAATGATAATTTTTAGTTTTTATTGTATTTTTTCTTTGATCTTTTTTTTGTATTTTTTACAATTTTTTTAATCTTTCATTTATTTATTTAATCTTTCATAATAATAATAATAATAATAATAATAATAATATTTTAATTGTTTTTCTTGCTTGCTATTTTGTTCATGATTTTTATTTTTTTTCCTCGGTATAATTTGATAATTTTTATTGTTTTGATAGTAACAACAATAATAATTTTAGATGTTAAGACTTCGATGTTGCTATTGTTATAATATTTTAAATTAATATTGCTTCCTTTTCCCCTTTATTTATTTATTTTTATTATTTTTATTTGCTCTTTGTATTAAATGATTTTTATAATTTTACTATCTGCAAAATAATGATTTTAGTGATTAATTTTTTTTTTCTCATAAAAATATTTTGCTCTTTTTTTTAATGTTAGTTTGCGCTCTTTTGTGATCATTTATGACACAATACCTACATTCTAAAAGATGTAATCTATGCTTGCGTAACAAACTCTACTTAAAATTTTATACATTTTATCTCCTAATCTATAACTTTTATTTAGTTATATCATATAAATTTATCGTTATTAATTTAATTATGTTAAATTATATACACAAAAATACCCGCGGCAACGCGCGGGGGCACTTGGCTAGTATATATATATATAGTGAAAGGAGGGCCAGCAGAACTTAAGAACACAAAAACCTTAGTAAGAACAGAAAATCATATATTTTTAATCGAGAAAAACAGGAGTTACATATCGCATCATGTACCAACATCTTAAACTTCCTTCGATCTAAGATATAAAACAACATTGTTTGAAGCAACAAACAAAATCAGACACTGGGTAAAAAGTTATATGGATCGGTGGAGCTCAGGATCAATTCTTGGACTTCTTACTTCCCCTGCAAACAAACAGCGAAGGGAACAGTTAACATATTGGATTAAACACAAGAATATTCAGCCAAAGTATGTAATATTGTAACATATATACACTCACCCTGATGGATGAGAAGTAGCAGGTGGAGGAGGCACTGGTCCCTGTAAAAAATCACAATGAACAACATAAACATCCCGTTTTGTACAAAATTACCTGGTATCTATGTTAAACTTTGGCTAAAAGCAGACTTGGTCCAATCTCATATGACAGAATATCATAAAAGCCCTGTTCTATGGCTGTAAGTAAGGACATTCAAGCACCAAACCAGGCATGAGGCACACACCAAATTGACATGATTCGAAAGACAAATACAGAAGGTCTACAGTTTCATCTTACACAGTTTACAACATGGGACAGTTGCCATTGCTAATCTCTATTTTGCAGCCCGAGCTTTTTTCCAAGTCCATCTCCGAAATGAGTTGACTACTATGACCAAAGGTCTTTGACTGTTTTAGCACTTATTTATACCAGGACCCGACAGTATGTTCTGATTTCCACCTAAGATAGTCTAGCACCAATGCCATTATCATATTCTTTATCTAACTAATTTGATTCGAAGTAAACTTGCTTTGACAAAAACAAACTGTGCTGGAAAATGTTGTTGCTAGTTGAGATATATAATTGCCATATCTCACAGATACAACTTAAGGGTTCATTTTCCTTTCAACATAAAGGCATTGCCTTGTATGTCATCGGAAAAATCCTATGCCACCAAATGCACAGCGGTGGCGGTGATTCTTGTGATCATTTTTTTAGAACATCCAGACGGAGGCCATAAAGATGTTCTATCGGTGCCTCTGAATTGGGAAGGAATTCAAAGACAAAGGAGAAATGATCGTAGAAGAATATCACCTCAATGTTCAAACAGAGTACAACTTGTTAAAAACAAAACATGAACACACAAAAGATGGATGAGCTTGGAAAATTAAGGAGAGCAAAACCACAAGATAGGTAAAAAACAGGCAAGGACTTTCCTCGATGAAGACTGATGCCGAATGAAATTGTGCACCCCATAAGCCCAATCAAAGCCAAGAATCCAAATTTCCTGCACATATAAAGGGAAATCATTGTATTACTGTATTGCAGTCCGACACTATTTTAATCCTACACAGGGGATAGTCTAGAGTGTCAGCATCGTTTCAAAGCCGATGCTAGTTAGATCATTGGTTAAACGGTATTACCAACGTTAAATCGAATGTTGTTAAAGGCATGATGCAGGCAATGTAACATATGGGAATAAAATTCATCCGAATATGCGCACATGCATTGGCGGACTGAAATTGATCAGTTAATAAGTTATGCGAATCTTGAATGCGTGACCTACCGTTGCGATTTTCACATATTTATGTTCAGGAATTAAGGACATGTGACAGGAATTGATCAAAGAATTTTCTACTTTCATCTGGATTTTCAATCATGACAGAACAAGGTAATCACTGAGAGCAAGAGAGAAAGGGAACAAACCCAATAGTGAGACGTTTTTGAGGATCCCCAGTGGAATAGCCAGTGAAATAGAAATAGCGAGTGACAATATAAATGGATCCAAGAACAACAGAAGGACAAGGATGCCTTATCCCTCCTAACATCATCAGCATAAAGAACACTGGCATCAGTTCCAGGGAATTCTGATGCCCTCTCTGCACCAAAAAACCAAAAAACCAGTCAAAACCCATATCTCAGGAAACAGAAACACGAAAACAAAAAAAGGAAGGGCAAGAGGACCTGAACACAGTTGAAGAGCTTGGCCTCTTTGTTTTCTGACTCGACAGCATAAAGGGTTGGATAAGGGACGTTGTATTTCTTGCGAGCTTGGCCAACCTTGAATGCCATCCAGAAATTGAGAAAGCAATAAGCAACAAGAACAAAAGCTACATTGCCATATCTTGCAGGGAACATTTCTAGTCCTGCCATGATGTCTGATTTCGGAACTGAAAGAAACAGAACCCACTTCTCTTATACTCTAGTTCTGAGCTGACGAGGTTGACTTTTTGAGTTCGTTGTCGTGCCTTCGTGTTTTTTTCTGAATTGTCCCTTCCTTTTTATTCCAGGGAAGCCCACAAGAAAAAGCACAAGTTTTTTGAAGAGTTTGTCAAAACAGTTAACAGCTCGGTTTTGTCCTGGTTTCGAAGCTTCACACCCCTTTTGTCAAGCACATTGTTTTAAACCCCGGTCTTTTCACTTTTCATATAATTTTTTTTAATCCATTTTTTGTTTCTTTCTCAAATATTTTAAGAATATCTATAATTTTTTAAAGAAAAACTTCTCTATCATCTCCTTATCATCTCTTTCTAATTTAAAACCAGGTGGTATTTTCATCAAATGGTAAAATAAACTCACCTTCTCCTTATCATCTCTTTCTAATTTAAAACCAGGTGGTATTTTCATCAAATGGTAAAATAAACTCACCTTCCAATGGATTAAAGGAAGATAAGTTATAGAATTCGTAAGAAGATGGCATTCTAAAGACTTGATCCTATCAACTTCTACCCACTGAAAATATCCACTAGCCAACTGGGACAGTCGGCAAGGAGAAACTATTCTAAGCTTGGTTGGACTTTACATGCATTTTAAATGTATTTAGATGCATTTTAAAAATATATTTAATATAAAACTATAGAATTAATTTTTTTTATGTTATAATAAAAAAAATAAAAAATTATTTTAAGACAAAAATCAATATACATCACAGTACCAATCACAATAAAATCAAGCTGAGGAGCGCATTGCATAAAAAAAGCATTCTCAACCATTCGCAAGCAACATGCTGCCCACCAGCTTGACGTAGGATGGGCGATAACTATTCTCTGTTGGCAGCACAAGTTCTTACATCATTAGTTTAATTTTCATGACATGAAACTTCGGCCAGAACTGCAATTGGGCTGACATACGGGTTTCCTTAACCGTCTACGTCATATGAAGTGCATTATGTTTTTATAAAGTGTTTTTTTTTTTAATTTAAAAAGATTTTCCATTTAAAAATATATCAAAATAAAATATTTTTTTATTTTTTAAAAATCATTTTTAACATAAAATATCTATCTTATTCGTAAAAGTAAAAAGAAAAAGTTTTCTTTTCCCTGTATTTATCAACCTCCTAACAAATAACTGTAAAAATAACTAATAAAATTCCACTAATTACTCTTTTAACATCATAAAATTACTCAAAGGCCAACTCGGCCTTGAATCATCTAAGAAAATAAAAAGGATAAGAAATACAGGTCACGGAGTGCTATACATGGTTGCTGGGGATAGGATTTTAATGGCTCTTGTAAGAAAAAAGGCTGAATGGAAGAGGCTCTGCAGAGCTAACAAACATCAAAACCGTGGTAAGAACACAATAATAGATTTTTAATCGACAAAAGCAGGAGTTACATAATGGTTCAAGTACAAACAACTTAAACTTCCTTCGATCTAGGATATAAAACAACATTGTCTAAAGCAACAAAAAAAATCAGACACCAAGCAAAAAGTTACGAATGGTTTGAGCTCAGGATCACTTCTTGGACTTCTTCGTTCCCCTGCAAACAAAATAACAAACGAAACAGTTAACATATTGGATTAAAACATGAATGTTGAGTCAAAAGAATCGAAGTATATACTACTGTAATCTATATACTCACTCTGTTGGTTGAGAAGCAGCAGGTGGGGCAGCTACTGGTTTTTCAGGTTTTTCAGCCCCAGGTCCCTGAAAATATTTACAATGAACATCATCATCCCATTTTATAAAAAATTTCCTGACATCTATATTAAACTGTGGCTATAATCGAATTAAGACCAATCTAATATAACACAGTATTATTATAGTCCTGTTTGTAACTGCAAGGACATCAACGTGCCACACCAGCCTTGAGGCATACACAAAATTGACATGGACTGGAAAGGCAAGGACAGAAGGTCAAAAGTTTGAACATACACAATTTAAAAACAAGGGGGAAATGTCACTGCTCATCTCTATTTCACAGCATCTACCAGGTAATTTATAGTTTTGGAGCTCGCTTGGTATTGTGATTATGAATTCTTTTAAAAGTGTTTTTAGTTTAGAAATGTGTCAAAATAATATTTTTATATTTTTTAAAATGTATTTTGACATCAGCTAGTCAAAACAATTTGAAAACATTAAAAAAAAGATAATTTCATGCAAATAACAAAATATCAATTTTTTTCAAAAACACTTTGTAATCGCAAAAATAAACACTTTTAATCAATGATTGAAGAGCCGAGCAATTCCATGTCAAGAACCAACAACAATCAGCTGTTCAAATAAATAATTCAACAATGAAATGCTCATTAGCATCAAGGGACTACAAATCTTACCATGGCCAAACGTTCTTCCCTCCTAGCAAATTTCCTCTCCCTGCTAGCCTTGTTCTTAGCCCTCTTGGCCTCAAATTGGTCAGACAAGGTCTTCTCCCTAGCTTTCTCAGCCTTTGATTTGTGGATGCTCTCCATCAGAACCCTCTTGTTCTTGAACACATTACCCTTCACCTTCATGTACATGTCATGGTACATGTGCTTGTCAATCTTTTTAGACTCGCGATACTTGCGGAGCAGACGCCTTAGAACACGCATCCTCCTCATCCAGAGAACCTTTGTTGGCAGCCTAGCTTCTCTGGTACCCTTGCGCTTACCTAGAGTGGTTCATACAGCTTGAGATTTAACGCATTCTTGGTCATCCATTAAATTACATAGAATTAACTAACCAGTTCATCCAATTACTCTTGCAAAAACAAAAATAAAGGTGTTCAAGCACAAGTAATCTTAAAATCTAATAATTGCATAAAATGTACCATAGCCAGAGTGTCGTCCCTTCCTCTTTGCTTCTTTCATTCGCCGAGCACGAGACCGCGAGTGAATCTTGGTTGGCTTCCTGATAATGAAGCCATCCTTGACAAGCTTCCTTATGTTCTGACCTGTATTATTGCAAATACCATGAACACAAACTAAATTACTACAACAACAAAAATTAATCACTAACAAATTTTCTAAATTATCTTTCTTACTATTGTTCTTTTTAACAAACCATTTCATAACAAAATCCCAATTTTTTTTGTTGCTAAATGTACATTAAATTTACAACTCATTTCATGAAACAAATGTCACAACCCTGCTAAAAAAAAGAAGCAAAACCCAGCAAGAAAAAATAAGACAAAATGATGACAGAGAGAAAGGTTTTTTGATTTGATTACGTGAATTTGCCATGGAGATCTCATTGCCTTCATTGGGGTCAAGCCAGACTTTGCCTTTGCCGCACTTTAGGACACTAGCAGCAAGCCGCTTTTGGAGTTTAAGGGTTACCATCTCCGCTTCTTCTTCGATAACTGTTGAAGCTGTGGGAGAGCGGATGAGAGCAAGGTGTCTTTATATTGGTATTTATACCATGGGAATTTCTGCTTCTAGGGTTTGAGGATTGGGCCTTCGGCGGGCTCTGATGGGCTATGGGCTAAGTGTGTCTGTTGAGACCATAGTCATTAATTTTGTTTTGTGTGAAATAACTTCACATGTGATATATTATTTTTCACTGCTTGAGCGAGTTAAGAAATGCTTAAAACAAATCAATTGGGGGTTTGATATATAGAAAAACAAGGGTTAAAAAAGTAATTAACTTGTGGTGCGTCCAAAAAAGTAATTAAAAATAAATTTTCATTGAATGGAATGGATAAATTGTGTTCGAGTGATTCTTCACAATCCATGCTACCAAACAAAAGAAAATGCTGCTTTTTATTTATTTATTATTATTTAACAAAAATAAAAGACAAATCCTTCTGTCAGATGAATCCAACTTTGACGGCTGGTGTGGCAAATGTTTCAATTCCTTTTCAGCAAGCAGTGTTTAATTTCCCGTGCTGGGCTCATGCCCCGTGTGTTTTAATTAATCTCCAAGACTTCAAATGGGTGCCAGCTTCTGTTCCCGGCGCGTCTCCAAATATGATTCAACATCCGATGATTACACTCCATAAAGGGTGGCGAAACAGTTGATTCCGGCATTTCATGTGGCGGTTCTGCCGAAAGATATTGTCGGTTGTAGGACTTGGAGTTGGCTGGAGATGCGATTTTGGAAATTAGGGTGTGAATTTTGAAGATGACAGTGGTAGTAAAGATGGTTTGTAGTTGTAATATGTGAAAACTGGAAAATGGCGTGGACACTTGATTTGCTTCCTATTCACATTCATGGGGGGTGCAGAATTCACACTTGAAATTACAACTAACGGATATAAAAACTCGGTGTTTCGGGTGCATGGAATTTTCTCGTGGGAATTGTGTCCCTTGGGATGGGGTAGAAAATTTAAAGTTCATGTCCTTTCCTCTCCTCAATAATCAGTATCTGCCACAATAAATGCAAATACATACGGAATATGTACACTTTGTCTTGCTATTCACAACCAGTGCTAAAGCTTGCTTTAATTACTGTTGATTGACTTGTAGTCAACGTGTTCTTTCCACTCATTTTCCTGGAATCTAAGGCCCATTTTCTATAAATGACCTGTCATTTTTTTCCATTTCTTTTCATGAATTGGCTTTTCATCTTATTATTGTCTTTGTCAGCTGATTTTACAGAAGCTAACTAGAGAGGCGAAATGAGCGAGAAGATTGTAGAGAAAACTGAAGAAGAAGTTGCTGGTAGAAGCTTGTTAGATTTGGTGTTCTCATGGTCTATCAGGGATGTACTTAACAGAGATCTCTACAAAAATCAGGTTTGCATGCATGCCATTCTGTCATGTTTATGTGTATGATCCACTTATGATATGTTTTTTTTTGTTAAAGTCTGTATAAGTTATATTTCTACCGATCAAATTTGGCAAGTTGATTAAAGTGAAATCATTTAGAGACTTCTCCTTACAAGACAAAGATTTTGCTGAAACAAGATCAATCTTTGCATGAACTTAGATCTGTTCCCTCCAATTTTCTTAGGAAAGGCTTATAATAAGACCATTAAGCTAAGCATTCAATGGTTAGTAAGGCATAACTTGTTGTTCTTTGAAGATCATTTATAGTAGCGGTTTCATTTCATATTCTTGGAGTTTTTCAGAACTGACTTAAGATTAATTGACAGCAACTTTCGATTTCTATTTCTAATGTCTGTGGTACTTAATTATTCTCCAACAGGTGAAGGAGATACCAGAGACATTCATGTCAGTGTCTCATTACATGAAGTCATTCGTTCCTGCGCTGATCGAGGAAACTCGAGCAGATTTGTGCTCAAACCTGATGAAGATCCCCCAAGCATCTACAAGAGAGATCTTTTCAATCGAAAGATCAAAAGAGTATAAACCTCCCAAAGACTTGTTTTATAAGATGTGGCTGAAAAGAATGAGAAACACTGGATACGAGCCTGAGGTTGGAGATCTCCTTGCTCTGACAGATGTAAGACCGAAAGACATTGATGATTTGGAAAGGCCTGGGATATACTATGTTCTTGCTTATGTTCATAGGCTATCAGACAACTCGCCGGGTGATGACTGTGATCATGAAATGTTATCAATTCTCACGTCCAAACCCATCCCATTTGAATTAGAAAACAAGTTTACAAAGGAGGCTGCCATTGCTGGACAAGAGATGCAAAAGAAAAGGAGAGACTCTGTCTTCGTTGTCTACCTAGCAAACATGACCACGAATGTCCGCATATGGAGATCGTTGAACTCAGATCTTCAAGGAGGGAACACGAACATTATCCAGAATGTGCTTGAAACTAGCTCACCTGTAAGAAGGCGAAATCATTTTTCTTTATGCGCATGGAAGTTCTAGTTCTACTACAATAATTCAGTTGCTTAACTGACAGTTCTTGTGTTTCTCCCGCAGGATAGCCAAGATTGTACTCACTGCTTATCTGAAGTGATCAATAGAAGAGCTAAACTTTCTGGCATGGAAGAAACCATAATCAGCTCTTCTAATCTAAATGACTCACAGGAAGATGCAATTGTGAGCTGCATTGGTCTGAGTGAATGCCAACATAAAAGCACTGTCAAACTGATCTGGGGCCCCCCAGGGACCGGAAAGACAAGGACAGTTGGTAAATTATTATTTTCTCTACTTAAATTGAAGTGCAGGACACTTACATGTGCTCCAACCAATATTGCTGTGTTGCAAGTGACATCGGGACTCCTAAAGCTAGTTACAGAGTCTCTTGAATATGACACTTATGGACTCGGAGATATAGTTCTGTTTGGGAATGGGGAGCGATTGAAGATCTCTGAGAATGATGATCTTGCCCATATATTTCTTGACCATCGTGTTGAAGTACTTGATTATTGCTTTGCCGCGTCAACCGGGTGGAAGAACACTGTAGATTCAATGATAAGTTTGCTTGAAGATCCTGAGGATCAGCACCGCAGGTACTTGGAAAATATGGGAAAAGAGATTGAGGGAGGGGATAAGGATGATGGAATGGTTGAATTTGAAGAGATGAACCTCGACAAAGAGAAGGATGAACTGGTCAATGATCAAAATCAGAAGGGCAGGAACAGCAGGAAAGCTCTGAAGAAAATTCTTTTACAGGCAATGAAAGACACCAAGAAAACAGAAAAACAGAAACAAAAGGTTTCTTCTCATCAAGAAAGGCTTTTCCCGGAGTGTGAGGGAAAGGGAAATCAATATGGAAAGGAAAACAAGGAAGATAATACTCTCCCGTTCGAGGAATTTGTGAAGAAAAGGTTCAAAATCCTTAGTGAGAAGTTGGACTATTTAATTGTAGGTTTGTACACGCATTTGCCAACATCTGTCATTTCATTAGAAGATGTGAAGAACATGATTGAAGCTCTTGATTCTCTCAGCCGCCTCAAAACCTTGTTGAATGGTGTTAGTGCTGGAGATAAAGGTCTAAAGCTAGCCATCAATGATTTCGAAGATGAAGAAAGCAGTGATTGTCAATTTTCAAGGCTGACCACTGAAAGAAAAGATTGCATTCAGATGCTGAATTCACTTCCTCGATCATTCAATGTGCCCGATTGTTTTGAAAGCTATCAAATCAGAGACTTTTGCCTGGCAAATACATGTCTGGTTTTCTGTACTGCTTCAAGCTCTTCCAAGCTGCACACAAAAGGAATGACACCGATAAAATTGCTGGTTGTTGATGAAGCTGCGCAACTTAAAGAATGCGAATCGACTATTCCATTGCAGCTTTCTGGTCTTCGCCATGCTGTTCTTATAGGTGACGAGCTCCAACTTCCTGCCATGGTTCAAAGCAAGGTGATAAGGTTCATCTTTTCTGCATTTCATTTATGGAGTAAGTTACAAGTTCTAATGTTTCTGTCACATAACTTGATCAGATCTCCATGGCAGCTGAATACGGGAGGAGTTTGTTCGAGAGACTGGTCAAACTGGGACACGAGAAACACCTACTGAATACGCAGTACAGGATGCATCCATGTATAAGCTTATTCCCAAATAAAGAGTTCTATAATGGGCTAATTCAGGATGCTGCAACTGTCAAAGAAAGAAACTATCAGAAACAATTCCTTCAAGGCAATATGTACGGGCCTTACTCATTTATTAATGTAGCCGGTGAGAAAGAGCAATTCAATAACGGTGGCAGCAAGAAAAATCTGGTCGAGGTTGCTGTAGTTTCAGAGCTAGTTGCAGACCTTTTTAAAGGTATGCATTTAAGAAATTCTGCAAGGGAAATCAAATATTTGACATAGTTGTAGGTTTTACTTTTTGTTGGCAAGTGGGAAAGCTAAAGCCTTCTTTTTTCTTTCCATTGCAGAATTTACAAGGGCAAGAAAAAGGATGAGCGTAGGAGTCATATCACCGTACAACGCTCAAGTTTATGCAATTCAAGAAAAGATTGGAAAAACATACAGTACATACAGTGATTTTGCTGTAAATATTCGGTCTGTCGATGGATTTCAAGGAGGCGAGGAGGATGTTATAATTATCTCCACTGTCAGATGCAATGCAAACGGAGATATAGGTTTCCTTTCCAATCGCCAGAGGGTTAATGTGGCATTGACCCGTGCAAGGTATCATTTCAAATAACCAGGAGTCAGCCACTAGCATTGCAAGTTCTTGCACGTTAATGTTTGTGTATGAATCGATGTATTGGTGATTTTGGATAACAATCTTTGATGAACTATCTAATGAAGGTACTGCCTCTGGATATTGGGAAATGGAACAACTCTTGTCAACAGTGACTCCATTTGGAAGAACTTAGTTACTGACGCTAAGGAGCGGGGGTGTTTCTATGATGCCGAAGAGGATACAAGCTTGTCTAAGGCTATTATGGATGCCTTGTTTGAAACCGGCCAATTTGATGCCTTGTTGAATGTGAATTCTCTATTGTTCAGAAATGCAAGATGGAAGGTATGTATAAGCTGAATACTGTCTTTCCCAATTTTGTTGTAGTTCTTATTGTTTTTGTCTCAATCTGAATACTACTCGGTGTACTACTCACCTCAATCCTTTTTCCCATTAAAGTTTTGCTTCAGTAACGATTTTCGGAAATCCATTCTGAATGTGAGGAATGAGGATCGTCAGGAAGTGATTTCTTTGTTGGCAAAGCTTTCGAGTGGCTGGCGGAAATCACCAGAAGAGAGAAACACCATTGTCCGACATGGAACCTCCTCTGAACAGTTAGAACAATACAGAGTCAATGACCAGCTTCATCTGGTCTGGACAGTGGATACAATCATGGAAAAATCAAACCACTCACAAATTCTCAAGGTGTGGGATGTTTTACCAGCACCTGATGTACCAAAACTAGCAAGGCGTCTCGATGCTGTCCTTGGGAATTATACAGTTGATAAGATGAATCGCTGCAAGCACAAATGTGTAGAAGGGTATGCATTCTTCTATTTTCGTTCTTCCAGATTCTGATATTATTCATCAATGGTCGATTGAGTTTACTTCAGTAGTAGGAATCCATGGACAAACCTCATTTTTTTTTCCTGATTTGTGCAACAAGGGCAGGTCTCAAACCTGACCTGAGACCTCTCCCCTCTCCCCTCTGCAAGAAAGAATACCATTAGGCTAAACATCCATTTCTATGTGAAATGATGCTGAATGGGATAGGGCTATTCTGTTGTTAGAGAATAATATAAATCATATTCTGAAGCCTTACCTAACAACTTAAACTTTTAGGTGAGATAGTTTCTTGATATGGTATTAGAGCTTTGATGACTCAGCGGTCACGAGTTTTAATCTCATCATCCTCATTCTATTTGATAAAAATGAAGCACAAGGTAGTGTAGACCTGTGTGCAAGTTTTAAGCTCAAAAGACTTTTACTCGTGGGGTGTGCTAGAGAATAATATAAATCATATTCTGGAACCTTACCTAACAGTTTAAATTTTTAGGTGATATGGTTTCTTGACATCTCTACTATTCTTGTTGCTGGCCTGAAGCAAAAAAAAAAAGATCAATTATCATTGCATTGCCCCTTTTGTATTGCAGGAATTTGATTGTTCCAATGAGATGGACAATGGTTTACGGTGCTGTTGCCGAGAGCAGTGGCACTGAAACTGATCCTGCAGAACTTCTGTCACAACCATTGGCTTCACTTGTTATCAGGGATGAATCAGAAGCACCAGCAACAAATACTAGGTATTGCAAAACTAAATTTCTGAACAATCTGTTTCCCAAGTCTTACAGTATAATATCTTCGAAAGAACAAAATGAGAGAGATCGATTCTATGTTGTCTTTATCATATTTATGTTGTCTTTATCATATTCGGTACCATCTGCTTCAACTTCTGCCACTGATTCTCGCATGATATTCATGAAACATCAGACAGCCCTGGAGTAACAAGAGATATGGATTTAGTAGTGGACGAAGGGGATCACAGCAAAGGTGGTGAAATCCAAGTATCAACTAATGTGGTAAGGACTCCCTAACTATGTTAAAGTTTATCTTAAGATTAACTTTCTTGTTCTAACGTGTAAAAAAAGAAAGAATTAAGAAAGCGACTTGACTCCCCCAGTTGCTCTACAAGTGTTCTTGAATGGAGGTTGCAGCTCTGACTGAAGAAGGAAGTCATATCCTTGCATGGTGTCTAGCTACTAGCCATATACTTGTTTGACCATGTCAACCAAATTATGCAAAATTTACTACTTGAGTTGCAAAAAGGTCGTCAGAATTGATGAAGCTTGCTTGAAGAAGAGAAGACTAGGCAGAGTTTATGTTTTAGTAGTTTTCGTAATTTCAGTTTTCTTTTACTATTCATAATAGGATTTGTTTAAACCTGTTAAAAGCAATAAAACTCTATCATTGAATTTCAACAGATATGATGTTTTTCCTTTAATCCATCGTGAATCTTTCTAATGTTAGTGTTTGTATTTTATAAATATGAAATGGAATTATGGAATCGAAGATGATCATATCTTTCAGATGATTTTTCTAGCTAAATCATTTGTGTTACTGAAACGCCTGCTTTTTTAGCCCAGACATTCACTAGGTTGAATAATAGACATCATGGTATCAAACCTGACGGTAAATGAAGCTTAGAGGTTCAAAAATGTTTTTGAATTTTTATTTTATTTTAAATTAAATTTTTTTGGTGTTTTTAGATCAAAATAATATGTTGATGTCAAAAATATTTTAAAAAAAATATCATTTTAATATATTTATAAATAAAAAATATTTTGAAAAACAACGAGATAGAATAATTGCACTGAGCTGGGCACTGACTCGCTATTGAAAAATAAAATAAAAATCCCCGCAAAGGAAGAAGAAGATTCCATCGACGTGATCATGGAGAGAAGGAAAGTGAAAAGTATTCTAGCACCATCTACTATAAACCTTTAAACTGTTCGGAAAATCCTAATCAAATCAGAAAACAACTAGAAATCCAAAAGCATAAATAAAATTAAATCAAAATTTAAAACAAATATTAAATCTGAGCTGACAGGACCCTGGCGACAAGAAACCACGCCAAAGATCAACAGAAAGAGAGCAAATAAACTGAATTGCAACATCAAGAACAGATCCAGGAATGTTGTAAGCAATTAGGGCAGGGCACAGAACATGAAGCCATAACAGCAACAAACAATGAAAGGCCAAGTAAATTACCAGCAAGAACTACGAAAAAAGCACAAAGAGAATGGAAGTTAATCTCCAGGAAACATTCTAGATTATATGCAACAGCACCGAACAAATTGAAGTCCCCGGATTACCTTCAGAAAAAACCCTTATGAAAGCTGAAAAAATCGAACAAACATAGAATTTAATAACGATGTAGCAAGTTCAAAGAAATTCAAACTGCCCTGGTAAAGCTGATGGAGTTCCATTTGAACCTACCCCCTCCAAATCTCAAGGGATTTGTCAATATAGCTAGAATAAACATTGCATTTTTTCAAAGCTGATATTGTTTCTAGGGAAAAGACTTCAAACGAGAAAATAATTTGAAAATCAAATAAAAATATGAAACTAAATATGAGATTTTAGGAATATTAATCTCTTGGTTTGACAGGATGAGTTCCAATAGGCCGAACACATACTGGTATACTATCTGTGGGTTTTCTGAGGTGAAAGAGAAGCTTTCTTTGCTCAACTTTTGAAGAAATAAAAAGCTTTTTGTCATTGACTGCTACTTTCATATGAAAAAGAATTTGGTTGTTCCCTTGAGATGGTCAATAGATCCCAGTGGTGCTTCCGAGTGCAGGAGTTAAGTCTTTACACATCCTGAAGCTCATCCTTTGGAGCTTCTATCATGAACATTAATGGCTGCACTTGTTATTAGGGTTGAAACTGAAGCATCGGCGATGACTAGGTACACTCTGATCAAGGGGAAGAGAACTAGTTGATTTTATCATTGTAAGGAAAATGGGGCGGAGCTGCTGAGTTTAGTTCTTACAAAATCTTTATCAATATCAGACAGCACTCACAGCAGCGGAGGTTCAGCAAATTATATTTAATTTCTTAGAAACTATTTTATGAAATTCATGTGCCAACAAATATATATATATATATATATATATATATATATATATATATATATATATAATTAGGGAAAGAATAAATGTAAGATTGATATAGAGCAGGAGATCTTTTTATTAGCATATATATAGTAAAGAAAATTCAATGTGCCGTCACAGATGATTATTCAAAACTAAAACCGTTCTTTCCTATTTATCAAACGGCTACTAATATCCATGGCCGCGATACCGGCCGCCGGTAGAGGATCACTGATCCTGCATCATTCCTCTTCAAAAACAAAGAGGAAATCAAGTTCTTAACATACAATAATGAAAATTCACTAGCTCCATGAAACTTAATGTTTTATCATTGTTAAGAAAAATGGGGCCGAGCTGCTGAGTTTATTTTTACAAACTCTTTATCAAATCAGACAACAGTGGAGGTTCAGGAAATTTGGTGGCGGACCTGGCGGTCCTTTTGGAATCGGTGGAAAAATATATATTTAATTTCCTAGAAATTATTTCTCATAAAATTCATGTGCCAACAAAATATATATATAATTAAGGAAAAAATAAATGTAAGATTAATGTAGAGCAGGAGATCTTTTTATTAGTAATGAAAATTCAATGTTCCATCATGGATGATTATTGATCAAAACTAAAACCGAACTTTCTTATTCATCAAAAGGCTACTAATATCCGTGGCCTCGATACTGGCCGCCGGCAGGGATCACTCCTGCGTCATTCCTCTTTAAAAACAAAGTAAATCAAGTTCTTAACATAAAATAATGAAAACTCATCAGTTCCATGGCCTCCGTTCACGGCGCCGGTGGGGGGGGCTCCTGCATCGCAACTCCTTTTCACAACCTCTTTCCCATGGACTCTCAGGCGGCTCCTGACATAGAGCAGGATCCTTTTTTGGGTTGCATAATTGACTACCACCTTTCTCCATAGATGGAGGACCAATGTATGTATCCAATATGCCAAGGCTTTTGGAGGGAAACCCTACTGCAGTATCGTCTCTTACTTCTCTTGCCAGAGAGGTGCTCTTCATCATGAAGATCATGGAAATCCCAAACCCTAAAATAGCCAGCCTTTTGGTCAAGGCCATCGTCAGTATTGATGGAAAATCAGAAGGAAAGGAAGTTTGAGCACACGATGTATTGAATTGTCAGCTATATATAGAGATATAAAAGAGGGCATGCACATTGTTAATTAGGTCAAAGGTTTATGTAGATATCATAATTAAGGAATAAATACAAAATTAAATAAAATTAAATGGTTGAAATTTCTAATTATAGTTGCTGAGTTCTCTCTATATATATATAGCTCATAGCAGTTTGAGTCTTGAAAATATCTTTTAATCAAATCACATATCATTCTCATTGGATGGATTCTTAAATTAAACGGTCGAAATTCCTTACTCTCTGCTAATTAATCCCATTATGTCAAGTAATTAATAGTATTTATAGAAATTGATTATTCATAGAAATATACCTTAATTTAGAAATACCGAAATTCACAACTTGAAATATCCGTAATATTTTGAAATATTACTATCTTTAAATATATTATATGATATTTACAGCTGTCCCATCATCTCTTAATTCTGAAATCACATTAATAGCTTGGAATATCATTACTATCATATATATGTTTCAGAATAATAATGATATTTCAAAATATAGAAAGCTTAATTGACATTAATGTGTGGGTGGAAGTCATGAATTTTATATATGCATTAAAATATAAAATATGTTATATATATATATATATATATATATATCAGCATATTTCATATTTAAAAATTCATTCTTTTATAACCCTCTATGCCTTGAATTCTAAAAGCTAAAACACTCGTCCTTTTTGTAAAAACAGTTAATTAATTTGGCAACACATGCATTTTCACCTGAAATCAAGAAAAAAGCCCGACATATATTTATTATGAAGAGTTTGAATTCAATATCATCATCATTTTTTTTTTATTTTCAAGTATATTAATTATTATTACTACCACTTTCAATGACATAGGCCATCAAGTGCAAAAACAAAAATCAAAAGTAATTAGAGTTCATAACTTCGTTGTTTCCTTTTTTTTATTATTATTAAGAGGGTGACATGGTAGGCTTTGATTCGAGGAGATTGAGGAATTATTTCAGAGTTTTGTTTAACTTATTTTTTATTTTTACTTTAAATTAAAAAAATTATTATTTTTTAAATATTTTTGAAACACAGTGTCAGACACCCTGAGCTAGTTAAGTCGGAGCTTTATTTGATTTTGTGATAAAAGAATATTTTTTATTTAAAAATATATTAAAATATTTATTTTTAACATTATTATTTTAAAACAATATAAAAACAATTTTTTTAAAAATATAGAAAACAAACAAGCTTTGATTTGGTTAATCATAGTTAAATACATTTGCATGAATATATATATATATGTAAATGAACAACTCTTAGCTTTGGTTTGGTTTTTCTTCCATGCTCACTCACCTATTACTAATCATAGTTAAATATGTTTGCCCTTTTTCCCAAAAAAATGCCTCCTTTTCATCCATCGTGCAATTCAATACACTTAATCTGATTCAATATTGTAGTATAGAATGTTTTTATAAAAAAAAAAATACTTTTTAATTAAAAATACATTAGAATAATATTTTATTTTTATTTTTATATAGGTATATCAAAATTATTAAAAAAACATCTAAAAATGTTTTCTCATCTATTCGGGTGAAAAATAAATTAAAAAATTTATTGAATCACAAAAACAAATACACCCTAATCACTCGAACCTTAACTATGACTTCATCAAAGCAAGATAGACGAACATATTATACATTAGAAATCCAATTGATAAATCTTTAATTTAACAGATGATTAATAATTTTAAAAAATCCAAATCCAATTATTCAACTTAGTGGTGTAATTCGTCTACACTCACCCAATTAAAATATAAGACGGATCTTCTTGGGGGTATATTTGTAATCTCACTACAACAAAAGCAAAAGGAAACGAAAGCAGTTTAAACTTTAAAGCACACTGCAAGTTTCCACTGCTTCTGTAATAAAGAAACAGAGACAGACAACCTCAACATCATCAAATCTTAAACTCAACAACAAATCCTTCGCTTTCATATCCTCCAATCAAAGACAACAAGATGCCACCGCCATTACTTCAAGGCCCCGTTCACACCCTCCTGAAACCACCACCACCTCTCCTCCTCCTCCTCCTCCTCCTCATCATCATCATCACCACTCTCTTCCCCACCACCACGTCCCACACCTCTTCCACCACCCATCCGCCACCTCTGTCCACCTCTCTATCCCAATGGCAATCCGCACGCGCTACTTACTACGCAGCATCCGATCCCCGGGACTCAGTAGGAGGCGCGTGTGGATATGGGGACTTGGTTAGAGCAGGATATGGAATGGCAACTGTAGCACTGAGTGAATCAATGTTTGAACGAGGACAGATCTGTGGCGCGTGTTTTGAAATCAAATGTGTTGATGATTTGAGGTGGTGTATTCCCGGGACGTCTATTATTGTCTCTGTTACTAATTTTTGTGCTCCAAATTACGGGTTCACTTCTGATGATGGTGGAAAATGTAATCCTCCAAATAAGCATTTTGTGCTGCCCATTGAATCTTTTCAAAAGATTGCCATTTGGAAGGCTGCTAACATGCCTGTTCAGTACAGAAGGTAAAAATCTGAAAACCCTTTTGGATTTTGGCTGCTAATATGCCATAGTTAGGCAGTTTTGAACACATTTAGTGTTTTAAAGTTTGATTTATGCGAGACAGGATTTTTTGAAGAAATTTTGATAATTTGGTTGCCGAATTCTTTCAAGATTAGAAATTTGAGTGTCTAGTTTGTTAATTTTCAACGATTGTCGGCTTTTACTTCATTCTTTCATGCTAACATGCATTTAGCCGCAATTTCATGTTAGCTGGTTTGCCTTTTCAGTCTATTTCTTCTTTCAAAATTTGTTTCTTTCAGCCTCATTTCCTTTTAAGGATGAACTAGATTGACCATTTTGAGTTTATTGTGTTGAGATTCATTTTTTTTTATAGCTTTCATTGAAAGATTGAACATTAGAAGTTGTTAATTGTGATTTTAGAAACAGGAAGGTTTCTTGTCATATCAAAAGAAGAACTTGGTGTAATCTTAGCAACTAAGCAAGTAGACCGGGGATGGACAATCTAAATCTATATCTTTGTGTGTATTGATCAGTGCTAATGTGCACCCAGTCTCCTGCACACTTAGTCATGGCATCACTTGCGGGGATGTAGTCAAGAGCACACTGTTTCGGCTTTGAAAACTAAAAGAGGTTTTTACCCAACACTTTTGGTTAATACTTTATGGAAGGTAAATAAAGGCATAATGGGAGACAACCCAATGGCTTGTCTCAATCCTGCATCAAAAGAAGTAAAACATTCACTAACCTTAGTAAATGTTTTCCTTGTATCTGATGGTGACAATTCCTTCGCCAAAACCCCTTTGTAAATGTGTGAAGGTTTATAGTTAACTGCAATTAACTTAGAAAGTATTTCTGTTTTTTTAACTGCTAGAGCAAAAGTAAGCTCAATAACACAGCATTTATATGTACTTGAGTTATTCCAGAAATAAGTAGCCTTTCCTTTCTTTTACTGGTGATACTGGATATATATCATTTCATCTGATATCTAAATATAGGTTCTTAATATTTTTTTTCCTAATCCTTAACTTGGTTACGTTTGAACAGGATCAAGTGCAGAAAGGAAGGAGGGATTCGGTTTTCAATCTCTGGGTCCGGTATCTTCCTTTCGGTGCTGATCAGCAATGTTGCAGGTGCTGGAGACATAACTTCAGTGAGGATTAAGGGTTCAAGAACAGGGTGGCTTGATATGGGTAGGAACTGGGGCCAGAACTGGCATATTAATGCTAATTTACAGAATCAAGCTCTCTCATTTGAGGTCACTAGTAGTGATAAGATGACTGTTATTTCTTACACCGTTGCTCCCAAAGATTGGAGATTTGGACAAACCTTTGAAGGCAAGCAATTTGAGACTTGATGTACTGGCAAGAAGATAAGATGATAAATAGATGAGACCATTCTTTTCCTTTTCTATTTCCATGTTTTGCTTTTCTTTTGGGGGTGAAGGTGTATGGATGGGTTTTTTTGTCAACTTTGGTGGAAGATGCATGGATCAGTGTGTTGTCTATGGTCCGAAGTACATAGTTTGAGATACTAAATTGTTGTATGGTGGGTACACCAGACCTGAGAAACTGTTCACTCATGTGTATGATGAAGATGATAGAAGATAACTCAACCCGTCACTCTTTGTTTGAGAGATTGAGCCAAGTCTGTGTTATTGGACTTAGTTTGAGATGGACTTAGTTTGAGAAGGTATTCTATTGTTGTTGTAACCTGTAACTTGAAACAATGTTAAATGATAAAGTCTGCCGCGTTCTGCTACTCTGATCAACCCTGCCTATTTTAAGAACTATATTTTCATTGCGATAGATTTGCCTTTTTTTCTTGCTGATAATCAAGGACTAAACAAACCGCTATCACTATGAAACAGCAGATTTCTGGCAATGGCATATTAACTCTCACCATTTCATTTAACTTTCATGCAGTTGGGAATGAGAATTGGTTTAGTTCCAAACGCAAGGGGTGGGCTATCTATTGAATGCCTGTATGATTATCCAAACAAAGCTTTAATCTTGCATCTGTGATAAAAGATTTCTCTTTATATAAAAATAATAATGATCTGTTTCAACAGAAGTCACCAGGTCCTGTCAAGCTCAGTTAGAAAAATACCGACATGAAGGTTTTAGTGTTTTATGCAATCAAAGCAAATTCCTTTTGTTTGGTGTGGACGCATATGGAGAATTTGAGCTCGTTTATGTTCTGTTTTTCCTATTTCTTGTTTTGTAGTACATCAGCAGCGTCTTAGTGCTACCCAAAAAGGGAAATCTGAGATCAAAACTCAAACAATGGTTGTTCAAATATGGTTCAATGCTTCTTCTTAAAAGAGATGTGTTGTTCGGACTACAGAAAACACAGGCTTGTATAATTTCGAAGAAAAAGTATTTATGTGATATTGTAACTTCACAAAGTAGATTTCTAGCGTTTTCTACTTGGTTTATAACTTCAGAGGCTAATCTATTCCAGTTTCAGCAAACGGCACCATATCATTCATTAACAGGAAATGGAACCTTTCTTCTACATGTTCATCACTATTACCTCTACCACTGAACTATGAACACTCATGCACATGCATTGAAATTTAAACTTAAATGCCCATGTAAACACACTCATCAATCGGGCTACATCTAAGCTTGAGTTGTAGCAACTCTGCCAAATAGAAATACCTTAACTATGAATTATTCAAGGCATAGGTTGTGAGTTTTAGTGAAATAACAAAACAAAGACAGATCGATATAGAGGATAACCGACATGAAGCATATACTCTGCTAGGAACGCCAAACCAGATTAAACCAAATTTAGAACAGCCAATAAATGGATAAGATAGAAGATGGCTGCATCAAGCATGGACTTGGCTACGATTGTCAAACAAGATCAACCATAAATTGGAACAATAAAAAATACAATTGTAACAATTAAGCGCTTTGTTTAAATGGTTTTCTTTGTAGCAATCAGGAGGGTAACATGGCTTCAGGTTGAAATCCGACCCTGAAACAGTTAGGTATGGGCTGTTGAATTCAAATAAGTTATAGAGAGGCTGGATTTGAACAGGTAAGCAATCCAAAATATTTGGGAGCTGGAATGGTACAAAACTAGTGAACAAAGTGTGGACTTCAAAGCTATACAACAACATTTGTTTATTTATTTTTAGTCACTGCAGACATTGTCAACTAGTATCTTCTAGTTCTAATTTTAAATACATTGTCAACTTGTAACGATAAAAATGCAACACAAGGAGTCATTTAACAGAGCTTTACTTGCTGGAAGTGCCAAAAATCCATCTATTTACTTTCCATACAAATCTTTCATGTCTACAATGGCCATAGAATACAGGTATTGTGAGTGTTCAATATTCATTCACGTTAAAAAGAGAAATAAGAAAAAAAAATGAATCTCGACATGTAAGTAATGGTATAAAAATCTACTCCTGAGTTAATCTAAAAGCAAAGGAGAAAAACCTGGAACAAATTAAAGATGCAATACGAGAAGAAAACTCAGCCTCCTGTGTTTGTTGATTTACTACTCTAGATTGGTTCTGTAAAATCTTTTCATGTCTTTCCATTCAAAACTACGAAGATCCAAGCTTCTGATGAGATTCAATAAGCAATGCATTTAACAGAATATGAACAGCGGCTTCATAAACAGCTCCATCATAATGCATCCCATCAATTGTACACCGCGGTTCACAATTCCAACTCAACGATTGAATATCCAACAGCAGAAGAGGACCACCATATCCGCGCAAGAGCCTACTATTATGCAGTACACTATCATAAGCATGCCACATTTCATCATTCATTTTCTCCCTCTTCTCCTCTGTATTCAACATCCCATTTATCAGAATTGGCATCCCAAGCCAAAACAAATGAGGAGATCTAACAGACACAGACCCCGTCACAGGCCCATCCATATCCAATTCTGATGAAAACGGTAACAAGGAAACCACTGAACTCCTCAAATTCTCCACTGCAACATCATAATCCGATGCGTCGTTCACATGAAGCATATGCCACAGCCCTGCTCCCATCACCAAAACATCAGGGTAAGTTCTATTTTTCTTAAACCCCGTCATTAAACTCGTCAAATTAACCACGTACGGAGCCCAAACAAAATCCAATTTCATACCAATCTCATCCACAACAATCTGATAATCACTATGCTTCTTATACAAATCCCCCATGATCATTGCCATCCTTTTCTCATCTACAATCAAACTTAACAAAGATTGCACAGTCAACCGCGCTTGCGAGTCCCCTGCCACAACAATCCATGACCCATTAAGCAAATCCTTAACATCTCCCCTCCCCAACTTCTCAAAATCACAACCTTTCGCCTTCCCATTTCTAGACCAATCCCATATCTTGTCATAATCAACAGTACCATCACCTTTACTACTAATAACACGAGGTTTAACATCCCAAACAACTTCATTAACTAAATTAATACAAGAATCCTCACGATTATCATAAACAACAACAGATTTAACTGAACTAACAAAATCAGAAACAGAGGGGAAATAAGGAGTCAAATGAACACCTACCGCTAGCGTAATAAAAAGGGCACCACCAAAAAACAACATCCTGTTTCTGCTTAAATGATAACCTGCCATTCCCATTGGCACAAATAACACCACGCAAGCTGCCAATACTCCTATTTGTATACCACCTAACATAATTAGCATAAAGTTCTGGTCTTTTTACTTTGATTCCATTGTTTGCTAATGATTCTTGAATGGAAAACAAAAACGGAGAAGTGGGTTATTTCTTTTTTGTTTGATGGATTTATTTTGGTTTTTGCTGCCGTTGTTGCTGGTAAATACCAAGTGGTTTGGTACGGGAAGATGTGTGGATGGTTTTTGGTTTATTGATGTGAATGGGACAACAAGTCAACAACAGTTTTATTTATTTATTTTATATAAAATTTACTTTATTTTTTAGCTATTTAATTTAAAGAAGGAATGATTTATTATTTTAAAAATATTAAAATTCTAAAATAGTTTTAAAAAAAGTTATTTTATTCCCTGTTTATATCTTTTGAGCCAAATTTCATATTTCAAAACAAAATTATTTTATGTTTTTATTATATTTCTTAAATTAAACACATTTATATTTGTTTCTTTATATTCTAGAACTTATCCAAATGAAAATGGTGGTAAATTCATTAATCCTTGAATTATGAGAGCAATTAGTTTAGTTTTTATATATATATAAAGGAATTTCATTTTACCAACTAATTTAATTATACTGGTCAACATCAACTTAGTGTATTAAATAATATTTCTCATCCCTTGGACTACGAATCATTCATGTATAAGCTACTTGTGATGATTAATGAGTGTCACAAACTTTTTTTTTTTGGATTTATCATTATTTATGTTTTTTTTTTAAATATCTCCAATAATTTAAGAATATTAAAATTTTTGTATTTCATTCACTTATTGAATCACATGTATTCATTAAGATTAAGTGTTGCTTGAGAATGTAATTGAAATTATTTTTAAAAATATTTTTAATTTAGACATGCATTAAAATAATTTTTATTTTATTTTAAAAAAATTATTTTTAATATCAACACATGAAAATAATCTAAATATATAAAAAATAATTTATAATATATTTTTATGTCGTCCAAAATTCAACAGGATGTAAAAATAATAATTATATGGCCAAGTTGGGCCTTCAGATAGTTTGAGATAAGAGATGGGCTTTTAGCTTACTATATCGACATTCATTAGCAGTTGCGTGTAGCGAGTTGAAACTTGAAAAGAGAAGAACTCGAGTCAGAACTCAGTAAGACTCAGAACAAGCAGAAACAGAGATGATGGAGGCTCAGAAATACGTATGGGAAGGAGCAATTCCATTACAAATTCATCTCCATGAATCAGAAATAACAAGCCTTCCACCACCATCTCCAGCATTAATCTTAGCACCTAGAATTGGTTACTTACCTCTTCTTCTACCTCTTATTAAGCCTTACTTCTCTTCTACTCTCCCTCCTGGTCAAGACACTCTTTGGTTTGATTACAAAGGGTTGCCTCTAAAATGGTAATTGTTAGAAGGATTTGTGTGTTCTTCATTTTTTTTTGCTTTTTTTTAGTTGATTGGAGGGTGATAAAGAGACCCTTTTGAGAGAAAATTTTGTTTATTTTGATTGATTTAGTTAATATTATCCCTGGTCCATTATTTGTTTAATTCTTTTGTTGATTTTAAGTGAAATAAAGAGCCCCTTTTGTGAGAAGTTGGTTTTTTAATTGTAGAGATTACTGTAGCTAATGGGTTTGGGAATAGTTCATTGAACTGAAATAAGGAACCTCAATTGGCAGAAAGTTGGTTTCTTTTGATTGATTTGGCTAATGGGTGTTTGTGAAAGCTTTCCAGGTATATACCTACTGGGGTGCTTTTTGATCTTTTGTGTGCAGAACCTGAAAGGCCTTGGAATTTGACGGTATGAGTATTATTTTTTTCTTACTGTTAGTTTGGGAAATTAGTATTAGGTTGATTGGATTGGCTTTTGTGTGCTCGAGTTTTAGAAAGTGTGGAACTTTGAAGTTGGGAGAAGTAACTCATCGGTTATTAGCTTGTTTATGAAGAAGATTGTGTGGTTGATTGAGTTGAGTATTATTGATGGACAACTGGGATTTCAACTGTAGTACTTTCACTCAAAAAAATTTGATCTTGCAATTGATTTTTGTATATAAATACGTGTTGTTTAGGATTTAGCTTTAGGACCTGCATTGCATTTAGGGGGTTTCGATTATTCTTTGCTATGTGGCCATCCCATGTTGTTGATTCTTCTGTGCTGTGTGTTTGCCCCCTTGCTGTCTCTAATATGATTTGAATTTTGAAAACTATGCTTTGTTGAGATGCACTGTGTTTGGTCAGCATGGCTTTGTTAAGTGCCACATTTTTGGTCTGTGTATCAAATTGTCTGTACATCGTAGGCTGCTTTTTAAGACTTCTTTTGCTGCCATTGTCCCCTATGACTGATCTAATTTACACTCGGTGGTCGATTTATAAGCAGTTTCCTTTTGCTAATTGTCTTTGCTGTCATAGTTTGGTGTGTAAATAACCATTCTCTCTTTGATCATTTAGTTCTTGTACTGATTTTCTTAATTAATAATAATGACTTTATGCATCTAATAGAATGAAAAGGTTGCTCATTTTCCTTTTGTTGTGAGATTATTTTATGAATTATGAATTTTCAGTATTTGGTTCTATTTCTGCAGGTACATTTTAGAGGTTATCCTAGTAATTTGTTGATTCCTTGCGAAGGTGAAGAGTCTGTAAAGTGGAGCTTTATTAATTCACTGAAAGAGGTTAATATACCACCCTTGTATTATGTTTATGAAGCCTGGTATCTATTCATGCAAGTTGCAGTGCCTTCTTCCAAGAAAACAATCTTCATTGGTCACTGAGCCAATCACATTTCACTTCACTAGTTTTGAAATTGTTGAAATTTGAAACTACCTTATAGTTCGGTTTTTAGCTGCTGCTTTTTTTTGGGATCTGTGCTATTAATTAAAACCAAATTGAATATATGCCCCTTGTTTGTGTTGAACTAGATACTTCCTCAAATCCTTTTTGTCAAGGTACAGCTGTGTTTAATCTTGGTTTGGTGTATTCAGAAACTAATGGAGCTAAACATATAGACAGGGAGAGCTATAGATTCTTAATAATTATTTTTTATCACTATAACTTGATCCACATGACCACCAACCATTGTTCGTGGAGTGCCAAGAGTAAACAATCTGTAAATGGTGTTTGAACTCTTTAATAACCAAAAGATGAGTAGTGTGAATTAAAATGTAACCAAGCAAAAAAATCAGAAAAGAAAAGGATTGTATTATTTACTAATACATCAGTACTGTTTTCTGCATGCACAAGAATATATCCATCTTCTTTATTAAGTCAAAGACAAGTTATTATCAAGAAGAAAACATTTGCAAAAGAAACCACTATTTTTTAATCTAAGCATATCGTCTCTATAAAACCTTAGCTGTATTCAGAATCCTCCTTATTGGATGTATATCTGGTAATGTTTTATATATTTTAATTCTTGCTTTTTTTCCTTTGATTTTAACTGGTAATATTGTTAAATTTGGGGTGTAGAAGTAAAATTCGTTAACTGTATTTGGTTATGCTACAGGCAGATTACATAATCAATGGAAATTGCAAGAATGTTATGAACATGTCTCAATCTGATCAAGTGGAGCTGTGGCGTTCTGTCATGGATGGTACGTCGATCTGTTATGCACTTTATATTTTGTAATGGTCTGTCAAGTGGAGCTGTGGCACTCTGTTATTTAATATGTCTTATACTTTGTAATGGAACAAAGTGGGCTTTCTATAAGTTCTTTGGGTTCCTATTAGCTTCGTCCTTTCACATTAGACCTTGTTTATATATCTTTTGGCCATTGATTACCAGGGCTGCAATTTCAAGTAGTTATAGCTTTTTCTTTCTTATCTGAAAGCTGTATTTCTTTGCAGGTAATTTGGACAAATATATACGTTCATCTTCAAAGCTTAAACTTGGAACAGTTACCACTGATGAGGCAGATATGGTTGGGCAAGTGAAGGCAGGTTAGCAAAATCAATACTTAATTTACAGAGTTCAATGTAGGTATCTGAATTGAGTTGAACTAAGAATATGTAAATAAGCTCATAATTGTTGTGCCTTATTAAGCTTGTGGATAAAGGCAAGGGGAATATGCTCTTTATATGTGAATTGAGTTGAACTAAGAATATGCAAATAAGCTCTTAATTGTTGTTCATTATTATTAAGCTTGTAAAATCTCTTTTCCGTACACTGTTCTCAGAATTTTCTAATCAATTCATCACTTAAACATAGTGCGCTCTGAAGGCATCTCACCTTGACCATGGCAATTTACTCACGTGTAAAATATTTGTATGTTAAAACTTAAAAGAAATGTATTTGCAGGTTATTAAACTTACCAGAAAGAAATTAAGCCAAACTATTTTAAGATATGAGAAGAAATGTGGAAGGCAATAATTCATTTGTTATGTATGCTGCAAAAGAATTTGCACATCCATCCATGCATCACATGCATTCCTGGTTTTAAATTCCTGTTTTACTTCATACGTTGAGACAGTTCATAGATGTTGGACAGTAATCTTGATATATATATATATATATTTATTTTTTTAATTTTTTTTTTACCTTTCATTTCACATAAGTGAACTAAAAAGGTTACAATTTTACTTTCAGTTATGCAAATATATTTCTTGTTTCTCTTGCCTTGATTGTGTTATTGTCATAACTATTTTCAGGTAAAATTCCAGTTAGATTGTATGTTTGGAGTGTTAATGGGGACTTTGAAGATCTGGAAGATGCACCAGAAGTTGATAACTGGGATCAAATTTCTTATATAAATCGTCCTCTTGAAATCCACAAGGAAGGTAAGCCATGCTCCCTCGTCTATTCTGATGATTCTGCTAATTTTGAATGTAATGACTTCTGCTGATTGCTCAGACCTTTCTCCTACTGCATCACAGGATACAACAAGCATACAAATATGTTGATAGTTAGAAATGTCCTTGAACAGTAAGCCTAAACATACAATGAATATGCAAGAATCAAGCATATGTTAACAGTTCGTCTGCATTAACTTTCAGATTATTTTGAGCCCTTGTAATCCCATGACTCACTTTCTTGGTAAGTCAACAGCTTAAATAATTTCCAAGAACTGTCATTGTTAATTGAAATGATCAGAAATGACCCCTCTTATAGTGGTCCCTGTATTTCTGTGTGATCAGTGCCCATATGTGTGGCAGGGAGACATTTCTGAGGTCCAAGAATTTCCTGTAAACCATAATAAACGTTTAGAAGCTTCATACTTGTAAATCCAACTACAGTGTGTCACTCTGTTGCCATGGTTGCTTATTTTACAATGACCTTGAATCTACCAATTCATGTGCTGCAAAGAGTTGGTGACTCTCAGTGTTTTCTAGACTACGTTTTTTTTTTTCATTTTTTTTGCACTGCAGGTAAATATTTCACCCTTCACGATGCACTGAAAAATCTCCTGCCAGAGTTTTTTGCGGGCAAATCCTTGATCAATGACAAACCATGCATAGAAGAAAGTGAAGATGCACAGAAGGTTTCATCAGAAGATGTCGGCAGCAGTACAGGAGCCGAAGAAGGGAAAGAAATCATTGGCCAACCCATGGAGTCTTGCTGCAATGATGCTGAAATCAAACTCATCCGCATCCAAGGGATTGAACCAAAGTTGGAAATACCGTTCTCTTGGGTGGTGAACAACTTAAAGAATCCTGAGCACTTTCTTCATATCTGTGTTTGTGTCAAAATTCCAAATGTAAATGCAGCATGAAAGGAGACCTTGTTTTTCCACTAAACATTTTTTAGCTTGCAATTTGAGCAAGCTCTACTCCTTTAAAATTCATCCTCCAAATAATGCAGTTGTATATAATTTTACAGGCAGTCACATTGGGGAATACTTTATGACACATGTGCAAATCTTCTTTTAATTCTGTTCTTCATTTCTCTCAAAATTCAATGTCATCGCGGGAGAAAAACCTGAGAAAAAAAAGGTTTTTTTTTTTAACTAAACAGGCAACAAACACAACCAATTCTAACATGGCCTTCTAAACTAAAATCTATCTGTAACGAAAAGTATGACAATTTCTGCATCCAGTATGAGTAACTACTAAATAATACTAGTGAATCCATCAAACGAGAGGAGACAGCTAAGGTAATCAACGCCATGGGCATCACTTGGGGGTTTGGACATGGAAACAACGTAATTTTAGCAAGACTTGGATGGGCTAATCCTAGCAATAACCTCTGAGGAAAAGATATCAATGGAGGAAACCTCAATTCAATGGGGGAACATGGAAGCGATAAGAATTGTTCGAAGACGGTGTCAGGGGGTCAAAGATTCTGTCCCTATTTTAAGAATTTGACTTTGAATCAGTCTTGGCAAATCCTTTTTCGACAAGATGCAAGGACAAGATTGAAGAACCTGGAAAAAAAAGCTGTCTTTTTCAGGTGTGTTTCTCAAAAATGTTAGAAAGCCATCATTCTCATTTTTCTTCCTGGAAACGAAAGCAGCAGCACCAACCACAACCAATGATTATGAACTTAAGACTAATCCATTACATAATACTTTAGAATTAGTCGAATTTCTAAAGACTAATCCATTACATAAGACTTAATAATTAGGATCGAAAGATAAAAATACAATACAAAAGGTTTCAACATGGTCCGAGCAGAAATTTTTTGTCAATTATATTCATTCACTAGAAGGCTTCAATTTACAAATAAGGTTGTATATCTTGAAAAATCTCTTGCATCACATTCACAGAATCTTTCTTTTCCGGTTAAAAGTCTTAGCACCATGTTTGAATCCAAGTTATTACAAGTAAACAACATCTTACACGGTAAGTCTCTTTTCCATCTCTAAGCAAATGTTGAGGACTCTGTGCCAGAAAATGTGGACAAACGCTAGTCAATATCTCATGCCACAGCATCATTATTAGTAGGAAAAGATAAGAAAACTAAAAAAATTCCCAGGCCTTGTTCGTCCTTATAAATATTTCTTTTTATTAACGTGGATATTCAGAACATGTTGTATCTATCTCGATTAATCCTATAAACTCTAAAGTTAATGACTATATAAACTTCTAATGATTATCATATTAACTATCACAAGATTTGAACATGAGATCATATGATATCAAATCTTTGTTCTAAACATGTATAACTGGACCACATATTATATAATTATTCTTAACGTGTATTTTTTTTATTAACATGAATATTCAAGTCAATTTATATATATTTTAACTAATTTTATATATTCTAAAATTATTAATTAACTTGAAATAACTCACTCATGATTTCTAGATAACAAATCTTAGGGCAGCTAAACCCCACGAAATCACTTAACGTATTTCTTGTTATTATGGATTGGTGTTAGAGGGAGATAACATGGCATCAAATGAAATGAATGGGTGATCAAAGTTGGACAAGGTCATATCAAGTGACAAGCGAGAGAGATGGGTTTTTTTTTCTGACATCTGAAAGCAATTTTTTTCAAAGTAGCATAGGCGATAAACTAGAGCTTAAAGTAACTAAATTGGGCTTTGTTAGGGGGAGATAGCGAACTAGGTTGTCCACATCTGGTTGACCAACTGTATAAATCCACATGCGATCTCCTCCATACAGGCTACAAGCCTGGAAAACACTCAGTGCCAGAATGAGTTGTCACGTTCAAAACACAGAGCGATCTAGGGCTGCTAGATCCATGCCATGAAATGAAGAGACAAGTTCTTGGCAATGGTACCCACCAAAGAAGTAGTCTTCCAAGATTTCTAGGGTTTATGTGCATGGAGGTTGAGGGTGAAGCAACATCGTAGCTTGTCTGCACCTGTCTGTCAGCCAGATCAATGCGATGTTCTCTGGCATTTTTCGGGGATGTTTTTAAAAAAAATTGAAAATTTTATTTTTTTTATTTTAAATTAGATTTTTTTATGTTTTTAGATAGTTGATATTAAAAATAAATTTTAATTATTATTTTAATATATTTTTAAATAAAAAAATACTTTTCAAAATAATATTAGCCACGTTTTCAAGTAGACATGTGCATGTGGACGTGAAACGTTTGAAGCATCTATCATTAATTAGATTTGTCAATTGCATCCCTTCTCATTCACCTGCCCATTCAATCTATGATCTTAGGGTTGTGAGAAGTTCCATTGGAGAGACCCACCTGTCCCTAGCTAGGAGCTCATCATTCAATTGGTCCAAAAAATTATTCAAGACCAAGCGGCCGACGCTTCAGGTTTGTGATCATCCTGCCCAAATGGCCGAACCTCATGGCATGTTGATTGGAGCAAGTCAAGACTTAAAGAAGAGTTAATTATTAGAGAGAAATAATTTATTTATTAAAAAAAAATTGGATTCGAGCAAACTCCTGGAAAGTACATTTTGTAGGTCTAGATGAACGAGTAAAATCTCAGTTGTCACAGGCTCTTATAAGAACTGCACGCCTTGACTCGAGCTTGAAACTTTCTGTGCAGATCTCAAACTTTTTACCATCACACCACGTTCTTTATAGACATTGGCTTAAAGTTGCTCCCTTATTAAACTTGAATGAGTCATTTAGTGGACTATAAATTTTACCCTTATCTTTTATTTTTTGAATTTAAACTCGAGCATAAGTATTTAGTGAAATTTATTTCTTTTAATATTTATTTTTGGATGTAAAGAAACTTCACCATTCGAAAATTGCACTTTGTGGATCCAGGTGAACAAGTAAAACTTTGGTTGTTTCAGACTCTTACAATGAGTGAATGACTTGACTCAAACTCGAGACCTGCTATGCAGTTCGCAAGCTTTTATTTTAATATAAAAATAAATTAAAAAAATATTATTTTGATGAATTTTCAAGGAAAAAAACACTTTTTTTATAAATAAAAAAAACTATTATCACAATATTAAACACAGCCAAAATCTCAATCCCAATGAAGTTACTCCTGCTAATCAAATACTTAAAACAATGAAGGGAGAGAGCTATGAGCAGTGGTCCAAGAACTAGAAGACAAATATTGTTCAAGTGATGATGGAAATTAAGGATAACGTTTGCAATCCACACATGGATCATCATCTTGAACGAACAAGCTCGGTTCTTGTCATGGTGGACTAGAAAATAGGTTGGTGTGCAGATACTATACACTAACACTCAATAATTGAGATCATGCTTAATATATTAACATATTTTAATTGAATTTTAACCTATGATTTATGGTAAAATAGTTAGCTCTATTTTATATGGGTCAACTTAAAATAATATCATCTTAATATTTATTTATTTATTTAAAAAAAACATTCAAACTAAGTCTCCATGATTAAAAAGGGCCAGTGAATGTTGTATTGGATCAATGAAAAACAAAAACAAAAACAAAATAAAATAAAATAAAGGATTATCACCTCACTCTCTCCAATGTTGTGAAGACAAAATGGTAGACCATAGGCCAGGCAGTGCCTAGTGTGTCTCAAGTTTGTTTATCAATGGGACACTGGCCATTTACTTGGGCCTACATCACTTTACTACTCAGACCTTTTTAGATATTCAATAAAGCCCATCTCTTCCATCATTGTCCTTTTCTGCTTTTATATACTCTTCCTTTTTCACCCTGCCCTCAGAGCAGACAAAAGAAAGAAAAAAAGGGCAAATAATACTTTCTCTCTTTTTTTTTTATATATTTTGTGGGTAAAAATAAATGAGTAAAACCTCAATTATTTCAAATTTTTATAAAAAAATATATTTTTTAATTTAAATTCAAAAACTGCTATATAGATCACAGATCACGAAACAATTATTTGGACAACAAATAATAATATTGATAATAAATAAAACCCACTCCTTTTTAACCATTCCCATAGATTCAATGCTTGCTTTGAGCAGGACTTTCGCTACATTAGGACTTGGCACTCAAATTCTAGCCTGTCAAGATTTAAAGTTTTTCTTTGTCTAAAAAACTTCGAGCAGAGATTTTGGATTTGATATGATGATTAATCCTTAATCGTAGCTAATTAGATTGACCTAATTAAATCCCACCTCCCAATTGACGTATCCCATCACTAATATCTTGTTGATTGAAATGATTAAACCCAGGTGCTCTTTGACTGTTGAGAAGTAATGGTCTGTTTAAGAGTGTGATTGCAGTAGTTTTTCAAAGTATTTTTCATGTCGAAATACATCAAAATGATGTTTTTTATTTTTTAAAAATCATTTTTGACATCAGCACATCAAAATGATCTAAAAATATCAAACCATATTCATTTAAAATAAAAAAAAATTCAAATTTCAGCAAAAAATATCAATTGAAACGCACAACCAAACGGGCATTTAGATCGTCATTATCTTCTAGCAAATATAATAATCTTGGACGCTTGGTTTAGGTTAGACCGACAAAAAAAATTTAGGGTAAAATCACAGCATGAAAAGGCTAATCATCCAATTTTATATGTTAATTATTGTAACTAAAAGCCAACTAACTTTGATCGGACATGAAAGGTCTCCTTCTTACCAAACTAACTTCAACTATATGTCTGGAATGAAATCTTTAAGATTCTTGCTGACCATGGTCTACATGAAAGCATCCAAAGCTCCAATGCATGTGATTTTTATATATTTATTTATTTATTTAGGATATGAAATTAACCTCACATACATAATCTTGCACCAATTCTTTTTTAGTATCCTAGACATGTACATGTAATATTTACTAGGTTCTTTTAATGTATTTATTTTATTTGGATGCGAGTAAATTCTACAAGGAATAAACGTTCTGTCTTTAACTCGAGATCTGCTGCGTTGATCATAAACTCTTTGTTATCGCACTATTATCCTATAAAAATTTAATTTCTTTACAAATAATAGAAATCCCTTATAGTGGAAAGTTCAAGTTTAATAATTATGAATTATTATTATTATTATTATTATTTATGAACTTTCGATTTTATTGTGGATGATATTGCATAACGTATAATTAACCGTTATTTATGAACTTTTCGAACTATTGTTGGATGATATGCATAACGTATCTCAATCTCATCACTCTGCTACCAGGCGGTTGAGGTAGCCAAGTAGGGCTCTTGTCATGCCAGGTGTGTTGCCTGTATGTTCATCAACGCACCATGTTCCATTTATTAAATTTTCTGACTTTAAATTAAAAACAAAACAATAAAAACTCATTCCTATTTTTTTATTTAAAATAATTTTTAAATTAAATTATTCATTGGAAGTATCTTTATTTTTAATATTAATAATATTGTTTGGACTATTTTATCATATATTTTTTTAAAAGTACTATTTTTCGTAAAATTTAAAACTATAAGTATAATTATAGGAGTGTGGTTGATATTGTTTTTAAAATACATCAAAATAATTTTAACATCAGCATTTACGAAAATAATTTAAAAATACTAAAAATATAAAATAAAAATATTTTTTTTAAAAAACAATTTTAAAAATAATTATGCGATCAAACTGGAGTTTTTTTTTCCTGGAAGAATAGGTAGCAGAGTATCCAGCAGGCGGAATCTCGTAGACTTGTTGTGTTCTCTGGATGGAGAAGAAACTAAAGTGAAGAGGGAGTTAAGGAGAAGAAGAAGAAGAAGAAAAAGAAATGGTTTTGAGGAGACGAAATGATTGAAGTTCACATGGCAGCGCTTTAGGTTTCGCAAATATCAAGAAACTTCTTTTTATAGAAGGTGTCCATTTCTATGCAGCAGCAGCAGCAGCAGCAGCAGATGAATGGATTCTGCTGCTTCATTTTGCAGCTTTCCATTGAATTATTTCTGTCCTCAATTCTTGCTATTTCAAACGTACCAAGCCATTGTTTCCTCGAAGTGATCAAATTCCATCCACGGGAGCCATTCGAATCTCCTGCTCGAATCTCCCATGCTCTCTCTCTCTCTCCTCTCTCTCTCTTCCATGAAGAACCATGATGTAAGGAGGCTGTAAATATTGTCTTGGAAAGGACATATCTGGGGTTTGATTCCTTTTCGCATTGAATTGAATGCTGATTTTCGTTTCAAATATTTCGAGGAGGGAATTTCTACAGCAAACTGTTTTCTTTAATTATGTGAGATTTATTATAATAATAATAATATAGACACCAATCAATCCCTTTTACTATCCCGTTGCGATTATATATATATATATATAACAAAATTTAGATTTGTTAATTATAATTCATGCTATGTGATAAGATAGATTTTTATTATATAAATCAATACTTGTTAAGCTTTTCATTCAATAAAAATATAGATATTCAATTTTATATCTGTTTGGAAGTGTGAGTAATGTCGTTTTTAAAAATTCTTTTCGTTTAAAAATATATCAAATATATTTTTTTTATTTTTTAAAAAATATTTTTGACATCAGCACAAGAAAATGATCTAAAAACATATAAAAAAACTTAAAGTAAATAATAAAAATAAAAAATTAATTTTTTATTCAAAAATATTTTTAAAACGTAGTGACAAACACCCCAATACATTATGTTTTATTTTAGCAATGTAGATTTAAAAAAAAAAAAACAATAAAAAAACAATTTCTTTCTCACATAATATCTTCTAATCAAGATGCCTAAAAAACCCTATATATTTGATAGCCTTTAATTTATTTGGAAACATCTAGCAAACCTTTTGCTAGTCTTTTCCTTGGTAGTTGATGTTACGCCCTTGTAAGCATTACAATAATACGATGTGCTATGCAATTTCTCCTAAAGTTTGCATTATTATGTCAAGAAACCCTAACCCCTAGATGCAATGTGTGACATCAACTATACCAATGTAATAAATTATTTTGGCCTATATGGTTAGCCCACAACCTTAATTAATATTTAAATACGAACTACTGCCAATCGAGGAGGCGTGACTCTTTTCTTCATAAATTAAATGTCACATTGTGGGCTATGCCCTATAAATTAACCCTCCTCTTTTCTAGTTTTCTTTTAATTTTTTAGATGTTGTTTGCTATTAGCCTATATGATGCATTAGCCATGTTGATTGTCGTTGGATTATTGGTTTGGATAATTTTAATTAAATTTTAGAGATTGAGGTAATTCTAGTTTTCATTTAATTAGAAAATACACGTGACAGAAATGTATACATAAAATAAATATATTTTTTGAAGTAAGTTTATAATTAAATGCTACCTTAATATTTATTTATTTATTGTTGATCTATAATTTCTTATTTTGATTTCTTTCTCCATTGGTTAAGTTATAAAATCATGTTATTGGTACATATGTGTGGATATGGACCATGAATAGACCACAAAACAACACCTTATTAAGTCTCCGAGAGATGAACGTGAAGTGATGATAGAGAGTTTGTGATCAGCACAATAGATTTAAATTCGAGTCAGGACATGTATATTTTCTAAGAGTGAAATAACCGGGGTTTTAGTCGCTCACCTAGACTTATAAAGTGTATTTTCTAAATAATAAAGTTTCTTCACATAAAAATAATAATAAATAAGAGCACCTTATTAAATGAAATTGAAGATATTGTTTGCTATTAGTCTATATGATGCATTAATCATATAGATGCAATCAGCTATTCCTCTAAACGAAAAAAAAACTCTAAATACTTGCTTTTTCCCCTCGATAATTTTCACAAACACTGGTTAAACCCAATGTCTCTTTCATATATATATATATATATAGATAGATAGATAGATAGATAGATGCTTTCCACGCATGATTATTATCATAAGATTATTGTCTTTGTCCACAGTAAATCTCAAATGACACTCTCCAAACTTTTCGGTGACGATTTTCAAAGGGCATTCCAATGGTGTTCCGAGTGATCTGAAAGTGGAAAAGTTGAGGGATTCATTTCGTGAAAATGAGAGGTGTTCAAGTAGGTAGGGGCCGTAAAGAGAAGAGGAGAAGAAGAAGAAGAAAAACCCTACAAACAATGATGTGCTGCCGTTTTATTTGAAAATTGATTAGGCAGGGAAGAACAGCATGTGCTATGCTGCATTGTTTTGAAAGAAGCAAAGCTAAGGTCACTGTGTTAGGTAGTGCTGCACCGGCATCTTCTGATAGAACTGGTGGCTCAGGGCTCCAAGCTATTGCAGGACCATAGAAAATTTGCTTCTGTGATTTTTTTTTAAAACTTTGAATAGAGCTTTTACCATTTGGTGCCACCAATTTCTTGGATAGTCATTCAGGTTTTCTTGAAATAGCTTTATGGAACTAATTTCCTGAATAATATAAATTAGTAATGAGGCATAAAATTTACTAATTTACCATAAAAGATATTGTTAAGAATTGTTTTTCCTGCTAAAGTATATATGATTTTGACAAATAACTTGTTTTTGTTTTATTAAAATTCTGAAGTTAATATTGTAAGTAATATGATGTCATAAATATTGAACCCGGTCGGGTCATATGGGTCAACCCAATGACCTGTTAATCCAGGACTTTGTCTAGGCTAGATTATAAAACAATCCAGGGTGAGAGTTGATCTGAGACCGTCAAATGAATTTGATTTTTCTTTTAAATAAAACATATATATTAAAAAAACAAGGAAAACCACCTTGTTTTAGTAGCTCTTTATGGTCCGGTTAAACGAGTAAAATCCCGGTTGTTCAAGATTCTTCCAAGGTGAGTATACCCTGACTCGAATCCAGGATCCGAAAAACAAATCTCAAGCTTTTTATCATTATATTATACGCCTTGAAAACCCTTTTTATTACTTGAGTGTCTGGATTAATTTACTTTTATCTCCATTAATCTCACGTATCTAAAGCTAATAATCAATTCAAACGTTCTATAAAAAAAAATAAACTTTAGGAATTGACCAGTGTACCACGCTCCTCTGGATTAATAACCCGATCAGATAAACCTTAAAATGAACGCACTGTTGCGTGCTGTGAAGATGCTGCGAGCAGATAACTCATTCAGTGAGAAAAATCATGCAGAGGTTACAGAGATCACAAAAAGTCAAGAAGCAGTAAATGGTCCTACGTCCACATCGCAGGCGTCAGAGATCGAGCCAACAAACTTTGGCAGTAAGGGAAGGGAAAACCAGGAAGAGTACACAGTTGTTTTTCTTCAGAAATCCCGTTGTGTTGACATTACAAGCAAATCCCTGGTTTCTCTCTGCTTGGCCTCTCTCTCTAACCTCGGAAACAATGGCTGCCGGCCTTGCAGAGCCTTTCCAACAAATTTTGGAGCCTATTTCTCCACTCTCCAGGTGCCACTGAGCTGGTGATTTCGACCCTTTTACCGCAGAAAAAATGGGAATCATAAAGGTTTCACCTTTAATTGCTACATTGAATGGAAAATAATTTCATTTTATATAGAAATTTGACCAAAACCAAAGCAATTTCCATAAAAAAGAAGGGTAGTTCAAGGATTGTTTTCCTTTTCCTTTCTTTTCACCGCTTGCTTTACATATTCCCAGTCCTGAAAAGACAAAAAAATAAAATAAAAGGCAGAAAGAAAAAGTCAAAAGAGCATATACTATGATTATAATTACTCATCTATCATTTTTGTATGAATAAGAGAGCAAAGATTAAGAGTATTTCAATGAATGTTCATACAGAATAGAAAATGAGGCTCAAAACTCTTCAATTTTAAAGAAAATCAAAATTATTAAGAATTTACAAAGCAAAAAGGGAAGGGAAGAAAGAAAATGGAAAGTGCAAGTGTTACGGTATACACGTGCAATTAGAGCATATATTAAGATATTAAGACCCCATCTCTCTCTCTCTCTCTCTGGTTCTGTCTCTCTGCACGACTTACAAAGTGAACGAAAACAGTAATGGAAGAAAGAAACAACTGATTGACAGGCACTGTAACAAAGCAAAGCTTTATTTTCTGCTACAGAACAAGAACATCCTTGTAGCATTATCTCTTTCTATATGTCTCTCTTCTTACATTTTCTTACACACAGAGAGAAAAACATTCCTCCTCTCTCTCTTTTTATAGTAGTTTAAGTTGATGACTGTGGTGTCTGTGTTTGCAGGCCAGACAGCCAGTGTTATAGGGATATTCTTCTTCTTGTTCACCCTGTAGTATCTGCTACTGCTAGCTCTTTCTCTCTCATTCTGCTTCTCTTGTCTCTTTCTTGATTATTGTCCACTCTCTCTCTGTGTTTCTGTGGTTTAGCAGTGCATGAAATTCTCTGCCTGAAAATGGGTGAAGAATCCTTAACTACTGTCCCTTTTGACAGAACTGTTGAACAGGTCTCTCTCTTCTCTATCTATCTTTCTAGGTTTTGTTTAGTATGGTTACATTTTCCTGATTTTGTGTTTCATGTATTCTCTGCTACATTCTATGGTGATTTCGTATATGGGGTATCATAAAGGAGGCTATTTATGTGTAATTCTTCTGCTATGGATGGAAAGGAGACTAGTTTTAGCCTATTTGGCTTTCTTGTCATTTGTTCTCCTCCTCCTCCTCTTCTTTCTCTGTGTTCGTCACTGTAAAATTTTAAGCAGACACATTGTTTAAATACAAATATTTTTTCCTTAATGATTTTCTTACTGTACCAACAGAATAGAAAAGCTGAATTTGGTATTAGAATTTCGATCTAGTTTCTGCAGTGTTTGGATTTAAGGTTCTCTAAGGATTTTGATAATTCACCCTCATTTTCATTTTTTCCACTCAATTCTTGATTTGAATTTTTCTTCTTCTTTCAATGTGGAGTAGTTAATAGCTTATAATCAATCACCTTGCTACAAATATATATTTTTAAATTTCTCTTTATCAGTGTAAGAATTAGAATTTAGAATCATGTATTCATTGAATTCACCAAATTATGCATAAATCCAGCCTAATTCTTTTTAAAGATTTCCGATACAATTGAACTGTGTAATTATGAATTTGATACTGACTCGGACTGCAGTGGTTGGTTTAATCTCTCTCTCTCTCTTTTTTTAACTTTCCTTTCTTCTTCTTTTCATTTTTGATTGGGTTCGAGATCGTTAACGATTCTATGCAATGGCGTGCAGGCACTTCTGGCAATGAAGAAGGGTGCACATCTCCTGAAGTGTGGAAGAAGAGGGAAGCCTAAATTCTGTCCGTTCAGGCTTTCCATGGTATGTAAGTTTTACATGGAATAAAGTTGGCTATTTGTGGGAGAATTCGATCAGCTGTATGGATGCATAATCCAGCATAACTTAGTTTTTTACTGAATAATTTTGGTTCACTGGATCTCTCTACTTGATCAAACAAATCCTCCTCCTTCCTATTGTTAGAATCACCAGTATTCGAATGGCATTTCGTTACATGTTGAGGTGCATTGCTGTTTCTGCTCTGGTTTTATGATAAAATAAGCGAAAGATTTGTTTTGATTTTGCGTTTCAGGACGAGAAGTATTTGATTTGGTATTCTGGGCAGGACGAGAAACAATTGAGGTTGTGCTTAGTTGTGAAGATTGTTACTGGGCTGAGGACTGTAAGTATCCAAGGATGCTCTCTGATATAATTCTAGTTGAAATTGATGCCCTTTTACTGTTTCCATGAATGGTGATTTCACTTCTCAAATTTCTATTTTCAGAGGCAGCTTCAACCAGACAAGGAGAATCAATCATTTTCACTTATCTATACAAACGGTGATAGTGCACGTTCGCTAGATCTGGTAACTCCTGATTTTGAGTTTGGTTATGGACAGATCACTTCTGGTTAAGATTCACGGGTTCATTAACTGTTTTTATCCATTATTTTTCACATAGATATGCAAGGACAAAGCGCAGGCTGATTCTTGGTTTATAGGGTTGAGGGCAGTGATCTCCAGGTGTCACCGTTCTAGGCCTATTTGTGTCCTGAAGAACCACAGAGGAGCACAAAGTTGTGTAAATAGCCCAGCTGGGTTTATCAGAAGAAAGCACAATCTAGGAATTCTGGAGGATGACACTGAATTGTCACAGGTTTTAACACCATCCCTTCTTCTTGTGGCTTCTTACACGAATAAAAGAGCTTTTTTATCTTCCAACATGGTGGTTTTTCTTGAAAATGTCACTAGTGCTCAGATGATATTGACGACGTTGAATTGCCTAATCAATTGAGCTTCTGTTATGAAATGTAAGAGAGTTGCAGTGACATATGCATGTTTTGTTTTGGGGCAATTAAAGAAAAAAACTCTCAATGTGAAACCACTGAGATATGAACATAGACTAGTAATTCTCTGGAGTATTTGATTACTTTTGTCTTTGGCTGGTAATTAATTTGCTTATTGTATGTTAACCTGTTCTTGTGTCCCCATGCAGTTTCTAAACTCAGTCGTCACTGATAAGTTTCATTTTTTATTGTGTTTTATGTAAACAAAATTGCAGGTGCAGAGCTTATGCGGAAGTCCTACGCAGTCACTTTCAGATAGGGGTCTTTCCGATGGATTGTCTCTTTCTTCGGATAGCTTTTGTTTCTCAGGATCAAATCTTACCCCGATGCAAAATGTAGAGGATTTGTTAGTTTCGTACTTGCCAAATGCTGAACCACAAAATCTTAAGAAGAATGGATCTGATACTGCTTTCTCAGAGTTCCAAAAGAATACTTGTCATAAACTTATTGGTTCGAATCATGGGTCTCCACGAACAGAGAAAAAAGGCATCCTAAAGGATGTTCTGATCTGGGGAGAAGGAGTTGAAGTAGGAAATATAGGGTGTGTGGACAACCAGTTTGGTTACCACAGCGCGAAGAAAGTGGATGCTTTATTGCCAAAATTGCTGGAATCCACCGTGATGCTAGACGTAATAAACATATCATTAGGAAGGAAACATGCTGCCTTAATCACCGAACGAGGGGAAGTTTTCTGCTGGGGTGAAGGAAGTCGCGGGAAGCTTGGACATGAAGTTGACATGGATGTGAGCTCTCCAAAAATGGTTGAATCCTTAGATGGTGTGCAGGTGAAATCTGTTGCTTGTGGTGAATATCAAACCTGTGCTTTGACAGCTTCTGGCGAGCTGTATGCATGGGGTGAGAATAAATATGGTGCTGATTTGGGGTGCGAGGAGAGAAGTAGAAGCCAGTGGTTACCGCGTCAAATATCAGGTCCTTTGACTGGTGTCTGTATACTGAATGTCGCCTGCGGGGACTGGCATACAGCGATGATTTCCTCGTCAGGGCAGTTATTTACATATGGGGATGGAACTTTTGGTGTTCTTGGTCATGGGAATCTTTTAAGTGTTTCTCAACCCAAAGAAGTTGAATCTCTCAAAGGTCTGTGGGTAAAATCCATTGCATGTGGGTCATGGCACACTGCTGCAATTGTGGACATCGTCGTTGACCGGTCGAAGTTTAACGGTGTCGGTGGGAAACTATTTACGTGGGGAGATGGTGATAAGGGGAGGCTGGGACATGCTGAAAATCTGGAGAAAAAGCTTCTACCAACATGTGTTGCACAGCTTGTGGAGCTTGATTTTGTTCAGGTTTCTTGCGGAAGAATGCTGACCGTTGCGCTTACCAATACAGGAAAGGTCTATACAATGGGAAGCTCTGTGCATGGACAGCTGGGGAATCCTCGGGCCAAGGATAGATCGATTGCCATTGTTGAAGGAAAGCTTAAAGAGGAGTTTGTTGAGGAGATATCGTCAGGGTCGTACCACGTCGCTGCGTTGACATCGGGTGGAAGTTTATATACATGGGGGAAGGGGGGAAATGGGCAGTTAGGATTAGGCAATGTAGAAGATAGAAACGTACCGACTTTGGTTGAGGCTCTGAGAGATATGCAGGTTCAAAGCATAGCTTGTGGATCGAGTTTAACTGCCGCAATCTGCTTGCACAAATCTATCTCTGTTAGTGATCAATCAGCTTGTAAAGGCTGTAAAATGCCCTTTGGATTCACAAGAAAAAAACATAACTGTTATAATTGTGGTCTTCTGTTCTGCGGAGCATGTAGCGGCAAGAAGGTCATGAATGCATCTTTAGCACCTAACAAAAGCAAGCCTTCTAGAGTCTGTGATTCATGTTCTTACAGTATGCAGAATATCACACATCCAGTTGGTTGCAAGAAGCTGCTGTCCCAGCAGAAGGCCTTATCAGATGAGAGGAAAGAAAGGGGAGGAGCAACCCCTCCGGGGCGTCGTTTACAGTTAATGAGCCACCAGCCATCTCTGGAAATCCAGCCTGGTGAAAGGAACACCCCGAGAAACCAAGGAGAAAGGAAGCAGCATTTAGAAACTGCCTCTTCTATTTCAGCTGGATTGCCACAATGGGGACAAGTGTCATGTCCTGCTATATTTGAATCATGCTACAGAAAGAATTCTGAACTTCCTCTGGAATCAAAATCTTCCACTTCCAGTTCCTTGAATCGAGAAGAAGAATTGAGTTATTCAAACAAGAGGTTAATTGAAGAAGTTAAGAGGCTAAGAGCACAGGTAATGACAACATTTTAGCTTTAAAATTTAGTTGCTTATCTTGATGATGTTCTAGTAGAATTCCATACATAACTTAAGCTGATTCTGTAAAATGCTACTGGCTTGAATATACTATGTTCATCTCTTCAGAGTTCTTTTGTTTTTAACAGGCTAGGATCCTCGAAATGCAATGTCAGACTGGGAACCAGAAGATTGAAGAATGTCAACAAACTATAGAGAGAACCTGGTTACTGGCTAGGGAGGAGGCAGCCAAGAGGAAAGCAGCAAACGAAATCATAAAAGCTCTGGCATTAAGGGTAATTCTCTTTATATTGTGGCTTCTCCCTCTCAAGTGTTAAACTAAACAAATCCATGATAATTACTGGTGCAGCTTCATGCAATGTCAGATAAAGTCTCAGTTAGGAAAGAAGCAAAAGATGGAGTGGATCCGTATCAGCCTCAGACTAGACCTGACTATACAGATACTCCTACACTTGCTGGTGGATGTGCCGAGTGCCCACCAACTCATTTGCCTCTTCAAATTAGATTTCAAAACGACAGAAAACTAGACAGCTTATCTAACTCTCCTATCGTGTTTTCCAACACGTTAAAGTCCATGGATGGGAGAGAGTTGTGCCAGGAAGATAGCAGACCAGAGGAAGATTTACACGACACGACGACGACGTCTGATCCTCGACGAAATGGAACTAGAGCGTCGAAGCACGAATGGGTCGAACAATATGAACCTGGCGTGTATATAACATTCACAGTTTTGCCGAGTGGACTCAAGGGTCTGAAGCGAGTCAGGTTCAGGTGATTCTCCTACCACCATAATCATTAACAGCATCGCCATTGATTAGAACCAAGATTTATTACTCATCGTTTATGCTTTTCGCAGCCGTAAACGTTTCGCAGAGAAAGAAGCAGAACGATGGTGGGAGGAGAATCAAGGTATTGTATACCAGAAATGCGGCATTGAAGGATACAATAAATCAAACCAAAATCAGACAAAGAGCTAATCTTTGATTACACTTTATTATATGTTTACTTTACGATGGTTCTGACAATGAAAAGGGCAGAACTTGTATCATCTCGCCGAGGATCCTTCTCTGTGAGATCTGTACAGATCCCACATTGGGTATGCTGTAACGCGTCCATCTCGGCTAATTATGTTCTCGAGACAAGAAGTGGAAAGTTTGATGTAGTTAAAGCTCCATATAGTGTTTTAAGAACTCTCTTGTCTAAGCCATCCCTGTACAGCCATCAATAAAAAGCTTCTCTCACATTTCTACAGGGATGATGTTGGTACAAGCTTGATCTTTAGGTGTATTTTGTTAGCGTTTCAAAACTACAAAACAAATATAAAAGGGTCTGAAATCGTGTGTGTGTGTGGTTGAAACTTGAAAGCTTAGAAATACAGATATAAAAATAAATTTACATCGGAAACAGTTTACAATCTCTTGAATTTCCTTTCATAAATCAATATTATGATTAATGTTATTGCTTGAGAGTCTGATTAAAATTATTTTTGTATTTTTAAAAGTATTTTTTGTTCTTTTAAAATACATTGAAATTATGTTTTGTTTTTATTTTTTAAAGATTATTTTTTATATCAGTATATAAAAATGATCTAAAAAACTTTTTTTTTTTAATTTAAAGTAAAAAATAAAAATTTTATTTTTATTTTTTTTTAAATATTTTTGAAATACAATGTTTTTTTTTTAATCTAAAAACATAACAAAAAAAAATGCCTATTGATTTGAGCACTTGGTGGCGTGATTTTTTTCAATTATATTTATAAGTAAAATTAAAACCCCTAGTAAAAATAATATAAAAATAAACCAAATTACTAAAAAAGCTAAAAGAGATAGGCAATTAAAACAGTAATGAACAATTAATTTTCATTGTTCATCTAGACTTAGAGATAATATGGATTTGAATAGTGAAATTATTATTTTACTCATCTTTACTGTGTTTTTTTATCTTTGATCCAAGAGTATTTTTAATTTTTTACATTTATGTATTCAGTAAAATAAACATAATATTCATGAATAAGACAAAATAACACAGGAACCGTCTGAGGCATTAATGTTATTGCATTTTTTTTTTAAATGACTAAATATAAAACTACCTCTATAAGACAAAACTGCATAGTATACTCCGGGGTCAGTATGTTCATTGCATTTTTTTTAAATGGTCCAATATATATATACCCTCTAAGACAAAACCCAAAAATTGTTCATACGTATCATCAATATTGTTTCAAAACCTTTTCAATTTATAAAAATTGAGTCAAAATTATTGACTCGTCATCAATAAACAAGACCACACTCTACCTAATGATTTGAATGTTTGAATAAATAATAATTTTAGTATGATAAAATGTTTATTCCTTTTTTTTTTAATCTTGTTTAAGAGATTGGTCCAAGAAACAAGAGATTGCTTTCCCATTTCAGAAATAAACACATATAATACATTAAATAATTTCTTTCTTCTTTTCCACTCTCGGGCTTTCGATTCATGTGAAGCGAGAGAGAACGAGAGACCGAAAAGGAGAACATAATGATGTTTCCTTTCGGCAATACTAATTTATTACAAAACTCATTTCTAAAACTGAATTAATTATTAAAAAAATCTAATTATTTATGGACCGTTTCTTCTTTAGCAATAAAATAATGATACATTTCTGACCATTCTTTATTAATTCGAACGTTTTCAAACCTTTATATATATATATATATATATATATATATATATATATATCAAAAAGAATCCACCATTTCTTGCCACCCAAATATCATTCTTCGACGAAAAATATATATTTTTCAAAACTTTATTTTAACAAATAAATAAATAAATCGTTAGATGATTTAGTGACTCCTTATTTTGTAGTTTCTAATGCTAAAGTAAGAAGAAGAAAAAGTAAATCCTTATTTTATTATTTTATTTATTAATTTTCCTTTTCTTTTTTCCTTATAAAAAAATGAAAAGGGAAAAAACAAAAACTCATTTTGATCATTTCTTATTTCTAATTCCATGTGTATCTTTTAATTCTAATTATTTTTTCATGAAATGTTTGTTAGGAACCATCTCGTCTAAAAATTTAAGCTATGAAGTAAGGTTCTAAAATATAATTTATATTATTCTTTAATAATATAATTTTAAAATTCAATAATTACACGGATATATATATATATATATATGTGTGTGTGTGTGTTAAAAATAGATGGAGAAAAACAAGTAAAAGAAGAAGCAAGTAAATGAAAAAGAGAAGCAAGAAGAGTAAAGCATAAATAAACCCCAAAAAGGAGGAAAAGAACCAAAAGAATGATTGATGTAAAGGAAAAGGATGCCATGGGAGAAGAGAATCATTTGTCATCCCTTGCGAAAACGAATCAAGAAGGCTACAAGTGATCCCATTTGCCACGTGGATCCTTTTCTTCACGTGGCAAAAGCTGGCCCCACATGACCCCTTCTTGACCCCAGCCTATCGATCATATGGTGCCATTCTGTAAGCTTGGCAGCTAGGTAATGGGCTGCAGGTGGTAAAGTTACAGCCTCGATCCTCAAGATAATTCTCCATGAATATCTCACTCATTGAATCGGATTTTAAATCGAATCCCCTAATTTAATTTATTACATCTCTCAAGAAAAAAGAAAAATCTTTTGTTAGAATCTGTATCTCTTTGGTGATCAATTTAGGGCATGATTGTTTCGGCGGTACAACATGCTCAATTTTTTTTTCATTTTAAATAAAAAAAAATAGTGTTTTTAAATTATTTTGATGTGCTGATGTCAAAAATAATTTTTAAAAAATAAAAAAAATTATTTTAATGTATTTCTAAATAAAAAGCACTTTCAAAAGTAACCGTAACCGCCCTCCCAAACATACCCTTAATTCTCTCAGCACCTTCAACCTTGTTAATCACTGAAAACAATTACACATTTAAGTTTTTTTATTTTCATCTTTATAGCCAAATATATTTCTATTTTTTTATATACATGTTCTTTGTACAAACACCAACTAAAAACAACCTTAAAACTAACACAATCTTAAAGTAAACATAGTAGGAGGGCATGATTAACATGCTTAATCTAATTAGCATTTTAATCTACTTGATTATATAATATATTTCATTTTGATTGATGCGTGTAATCTAATCAAACACAATGCATTATGTAGGCGTGTTAAGAAAATAACTGGGATATTTATAAATTTTATATTATTCAACCTGATACAATGTATTAAAATTAATTAATGTAAATATAATAAATGATGTTGGATTAAAGAATTTAATAAATAAATATGTGTGGATCAAGATGCTTAAAACATGTTCAACCCAACCAGTATAGCTCATTAAGTGTAAGAAACATTAGAGAATCCTTAGTATAAATAGGATTTTACTCAATAATTAGCTAAAAATATTAATAAGAAAGTAGAGAAGTTTATTGTGAAAATCCTTATATATATATATAAGCACATCTTACATGGCAGATACACCTCGAATAATAATAATAATAAATATAAAAATTCAAGTGTATGTAGCTGATCGGGAGTTATTTTAAGCTCACTCGCAGCACGCAGCAGTAAAGGGAAGCAAGGATTTTGTGCTGTGTGTTCATCTAGCAGTGGAGAAGAGAAAGACAAAGATCGGAGATTGCTGGTTTTTTATGTTAAAATGCTCATGAACTTTATAATTACTATTATCTTTGTCTCTTATATATATATATATATATAGTAATTAAACAATACTCTTCCATAAAGAGATCGAGCTGGTCCGAAAAGGGACCGTCGATGAACAAGTTGCATGTCTGCATGCTTGTATATGAATCCATCTCGTCAAAATCAGTATCTCTTAAATCTCCATCTAAAGAGAAATATATATGATCACCTTCCTTTATTGGATTTCTTGCAACACAATCTGAATAATGGAGAAAGAGGAGAAGCCCCACCATGCCCCTTTTCGCAAGGGAGATTACATCACAAACTTTAACACAACTTTTCGGTGAGCAGAATTGATTCTAACAATTTACGAAGCACATTGGATCATGAAGTAATTTAAAGAGGTAATACAGCATGGCATTCAATTATCTTGCAAGAACCTGACCAGAATGTGAAGCCAGACAAGATTTTCAGCTAAGAAATGTAGCCGAAATTCGATTGGGACAGGTTTTCGTTAAGGTATAACAGCAGATACTTAATCCAACATGAAAAGGGTGGCAATGCATCAAATTATAGGTATTCTGTCATGTGGAGTTGAGATTCCAAGAAAGGACAAGGATGAAGCATGGGATAATTGGAGAGAGATTGAGAGATCACTAGATTAATTAGCTTCAATTGAAAGATAACAGGAATCATTTGATAAGGAAAAAACAATTGAAAAGGGTTTGATGTGGCAAAACAGCACCTCCTTTTGCTTTTTCTTCTCCTCTTTTTGTTCTTATATCAGAACCCCATCCATCTCCCTCATCTTCCCTGATCTCCCTCCAGCCCGTGATCTTAGTTCTCTGGCCGGCTAGATAGCGAGCCATCTTCTCTTGCTTGCCTTTAGGTCTTCTTCTGCATGCCCAGTTAAGGTCACATCTCCCTTCCTCCCATGTGTTTCTGGATCATGCACGATACTTTAGGGTTCATGATGATAACGACACGATCGATCCTCAATTTTTCTTCCACTGTTCAATTGTTTGCTTAAGAGTACGTAGATTTCAAGACTAACTTTGTGCGTTACATTTGATTCTGTGCAGAGACTTGTACAGTTGCCGATTATATTTCCAACAAGGGCTGGTCTCAGTTTTTGAGAGTAATATATTTCACATACATATAGATATTTGTTATCGAGAGCAGAAGAAGTCTTAAGGGAAATCAAAGAGATGGCTCCTGTTTTGCCTCCCGGATTTCGTTTCCACCCTACCGATGAGGAACTTGTTGCTTACTACCTCAGACGAAAGATCAATGGACATAAGATTGAATTAGAGATCATCCCTGAAGTTGATCTCTACAAGTGTGAGCCTTGGGATTTACCAGGTATATATCCTCCCCCCTCCATTTCATCACCTCTTTTCTAATTGCATCCACTTTTGTATAATTTGAGTCCTCAAAAACACACCCACAAAAAAAAAAAAAACTAACTCCCTCTCATTAGCTGGGTTGCTTCTTCATGAATTCAAGAGTTTCAAAGAATGATTCATTAATTACGTGAACCAAATAAAGATTGAGTGAACAAAAGGGTAAAGAATATTGCGAGAAAAGAAAATATATAAACAGTATTTTTTTTATCTCTTTCTTTGTATGGTAACCTTGGCACATATGTTTGAGTACTATTATAACTCTTTATTTTCTTTAATTAATGCTACAAGGGCAGGCCATTATGAAAAAACCCTAGTTTAATTTTCAGGCCTTCCTCCATGTTGGAAAAAAAATAGTGATTTGGATAGTACGAGAGTCAAATTTGATGATCTTTCATCCATCAAAACATATTGATTTTTTCATGCAAGGATAAAAAAAAGTGAGTGCAAGAAGGTAGCCCAAATACCTTTTCCAAAGGAAGAGACAGGGAATGAGTTCAAACACTCTTTAGGGATTCTTCTTCTTCTTTTTGTATGTTTATAAATCCATTGATCATGCTTTATTGGTAGAAGTATTTTAGTAACATAAAATACACAGAGCACAAATACTTTTCTTTGGAAAAGGAAGTGTACTTGAGACTATAAGCCATATGGTCCCTCCATCTTTAGGGTTCCTATTGTGAACAGGAAGTTGTTTTACCAAAAGATTTCCAAGTCAAAAAGCTCTTGAAGAAAGGAACAGAATGCATTGGCAGGAGATATTTCTAAGCTTCCATGCATGTAATCATTGCTTTATTTGCATTACTTTAAAGGAATATTTCCTCGTTTTCTACCATTATCTTTTTCAATCTTCCATCTAGATGCTTATATCAATAAAAGAAATTGTGTTTTAACATGTTTGTATAATCAACATGCTTAATCTTTCGGTAATTTTAACTCACTTGACATAATTTCCATCTAAATGCGATGAATTTAACCTGAATATTGTAAAAAATTGTAGGGAAATCATTGTTACCTAGCAAAGATCTAGAGTGGTACTTCTTTAGTCCTCGAGACCGCAAGTATCCTAATGGATCGAGGACGAATCGAGCTACTAAAGCTGGGTACTGGAAGGCCACAGGCAAGGATAGACAAGTGCTCTCCCAAATGCGTGCTGTAGGCATGAAGAAAACCCTAGTTTACTACAGAGGAAGAGCCCCCCATGGAGCTCGAACAGGTTGGGTTATGCATGAATATCGCCTCGACGAACGCGAATGCGAAACTAACACTGGCTTGCAGGTGCACCTCATCTTCTCATCACCCTTCTGATCTTCATCTTTTATTTATATTTTTCTCCAATGAGTTTTTTTCGTGATAAATGGAATGAAAATTGGAATTTGATTTGATCGTTGAGTTTCTCCTATTATGCAGGATTCATATGCACTTTGTCGTGTGTCGAAAAAGAATACAAACATCCCGAAGATCGAAGAGCATTATGTGTCTACGGCATACAGAATGCCTTGCGAGCATTCTTCTAGCATCGAGCTATATTCTGATCATGGAAGATCTGAAGAATTTGAGAGCTCAAATTATCCTATGCATAAAAATGTAGATACTTGCTCAACAAGCTATCGTGCAGTTGGATCCCCTCTTGACATCAGTGAATCAAGGAATGGAAAATGGGCACCATCCATGGATGGATTTGGCATGTCAGCTCCACAATTTCCAATTCATTCAACAATTCCTTACCCATCATCGAAGGTAAGTGATTCTTCACTGTGATTTTCATATATAGACATTGTTAAGGAATCATCTCACCTAAAAACTTAAGCTTTTAGGTGAGACCCCAGAATATGATTATATTATACTCTAACACACCCCCTCAAGTGAAAGCCTTTTGGACTTGAAACTTGCACACAGACCCATTCTACCTTGTGTTTGATTTTTATCAAATAGAATGAGGGTGGTGAGATTTGAACTCATGACCGCTGGGTCAATAAGGCTATGATATCATGTTAAGGAAACATCTCATCTAAAAACTTAAGCTTTTAGGTGAGACCCCAGAATATGATTATATTATACTCTAACAGATATAAACTTGGCCGATGGACCGTACATGGCGAAAACATGTTAGAAAGTTCTGCAAAAATCTAATCTTTTTTACCTTTAGAATAGGGTATTTAAAAAAAATCATTTCTCTCTCTCTCTACTATCTTACTGTGTTTACATGCATTTCATTGGTTTTGTCAGGTTAATATAGCACTAGAGTGTGCAAGGTTGCAGCATAGATTCACATTGCCTCCTTTGGAAGTGGAGGATTTCCCTCAAGTTGGACTGGCAGACATAAAAATGATGCAACAACCTTCCATGCCAGAAAGCACAAGCACTCATCATACTGATATTTTGCAAGAAATTCGCTCAGTAGCTCCTTCATCCCAAGAATTGATAAACCAGTCTAGTTTCCAAGACACATGGGGCGGGAACTACGCCGCTCCCGATCTCGATTTCACTTTCATGTCTGGGAAGAATGTTCAGCATAATATTTTGAGTGACATGATGATGAACTCCACTAGATTGGCAGACAGATCTTGGATTGACCCCAGTACAAGCAGCAGGTATATAGAGATTAGTGACCTGGATGAAGCTTTCAAGACAGAGAGGATGGTAGAAAACTTGAGATGGGTTGGAATGTCAAACGATGACCTAGAGAAGGTGTGTACTTTTTATCTTTAATTACATAAAATTTGCTTAGCATTTTCACTCCCAGATAAAGAAATATGACTGATCAGTCATTCTCTCCTTCTTGGACAGAGTTTTATGGAGGAAACCAAGATTGTGCCGATGGAAAATATTTCAAGTTTCAGAAGTAGGGAATTTCATGAAGTCCAAGGTAATTTACCCATGCCCTTAATCCAATCATTTCTCCGCCACTTAATTTTTAGTTTCTGTCCTTCTGATGATTTTACTGAATTTGTTTTTTCGAAAACTTTCTTAATTTGCAGGAGAAAATGGACATGCTAATGACTGCATGGGATTCAATGACAGTGATAATTTTTCACTTGGATTCATCAATGATGAGCCTAATGATGATACATTCATAGATGAGAGTAATGTGGATGACTTGGCTAGTTCTCCGAGCTTTGAAGTTGTGGAGGAGATCAAAGTTAATCATGGACTTTTCGTTTCAACTCGCCAAGCAACTGAGACACTCTTCCACCAATTAGTTCCTTCACAGACTGTTAAGATCTACCTGAATCCAGCAATGGTGGCCAGCAACTTCTCCATAGAGAAAGCAGACAGCACACAAAGTTATGGCACAGAAACATTAACCAACAGTACTGCTAGGGAAAACTTCACTGGAAGCAAATCATCAGTTCAATATCATTGGAGGAACTTGGCAAGAAATGTTGTTTGTTTGATTCTCATTATCTTGATGCATCGTTTCTACCTAGGAGAAAATGTTGAAAATGGGAAATTAATGGATGGATTAATCATGGGAAGTGGATGTGCAGGAGAGGAAGGTTGTTGCCCTAGCAAAAACATCAAGCCAGCGATGAAGCCTGCAGGAAAACTAATCAAGTGGGGTGACAATAAGAAGGAAAAAGATTTCTTGGTTACCATAAGAGGTAGTGGAGGGACAAAATTTGGTGTGTTTCTGAAGAATCTGGGGCTATTTCTAACCATTTCTTTAGCTCTTTGTACCATATTGATCAACCATGCCATGACCCCTTGACTTGATTCCTGATCTTTTTTTACCATCTAACTATAGTTGTTGATTTGGGTTAAGGCATTAAATTTTGCCTTCTCTAATGTTGGAGTCTAATGTATTCTAATACATAAATATATATACACACATATACCTTTGTATTTCTACAATCTATACTTAAACTTGTAGTGATTGAACAACTGTAACTGAATTTAGATTAATGGAAAATTTCTATTTTTTCCTGTCAAGTTCAAGTGTTTAAGAATGAATCTGTTTACTTTTAGAATACGAGATAGAAAAGTACATGAATTTCTATTTCTTAGTTTATACTTCTGCAATATTCCTCTGTATGTCATATTTGGCCTGTGATATGAAATTTGGAAGCACTCGTTTCACTTTCTTATGAAACTGGAATCTTTAGGACCAACAAACATCAAGGACAGAAGAAATTAAGGGTAAAATAATGTTAAATCTGCAGAGACTGTCTCTGCAATTAAAAAAAAGAAAGAAAGACTCGTCTCATTGTTTAATCAATTTGTTCAAGAAAATGAGAACTTTGTCGCTGGATCCGTACTGCAATGGAAAATCACGATACAAAGATGAAACACCTCTAGATATTTGCCCTGATGATCACACTGACTGAGAATTCAAAACCAATAACTCACCTGTCCCGTGCATGAAGCACATGACAAAGTCATCTTCACAGGACACAACAAGTTAGAGAGAGAAAAGAGAGGAGGTTTGTGCTTGTGAGTGAGTGGGAACGAACTGTGTATGGAGCCAAATAGTATTATAATCAAGTTTGTCAATTTCTTTTGGTTGATGTTTTGTTTTTTAATTAAAACATAATATTTTAGTTTTAGAGTGTTTCAGTATGTTGTTTTAGGGTTGTACTGTTTATATATATATATATATTATTAAATTAATTAATTTTAAAAAAAATTAGTTCAAATCCAAAAGTAAAATTATTTAGAACTATGAAATTTCATCTAAAAAAAGACAATAAAATAATTTTTCTGAACAAAATTATGAACATGTATAATATTATAAAAATGTCATCATCAATCTTGCAGGGTCATTACATTCTCTGATTGCTCTGAAATTTTAATATAATATATATAAATATGTCAAGAGACTCCTCGTAAAATTTCATCTCAATCTAACAGTCGGATTAAGAGATATGATTGCTATTGTAAAATTATTTATTATTTTAAAAAAATATTATTTGGCCGAAACGGAACGGGCGGAACGAAACCGGAACGTTTCGGCTGGTATTTGGCCGAAAAAACCGGAATGGACCAGAATTTAAACCGAGATTAAAACAACTCCGTTTTGTCTTATTTTTTTAACTGAAACGAAATATTTCGGCCGTTTCGGAACAAAACTGACAACTTGATTTAACAATAGCAAGAGAGATCATGGCAGCTCCATCCCCCTTGAATTTTGCTTTCTTTTTTTTAAAAAATTATAAGAAAAGAAATGTAAGCTGTGAACATAATACAGTTGGATTCAACCCTAAAAACATTAAGTATTAATAGCACATGAATATTAATATTCATAGCCATCCATAATTCTTCAGAATTATTAAACCAGCACCATAGCTACAGTGACCCCATAAATTAACTCGTTTCAGCATCAATTATCCAATCTTACATGCCAAGAGAGACCCCAACAAGCCTTGAATTTGAGTGCTAAATAGGTCAGCCGAGAATGGTATTTTTCAATTTCTTTTGGGATCCGATCGAATTGCAAGTGGTGGCAAGTGGTGGTGGACAGCACATGGGAAAGGAACGGACGGTGGCAAGATAGAAAGAGCACACACAAGTTACAAAGCAAAAGGCTTGGAAACAAGAAGATGACAAATCACTAGATAAGCCGAAATGGGTTCACGGGCTGACCAACTTTTTTGTATCCAATTAATAAAGAGTATCTATTTTTAGTCCCTGGTCTTTAAACATGATTACAACTTAGTCCTTCATGTTTGAAAATATATAATCCGGTCCCTTCACCCCTTTTGACTGTCCCCTTATTTTGGTTTTTTATTAACTTGTAAGATTTGGCTTGACTTGATTATTCAACCCTGTAATCATTGATTTAGGTACTTAGGTACTGTTAAAATTTAGTATTTTTAGATCATTTTCATGTGCTGATATCAAAAAAGATTTAAAAAAAATAAAAAATATATATCATTTTAATGTATTTCTGAATGAAAAACACTTTTAAAAACAACTTCAACTAAACTTTCAAATAGATATTTAGAGCTTGATCCAAGCTAGATTTCATGAAAACAATGGTTTTAATAGAGTAAAGACCTTGAAACTATGTCATTTCAATTGTTTTTTAAAATCAAAATCAAAATAAACCTATGATTCCGTAGTTTCAACTAGATTACATATCGAGATAGGTATTATAATTATGTAAGAACATTCATGTAACGATTCCCAATTTAAATTATTCGAGAAAAACCAACACAATGAGAGTTTATAGAAAAAGCAATTCAATTCATGTTTTATGAAAGATGACAGTCAACAAGGACCTGGCTTAAAGGTTTTCAAGCATGGAGGACTAGGTTGTAACTTCATTTAAAAACCAAGGACTGGAGATAATTAACTGCTAGCAAATCCACTCAACTACACATGCCAATAAGTTTCTCATCAAATAATTCACTTCCTATTTTCAACTCTATGGCCACCCCGTACGACCATTAGCCCCATGCCATTCCAAAAGCTGCAAAACTTTTTCTCTCCCGCAGACACAGACACATAGGTTTGGCATACAGCCCACAATGCATTATTTCTCCAAATGCTAATATACTACGACCTATAGCTCAACTGCTGCAGATAGAAACAGGGTTTTGTTTCTTCTCCACTGACCAATCACATCATGTCTTCTTCTTCGTCGTCTTCGTCGTCTTTTAGGGTTCAGATTATCTTTGTGTTGTTCATTTGTGGATATCTTCAAGGAGTAAATGCTGCAAGCTCCACAGTCATTGTAAGGAACATATCGAAGACAGAGGATGCAGTGAACTTCCATATATATTATGGACAGACCTTCAAAGTCATCAAGAATGTTGTTGATGGCAAGAGCTACCTCCTCATTCAGGTAAATGTATATAAAATTAACCTCTAATCTTTTTCTTTTTCTTGTCCTCCATTGGTAACTACATAAAATTCCAAACTACTTTTAATTTGGTGGTGAAATACATTGCTGAAGCAACTCTTGCCACAAGTTCTTCTTAGGATTCAAATATTGGTGGAATGTTTTTTGGGTTTTTCAAATTATGTAAGGTAAGACATGCAGGGGAAAGAAAGATTAAGAACTTGTAAATTTACAGGAAAGGATATATTATTCTTGATTATTGAACATATCAATCCAAGTTTATAAAAGAAATGCTTTTTTATAAAATAATATAGTTTTGATTTTTGTATTAAAAAAATAGGATAACCCTTATGACTATGTCTTGTTTGATATCTATTTTCATAAGAACATAGGTAATATGTTTTTAAACATTCAAATTGATGTTTAATTAATTGGAAAATAACAATCCTAACTCAAAGATCAAGTATTAGGAGCTAGTTATTCCATTTCTGGTGAGTGATTCATAGGTAGGTAATGGTAAGAGAAATTTTTAAAAATTTTATTTCCCAAATGTAAGGATAAATCTTAGAAAAACCCTAATCAAATAGTACTTTCAGATTAGTTAATTAATCCCTTATGTGGTTGTTTGGAGAGAAAAAATTAGATAGCAGTTAATTTAATTAATTAATTAATTTAGCTAGCATTAATTAATATAGTAAAAGTATATTTTTGGGTTTGAGAAAATCACACTTAATGTCTCGAAGACTATTTAATTTTATGTCTCGGTATTCGTTCATTCAATTAAGATTTTGTTTGGTATTGCATTTTAAAAATGTTTTTGAAAAATATTTTTTTTAAAATAAAATTATCATTTTGATGTATTTTTAAATGAAAATTATTTTCAAAAATACCCTCAACCACACTCCCAAACAAACACTAAATGATTTTGTTTTTGTTTTTTTATATGTTTTTTTTAATCATAAATATTAATCACATGCAATCACGTTGACAATCAATTAAGCATGTAGACAATGGCATGTCATTTGAGTTTATTAAGATTTTAATTAGCCTGATACAAATATAAAAACAAAATTATTTTATCCTAAAATAAAAAAAAAATATATAGTAGATGATGATATGGTTTCATGCAAATCCCTAATCCCTTACTTTGATCAATTGCAATCAACAGAATAATTCAAGGATGGCAACAAGAACAAAATATTGCACCCCAAGGATCAAATCATTTGTTATCCCTTTGTCAAATTATTCAGCTGATACCTACTCCTTTCCAGGTACATTCAGCAAGAAAAGTGAAGAAATATACTTAATATAATTTATTTATTTTTCATTTTTTATGTTATTATATGTAGCTCATTTTCTTATCATGCCACTTCTTTTTTCCTGGGTTTACAGTTTCCTTTTTGGAGGTGAGGATCATTGGCTTCTGTAAGTTGTAATTCTCTTATGTTCTTGATGATTAGGAGTTGCATATCAAGGTTATATTTTTATTTTTATTTTTTAAAATTATATTTGGCTGATGTCCCATGATAGAAGGGACAAAAATATATATGATTGGAGAAGCATAGACATAAACATAAAAGAAATCTGTTTTTTATTTTTGGAAAATAATTAAAGTAATTTTTTATCATTTCATAATAAAAACATGAAGACATGCCCTCTGTATCTCTAATGAGACATTAATTAAACATTGCCTTATTGAGAGTCCATCAAAACCTAGCGGAAAATGGCATTATTAGTTAATTAATTTATTTTACTATTATTTTCTTTTATCTTTTAATCTTTCAACAGCTTCTAGGCTTGCTAGGGAGTATGAAGGGCATCACATCAGATTCTGTGGCTTCTGAATGTGCATTAAAGCTGTATGAAACAGGAGAAATAGAGATGATGAACAGGAGTGAGCCTCAACAATTTTCAGAATTTGGCGCTCATTTTATTAGTGTTACAGATCAACCACAAGCATGCAATTTTGCCAACTTTGTTCCTTTAGTAGAGGATTACCCTCTCCAGGTAAATGCACAGTGCCTCTTCAGAAAAATGTTTTTTAAATTTCATTCGAGCCATTCCAAAATTTTAACCAAAGACTCGCACTTTAGAATTCTCAAATATATGTCTCTGTGGAGATATTTCATCACTTTTGGTGGGTCTTGATGTGTTTATATATATATAATTAATTTTCCCTTTTCTTTTCAAGTGAATTTATTGAATAAATATTGCTAGAAAAATTTCCATTTTCAACTGCTGATCTAATACCTGTACATGGCAGAGAGCAGAGTGGATAAAGTTCTTGGGAGTTTTTGCAAACCTTGAGACAAGAGCCAACAAAGTTTATGATGCAGTGAGTATCATTATTTTATTGATTGAAGAAAAGTGTTATGGCTTCTTTTATATTTGATTTGATGAGTAAAAAAAAAAAAATTCCCTTTGCAGATCAAAGAGAATTACTTGTGCCTGACTAAGGTTGCAGCAAGCAAAAATGGTTCCTTCAAGCCCATTGTAGCTTGGATGCAGTACTATGATAGTGTTAGTATAGCACAATACCTAAACATGCATTTATTTTTGTACTCTTCAAATCAATCTTGGAGGTTTTATTTGATTATATATTGTTTTATAATAGAAAATATCTATTGAAAAATGATAGAAACATGTTTGATTAGAAAGATTAAGGCATGTACATAAAATAAATTTATTTCCCGATCAATTTTAGAGTGTTATTTAGTGATAATAAGCAAGCATATTGAAATTGTTTTCTCTTGTTTTTTAGGGAATATGGTCTTTTACAAAGGAAACATGCAAGCTGAAGGTAACAGAAAACACAAAAACAATTCACTATTTCATGCTCTTTCATGTGAATGAGATGTATTAAACTTGAAAACAGTATGTGGAGGATGCAGGTGGAGAAAATATTGACAACTCTATCAGTAAGATCACTTACAACACCTCAAATCCTGATGACTCGGAAGAACTACATGCAATTCTGTGTGTAAGTTCTTTCAAGAAATTATATTCTCTGTTGGTTTCTAGTAACTATCAATTCTTTCTAATTTGTCTCTAACAAGTTTTCCAAATCTGCATTTTCTTGTAGACTGTGGATGTTGTGATTGATGAAACATATACTCTAGACCCTGCCGGCTACAACCAGTCGAGTTTCCTTGAAAACATAGGTGTCGAAGACAAGTCTTGTTTTGGTTTTATAGCAAATCAAAGCTTATGGAGATATGATAAAAGGGTCCAAAACTTGACCACCCTTGGTAAGATTTAGTGCCACACTTGTACTTCTTCCTGTACTGTATTTATGTTTTTGACTGCCCCTTCTGAGCCATCTGTTGCCCATCTTGATGAATCATCAATATGCAGACTGGAATGATGGAGCAGTGTCCCAACCTCAATTGGTTTTGGCAGATCTCATTGAAGTTTTGTTCCCTAATGGAAATTATTCAACAACATACTTTAGGAATATTGCAAAGGTAATATACTTCTTTCACTATGAAACATACAAAAGCTGCACAAGAGTTTTAGAATTCTGTTGCCCTTAATTTTACTCTCAATATGCAGGGAGAAGGGATTGTAAGCATTGGTGCCAATATGTGTGAAAGAGATATCTCCACTCCTTTGGAGCCCACAATACTTTCCTGCTGATGCCTTACGCCCACAACAGCACACAAGACATTGATTCACTCTTTTATACCATTTGTATCAAGCATTACATGCTACTGATAATCTTTTTATAGCTCAGCAAATAATGTTATTCAACTTGATGATTATTATGAAAGAAGAAGAAGGGTGTAGGGAGGAGCTTAAATCTACTATATAAAATGGATTTGTCAAACCAGTGTCTCATTTCAATGTCTAAAGAACAAGCAAGAGGACAAAATGCAACAACGAAAATCAGCCTAGCATATAATAACTTAACAGCGTTATGTCATTGCATTTATCAGAAAACGAAGCTCTAGATTCCTGCATGGAACTGTTAATTTGACAAGAGGGAAATGAAACCGGTGCAGGAGAATGGCAAGAAAGTGTTCCAATGAACTTGTGCATCGGCAGAACATGGTTTGAGGTTTCAATTCATTTGTCCTGATGGATTCCTGTTCCAAGATAAGTAGGATGGATCACCAAGGGGCCTGCATAAAGCACAAAACCATCTTAAACACTCATGATTGATATTCCATTAAAGCATAGAAAAATTTACTGTTGTTGGCGCAGAAAAAATCGAGCAATTAATAAGATTTTTGAACCATTCTCACCTCGGCTTGAGCAAATATACAAATACAAAGCATACTGCCAAGAACAAGCACAAGCCTCCAATAGCGATATAAGCTCTGCCCAGGAAACTATTTTTTCCACCTATCCAACTCGTGGTCGACAGAACCAGCTTCTTTTTGCCTCCGAAACTGTAAGTATTATAATTATTCTCAATGGTAACCGTAATTGTAGTGTTAGCTTGAAGGTCCTTCTCTATCTTTCCATAAAGTTTTCTGAAGTTCGGCAGCGCTGCAGTGCGCATCCATACAATAAGATCCACTTGTTCACTCAACTGTTTTAAGAAAAAACAGCAACTAGATCGATTTAGGAAGGGGAGAAGGAAAAGAATTACTTATGGAATTAAAAAAAAAAAAGAGGAAGAGGAAAACCAAGTATAATTTAATTGACAAACTACACAAAAAGACTTGAACAAGCAGGGAGGAAGAGGGGGATACTTACAGGTATGCTTGAATTGAGTTTCCCACCTCCAATCAAGCTTCCATTCTGAAAATTTTTAGGATAGATATCGGAACCAAATTTATGCTCCTGGTCACTTTTCCAAGCGATGTTCTTTTTGCTGACACCTAAAACCTCTTTTTTTACTGAAAACTTGTATGTATCATTGAACAAACTCCATGCAATTAGGCCACAAGGAACAATTGGTTGCCCATTTGATGTGACAGCTTCCGGTTTGCAGGTTTCTGTGGTACCTTCACTGGCCTTTCTTCGTAACTGTTTATCACTTCGACTTTTTACGTATCTGTAAGCAAAATTTTCACATTTCAAATTGCAGAAGCATTTCAAAAGAACCCAAGCACGAGAAGATAGTAGCCTAAGCAGTACATTAATCACATGTGAAAAGCAAATTCAACTATGAGGAGATTTCCACATTGAATGCAAAAATATCAGTAACTTGAAGTTTTTCTTCAGAAAAAAATATCATATCATAGCATGGTCAGAAAACCCAACATGTTTCAAAATTTCCAAGTGAAACTTTAATTCAAACTCTATGAATTGCATATTACCAAAAATGGTACTATGGGTACAAGATCGACTGAACAATCCATACTCTCAAATGAAAAGAAGTAATCAATATAATGTACAACTACTTGTTTATCGAAAAATGGTACAGCTACTTATGTACAAGCACAACATCACTTGCAATGCAACCCATATAAAACATAGTTTAAGTGCAACTCCAACTTTTACCTTGATGATTTTTCTACTTTCGTTGTCATTCTGACAAATACAAATTCTGGGTTCTGGGATTTGTCTAAAAGAAATTTTCTGTGGTGATTTGCCATATAGCAAATTTCTCGCACCAAATTGAGTGAGATCTATCTTTTATAGAGAATAGTAAACAAAGGATCAAGCAGAAAAAAATATAGTCAAAGAGTGGTCATCTGTATAACTGGCAGACCATATCAACTACTGAGCTAAATTCAACTTTCAAAATCCATAAACAGCACACGTGTGATTTGAAGGGGAATTCTTTGTGCATTCCATGTGCCAGCCTAGAAACAGTCGAAACATGGAAAAGCATTTGGTTAGCAACCTTAGTTATGCTTTTGTACTTTTATTATCTTTTCTAAGTTGAGCAATCAAGGGAACACTTTTGCTCTTACAAACACTACCAGTTCCATCATCTGGCGTGACAATCTGCACTTTTAACAGTTTTGTATTTTTTGTTCTTTTCGTAACTCAAACCTAGATAGTAGCACCAAATGTTAATAGAACACGCCAAATGGAGAAAATTAAAGACCACAACAGGTAGCTGATCTTCAATGAAAAGCTTGACGATATCAAGAATGACAATAGTCTTTCTTAGATACATATTTATGATCACAATGAAGTCACTTTCCTAAAAGTGTTACGAGGATGTACCACATTTGAAGGTCTTAATGGCCCAAATCAAACAAAAAATTAATTCAACATATATGCAATTAGCAGGTGTAACATCAGATTTTCTGAGAATGACAATTTGCAAAGAAAAATGTGGAAAATAACATTTAAAAATCTAGTCCCTTGTATAAATACGAAAAGTCATTGCCGAACATATACCTCACACCTTATAAGGATACACAAAACACAAACACAGTAAATATTTCTTCTACTCACCGACGGTGGTTCTGGTAAAAGTTATCAAGCTCGTAATAGATGAAAACAGGACTTTTCATGTGCTTTGGAACCTGAAATAATCTTCAGTCAAGGCATCTTTGAAAAACAATGCAGCTTAGATTGAAAGAAGAAAGACAAAAATAAAAGAAAGAAGCCAAATTTCTTTAAGCACATCAAGGAAATTGGACTTGCATTAATGGTCATCGTACAATTCTTGTCAGTTTCACTGGTTTGGATATAATGTAGGCTGTTATTTCTATAATCAGGAGGAATACAATCTTTGTCATATCGCTCCACAATTTCCACCACCTACATGTCGCAAGATGGGAAAAGAAATAGAGCTTCAAGTTAAGAGTCATCTACTAAACAAGGCAATTAGCAACATAGTCAAACAAGATTAAAATAGACTTACATGTTCTGATGCATACAAGGAAGCAAGGCCTATAGGGATAAACACAACTCCAACAACAATGAATGATGTAATGACCTGAAAAACATTAAAAATAACGGTCCGAGTAATTAAAAAAACAAAGAACAGTACTCCACTGAAGCAGAAGTCAAACAGAAATCAGTCGTTAAATATTCTAAACCATACCCATCCCGGCGTTAAAATAGGTTTACAAGCAGGAAGCTCTTGCTGCGTGAATCTAGAATCTGCATCCACCAAGGCCAAACAAATATACGCTCAGAAAGTCCTCCACTCATAAAACTCATTGAATAAAACAACATAATTCAGCCCATAATTTGATTTTACACAATCCAGCACCCCAGATTAATATCAAAACACCAGCATTTCAACAGGTGAAAATATCAAATTCACCAGATTAAAAAGGCAATGCAGGTAATTATATATGTAAAGGACCAAAATCTTAACAGAAACCATTTGTTATTTACCAAAAAACAAAACTATATCCCAGATTTCCCACCAAAAACACGATCACCGCCTCCCTAAAGCAATCGCCTTTGCATAAACAAACAAAAATCCATTTAAAGAAAATAAGAAAGACTCAGACTTTCCCAATACCAGCAAGATTTACATAAAGGGTAGTGAGAACTCAAACCAAACCAATAAAGAAACCACAAAAATCATAAATTGGAACGCGTCGAATTACAAAAAAGAAAAGAAAAAAAAAAGATGGGATTTCATACAATTGGGTTTCTTGTTCTTTTTGCCAGAAACAGCAGCAGGAGAATCATCCTTGCCTCCACCGCCAGAGCTTGTGGCTTCCCCTATCATGGTTGTGTTTTTTTATTCTCACACCAAACGAAGCCTCAATGTAAAAATAAAATATCAGTTAATATATTGATATTTTGGAAAAAGTAAAAGCAAAAGGATATCTTGAGTTATTTATTTATTTTCTTTCTATTTCTCCCCAATATCTTATTATTAATTATTTTAATTTTTAGCTATTTTTAAAGTTATTTTAGTTTTCTCTTTGCTTTTTATTGATGAAAAAAAATCATCCTAAAAAAGAAACAAAAAAGAAGGAAAACGAATAATCCTTTTTTTTGTTTTTAACCAAGCTCAGTGGAAATGAGGTTAGTTGGCATGCATTGAACTACAGTTGGATGACTTTTGGATTTTTGTTGATGTGGGCCAGGTTGACAGGATGTTCAGACGTAGATCCAGCTATGAGCCCAAGATCAAGCCCATCAGATGTAATGCAATTCATTGAATTCTGTTGAAAATATCGACGCACCACCCTACCATATATTGGTTGTGGGGTGGTAATGGTGGTAGTATCGGTGATGATGCGAATGATGATGGTGGCATTAATAATTGATAGCTAAACAAATTTTTGAAAACTTTGCAGTGGTGACTCCTGATTTAATATAGGAACCAAAAGGTAAATCAGAACAATATCTGATTAAACTCATAACTGAAATGGAATTACCTAATGATCACAGAACCAATTGACCAAAATTTAGAAGTCTCCTGGATATCTTTTTCATTTCTACCATGCAGAGTGCTAGGCCAAGAAAACTAAATCAATCCCAATAACTAGTCCATGTGTGCATGATGTAGTCCATATTGGTTTCGGGATGATTTCTGGTCTAAGGACGGTCTTGAAAAGCTGAATCGAATGGAGTTGTATGGTAGTAGAACTGGTAAAGAAAGTAGCAAATGAAGGTGTGAACTAAAAAACTTGCTTGAAGCATTAAGTAAAAATTGTTCCCTTTTTCAAGTCAGCAGTACATCTTACTATCCTGGATGTTTCAATATTCATGCCCCAAATTGTTTAATTGATATCATCATGGCTTTAAGGTTCAGTGATACTCCTGTTCTGTTCCAAATTCAATATGCAGGGTCAGATTGCCACTGCAATTATTGTGCTGGCGGAAACTCACAAGGTATGATGACAGATTTGATACAGTAAGTGTTGATAGATCTAGCTTGCTTGGAAGTAGGGTATCTTGTTTTTTCAAGATGGTGGAAAACTTCTGTCAGATGTTATTGTTTAACTTGGTTCTCTACCCCTCTCCTCCATGAAGAGGGGAAAGGGGCAAAACACAGCCTGTAAGCTTGCTGCACAAGCATGATCAAGGATGAAATGGAAATATTAGACAGAGAGGACTTACACATGGTGGACTCTGGTTATCCCTTATGAAGGGCATTGAATTTCTTGAAATTGACTTGGTCAGTTCTTGCGGCTATTTTTTACTTCCCCTGACATTGATGAAAGTGGCCATGCTTTATCATTTGAATGTATATCTGTAGGCATAGCTTTCGACGAGTAGGTAAACTTCTTGTTTCTGTGAAAGCACTACTATTATATTGTTAGTTGTATAAGAAATCTCGATGGTTGGATGTAGCAGGGGCTACCTATCATATGGATTTGTAGTGAATTATATATCAAAGTTCTGTAATGATGTAAAACTTCTTTTAACTGTCATCAGAAATCAGGCAACGCTGTTTTAGGCCTACCTTATGCTTTGGCAGGCATCTCATTTTGCCAGACATTTAATTTGGTTCTACTCAAGGCATCAGCCCCTCTTACCTTGGCTGAGTTGTGGCTCTCATTGGGTTCAATCATGCAAAGAGGGCTCCTCTTCCGATGATTCTTGGTCATGGAGGGTTGGAGCTCCGTGCGAGGGCTCAGATTGCTGAAGCAAAATGCTATATTTCTGATGCAAGCTATTCAGACCCTACTCTCTTCTTATTTCCATTTCTTTTTACTGAGAGGGCAGAGAGGATCATATGCTAAGACTGCTGGGTATATTTATCTTTGATCCTGTCGTCATGTTTGGAATCAAATTTCTTCTTAAAGCTGGTATCTTGGGCTCGAGTTGCCTGAATTTTGCATGAAATTGAAATTTATTGAAGCTAGTATTGGAGGTTGGTAGATATCTCAATAAAGTAGTCGAATATCATGCAATTGGATGCCAAATCTAGGAGTTTCTCTTGTCCAAATTCTGAAAAAGATGACGTTTTTTTACACAATCAAAAGTAGTTCTTTGGTCCCATATTACATCAATATTTGCAATATTACATGAGTGCCATTCTGCAACTTCTCCAAATACAGGATTCTTAGTTGAATCATTTTTTTCTTCTCAGACTTGTTTCTTTTTCTATTTGATTATAAAATTATATATTTTCACATCAGTTTTTTAACAAAAAGTCTTAGAGCACAGCAATAGTGATGGCTGTTTCTTTAGGGTTTTATCATCATCATTGATGGAGTTGCTTTTATTGGACAGTATCATTCAAGAAACACATAATCGCTCTTGAGAATCCTCAGGATGAGGATGATTCTTTACTGAACATGTTATAAGGAAATTGTAGTTGTCTTTCGTGTAAGTTAGAATACCAGTTACTAGACAAGGTTAGCTTTTACCAGCAGTATTTTTCACCATATAACATTTCTCTGTAGAGAACTTGAGATGCATATATGAGAATGTTGCTGTACTTCGATTGATAATTTGTGTTCATCGAGAGAATGTATTATTCTTGAGCTTACATTATAAAAGTGTGCAGAGAGAATTCCCAAGTGCCATATGTACTGCAGATCAGTTACAAATTTCACACTTCAAGTCTGCATTAATCAATTGAGAACTATCTCACACTGAATTTATTGGTTGTACACATTCCAATTTATTTATTTATTTTCTTTTCAGTGATATACTGAAGTTGAATTGTGAGAGTAGAGGATCAAACAGTATGAAAAAACTTGACAGGTAAGAACAATATCAGGTGGCACAGGATGCCTGCTATGGTGATCCATGCTTCCTGATTACAGCTTAAGCTCCAAAAAACCTGCAAGTAGGAAAAGGATGATATGAGTTCCTTTATTGCAGGATCCAAAGAAATTAGTTATTCGGGTCTGTAGTTCATACTTCTGCAATCGCGACTGAGTTCGTTTCGTGCTGCATGAGTCAAAATAGGTAAATTAGCTTGCATAAAATGTTAGAAAAGTGAAAAACTTAGAAAAGAAATTATTCAGTAAATAACTGTACTTGTAGAGAATCAACTTCCCTACCTTGGACTGGACTGTGTTCTGGCTGTTGGGTTTGAGACTGGTGTTTGATCTTCTTCAGTTGGGATAGGTACTTTCTTTACCTGGAAGTTTCACATGAGGAACAAGTGGAAATTTTCAGGAGTTATTATTTTTTATTGTAAAGCTGTATGCAGAGACAAGAGAGTGCACGCCATGGTGCCATGTTTCAAGGAATCATCTCACCTAAAAATTTAAGTTATTAAGTGAGATTTCAGAATATGATTTATATTATACTCTAACACACCCCATTAACTGAAAGTCATTTGGACTTGAAACTTACACAGACAAAAACTACCTTGTGATTGATTTTTATCAAATAAAATGAGGGTGGTAAGATTTGAAAACGTGATTGATGGGTCAATAAAACCCTGATACCATGTCAAGAAACTATTTCACCTAAAAACTTAAGCTATTAAGTGAGACCTCAGAATATAATTTATATTATACTCTAACAGCATGTAAGTAGATAGTGCATACCAATTCCCTGAATTTAAGATTATAGAACAGCTCGATGTATCTCTGCTTTGCTAGTTTCTGCTCCTTGTTGAGCTGCCTCCAGAAACTATACATGCTGCCCATGTTCAACAATTTGTATGCATAGATCTTCCATGTATAGCTACAAAACGAAGCGAATAAGGTTTCGGTTAGAAAACATAAGCCGAAGAACACGACGATGTTGTCTGCCACGAGGATAGTTACCATTCATTTATCCGTTTCAGCCCCTCCAGTGAATACTTGTTCCAGTGCCCGGGATCCACCTTGCACCTCTCAAAGAAATCAGCGATGATTTTGCTCGACTCCTCTCCATTTTTTGGATCAATATGAAATCCCGAGATCCCATCGACAATGATTTCAGCCGGGCCTCCTTGATTGGTTGCGAAGGTGGGCAATCCGCAGTTCATAGCCTCGATGACTGTGAGTCCAAATGCTTCATAGAGAGCAGGCTGCACGAAAGCTCCCTTTGTATCAGCGATACAGCGGTAGAGTTCTCCATTGCGCTTCCTATCAGTCTGAGCTGCTATCCATCTGATCTGACCCTTGAGTTGGTACTTCTCTATCAACTCGTGCATCTTCTTTATTTCGGCCATTTCTTCTCTGTCTTTAGATTTGTTTGGATCAAAGAATCCACCAACTATAACAAGATTAACTAAACCCCTGAGTCTCTTGTTCTTCCCATACCACTCGGTTAGTCCAGAAAGGTTCTTCACCGTATCGAGCCTTGCCATTGAGAAGATAATAGGCTTCTTCTTGTCCTCTAGATATCCGCTGTTATGTAAATAAGTTCATATAGGATGTTGGATAGTTTTAATGGTTCTCAATGACGATCTAAAGCAAATGATTTCTGAATACTTACATGTGTTCGCCGTTGACCACTTTGCTATACAACAATTCTTCAATGGCAGAATTAAACTGCGTGAATCGACTCTGTTTCTCTGTGTGTGGGAAATAGACAGATTGATCAGCCCCGGGTGCAGCAATGTTAAACTTCGGATCAAAGACATTGACGCCGGAAACAACTCTGCAGAGCCCTGGCAGCGTGAATGCAGTGTGGCTCTCGTACTGTCCAGGCCTATCTTTACTGCAACAATATAACATAGGGTTTCAATACATTTTTATAGGATAGTTTTTCTCTGATGATGAGCGGAAAAAGCTTGAAATCACTTGACAAAATATGGTTTCAAACAGAATCATTCAGAGAAGTGTGTATGATTTTCTAACCTTCCTGCAATCTCTTGATATGTACTTGCTATGATGAAATCTGTCGCGTTCATTGCTACCGTATCAGCCATAAATTGGCATGGGAAGTGATACTTGGTGTCTAATTCCTTCCACTTGACATCAGAATCTTCGTACTTTGTCTTCTCCAAAGCATGTGCAATAGTTGCCTGAGTTACCCCAAGTTTACCAGCCATGAGAGTTGCTGCTAAATTCCCATCAGTGTAGTTTCCGATGATGAGATCTGGCTTTCCTTCCATGAGGTCTAAGATCTTGTTTGTAGCTTCCTGATACAAAAACAAACAATTACATTCAATATTAACAAGAACCCCCAGAAGATGAATGAAGAAAGATTTAAAATGAATCATCTGATGGTTCAAAATATGCCTGGGTGAACTTCTCGATATAGGGGTAGACATCGAAACGTGAAACCCACTGGCGGAGGACCCTGTTTTCTACGAGAAATGGCACCCTGAGGATGTTTGAATACTTGGTGCCATCAATTGCTTCCAATTCCTGGTCGCACTTCGTTCCCCGAGCATCAGGAATGAGTCGTGTGACCTGTTTAGGCAAGAACATGATTAGACAAACTCTTGCAACCCTAATTAGATTATATCAATGAACCATCTAATCTAAAATTTAAACTGATAGGTGAAGCTCCAGAATATGATTTATATTATTCTCTAACACACCCCCTCAAGTGAAAAGCCCACACTCACAGGCCCACACTACCTTGTGCTTGATTTTTATCAAATAGAATGGGGATGGTGGGATTCGAACTCGTGACCGCTGGGTCAACAAGACTCTGATACCATGTTAAAAAATCATCTCACCTAAAAGCTTAAGCTGATAGGTGAAGTCCTATAATATGATTTATATTATTCTCTAACAGATTAGTCATTCCTTGAGGGTTAGTGAAATTACCACGACAATTTGAGGTTTCACATTCAGGCCTTGTTGCTTAATCCTGAGAAGCAATTCCTCTTCCAAGGCTTTCACTTGGTCTAGAATGTAGACCACCTGTTTGTGATAAAGAATATCAGGTGCCAGTAGGCTTGTTTTACTGCACCAGGGAGTTGAAATTCATACCTGTCCGCCTGTATCTGGCAAGCCGAGGACATCTGCTTGGCCGAAGTAGCCATGAGGAGAGAAAATGACAACATTAAATACTGTTGGTAGCCTGCTAAAAAAACTCTCCATGCTAATTGGATCCGGCGCTTGGAGTACTTCTGAGAGACATCTCATTGTCTCCTTCACTCTTTCTGCAGTATCACCCCATCCCTTCTCGAATCCCCATTCTTTGAAGCTGTGAAACGAAGAACATCAATTTCCAGGGTCAACAGTGTGAAATCTCAGTGCTGATGGCATGAATATTCACCTTATCTCAAAATTCTGATATGGGGTGTCCTTAGGAAGTCCTGAGAGGTAGACTTCAGCAACTATCAATGCCATCTGCAGCTTTCCGACGGTGCTAAGGGCCTCATTTATCATAAGTTTCTGCAAATTCAGAAGCATTAGAAAATCAAATATCCATGCATTGCAATCCTGAATAGAAAATGAAATTGTTTCTCTCGTACTTCTCCTTGATGATTCAGAGATAGCAAGTAATCCACCAGGGGCTGAGCATTCTCCAGGCGGCCGCTTAGCTTTGAAGTTAAGAACTTCGAAACAAAACCAATCCCATTTCCAATGGAAGAACTTAAGGTCAGGTGAGGCACAGAGAAATCAAACGCACCGAAATCGACTTCCAAAGCATTAGCATCGTTTGCCCTGCAATGACAACAGGTTTTTTAGTAGAAATCCACGAGGAAAACCTAGTGTATATATTACTGAGTAAACAGAAGATTGCATAGCTTACCAGTCCACATCATATATCATTTCTTTGAATTTCAAGTAGTCTGCAGCAGTGATGCCCTCTACTGAAAGATTAGCAGAGTTCACCTTCACATATTCCCAGAATCCAGGGCTTGGTCTGATGGAAAAGGCTACATATGGTGGATTAACAACTGCTTCCTGCAGATTACATGTGATTTCTCTTAGAAAATAAAATTCTGACGAGTACCAATGAGCTACAAAATAACCGAACTCTACCTAAGAATAACGTTATACTAATTTCTAAATTTCAAGGGTAAGAAAATGAAGCCCGTAAAGGTTAAAGAACGAAGTTGTAGCTTTCCAAAAAGAAAGGACAAGAATACAAACCTGAATGGAAAACCAAATGTCCCCAAGTAAACCTTCCAGGACCCTAGTTCTTTCGACCTGATCATCAATAACATTCTCCATCTCATCAAGCAATTGCTGAAGCTTCATTGTTCTCCTCCCCTTCTCGATGTACTTGGCAAAACATTTCTTCATGTGATACCTGCTTTGTTTGAAGGCTTCTGGCATGTTGTCAGCTATAGAATCTGACCTCTTCAGGGTTGCCATTTTGTAGCAGCGCTTAGTTTTTGTGGCAGCACAAAGTTTTGAAGGAAATAAAATGATCACAAAAGGCTTTTTGATCGACTCTTGATTAAGATAACCAATTTATAGAGAAATGGCAGGTGTTTGATCGGTGCATGAAAAAGGGTTTGCTTCGGTTGTAATCAAGCAATTGGGTTTGAGTTTTTTATTTATTTTTTTAGGAAATAGGTCGATAAAGGAAAGGTGATGGAAGAGGAGAAGAACATTCTTTGTAAAGAAAAAGAGAAGGAAAAGAAAGGAATTGTAAGTGGTACATAGATATATTCTTGGTTATATGTATATAAAAAAAATCAAGCAAAGCAATCCTCAATATTCTTTTCTTTTCGAGTTCCTAAGATATGAAGATGGGATTCATAGAAAAAGAAAGAAGGAAGGAAGGAAAGCTAGCTAAGGTTTTTCTTTGTTTTTGTTTTTAATTTTAATATTTAGAAGATTACAAGTGAATTAAACTCTTAACATTGTAACAAAAACGTATAGCAGAGGAAACCAAATGAGATATGATCTTTTATTACAATAATATTAGAAGAAAAAGTCTTCAAGTGGCGTGACATAATGATAAAGAACTTACAATCTGCATAATAAATTTCGAGTTTGAGTTAAGGTGTGTACCCCTTATAAGAACTTGAAACAGCCGGATTTTACTTGTTCACTTGAAACCACAAATTGTTTTTTTTACGAGACAGGGTTTTCTCGCATAAAAAAAAATATATAGAAGAAAAAAAGATGTTTTTAACGCTTTAATTATTTATGTTTTTGATACTATGAAAGAGTAATCATTGAATCAAAATTTTACTTCTTTTATAATCAATAAAGATGATCATGGGAAGATCGAACTGGAACATGAATTTGTTTCATGTCTTTGCTTATTTGAAAGCTAAAAAATGGAGCAGGTTCTTTAATGATGTCGACTTTTGATTTGGATCCATCTAGCTAGAGACATACTAGTTAGGTACCTCATGCAAAATTAGTACGTGGAATAATGAACAAGTCTTATCATTTGCCAAGTTACAATTAAAATGTAAATATTTATTGAGACATGGGATATGTTTCTTTTAGAGGCTGGCCATGTGTTTTCTAAATTTTTTTATTTTTTAAATGCAATGATAAAAATAAAAAGAAGAAGATAACTTAAACAAAAATGACTAGCCAAGGTTTTTTTTTTTTTTTGAAAAAAAGAAGAAGCAAAATTGACTCAATCACTTGGATAAGTTAATTTATACCGTTGCCAAGCCAATTACAAATCAATTTCGATTTATTTTTTAAGAATATACATCTATATATATAATTATATATATATATATATATTATTTTAAAAATAAAATAAATCAACACAAATTCACTTACCCAATATATCGACAATTCATGTCTTGAACCGAGAGGCAAGTCAGGTCTATAACTTTGCTTCTCGGGTCATTCTTCTGTATGACAAGAGGCCACACGGCCCAAAATCTACCCAGTCAGTACACGTGGTAAAAGCCCACTTGTTCTAGGGTTTTAGAAACAACAGCAAACCCTCCCTTCCTTTGCCTTTATAAACCACTCTTCCCTCACCCCAATTATCCTTGCGCTCTACTGAACCCTAAACGTCTCTGCAGCTACCAAATTTCTTTCAACTTCTCTTGCCCCTGTTGGTTTTTTGAATTTCATTACCTTTCATAAACTATCAAGAAATCATTTTTTCCCTGCGTCATATATACTGATTACCAGCGTTTTTTGCAGAGTAGACGTTGTGTATGAGCTGACGCTATATGTAGTTCTCCGTTTCTGCAAAGTCCCGTATAGGAGTTGATTAGATTTTCACACTACTCTGAATGATGCAGATTTGGAAATATTTGTGATTTTTTAAGATCTTTATTTGTTGTTTTTGTGAAAAGTTTTTTCTTTTAATCAAGCTGAAGATGGAGGTGATGATTATTTCCCCAGATGATCGAAGCTGAACAAACTGAGCGATTTTTTCTCTTTTGAGAGATCCAAGCCAGATTTCTGATCCATCTTCAACTTGATTTTTTTAATTGTTTTCTTTTTTAAATGATGTTATTAAATTATTAAGTTTCGAAGATTGATTAATGATAAATACTGAAATTGAAGAGATGGAGATGATGATTTTTTCCCCAAATGATCGAAGCTGAATAAACTGAGCGATTTTTCTCTTTTGAGAACCAAGCCAGAATTCTGATCCATCTTAAATTTTCTGATTTACAGGTTTTCAAAGTTTCTGGATTTAAAAAGTTGGTACTTTTCTTTTTGATAAAAAAAGTTAAAAGCTTTCTCAGCTTCTTCCATAACAATTCTCAATTTTTCTGTTGTTTGAAGCTGAATGTGAAAAATTAAACCCATGGATTGTTAGTTTTGAAATAAAATCAATCTAGGTCTGAAAGTTCCAAATTGAATGGAGGCTAGGTGAAAATAATTCAGACAATAATAATAAAGATTGCCTATCTGATGGAGCTATGAACTTGAATTGTTGTAATTAAGTTGGTCTGTCAGTGGAACTGAAATCCCTAGTCTCTATTCTGTGAAGACAATGATTCGTGTTCAGATGGCTAACTTCACTACGATGTTAGTTGAACTTATTTCAATGGAAGCTGCTAAGCTCTTGGGGATTCTATCGTCAGCTAGTTTTTCACCAGTATTAGAAATCTGAATTATAGCAAATTGCTCTTCCAAAGAACACATCTATTGAATGATTTTAATCATTGAAAACCTCACATGAAGTTCCAATGACAGACCAGTTGACATAAAATTCAGGATCCGATAATAATCGATAAAATTAATATATTTAATGAAATCGTTTCCCATGTTGAGTGTTCCTCTGAAATCTGGTTCTGACAGCTGCAGAGAGGATGAATGATCAATCATTATGCTCATATTATAAATCTCCATTAAGCTTTTTCCTTCCGACGCCATCTAATTTGTATTTGGCCGTCAACTAGACACGCCAGTTAATCTACAGCTAACTTGAGCTCCAGATTATAGCTTCATCTGCAATAATGGCAAGAACATATTCAGTGGCCATCCATTGCTCGCAAAGTAGCCCTGTGCCTTTTCCCTTTAAGGTGACTTTGCATGCCACTCACACTGCCTGCATTGCAGATTGTACACCACCAATGAGAACCTATAATCTCGATATATCGGCTCTTACGCCGGTTCCTTCCCGCTGAAGCAGGGGAGACATTGCTGGTTGGTGCCTGGTTCTTGAAGTTCAGAGGTTCAAAAGATTTCCTGTGTGTATTTCCTTGAAGATGTGAGTTAACATCTGTCTGATTCTTGATATTTAGCCGTTCACAAGTGGCCTTGTGTCTATTCCCATGGAGATGTAAATTGAGAACTGTCTCACTTGGGGCTGTTACTTGACATATAACACAAGTCCATACCTTTCGGACTTCCTCGGGAGGTAGAATCCCGCGAAGATCTCCGCCTCCTACTGTTGTTGTTGCAGAGTGCATGCTCTCCAGAGGTGGAAATGTAATGTATTCTGTCTGGCTGGTGTTAGATTCTACTTGACAAGCCTGCAAATGCAGTAAAAACATAGAATGGTTATGAGAACATTGACTAACAAGAAACCAGTAGAGAAACCACAGGGGGGGAGGAAGGGGAGGGAGTTTTGAAAATCTTGTCAAATAACACAAGTTCTAGAGAAGTTTCAGACTGTTTTGGCTGAAGCACATGCAACCATTTTCTTTAAAAGCTCTGAAAATTTCATCTGTTGAATAGAATAACCTGCGAGGTCGATGCCACTTCTTGCTTCTCTGTTACTTCCACAGCATTGCCGTCTCGAACCGGAAGCTTAGGCTGTTCCAGCTTCAGCAGCTGAATCAAAAGATAATCAAATTTCTCACAAGGCAGTAACATTTCGCAGTTCATAATATTATTTCCAAAAGCACTGGTAAACTTTTCCTTTTCCGTTAAGAGTGACCAAATTTCCAACTGTCGAAAAAAATCACCTGTACAGCATTACTGTCTTCCAATCGAACTGGAAGTTGTTCGAACTTCGGCTGCACGAATCAAAAGCTTGATCAGCTGAAATAAAACCCTGTACAGCATCACACTTCACAACCACCACTATTCTACAAGAATATTGAATTAATTCACAAACAATATTAAGGCTTCGCACTCTTTATCTGAAAGAAAAATTCAGATGATTTCAGGTAAATGTCAAAAGATTTCCATAGGACTTGTGGCCACGAAGAAGAAGATATACCGTGGAAGCAATGAGATCTTCCAAAGCACCAGAGCCATTTTCTTTCATATACCTCTTCACCTCGACAAGAAAATCATCCTTCTTGTTGATCTGGCAGGAGATAATTGTAGGGTTCATGGGCAGACACCGATTAACAAGGTGTTTATAGACATAAACAGAACCATCAAAGCAAGGCAGAACCAAGCAGCAGACAATCATTGGCTTAGTGTATGACCAGAAGGCTAGCCTGCGTTTAGAGATACGAAAATAGAGATTTACTTTCATCAACTGATCATTCTCAAGAGTAATAAACAAATTCTTCAAATTTCATAATTTCATTTAAAACACCCTTATAACCTTGATAAACAAATTCTTCAAGAAAATTACAAAATCAACTAGAAAAAATATATATTTATCAGGCTCGACGAAACTTTTTTTGTCAGATAAAATTTAAAGAACACTTTTTTTTCAACAAGTTTCACTTTCTCTTCTCAAAATAAGAGATTAAAAATAAACAAGATAAAATTTCTCTACTGGTTTGTTTTGATTCTCAGTTTATTCCTTTTTTTTTTAAATTGTGTATCAATGCTACAATTTCAAACTGTATCTTACTAAATTTGAACCACGGTCATGCTAAAAAATCTTATCAAAACTATAATTTCTCAGGAAAATACAAAGAACATAAATTTTGAATTGAAAAAACACGAAAAACAGAGCAAAAAATGATGGGGAAAAAATAAAACCCACCACTGCAATCCACAGTGAGCACAGTGAGAAATGCAACAGGAAAAAGCCGTGCATTTTAGTTTCTTTTAAATTGAATTTCATTTAATTACCATTCAAGCTGAAACGAATGTTCAAGGAGCAAGACCACAGAAATGGAGACCCAATATGTGATCAGCTTCTGGGTTCCTGAGTTTGAGTTAGTCTCGATCGCTTGAATGGAAGCCCATCTGTTAGACATTCAGAAACACGTAATCAGTGATGATTCATCGCCAACTTCTTGGCTGGATAAACACCGACTTGACATTCTGAGATTGTCGAGCCATTAACATGAACAATCACACAAAAAGTAGAACAGAGAGAGGAGACTCACAAAGGATAACCCAAACCAAAAACAGGCCTGCAACCACGGAACAGAAACAACTGGTCAAGAACACACAAGGCGAAGGAAAACACAGAAGTAAAGTTACACTCAGACATTATGCTTACCATGCAAGAATACCAAGACATTTCACTGCAAGTTTCAAAAGAAACACAAAACCCATCACGAACTCAGACCTGTCTGAAATTAATCGCCAAGAGACCGAAAGAATGAAAATAGTAATTAAAAAAAGAGAAGGTGGTGGGCTACGTGTCGAGGAGAATACCTCTAATCCCATGAACAACAAGTGGGGACACATCCACAAACTCCAACATTTGTGGTCTGCATATCCCTATCCATTTTCTTTTCCTTGACTACAAAACAAAAGCCCTATAAAAAAAGGAAAGGGAAAATAAATAAATAATAAATAACAAGAAAATGAAAGAAACGAAGTCAAATATCCCACCAACCGTTGATGGAGCCCCTTTCTTATTAATTACTTTTTAAAATATTTTTAATTTAAAAATATATTAAAATTATATTTTTGATAGCAATACATGAAAATATCTAAAAAATTGATTTAAAATAAAAAAATTAAAATTTTTAAAAGCGCGAAGAAGTTAGTTCAGTGATCTTAGGGCTACTTTAATTGTCCATTCATCGTTTGCCACATGTCATTTGCCCCCCATTACCCTAGTCCTTTCTGCCACCCTTTTGATAATGTTATCTTCCATCGATTGGTGGACTTGTCTACGTGTCCTTCTCATTTAGATCTCCTTCTCTTTTGCTATCACACTTTTCTACCGAACCAAATAAAAAAAGAGAGTCCAAATTCAGAGTTGGGTTATTATATGTTGAGTCAATGCTCCACTAACAGCAGTGAACATCGCTAGTACTTTCTTCATCATCACATAACATGATCTTTATCGTTTTAAATATAGTTTATGGCTACGATTTCTTTTTTTAATGCTTCAATTACAGATTAGCCTAAACAAAGCCTCACTTGAGTGTTCCGAGTGAATTGGGATTGTTGAAGGAGGATCCCAAGAGAGTTATATATATATCTATGAGTATATATATATAAAGGTCTCCTGTAATTTGATCGTATTTTCATTATTTTAACTGTTAAGGAACCATTTCATTTAAAAATTTAATTTGTTAGATGAGGTTACAAAATATAATATATATTATTTTTTAACACACCTCTTTAAATGAAAATAATTTGAGCTTGAAATTTGAATAAACCTGCATTACTTTGTGCTTGTTTTTTCATCAAATAGAGTAAGGGTGATGAGATTCGAACTCGTGATTGCTAGGTCAACATGTTAAGGAATCTTCTCACCTAAAAATTTAAGTTATTTGGTGAGACTTTAGAATATGATTTATATTATTTTTTAATATTGACATAAAAAGTAAATCTAAAATCAGATGGAATAATTAAATTATTATCATATATAATACAACACAAACACCACGAATCCTTTTCTTTTTTCTTTTACATTATTCACTACCTCTTCTCCATTTTCCTCTCTATAATCGTCGAATTTTGATCCCTCCTCAACCAACACCAATCCCATCTCACCCATTCCCTAGCTTTGTCATATTGGAAACCTTTCACAGGCCATGGATTTTGTCAATTTCACTTTCAATCCTGTGGGTTTTCACTTTCAATCAAGAATGCATACAAAGGAGATACGTTTAGAAGAGTTATTACCACTTCCCACACCAAGCTGGGGAGGCATGGCCCTAGGTTTGGCCAAGCCTTCTGCCAGCATCAATTAATTCATGCTGGCTTTGGCCAACCCTAAAGCATGCGTGAATTAATTCATGCATGCCAAGTGTTTATTTCTATTATTATTATTATTTGTTTAAATACCCTATACAAAAAAATGACAAAAAAAATACTAAATACTATTATATATATTTGTATTTATTAATACTAGTATTGAGCATATATTTAATATTTACTAACATTAAAGTTAGAATTAATAGCATTAAAATGATAAATTACTCGCAACTCTAAATATTCACTGACACCATAGTCAGCAACATCATACTTTTCTTCATATAATACTTACCAATACTAGAATTGAAAGTAATTTTGGTTGAATATTTACTGATGTCAAAACCAAATATATCATATACTCTTTTTTTTCATGTAATATTTACCAAAATTAAAATTTAAAATATTTATAATTGAATATTTACTAAAATCTGGATTTGATGTTTCTTAATACAATGATAATAAGTTTATTATATATATAAAGATGTTATGTATTGAAAATCTATGTCTACATTAATTGTGTTTAAACAATTCTCATTTATATATATAATATATTATTATTATTATTATTATTATTATTATTATTATAGTGGTGTCGAATTCAAGGTATCGTGATCATAATAAATTAACTGAATATTTACTGTATATTGTGTGATAAAAAAGACAACAAGGAGGCGTATAGCAGTAGCAAAGTTGAAACAAGATGTTTCCTCAATCAAACCCTAATTCAATCAACAGGTAACCTTGTCAATGGCCATAAGCTCTACAGTAAACCCTAATTCAGACAACAGGTGACCTTGTCAATCCATATGTTCCACAGTAAAATACATGTCATTCAAGAGAACGAAAGGATGGAAATAGTAATTAAAAAAGTTGGTGGGCTACGTGTCTACAAGAACACCTCTAACCCCATGAACAATAAGGGTGGACACATCCACTAATTCCAACAATTGTCGTCTACACATCCCACAAACAGTCTTCACACCAAAACGAAAACCTATTTGGTGGTGTTCTACATATCTTTTTCTGTTTTTGTTTTTTATATAAATTAATATTTTTAAAACAATAATATATACTTTAATTATGCATTCATCGCTTGCCACATCTACATTTGCCCCCCCCGATGACCCAAGTCTTGTGATAACGTTATCTTCCATTGATTGGTGGAAGTGTCTACGTGTCCATCTCGTTTAGATTTCATTGCTCTTTTTATAATACCCTTTTTTGACCTGCCAAAAAAAGAGTCCAGATTCAAAGTTAGGGTTACAGCACCGGGTACATCGGGTCAATGCTCCACCCACAGCAGTGAACATCAATAATAAAAAAAATCATTTATATCAAGCAAAGCAGCGGTTAGAAGAAATCTAGATAATTGAAAAGGAAAAAATATTTTCCTATATTTTAGAACATGTTTTTATATTTTTTCTGTTTTAAAATATATATTTTTCCTGTTTTGTTCATTGAATTCAAATATGAGGTAATATTACAAGCAACAAGTACAGGACTGCTTTCAAAAAGGTTTGAGCCACCATCTTTAAACCATATCCGGATACAAGCGGGTTTGTAGCCGGACAAAAACAAGAACAAAACAAAAACGTTGTTATTTTTTGAAGGAGCCTCTGGAAGGGTGGGGAGTGTGTTTAGTGGGCCGTTGTTAGTTATATAAGAGGAGTTGTCTTAATTTATTGAAGAAAGTTCTTTGTTGTCAAGGGAGTGGTGTAAAAAAAGCAGCAAAAGAGGTTAGCTTTCTATCATCAGTTTATCATCACATAACATCATCTTTATCATCTTCGTTTTGTATATAGCTTATGGCTATGATTTCTTTTTTAATGTTTCAATTACAGATAAGCTTAAACAAAGCTTCACTTGCCGCTGGTCGAAAACGGGCTCATTTTGAAAAAGTTGGTTTGCTTTTCTTGTGTAAGGGTAGCTAGCTAGCTACTTTTTATGAACCTTGCTTGTTAAGTTGAAGTGGGTGTATCTTGAAAAGAAGAAGACTTGTGTGTTTTGAGTGAATTGGGATTGTTGAGGGAGGATCTCAAGAGAGTTCGGCAACAAAAAGACTAGTTTTTGAAATGACTGTAGCATTGTTTTGGGTTGGTAGTGCCACACCAAGCGCAGAGGTTTCCAATTGTCTTCGATTCCTGGATTCTACCAGGGTTTTGGATACAACGAAGTTTGGTAATTCTAGAGATCGGAGTTTGCTTTTTAAGCTCGGAGATAAAAAGGGTAGGAAACAGAAACTGGAATCATGCTCTGTCAATCCAGATTTGGGGTATTTAGGTGGTAGAAGTAATGGAAGCAAATTGCCTGTAATATCAAGCATGGTAGCCAGCAATGCTGGAGAAATGGCTGTTTTGTCATCAGAGGAGATGGTCTATAATGTGGTGCTGAGGCAGGCAGCTCTGGTTAAGAAAGAACTGAAGTCTAGAGGTGATCTTGATGTGAAACCAGATGTTGTTCTTCCAGGGACTTTGAACTTGTTGAGTGAAGCTTATGATCGGTGCGGAGAAGTTTGTGCTGAGTATGCTAAGACTTTTTACCTGGGTTAGCTTTCTATTGTTCGTTTAATGGAATTTTGATTTTTGGCCCTTTTTGGCTTTTGAATCTGTTATATGTTGTACTTGTGATTGGTTTTCTCATTTGCCCTTTGCTTTCTCAGGAACTCTGCTCATGACCCCTGAACGGAGAAGGGCTATTTGGGCTATATATGGTGAGCGAGATATGATTTTCTGTCTAAAATGATAATTTTCGCTTTTCGCTTTGGAATATTCAGAGATGTTAGAAGTTGGAGGAGAGTGATTTCAATCCTATACAGCACGCATGTCTTCTGATGGGATTGGATAATCAAATGATGAGCAAAGTACTCTGAAGTAAAAAGATGTGTGTTTTGGGTCATCTTGGTGCTAATTGTGGAGCTAATTGTATACTATGTGAACCATAAGAACTGATCTTTTCCTGTCTAGGATATATGCGAAGCCTTAAGTGCTCTTTTCAAGGAATTTATTTGAAAATTTGATAATCATGTACTTCGAATTTTGAAGACAACATTTCTCAAAGAGAAATCAAGCATGCTGTGAACTGGTTTCACTATCTAACGCCTGATGTTTACCCTTAATATTCTTCTGATTCATGATTGAAATCAAGTTTGATCAGTTCTATATGGTTTATGATATTCTAAGGTCATTGTCTATGAATGTAAGCTACGATGACTCTCAAGACAGAGAATCAGCCTTTTCATTTCTTTCTTACAATGTTTTCTGCACATGTAGTGTGGTGTAGGAGGACCGATGAACTTGTTGATGGGCCCAATGCTTCACACATTACACCAACAGCTTTAGATAGGTGGGAGGCAAGGTTGGAAGATCTTTTCCAAGGGCGTCCGTTTGATATGATGGATGCTGCTCTAGCAGACACTGTTGGAAAATTTCCTGTTGATATTCAGGTTATGCAGTACTTTCAAGATCAAATTACTTCTCAATTGAAAAATAATTACCCTGTTAACAATCAAAAATGTTTTTGGCGTTGCAGCCTATCGTGTTTGTAGGCGACCTTAGTTTATTTCCATGTGCAATGTGCAGGTAGTTGGCAGCTTGTATTTGAACTGTAATTACCTTTGTAGCTGTATATAACTCTGAGATTATTTTCCAGCATGAATGTGGAGTGCCATTTCTGTGTATAGTGGGTACTCTTAGCGGTCAAACTTTTCTGACTTGTTCTAGTAGCCATTGGAAACAAGGTTTTTTTTATTTTTATCTGCAGTCATACCCTAAAACTAGAATCTTAATTTGTTTTCATTTCATTTGAAGCCCATTACTATCTGATGCCAGTCACTTTAATACAATGATATTGTAGAAGCACTTCATTGATATTGCATCGAAGCGAGATTCTTGTCTGATTTTTTCCTTTCATACCTTGTTTCAGCCATTCAAAGATATGATTGAAGGAATGAGGATGGACTTGAGGAAATCAAGATACCAAAACTTTGATGAGCTCTATCTTTACTGCTATTATGTTGCTGGGACTGTTGGACTAATGAGTGTTCCAGTCATGGGCATTGCACCTGAATCACAGGCTTCGACGGAGAGTGTTTATAACGCTGCCCTGGCATTGGGGATAGCAAATCAACTCACTAACATACTCAGGGATGTTGGGGAAGAGTAAGTGCAGAGTGTTGTATGCCACAAACTTGAAGTCACAATAACGAAATACATTGCACGCACTGCCTATTGCTTTCACTTTCTTTTTAGGGAGTCAATTGAACAATAGTCTAGAATTATATGCTTCATCGAATAGTCTCGTGAACTAATTCTCGTCATAAAAAAATTCTCCTATTTTTCTTTGGTACGGCAAGTCATCTTTTTATATATGCAATTTCTTATCCTTACCTTTTCCTTTTCTGTTGACTTTCTTTGCAGTGCAAGAAGAGGAAGGGTTTACCTACCTCAAGATGAGCTGGTGCTGGCAGGGCTTTCAGATGATGACATATTTGCTGGAAAGGTGACAGATAAGTGGAGAAGCTTTATGAAGAATCAAATTAAGAGAGCAAGGATGTTCTTTGATGAGGCTGAGAAGGGAGTGACAGAATTGAGCGCTGCAAGTCGATGGCCGGTAATAAACAATCAAGTACTTCTCTCTATATTTCAATAGCAGAGTACAGAACCTTAAAGTTCTGTCTAGGCCATCAGTGAACAATGGAAAAACAAATTAAAAAAATAATGGAAATCATGAAACTAATTGAAGATCGGAAGATTGTCATATGATTGGCTATGAACACATGCACCCTAATTGACACAAAACCAGCTGATTTCTGATCATACGTTGGCAATCGCGCACAGGAGAAGCCTGGCTAGGGAAGGTCATGGAAATTGTCCTCAGTTATGGTTTTGCTCTTTTTTCTTCCTCCTTATTTTGATATTTCTGTTGCGGTAAATAGGACCATGCTAAGCTTTATCCTGCAATATTCATGATTACCAAGATCAGAAATTCATCTTTTCGGCAATTGAACAAAGTAGCATTGTCATCATGCTAACCTAACAAAAGGATTAGCATTTCTGACTGGCAAACTTAGAATCATAACTCTGATGTTCTTTCGAAAACTGATAATATCATTTCCTCTTACTTTTGCATATGAACGCACAATGTTTTCGGGTGTTGCAGGTTTGGGCATCCTTGCTGCTATATCGCCAAATACTAGACGAGATAGAGGCTAACGATTACAACAACTTCACAAAGAGGGCATATGTGAGAAAAACCAAGAAGATAGTTGCTTTACCAGTGGCATTTGCAAAATCCCTCATCAGTCCAACATCGAGGGAGCCATCTCTTTTGGAAAAAACATAAACTGCAGCATGAACTTGATACTCGAATATTTTATACCTCTGGATAAAATGGTTTGAATATATTGTAATGTATATTAGCATGCAAGTTTACATCCATACAGCAAGTATTCATTGAAAGTTAGAATGAAATTCAATTACATTTGAATGCTTAAACTCTACAGTGAATTGCAAAGAGCAAAACAAAATCATGTTGTCAGGCATTTTGGATTTCTAGCAACAGATTGGATGGCCTTCTCTTTGTGTCTCCTTTGTAATGTGGCCTTCGCTCATAGGTTTTCCTGTTGAGCTAACAAAATCAGACGATTAACACAAGACAAGTCACTAAGCGAAAGAACAAGAGAAGATAAGTATAAAATATCATTACCAGATTCTAAATGGTTGGTCACTTTTGAAACAAATGCAAAGAAATGGATTCGGGAATGTTCATCAGAAATTAATTGAATGTAATAATGAAGGGAGGATAATCATTAAACATGATAGAGTTGTAGTATATGCTGTCCAAATCGAGAGAAAAGACCTTACGTCATGCAACCCATACTGAAAGCGTCTTCTGTTGACTTGATTTTGAATGCTTTTGTATTTTTAGATTGTTTTTAAGAGTATTTTCTTATGATTTGATTTGTAATTATAAAAAAAATCTGAAAAAATATTTTTAAGAAAAAAATTATTTTAAAAAACCTTATATCACAATCCTAAATAAATCTAAGTAAAATATAAATAAAATTAAAATTATTAAATACAACTTAACTTATAATTATAATATCAGTTAAGAGCACTGTCATAAATTAAGCAAGTTAACTCAGTTTAATTAACTTAGATCAACTTAAGATATTATTATTTGATTTTTTTTCAAAGTTAAAAAGATTTTATAGAGCTAATTGGATCATGAGTTAATCTGTTGAGTTTATTAAATTTGACGGAGTTAAATCTATCTAATTTAATTTGAAATCCAATATGGATTAGGTCATGAGTTAATGTATTATTGGAGACCAAGTTTAATAATATTTAATCAATTATATTTTTTAATTTAAAGGAATGAGAGTAGTACTTTAATTAAGTTGTTTTTCAAAATATATTTAGGTTGAAGAGACATAAATTTGGTAATATATATATTATGTTTTTTTTGTGATAATTTTGAAATAAGGAAAATCAACTCACATTAAAATATTTATATAAAATAGGTGTGATAGATGTTAATTTTCAAAATATATTTGGATATAAAAAGCCATAGGCATACTCTCTCTCTCTTTTGTGTGTTTTTGATACGATAATTAATGATAATAAATAAATAAACACCCTTAATATATATATATATATATATATATTTTTTTTAAAAAAACTTTCAACTATACACTATAAATGGCTATGTATAATATTATCCATTCACATTAACCTTCAACCCGAATAATTTAAAGCTCCCAAAGTTTGGTCTCCACCAACCGGTTGTGGTTGCATGTGACAACCCCCATGGATATGAAACGGGAGAAATTCTAACGATGTTGCTTTGACTTGCATGGCAAGCCTCTAGTTCTTGTGGCAGAACTCGTGTGACAACCCCCGGCTTGTTTGTCTCCAACGATGTTCTGCTATAAATATAGCCATAAGATATGAACTCTGAATAAGACATCCTGTATCCTTCTTCGTGAAAGCTTAAGATTCTCTTAATTTGTTTCATTTAGTTGGTGTTGAAGTTTTAGAGAGTTCATCATGGCTGTCAAGGTGTATGGTCCGGCCACCGCTGTTTGCCCACAAAGGGTCATGGTTTGCCTCTTAGAGAAAGGAGTGGAATTTGATCTTGTGCATGTTGATCTTGATTCCGGTGAGCAGAAGCTACCTGAATTCCTCCTCAAACAGGTGAAGCCAGGGTTATATGCTGCAAGCATCTCTCTCTCTCTCTCTCTCTCTCTCTCTCTCTCTCTCTCTCTCTCTCTATATATATATATATATATATATATATATATATATATATATATATATATAGTTCACTGGTATGTTTTTAAAATTGAGAAAAGGGAGGAGAATGATTCTATTAATTATTGTTTTATTGGTAATTTGCGGTGATTAGTTGTGTTTGTATACTGAAATAATTAAATCATGAAAATTGTGAAAATATTTTTCTTAGGGGAGGAGGCACGTAGAACTCTTTATTTGATGAATTATTTATATAATTTTCATTTTTTTTCCCAGCCTTTTGGGCAAGTTCCTGTTGTTGAAGATGGTGATTTCAGGCTTTATGGTAAGACCGACGGTATCATCCTTTTTGCTAATTTTTATTCTCATAAAGTTTTTATTTATTTATTCTACAAATATTCTTTATGAAAATCAAGAACCGTTTAATTTTTACTTAAATTTAAAATTATATAGAAAGAATATAATTTGTATGATTATTGGAATACAACATTTAATGAATCTATAATTATTTTTTTTCTGTGCGTGTTCTCTCAAACTTTCCATGATCAGAATCTAGAGCAATCATAAGATACTACGCAGCAAAGTATGAAGACCGTGGACCAAATCTACTGGGCTCCACACTAGAAGAGAGAGCTCTAGTAGATCAATGGCTAGAAATTGAAGCCCACAATTTCAATGATCTGGTGTTCAATATAATCTTCCAAGTTGTAATCCTGCCAAGAATCGGGCAGGAAGGTGACTCCGACCTGGTCAAAACTTTCGAGGAAAAGCTAGAGAAGGTGCTGGATGTGTACGAGAAAAGGTTGTCCAGGAGCAAATATTTAGCTGGAGAAAGCTTCACTCTCGCTGATTTAAGCCACATGCCTGCAACTCGATACCTGATCGGTGAAGCTGGATTAGGGCACCTGGTGAAAGACAGGAAGAAGCTGAATGCTTGGTGGGAGGACATTTCAAGCAGGCCCTCTTGGAAGAAGATGATCGATCTTGCTGGGTTCTAGCTACCTGCCTGCTTGTTTAATTTTTCTGGAAATTATTGTGTGTTTTATTTCTTGTTCTTTCCTGCTCCTGCTCTGGTGTGAATGAAGTCGGAAAACGATGCAAATATCATACAAGCAACCTTCTTTAGTGGCATATTGAAGGGATGTTTAAACCCTAATACATCGCATAAATCATATGAAAACCATGTTCAATTATTGGCAAAATTAATGAAATTTACTCCTTCCTTTATGCATTTGCCCTTTATCAATCATTGAACGCCATGTTTTGTTCGTGGCCCTTTCCTGTCATGGAAGCATTCAATTTTTTGTCCTGGTAAATTTTGGTCAACAGTAAAGAAAAAAAAAAGAACTGAGCTGAAGAGAGAGTTTTGTCTCAAATATATTGTTCTTGTATTATTATATCTTACAAAAAAAATGATTCCGTTGAATTAACAAGAAAGGAAACAAATGAAAAATCCTGAAATTGAACTGTTATGTAATCTACTGCTGTTATTGCTATTCACGAAATCTTCTCTTTAGAGGGTGTTTGAGAGAGCTTTTGCTGTAGCTTTTCAAAGTGTTTTTTGTGCCGAAATATATCAAAATGATATTTTTTTATTTTTTAAAAATTATTTTTGACATCAACACATCAAAATGATCTAAAAACACCAAACCATATTCATTTAAAATAAAAAAATAATCCAAACCGGCGTTTAAAACGTCAGCCAAACAGGCTTTATATTAATTAATTGTGAGGATCTGCCGTTGGTTGGAAATAGAATCCAATTGATCAGCTGTATGTGCTGCATTGACTTCAATTAGTGCCGTTGGTTTATTGAATTGATTGCTGTTGATTCCGTTAAACTCAAATTGATTACAGCTGATTTGCTGCATAGTTTGATTGTTGTTGCCGTTGGTTCCAATTGATCTGCTGCATTGATTACTGATTTGTTGCTGGATTTGGATTTCATTGTTACTGTCTCTGCTACTGTTACTGTTTGTGGAACAGTCGCTGTTTCTGGACTGCTACACCAGGGTTTCTTCGTTAACACACAGTCTATCAAGCTTTAGGTTTCGACGACTTGAAAGGGACAGCCCTCTAGTCTATGGTCCACAAATCTGAAAGCAGAAGCAGGAGGATGACCACAATTGAGGGTGAAAAACGGAAGGGAAAAATATTTTCGAGAGGGTATTTTGATCGTAAAATCTACTTCGGGAGAGGTGAAAAAAGATGTTTCGCTGATGGGAATGTACCGAGAGATAAGAAGTAGATGCTCGAGGTTCATGTTCCAATCAATGGGGATCTGGTGCTTGAGGATGATATATTCTTTTTTTAGCATGTTGGGTACGAATTTTGATCAGAGGCATTTAGCTGATGACCTAGCTCTGATTTTATTCCAGGATATTAGATATGCTGCCCTTATATATATATATACCATTTTGCAAAATCTTTCACAAAGTAGGCAACGTCACGGGGTAAGAAAGCTTTAGTAGATCAATGGCTAGAAATTGAAGCCCGCAATTTCAATGATATCTGGTCTTCAATATAGTCTTTCAAGTTGTGATCCTCCCAAGAAGGGGGCAGCAAGGTGACACCAAGCTGGCCGAAACGTACTAAGAGCAAAAGCGAGAGACAGTTTTGGATGTGCATGTGGAGGGGATGTACAACAGCAAATATTCAATGGCTGACGGCTAATATGTTCTTGGTTATTTTTTAAAGTATTGTTATTTAAAAATATATTAAAATTATATATATTTTTTAAATTATTTATAACATTAGCATATTAAAATGATATAAAAATACCAAATTTTGTTAATTTAAACTAAAAATAAAAATAATTTAATTTTTTTAAAAAACACTTATGAAAAGCACTCCCAAACACCCTCTTAGCTCAAGATAACTTCAGTTTTGCTGCTTTTCTTCTTTTAAAAAACATTTTAGAAAGAAATTGTTTTTTTTATTTCAGAATAATTTTTTTAATATTTTTATATCATTTTATATACTGATATCAAATTAAATTTTAAAAGATATTATTTTAATATATTTCTAAACAAAAATATCCCAAACATTAAGGCTGCCACTGGATACTGGTCAGTGAAGCTGGATTTGAATAATGTCAAAAACGATGCCAATACTGGCGTCGAAAGAATGTTTAGATCCTGATCTATGACAGGAAACAAAAGAAAATCATGTTCAATTATTGGCAAAATATTTTTATTTTTATATTGTTATCGGGCATCTAAAGCAAGTTTACGAGCTAAATCTGTAGCTTGCCATGCTTTTCTATCTTCTATATCCTGGCCTGTGAATGAATTTCTCCATTGAAACTTCCCTGCCCTTCTTCTTCAAGAAAGCATAACAGCAACAGAGTGATTGGTTGAAATGAAATCTACCTCAGAACAGGTCAGTGGTGGATAGTCCGTGAGGGGGTGCGCTTCTGGGACAGCTGGAATTTTATTCGCTCACCTATATCTATAAAATATGTTTTTTAAAGATAGGATTTCCTCAGATATCCAAAAAAAAAAAAGTCAGTGGTGGAGGGCGGGGTCAAGACCATGTGCTCATGCACCAAGGACACGAGCAATGCCCCTAATCCAGGCACAGAAGAGCCATACTCTACTTGCATAGAAAGAAGTACGGCATGTTTGCATAAAGTTTGCTCAACCCCACATGCTAGCTTGGGTTCAAATGGCACCGTTCATGGTCCCGACCAAAAAAGCCAGGTCAAAATCAATGCATATGATCCAGACAATCTTTGACTATCGAACTCACTCTTTTTTGGACAAGTTTAAATGTTATCACGAGAAGGTTGTGCTACTGAGATGTAAGAGATCATGCCAGTGGAAGAAATTAGTGTGGTCACGGATTAGGGACAGAAATACTGCTGCCAGAGGCTGGTTCCAGAGTAGTTTTTTCCCCTCCACTTCTCTAGAAGCTCACTGACATTGATGGAGAAAACAGTTTCAAAAACATCGGCAACCTCTAGATATAACATACTCCTAATTACAAGTGGGGTTTCTCTGCACCAGGATTTAAACTCTATTATGGGCTGTTTGGGAGAGCGGTTGTGGTTGTGGTTGCTTTTGAAAGTGCTTTTTATTTATAAATACATCAAAATGATATTTTTCTATTTTTTAAAAATCATTTTTTACATCAGCACATCAAAATGATTTAAAAACATAAAAAAATTCATTTAAAATGAAAAAAAATTCAAATATGAGAAAATGGTGGTATAACCACCGTTCCAAACAGCCTCTATATATGCTTGTTACCCCCGCAGTGTCTTACTTGCTCAGGATATTTAGTAAATCCTAGGATTGATTGTGATGCACATAAACTGGATTAGACATCCAGGTTATATATAAAAAAAATACTCCTAATTTCGAGGTTGAAGGGGTTCACTTTCTATCTCCTTGTGGTTAAACAAAAACAAATCTACTGAATTGCAGCATAGGTACTGAAATAATCCAGAACCAGAACATTCAAGGCATTTTGGAGATAGTCTGTATGGATCAGTTGAAGGTACTGGGTGTCTACACCCCCCTCTAGTCCTATTACACAGGCTATTCCCAGATCAAGAAACAACGGATCAGATCAGACTGATCATAGTTTTCATTGAGGGGGCCTTTAGAAGAATCTAGAATTCATAAACTATGCCAGGTGAATCTTCATTTGATTTGCACATGCATTATCCAAGCACTGCAAAATCATGCAGGTGAAAATGAAAACTTTTAAATTTATTGAACAATAAATATCAGAAATCTTGAGACATCAAGAAACAACGGATCTGGTCAGACTGATCATGAATAGAGCACTTCTCAGAAATGCAGACATATCAGTTTCTCAATTTCTCATGATTTGGAAAAACATTAGCGTAAAAGACAACCACTTACACAAAAAAAACATCAGCAAATAATTGAAAATAAAAAATAGAATATAGGCCATCCCTTATGTCACATGAACATAGCAACATCTTCAATGATCATGAAAAAAGGCTTTTCCGGTTGAAACATTCTACAAATGACAGATCAATTCAGAAGTTTTGCAGGGGGGAAATGGGAAATTTCCTAGGCTGCATTGAAGGTACAGTGCCTGATGCCTCATGTAATTTACATAATTATCCAATAATAAGGCACAAGGGCGAGGAGCACACCAAAGTCTTCCCAAACATAGCATGAATGCAAAGATGCCAATATGCTACTATTTTTCTTCACAAGGATAAATTTTTTTTCTTGTTCTGCCTATGCTACTCCTTGTAATCAGGATCTTGTTTGCCAAAGATCAGTGGGAATTCATCGTATTGCTCAGAGAAACCATGTTTCTCAGCCATACCCTTCAGAGACTCGTAGACTTGGTACATTGAAGGCCTGTCCTTGGGCCTGGAAACAACACAGCTCCCAGCAACCCTCAAGAACTGCATAATCTCATCATCATGACCTTTCCCAGATAGAGCTTTATCAATGGCATCCTTGCTTCGACCGGTGCTCGCCAATTGATTAACCCAATCCACCAAATTCCCTTTGAATCCTTCCTCTTCATTATTGACATCTACAGCTTTCTGTCCAGTTACCAACTCCAAGAGCACAACACCAAAGCCATAAACATCACCTTTCAATGAGGCAACCATTGTGCTGGAATACTCAGGGGCAATATACCCAAACTCCCCAAGAGCTCCATTAACAAAAGAACTGTCATTAGAATCAGGAGAACTAATCAACCTTGCCAACCCAAAATCAGTAATCCTCGCATCAAAATCATCATCAAGAAGTATCACGTTGGAACTAATATACTGGTGAATATAAGGAGGATCGCACCCATGGTGAAGCCAAGCAAGCCCTCTTGTTGCACCAACACCAACCCTCACCCTCGTTGGCCAATCCAAAACACTAGACTGACCAATACCAAATCCACTCCCATGCAATCGAGAATACAAAGTCCCATTAGGCATATGCTTGTACACCAGGAGCTTTTCCACTTCAACAGCACAAAAACCCAACAATGGCACCAAATTCGGATGCCTAAGCTCCCCTAACCTATTCATCTCAACCCTAAATTGCTTCTCGCCAAGCTTGCAAACATTAAGCCTCTTAACAGCGAGACTAGATCCATCAGGCAAATCCGCTTTATACGAATCTCCAGTTCTCGTTGAAATCACAATATCCTCAAAATCAAAACTATTAGTAGCAGCCAAAATATCAGCCAGCTTGATCTTAACAATAGGTTTTTGAAACAACGTCACTTGTACTAGCTTATGTGACCTCAGCAACTCAATCCAACTAGGATCATCACCCTTGCCGCCGCCGCCGCCGCCAGAACCTCTCTTTTTCTTACCTCCCCTAACAAACAACCACCACCAAATTACAAACCCCAAAATCAATGACCCACCAGCCCCAACAACCCCAGCAACAATGATGATCCCAAGACTCTTACTACTCAACCCACCACACTTCCCTAGCGGCTTACCGCACAACCCATCATTCCCATCAAAAGAATCCTTCGGAAAACCCCCCAATTCCTCCGGTATCGAGCCAGACAGTTCATTAGAAGCCACCGAAAACGTTTTCAACCGATCAAGGCGACCAAAACCAAAAGGAATCGAACCAGTCAACTTATTTCCATTCAAATTCAAATTATTCAAGAACTTACAATTCACAATCTCCGGCGGGATCGGACCGGAAAATTTGTTCCCGGAGAGATCTAGATTGACTATATAAGGCAACCAGTTACAAATCTCAATTGGGATCGGCCCTGAAAGATCATTCCCTGAAAGATCCAGTGTTGTTAAGCTATGACAGTACTTGAGAGATTCCGGTAACTTGCCTGAAAGCTGAAAAGACGGTAGCTGAAGATTCATGATTCGGTTCTCCTTCTCGTTCCAGCAAGAAACACCGGTGAGTTTACAGATGACAGCAACTGATTTGTTGCTGAAAGTCCAGGAACTGAGTCGACTCTGCGGGTCGGTAAAGGAGCTCTTGACCCCTTCAAGACAGATGATATCATCTTCTATGGAGAAGGAGAAGGTGAAGAGGGAGAGCAGTAGAAAGAAGGAAATGAGCGTCTTCTTCATTCTTTGAAGTTGAGATCTTGAGGTGTTTGTAGAGAGAGAGAGAGTTAGGGTTTGTTAGAGACAGAAGAGGGGGGAGGAAAATATATGTATGGCCATTGATTGAAGTTGAGGGGTACCTATGGACATGGTGTTTGCATTTTTACAGGACAACCTAAGCAGTTAAAAAAGTGTAACACTGCAAGCAAAATTGTTTTTATTTTATTTTATTGAGTAAATAAAGTCCTTTTATTTTGAACATTAGTGTAACTTAGTCCTTTCTATTCAAAAACCTATAACATAGTCATTTGACTCCTGTACCATTTTTTAGATTGTACAAATAAGTGTTTGTTTGATATTTTAAAAAATAAATTATTTTTATTTTTATTTTTTGGTCTAAATTAAGTTTTTTAGACCATCTCAAAAATAATTTTTTTTAAAAAATAAATAAAAATATTATTTTAATATATTTATGAATAAAAAATACTTTAAAAAATAACATCAACTGTATTTGTAAATGGACACTGAAACTCCAGCAATGTGATCTGGTCTATATTTTTTATATATATATATTTAAAAATATTTGACCAACACATTAGAGAAGCTAGGAAATTTAGTTAGACTTCAAGACTACTGTCTATTTTAGAGTATGATTTAGGTTGTTTTTAGAAGTGTTTTTTTATTCAAAAATATATCAAAATAATATTTTTTATTTTTTAAAAACTATTTTTGATATCAATATATGAAAATAATATAAAAACACCAAGAAAAATTAATTTAAAATAAAAAAAAATTTCATTTATTTTCAAAAACATTTTTAAAATTTAGTCTCAAATAAGTTTATAAAATTATAAATTGTTGAAGGGATGGAAAAATAAAGAATTCTTGCATGGATCGAGACCTCTGTCAACCCCTTTTTATTTATTTATGAAAACTCATTATAAATCTTAATTAAAGAAAAAATATAATTTATAAATTTATTATTTATAAACTATAGCCATAAAATTACCACAAAATTAAATCATGTCAATCCTTATATACAGACACTAAGTCAACCTCTGAATTCGACAAAAAAACAGGATATTCATTATAAAAATAGAAAATTCTTTACTTAAGACTTAAACTATAAAGTAAATATTACTTTGATTATCAGGAAAATCTCTTAAAATTTGACCATTTTATTTTATTAAATCTCTGTAAACCTCATATGATTCACTAGAAAGTTAACTTGCATTACAAGTTTGTGTTTGCTAACCGCTTATCAAATTGAATAAGCTTGATCTGAAAGAGTCCATTTGCTAGCCAATAGAAAGTGATGGTCGACGGGGAAGACTTGATGTGGGCCCAACTTTCTAGGTCGTCACGGAGCTTGGAAAACGAAGGAGGGAAGAAATTGCAGGTATTTTTAATGGATATTTCCTTACTTTCTCTCTTCTTCCAACCCTGACAGGTTTGGAGTTATGGCTGCGGACAATGCTTGAATTTTATTTCTTCCTCCCAAGGGGTTGCGTGCATATGATCTAGCTTCGAATGGTCTTCAACGACCCAATTAAGCTTTAGTTTGACTTTGACTATCCTTTCTTATTTTCTCTCTCATCTCCCCGACTAAAATGCTACGCTGTTTTCAAAACAACAAAATAAGTTTACGTCATTTTTAGACTACATGTACGATATCTTCTGGCGTCTAAAAATATCATTTACGTCATTGGTTGTGCCACTACGCTCTCTTCCTAGTAGAATGACATGTGTCAGTGATTTAATTTGTCAAATCAAAATATATGGTATTATATTTTTCAATTTGTTTCTCATTATTTTAATTTTTTTATTTAAAAATATATTAAATTAATATTTTATTTGATTTTTTTAAGAATTATTTTTAAAATCAGTATATCATTAAAAATAGCTAATTTAAAATCATTAAAAATATATATTTTTTAAATTTATTTTTGAAGTAATTTACGAACAGCTACTGAGCTACTAGATGACCTTCAAAACAAAACCCAAGAATATAAGAACAAAACACTGATACAAAATCCGGACTTGATACGAGAAAGAAGAACGACGAGTCCCATCGTCGAAGAAGAAATATTTTTTTCTTATCAAATCGCATCCGCGGTTTGCCTGGTATGCACTGATCTTATTCAGCTTTAAAAAATACATTTTATCTTTTTGCAATGTACTGGAGAGACCCACATGTGTTTAGCTGATGCGTTTCTGTTATCCTAAGATTTTTTTTTTCATACAGATTTTTGTAATGCAAATTGACAATTTTGATTTTTTTTTTAACTATGATGTTTAGCTGATCTGTCTGTGATAATCGATGACAGATAATGCTGTTTTCTCAATGTTTTGTTGTGTTGAGAGAGAGATTTTGGCTGTTATGCACAATTTTGAAGATTTTTATGACTTGTCTGGAAGTTAGTTTTGGAAGATATTTGGTTAATGAGTTTGGTTTTTGATCATCAAGATCGTTGCTTATAAATTTGTTGAGATAATTTCGGAGAAATGGAAAATGGGTTTTGTTTGTTTCTTGGTTTTGTGTAGGGGTTTTGGTTTTTGTTTGAGGATTTTTTTCGTTTTGAATTTTGCAAAGTGAATTGTAATAGAAAGATTTCGAGACATTTTTAGCTGATCACCATCTGTAATTCACAATTCAAGGAGTTTTTTTTTTTTTAAATATATATGTATATATTTATATATATATATACATATATATATATTTGTTTCGTTTGTATATTTTATTTGGTTGAATTTGGATGTGAGGTTTGGTTTCTGCTAATTAAGATCATTACTTTTATACTTGTTTTGTTGTTTTTGAGAGAATTTTGGAGGAATGGCCGTATCTTGGCTTGTGAAGTGGGTTTGATTTCATTTGAGGATTTATGAAGTTCAAGGCTAATAAGAACACGGTGTGTTGGGGGAGTTATTGATTTAAGGCTGACTCATGGGCATGACTGCTGTGTCTGTTTCATTTGTGCATATATTACAGGGAATAAAAGGAATTAGATCATTCAATCATCGAGAAAGAGCATTTGCAGGGTGGTTTTGCTTCCGAGAAATGGATCCTGGTCGCTATGGCCATCAGCAAGGATGGGATAATAACAGCGTAATTGTGGTTTCCTCCTTAAAAATACTGATAAAAATGCAAGAATTTTGTAGGATTGTCCGTTAGTTTTTGGGCGTTATCTATCTCATCCTTAAAAGAAAAATAAGAGAAAGCTGTTGGGGACAATGAGAATATGGAATGGGTTTGCCTAACCTCCTCCTATCTTGATTGGTATTTGTTGCTGATACAAGCTTATTCTCTTGAATCCACAGGCTCTGGAGGGGCATGGTGCATTCCATGAGCCTAACTACCAGTAAGTACTGCCCGATGCTTCCTGTCAGGGCATTCATGGTAAAACATTTTATTTGAAAATTTATGCTACATTTTCCTTTTGTGTTTAATTGGTTAAGATATTCTTTCATGCAAGACCTTTCAAAAGCCTCAAATGTTTGATATTTTCTAATTGTCTCCCTTTGTTGTGGTTGTTGTCATCTTATTGTCATTTGTTTCTCTTTCAAGCTTTGGCTCATGATGTTATTTTTCACGTCTATTCTTCCACTGAATTATTTTATTTTAGCAGGACTGGTGGTTCATATGATAATAGGAGGTTTATCAATGACCGGTATTCAAGGGATAATGTCTTCCCAAGAAATGCCTTCCACAGGGACATTCTAGAGAGGGAGAATTATCCCCCTCCTGCTGTTGATGTTTGGCCCCAATCAAGAAGGAGAAGTTATGAAGAAGAATACCCCATTGAGAGAGAATCTAGGAGACATGAGAGACCGTACTTCGATTCTTACCATGACATGGATGCTGTTCTTGATCGGGATGGCTACCACAACATCGAAAACTATCGTGATCATAAATTTGACAGGGCTTCTCGGTTTGGGGAACAAGACCATGATGATTATGCATATGATGATTATGACTATAAGTCACGCACTTCCTATCGGAAAATGGGGGATAGCTGCGAGAGGGATTATGAATATGGCCGGCATAGTTATGATTCTGATTATGAAAGAGGCCGCAGGAGAGATGGCAATTGGAGGAGGCGTGAATCCCATGATCGAGAAAGTGATAAGAGAGCTTTGAGCCAGGAAAAATCTCAGAGTCCACGAAGATGGCATGAACAATCTCGGTCTCGTGGATATGATGATTGTCCTAGATCTAGGTCCCCTCGAAGTCGAAGTCATAGCCGAAGTCAACAGGAGGACATCTATGATGATGGCAGACATGAAAGGAATGAAAGGAGGGACCGTGAAGACAAGCGCCACCCTGGTCATTATGACATGGTAGGTTTCATACAGTGTTCATGATTATTGTTATTTACTGCCTGGTTTCATCTGTGCTGAGTGACTGGGCTTTAACAAGAACTCTATCTCCCATAGGCTCCGTCCGCAACTGTTGTTGTGAAAGGTCTCTCACAGAAGATGACTGATGAAGATCTTTACCAGATACTTGTAATGCTTTACTTTGCATTCTTTATCTGAAACTGTTGATTTTTCTCACTCGGTATTTTCTTAACATTTTTTTTTGTGGCCATTAGGATGAGTGGGGGCCACTTCGCCATGTTCGTGTGATCAAAGAGAAGAATTCTGGCATCTCCCGTGGATTTGCCTTTATTGATTTTCCTTCTGTGGTATGTCCCCCTAATCTGACAATGCTGCATTTGCTTTCATGAATGGCATTCAAGTATTGTTTTTGTTCTGAAACAGGGAGCAGCATGTGCAATGATGGATAGGATCAGGGATGATGGTCTTGTTGTTGATGGCAGAAAGCTTTTCTTTGAGTACAGGTATTTATTTCCTTGCTACCAAGATTGTGGTACCATTACAATCAATTGTTATTTTTTTTATTTCTTGCTAGTATCTGTGTTGTACATTGAGCTAAGTCTGTTTGGTCTCATGTACTGGTGAAATTCAGATAAATTCTTACTTCTGTTGTCACTGGCTTCCCTGGAACTAATCTTCGTCAATATCTGACTACTTGTAACATTTTTTGATGAAAAGGCTACCTTAATGCCTTTTTACATATATATGGTGGCCCTATGGTTTATTTTTGGCTTAAAGCATAACCATTATCACTTTGGATTCTGTTTTTTTTCAGTAGTAAGCCAACTGGGGGGGCAGGTGGACCTTTTGCTCAAGATAAATCTGGTCAGCACAGAAAAATCACAGTGCCATCTGATTGGATGTGCAACATTTGTGGCTGTGTCAATTTCGCAAGGCGTACATCCTGCTTTCAGGTTTGTTTTTCCACCTTTTTTCCATTTGTTTTTTGATGAGTTGAGAGATTATAAAATTCTATGAATCACAATCCACTGGCTGTTAGTTTCATTTGTTTGCATTATTACAGCAAGAACATTGTCCCTCTGGTGCTGAGCATGCATGTGAAGTGTTGAAATGACAAACATGATTATTTCTTGTGCTGTTTTGAAGGTTAACATGTGTGTTGGAAGTCACATTGGCAGCTCTGACATGCTGCTACTTTGTGGTTTGCCTTAGTTAAATAGTGTGGACTTGTAGTTCTTTTCCTTAGAGTTTTTGAACAATGACTTTTGAGCAAATGGAATAATTTTTTTTTTACCCAGGGATACTAGTGGATTCTATAATTGTTTAAGAAATAAGATCCATGAGAACAGGTCATTGAATGGCTGCTTTTATTCTATGTTGTAGTGCAATGAGCCACGAACCGATGATTCACCACCAGCAGATATAGCTTTATCAAATCCACCATCTTTAGGAAAGAAAGGATTTGAGGCAGGTTGGGGTGAGATGTTGCTTTTTTCCTGACATTTTTTAATACACACACACACCTTGCTAATTCAACTTTATCAGGTCCAACTCATGTTTTGGTTGTTCGTGGATTGGATGAAAATGCTGATGAGGAGATGCTTCGCTATGAATTTTCCAAACATGCTCCGATTAAGGTGCAAAATGCTACAAAATTCAATTGGTTTTATTAGAGAATTTCTCCCTTTTTGGGAATCTTCAAATTTTTAATTGATCTTAATTTTCAGGATCTTCGACTGGTTAGAGATAAGATTACTCATGTTTCAAGGGGATTTGCGTTCTTACATTTCCATTCGGTAAATTATTGTTGTTGGTGATTGGATTTTTGACTATTTTATTCCTCTTATTTTGCTTTCCAATTTTTCTTAGTCCAAGTAATCGTTGATTGTTGTCATGCAATTCAAATGATGAAGAAGTACAAAGTTGTTATAAGCAATACATAATGACAAATATATGTAAGCTTTATTAGGAGCTTTGTAAACTTATTGACAATGATTCAGGAGTATCTTGTAACAAAACTATAGAGAAAAATTATACAGCAAACTGTGATTTGGTGGTGCTGTTTTTCCTTCCACCTTCCAGTCTAGGCTATCAAATTAACAAAATAAGTGGTACCATGGAGACCGTCTCAAAATTTGTATGTTGCTGGTATCAACAGCTTAGCTACTTAATGAATTCCCATTTCAAGCACTTTATGCTCCTTCAAGCTTTTCTCTTTGAGAATTTAGCTGTTTGGCCTTTGTGCCCTGCAAGACCCCTGTCCTCCTTATGGAGGATTTTATTTGCTCTTTATATAATTAGAGAAGCATTAGAAAAGAGTTGCGTGAAGAAATAATAGATGCACTTTTTGTAATCAAATGGTTCCTGTCTTGTAGGTTAAGGATGCTACTAAAGCCCTTGATGCGACCAATGGAACCTCTCTTGAGAAGAATGGGCAGATCTTAAGAGTGGCTTATGCGAAGAGCATTCTTGGCCCAGGGACAGCAGGACCGTCACAGTCAAGCAGCTTAGCAGCAGCTGCAATTGAGGCAGCGGCATTTTCCCTGCAGGTATTTCATGGAACCGTTCCTTCAATTGTTGTAGTTTCTTTTTGGATAAACACTTCAATTATTGACATACTTTCAGACTTCAGAATTCGAAGGAGTAGGGAAAATCTATGTTTTTTTTAACAAGAAAATCTACTCTGTCCGTTATCTACTTTAATTTTCTGTTATTTGAAGTCACTGAAAGCTTTTTGTGAATTGATTGTTGATGGGAAAGTTGACATAGCTCTTGTGTGTAGTACTTTAGAAATGTAGCAGATACCTCAAAGACAAGGGCCTCACTTTACTTGGAGAAATGGTTTTATAAAGTGAGTGTTGATGAGCAGAAGAGAAGAAAATGATGCCTGATATGATACATCCATTTCATACCTCAGAATAATCAGTTTAGGCATTTTTTTTAAACTGTGAGGCCATAGGCATTTCTTGTGATCGAAGGATAAATTTCAGTCAGCTTATCAACATGCAATTTGTCATGGTGATCAGGTGTTGACAAGGAATCCACTCTATGAACTTCAGATGAATGTGGTTGGGTGTTTGGCAAGGTCCTATTTCCACCTTAATAGATTTGTTCTCAAACGTTTTGATGTTGATCTTTATGTGATTTCATTCATGCACTAGATAGAGCAGGCTTTGCTATGATTTGTTGAATGGACCTCCTAAGGATTCCTTTCTTGTCCATACCAATTCTATTTGTCTCTTGGAATATTACTAATTATAACTTAATATTGTTATAGTTTGAGTTGCAATACTACATGTACTCTTAATTCCATGTGCTTCCTTTCTGGTTTATGAATATGCTGATTTTATACATGATTGGATTTTTAAAATTTTATCTTTTCATATTCTAGTATGATGCTGTTGGATGGGCGCCCAAGGAATATAACGCAGATGACAATCATTCTGCTGGTGGGCAGGAGCAAGCCAGTGGGGAGATTACAGTTCAAAAGGATGGTTCTGCACACCAATCTGGTTTTGTGTGGGATGAAGCATCTGGTTATTACTATGATGCTGGTTCGGGCTTCTACTTTGATGGAAATACAGGTTCCTTCTACATTTCTTGTTTGGTTTGTATCAAGTGGAATTGATAGATAACATGTGTTGTGGATCTGAGCTGTTAGTCACGATGCATGTATTCAGTTGAAATTTGATCTAGGTCTCAATTACTTGATGACAAGTTAATAGTTGTTGTCCTTATTTTAAAGAATTCCTGGAAAGGCAATGCTGTTTTCATTTTTTTAGTTTAATTGGATAGGTAGTTTGTGTGTTTTGCTCATTGCAAATGCTTTATTACAGGTTCTCTCTGGTACAATCTGACATATATTTCCGCCATGAAGTATTATAAATATATATTTTCATTTTATTCCTACGAACAAGTTTTATCTGATGATACAGTTATATAGAGAAAGAGGTGGGAACAATTTCCTGTATGGAACTTGGAAATCACGTTCATGGTAACTACTGTCTTTCTGGGCATTTCAGCCTCGTTGGTAATTCAAAAGTAACAAGTTATGAGTGAGGTCTCTGAGATTGTTAGAGCAAATGTAAAGAGCACTTCCTGCAGATCTTGCACAAGTGCTTATCATGAAAAATACTTTGGGGACAGACAGCCTGCTTTTCTGTGGTGTTATTAATGTTACTGTTATAGTCAGTGGATGCTTTTGACTTTATTTCTATTTTAATCTGGGAGCTTGAAGTCTGTTACTACTTCTAATGACTGCTTAATCATTATTTGTATAAAATATGAATAATGTTTTAAGAAAATTATGCTTGTGAGTTTTAGGAAAAGGAATAGAGTGTTTAGTTCTCTGCATATAGGGTGCATGTGCTTGTTATTTTCTTTGCTGCTTTCCATGAACTGACTGGAACTGCATATATTCAACCCTTTGTTCATTCTCATGGCTCTCAATTGTGCAATCCATAACCTCATCACTTAAATTTCTACAAGGAAATATTTTGATCCTCCACCATTTTTTTTCTTCTGGAGATTCAGTTTTTTGCTAGTTTCCTCGGAAAAGTCTGGGATTTGGCTCTTTATCGAGGAGAATTGTGATGAAAACTAAAAGCTTGGCTATTGTTGCTTGAGAACCTGTTCAAAGGGTTCTGCAGGAATAAATTATTTTGCTGTGATGGAGTGGTGGTTTTCTTCTAGGATTTTTTTTTACTGTTGCTGTGAACTAACAACATCCAATATGCACATGGACCAAGAACTTTTGAACTTAAAATAATTGTAACTAGCATTCTACATGTGTCATCTTTAGAGCTTAAGCTGAAATCACAATTCCCTTTCATGTTGTTATGTGCAGGTCTTTATTATGATGGCAATCAAGGGGTTTGGTACTCTTATGATCAGCAAACTCAGCAGTACATCCCTTTCACAGATAACAATGAAAATAAAGCATCTAGTTATCAGTCTGTGAATTCCAAGTCATCTGATGGTTCCAGTAACAGAAAAGTAGTGATTTCTGCTCCAGCTTCCACAATTACATCCTCAGAGAAGGCTGCCTCATTACCTGATGCTGTCCAGGCTGCTGCTTCAGCAGCATTAGCTGCAGAGAAAAAAGAGAAGGAGAAAGCAAAAGAGAAGGAGAAAGCAAAAGAGATAAAACTTGCTTCAAAGAGCAGTATTTTGGCTAACAAGAAGAAAATGAACAGTGTATTAACAATGTGGAAGCAAAGGAGTCATGAAGGACAGACAACCCGTTTGGCTCTTGATGATAGTCATCCATCTGTTCCAGCTGATGACAGGCTGCTTTCAGTTGGGCAATCCACAAAGAGCAAGTTTAAATCTGCTACAACCACCACAATGGAGAGCTCTATGCTCAGTTCAGGAGATGTCACAACTCCATTTGCCCAAACTAATGGTTTGGAATCTTTAGTCAAGCCAAGACCTGTGAGCAACAGCTCAGGAGGGACTTTTATGGGGGTTATAAGGGGTTCTGGACGAGGTGTTTTGAAGTCTGATAGTTCATATTCTGGACCATCTGCTGGTGTTTCTATATCCAATGCTGCTGTAACTCTAACTATGACAGGTTCATCAACAAATGCAGATACATCTTCAGTTGCAACTCCTTTTAGGACTGATGTATCTGCATTGGGCTCTTACACACCACCTGTGGCTGCTGGGAGTGGCAAGAGGAGATTTTCTGAAATGCCTCTACCTTCTGCTTCTGCTCACAAGGAGCAACCACAAAATTCCTACAGGGATCGTGCAGCTGAAAGGAGGAGCTTGTATGGTTCTTCTGTTGGAGGTGGTTTGCATGATGCGGATCCACGTAAGCTTTAACAAAATGTATTTCAGTATACCTTTATTCTATTTTTACAAGGTCATATCTTAGTAGGTAAATTGAACTTGGTGCCTTTTACATCTGCCTGTTAACCCCGGGATGTCTATCAGATCTTAGTTTTCCCAAACTTCTCAGTGATTCGAGTGAATGGGTTCCCGTGTTATACTTCATAGAAATATTAACTTGTGAGGAATCCTTTGTGTTTGCCATTCATGATCTCTTAAAGATCGGGATTCTGCATTCAAAAGGAGTGCTTTGGATCCAATGCCTTTCCCCCCTGGTGTTGGTGGAGGACGTGTGATTGGGGATGCTCAGAGTTATGAGGTGATTACAGCAGACAAGGCACTTGGTGAGAGCAATCTAGGCAATCGAATGCTTCGGAACATGGGCTGGCATGAAGGCTCGGTATCATTTCCTTCTCTTGCACTTAATAGTCCTTGACTGTGCTAATTTATGGTCTACTGTTGATAACTATGCTGATTATCCTTCTGAAATGAGTTTTAGTTATTGCAGCCCTTCTTTCTTGTCTGAAAAAATGCTCTTAAAAACTTTATATATTCATTAGAGTCTTGCTAATATATGAAATAAATACTTTTCTCTTTTCTGTTACATGCTCGTGCTAGAATCCAATCGTATGTACTGGTGATCAATGTTTTTGCAGTAATCATGCTACTAGAAGATTCTAACTTGTATCCTTTGTGGGGATTGTCTTCTCTGGTTTTTAGTGCTTGTTATGAATTGCAGGGACTGGGGAAGGATGGCAGTGGAATGAAGTTGGATCCTAGTCTAGAGGTGAAGGCTGGGGATAGTTACAAGACACTGATTCAAAAGAAGTCTCTTGCTAGGTTCCGGGAGATGTCTTAGATTAGGGCTTAATCTATGAGGGTGGAAATGTGGTATTTTGGCGGGGCAAGGCAAGTGCTTTTAGGTGATATACTATGAACTTGTTGTAGATTTGTAATATATTTCATTAATAGAAGCTCCGGAATTTTTGTCTCAATTGTTTGTCCTATTCTTCCCTGATGACTAGAGTTGCAATCCTGCACCACTAGTCATTGTAATGATTAAAAGAAAAGGGAAAATCCAGAGGGAGGGAGGGAGGGAGGAAAGAACTAAAGGGAAAATCCTGTTTAGCACTCGATTTTAAAAGCATTTTTTAAAAAAAAATTGTTTATTTTTATTTCAATTTACAAGTTTTTGGTATTTTTATATTATTTTAATATACTGATATTATAAATAATTTTTAAAAAATAGATACAATGAGATATAGAAAATTGAAGATCTAAATTCTTGCATGTTGAGCTAAAATACAGAATTTGTGAGCATACTCGATATAAACCTAGAACTAGTAGGTAGGTTAAGGACTCTTGTATAGAAAATTAAAATACTTTCTATTAAGATATTTCCTAATTACTTTTAGATTGCAAAGGTTTTCCGAAGACTTAATCTCATAAAAACAGCAAGCTATACCGTCCACAGCATGCAGCAAGCTATACCGTCCACAGCATGCATGGCGTTTTGCGTCGTGATTTTATTAATTACAGCACTAAAGTCAATAAAAAGATATCATCTTCAAGAAAACTCGTTCGGTGCACCAACAACTACATTAATGAAAATTAAAAAAACCTATTTTGATTAATTAATTCCATGTCTTCACTCACATCGCACAAATCTGCCAGCTTTCCACGTTTCGAGCTATCCCTTGAGCTTGGATGATATATAGTCTAGGGTTCGAAGACACCATCTATTGTCTGCTTAGAGTCGAAAGAACACACAAGAATTTATGGCATGGAAGCTTGAAGATATGTTTTTGTTTTTGTTTTTTTAGTGCCCTCGATGTGTAGTTTCAAAGAAGACGTGGCAAGTAGCAGAGCAAGTGTTGAAGATGAATGGTGGCTATGGTAGCTAGCATACGTACCCCTATCTATCTACCTCTCTGTCTGTATATCTCTCTTAATATTTTTGAAAAGTAATGTAAACAGGATTTTGTTGTACCTTGAAACCCGCATTCTTCCGCATCTCAACCTCTAAAACAAAGTTTAAGTTTGCACGACTACTAAAACGCGATTAGTATACAAGTTGAATGTGAAAACCTTGTGATGAATTGAAGAGAAGGGCCCGGGGATGGGAGAAAGGTGGCAGTTGAAGATAAGATGGAGGCTGCTTTACTTTACATTTTTAATCTACATCGGTGGAACACAGATAAAATAAATATACAAGTTTTGTACCGTTGTCGTTGAAACTTGAAAGAAGATTCATGAATTCTACTGGATGAGTAGCCATCCTCATACTTTTTTATTTTATTTTAATACCTAAATTATATGGTCGTGATTATTTGGCAATTCAAAAGGTCTTTTTTCACGATTTAAAGGGTTGGCTGGACGGAGATGCCGACTCATATAATTTAGGTATTAAAATAAAATAAAAAAGCACGCGGTTTCAAGGAAACTTTCCGATGAATTAATGAAATTTATGGTGATGTGAATGGACTTGACAGCCCTATTCCAGTCGGTAATTATCAACATCAGAATTTCATTTTATATCGGCAACTTTTTATACTTTCCGATGAATTTATATATATATATATATATATATATATAAATCTGTGTTTGTTTTTATATTTTAAAAATATTATTTTAAAAAAATAATATTATTTTAAATTATTTTAACATATTGATATCAAAATTAGTTTTTAAAAAATAAATAGTACTATTTAAATATATTTTCAAATAAAAAATATGAAGGTTACATGCATGCCTCGTATTTCACGTTTACATACACACTTTTGAATTGCGTTTCAGATAATAAATAAATAAATAAATGTTTTCAAGTGTTTTTTTATTTGCTGTTATTAAAAATAAAAAAATATTATATGAATTTATTTTCAATCAAGACTATAAAAAAAGTGAACGAGGATTTGCTACCTCCAATAAAAACCCTTGACAAGGAAAAAAAACACTTGGGACCCCGGCTGAAATAAAGGGTCCTCACCCCATCAATAACATTAACCTAAAATATATAAATAAATTATTTTAATATATTTTGAGATGAAAAGCAACGGTTCTCTTCCAATCAAACACTAACTTAATCAATTGATGGTTAAATGTGATTAAACATGTGTCATTAAGCCCAAAAGGACTTTTTGTTTTATCTTTTCTTGAATATGAGCAACTTCGTTCACCTATTTCCTCTAACATGACGTCGTTTCCATTTACAAGGCAACAAGCACATATAGCCATGGCATTTCTTCTTCATTTGCTATGACCCAGCAAGCACTTTACACCCATGACATGCATGGAGTCCATTAATGGACTCGGAAAATCTGGATTAAAAAATAATCAGAAAATTAATTGTACGTACAAGACTCTGAAAAAGACTACGCTGAAAAATATTTTTACCAATTTCATTCTTTAAATTAAAAAAAACATCAATTAATTCTACTTTTCTTTTATAATAAACGGTATCATTGCACAAGAAAGTTGATTTTTTAACATAAAACCCTAATTGATAAATCAAAATCTATAGAAAAATACTTACACAAATTGTTTTTTACATATAGATTGATAACAATCCATAAATTGAAGGGTAATTTTCAGGTATTTCAATCCAAACAAAATTTGATCAAAATTTAAATATGTTTTTATTTAATATTATATTTTTGGGTTGTTTTGATATATTAATATAAAAAATAATTTAAAAATTAAATAGAACAAGTACAACTTTCCATCCATAAGTTAAGAACGAATCACCCATAAAAGTATCATCATAGAGGCTAAATGACATAAAGTGGTTATGTTTTCTTTTATTAATTTGTGAACTAACCAAACCCACCCAATAAACGTATAATGAATTGTATTTTTATATATTTACATAATATATAAAAATAATATTTTTGTAAAAAAATATTAATTTAAAATACAAATGGACGAGCCTATTCATTGAAACATGTGGCATGTTCAAAATATAAAAATAAAATTAATTCTAATATATATTTTTAAAACATTATTATACAAATTACATTCTTAACAACAATATATATTATTATATCATTAAGAAATATTCTGAACTATTTTTTTTTTATCTTTTCTTTAATGAAATAATCTCTTTCATATGTATTTTATATCCAGAAAATGTAACAAAACGGTATGATATATTAAATGATACCAACCAGCTCCTTAACCTTTTTCTGTGCTAACCACAATTGTTATGGCTTTACTCACTGCTCACGTAGAATTTGAATAATAAAGTAGAACTTGAGTAGTAATTAAGAGACTTAAATATCTCACCAAATGATACTGCTAAGATTTGTTTTTCATGTGCTGATAATATGTAGGCATTATATTTCAAAATTATTTTAAAAAAATTGATTTTTTTTAAATTAAAATTTTACATGCTGATTTTTAAAAAATAAAAAGAATATTTGTAGACAAAAAAATATTTTCAAAAATAATATTAAACACACTCATTATCGTAACTTACGGCGACAAGTAGTTACGATAATGAATTATTTTTTAATAATACAAAGTGAGTATTAGAGGATTTTTTTTTAATTTTATAATCTATACTTGGAATCAAATTTAATAATCAATCCTTTTTCTTGGCGGGAAAGTGGTTTCCTTTTGGAAAGTGAATTCCGGAGAAAGTGAATTCCTGGAAAGTAAATTCCTGAAAAGTGAATTCCGATGTTTGGCAGTGTTATGGAAAATGAACTGGAAAACATTTTTCAGTGTTTGTTTGTGTTATGGAAAATGATCTGGAAAATAATTTATTAATAAATTAATTTTTTTTCAAGTTTATTAAAATAATGAGGAACAAATCTTACAAATTAAAAAGTTGAATGAGAATGAAATTGAAAAAAAATATAATTTCATAAATTATCTCAAATAAAATAAATAATAATCAAAATAATAGAGATCAAATCTAAAAATTTTAAAAAAATGAAAGGTGAATAAATTAAAATAATAATAATTAACATTTCATAAATTATTTCAAATAAAATAAGTAACAATAAAAAAAATGAGGACCAAATTTGATAGATAAAAAATTTCAATAAAAAAATAATAAGAAAAAAGCAAATAGCAATTATAAAAATAAGGACCAAAATTAATATAAAAAATAAATTTTAAGAGATGGAATTGAAAAATAAATATTCAAAAACAAATTATATATAGCAATCAAAAGTTTGAGGATCAAATTTGATATAATCAGCAAATAATAACATTTCTAAATTTTTCACAACTTCTGGAAAGTGTTTTCCGCCCAAATTTTCCGGAAAACACTTTCCTGAAAACCAAGCCAAATTTTTCTTTAACTGAAAAGTGTTTTCCATTGACCGAAAAGTGTTTTCCGTTGACCAACTTTCCAAAATGCAAACAAACACAGAAAAGTTTGAAAAATAATTTCCCAGAAAATAAATTCCAAAAACAAACACAAATCATCAATCAATCCGTAATTGCTGTTTACAATATCAACACCCCATGCATGTTTTTTTATTAAAACACATAAGGATAACATATTAGCATCAAATCCGTACAATAATTTCTTCAAAACCCACCGGCCACCTTCGTGTTCGAGTGTTTGCTAATTTATACCCCCCACTCGCACATCTTCAAGTCCATCAAAAACTCCACAGAACGCTCTCTTCCCCATATATCTTCGAGAGCAAGACTATCCCAGCTCCAACAATGGATCTTCTTCCAAAATGTGATGCAAATTATGTTCCTCTCACCCCCATAACTTTCTTGAAGAGAGCTAATGTTGTTTATGCCAACCGTACCTCTGTCATCTATGAGGGCACCCGCTTCACATGGAGTCAAACATATGAACGTTGCTGCCGCCTCGCCGATTCCCTCCGGTCCCTTAACGTTGGAAAAAACGATGTCGTACGTTTACCAAGCTTTATTCTCTGAATTTTTTCTCTACCTTTTGTTGTTTCAAACAGATCATCAATTTTAAGAATATTGTTTTTCTTCTTAATTATGCAGGTGTCTGTGCTGGCTCCAAATATTCCTGCTCTATATGAGATGCATTTTGCTGTGCCTATTGCTGGAGCAGTTCTTAATGCTATCAACACAAGGCTAGATGCTAAGAGTATAGCCACCATTCTTAGCCATTCAGGGGCTAAGCTTTTCTTTGTTGATTACCAATACGTGGAGTTAGCAAGTGAGGCCCTTACTTTTCTGAATGGAGCTGCGCCATCAATTATTGCTTGTATTGACGATATTGACACACCTACCGGTGTCCGATTCGGCCAGTTGGAGTATGAACAGCTTGTACAGAGGGGAAATCCGGGATACACCGGTGAGCTAGTTCAAGATGAATGGGATCCTATAGCCTTGAACTACACATCAGGAACAACATCTGCTCCGAAAGGAGTTGTGTACAGTCACAGGGGTGCTTATCTTAGCACTCTTAGCCTAATTCTTGGCTGGGAAATGGGAAATGCACCAGTTTATCTATGGTCTCTCCCTATGTTCCATTGCAATGGCTGGACATTCCCTTGGGGTGTGGCGGCACGAGGCGGAACCAACGTTTGCCTACGCAACACCACTGCTAAAGACGTGTACCATAACATTGCAGAACATTCGGTGACTCACATGTGCTGTGCACCAATTGTTTTCAACATTCTGCTTGAGGCCAAGCCTCACGAGCGCCGCGAAATCACTTCCCCGGTTGAGATACTCACAGGAGGTGCACCCCCGCCAGCGTCGTTGCTCCAAAACATCGAACGTCTCGGATTCCACGTGACGCATGCCTATGGTCTTACCGAGGCCACTGGGCCAGCACTTGTGTGTGAATGGCAGAAAAAGTGGAACATGCTTCCACAGCCGGATCAGGCAAAACTCAAGGCAAGGCAAGGGATTAGCATACTGACTCTTTCTGATGCAGACGTCAAGGACTTGGACAGCATGGCTAGCGTGCCGCGCGATGGAAAGACAATGGGGGAGATTGTCCTGAGAGGAAGCAGCATCATGAAAGGTTACTTCAAGGATCCTGAGGCGACTTCCAAGGCTTTCCGGAATGGATGGTTTGCTACCGGAGATGTTGGGGTCGTTCATCCTGATGGTTACCTGGAAATCAAGGACAGGTCAAAAGATGTGATAATTTCTGGTGGTGAAAATATCAGCAGTGTAGAATTGGAGTCTGTACTCTACAGACACCCTAGAGTCCTGGAAGCAGCCGTGGTGGCCATGCCACATCCTAAATGGGGAGAAAGTCCTTGTGCGTTCATCTCCGTGAAAAAGAAATCCAACGGAGACACAAACGATATTGTTAAAGAGTCTGAGATTATCGCTTACTGCAAGAAAAATCTTCCCCGTTTTATGGTTCCAAAGAGAGTGGAATTCATGGCTGAGTTACCAAAAACTTCAACAGGAAAAATTCAGAAGTTCCAGTTAAGGGCTTTGGCACAGAATTTTGCTGTCAATGAGAATTTGCCAAGCAAGAAAATTACCGGACCCGGCCAACTTTCAGCTTCCGGTCAGGTGAATACACAAGTACCAGGATATGCTCCGGGTCATGAAAAAGTTGACGCTCTATCTCGTCTTTGAACTTCGAATTCCACATTTAATTAAACATAGAAATCTATATGATGTCCACAGGGTTATCTAATACGTAATTTCATTAAGCTTAATGAACTTAATTTCTTCTATGTATCCTTCTCCAATGAAAACTAAAATTATAACAGCTACGTACGAGGCTTCTCTTATATTAATATTTTTTTCATTTTAATATTGGCTTCTTTTTTTCCCGTTTATATTTTGAGAGATGGGCGATCTTTTTAAAACCATCTTTCGTACGTACTTGCATGGTTAAATCGTATATGAATATAAATTCTGCTTAAGTAACCACCCTAGCTTTGGCTTTCTCTTGATGCATGCTGACAATCAATGGAGACATCTGATACTCAGAATTTCTTTTCCATACAAGAGAAAGAAAGAGAACCTATGTTCTTGTTTGAGCTAGCTTGGCAGGGCGTTCTTGCTCCTCTGCAGCTCACAAGGATTCATCTAATTGCATGCATTTTCTGAAGGCTAATTGGTTGAGAGACATTCTGTATAGTTTTTTGTTTTTATTAAATTAAACTATAGTGATTTTAGTCCCTCAAATTATAATGTAAAGACAATGCATTGCCCTTTTTGTGTTCCTTAATTAGGCTCCCGTTCATGAAAATTGGCAAGACATTGGCACACAAATTCACTTCACGGTCACTTGAAAAAATATCAATTTTTTTTTTAATTTTTTATGATTTTAATGTGCTAATATCAAAAATTAAAAAAAATATATAATTTTAACGTGCACAATCAAAATCCTTGTGCCCTACAGAGAAGCTTTCTTTGGAATGCATGGGTGTCCAAAATAATACCTGCTTGCTTATACACAATTTAATCTGAACACAACCTCTAATCCCATCCGGGAATTCTTTTCTTGCTGGAGTCCACTGATTTGGACAAAATGTTTAAACCTAGCGAAGTGACCAAGCATCTATAACCCCATGCTGTCATAATATTATCGCTTAATAAAACTATATAATATTTCAAAATAGTTTTTAATATGAAAGAAAAACAAAGCAATATTGTCATTGCTACTATGAAACACTATATCCTTAGGTTTGTATATTAACTCAACAAAACAAATGTAAGGAAACAGAAAAAATAAGAATAAAAAATAGTGTAAATTAATTAAGTGTAAATGATAAATACTCAAATTATAATGAATAAAAATAATAATTTTTTTCTCTAAAAAAACATACAAAGAAATAAAAAAGAAAAATGATTAAAAATTTATTACTGGCATTGCACTCACTACAGTAATGAAAATAAAAAAAATGGCAATATTTGTACAGTAAAAAGAGGTTCTAGTTGTGTTTGAACACGTATTCTTTCCCAGACAACACACAAAGTCAAAGACAATTAAATCTTTTGTTTTTTTTTTTGTCGAAGATGCCAGCCCTGCCGCTAGTAACCATGCATGCTCCCGACGATACATTAAATTCAATTCAATTATGATGGTCATGTCAAAACCATCATGATATTTGACTTTAGTTATGTGCTACGTTTTTATTTTTATTTAAAAATATATTATTTTTTTTTTAAAATGATATCAGATAATTAAAATTATTAAAAATTATTAATTTTATATTTTAGAAAGTATATATTAAAAAAAAATCTAAAAACACGGTAGAAAAAACTTCCTCAAAACCTTTTTAAATTAATCCAATTAAAGATTAATTAAACAATGCAAAAATTCCTTGAATTATTATTGGCCATTTTATTGACACACACGTATAAATTATATTATAGTGTATTTAGATTAGAACACCTTTTATCATCACTATTTTCATAAACACTACATCAATTCTAAATATCCTTGGAATACTAATTTCAATCTCTCAACATTTTGATATATAAATACATTTTAAACACAAATTGAACTAAGGAACTTTAGCTTTTAGTTTCTCAATTTGAAGATTTAAATTTTTTTAAATCTAATAATAATTGGATTTAAAATTGATATGAACAATGTTATATATATATATATATATATATATATATATTTATGAAAGGGGTGTTTGTGCTTTTATTCCGAGCCTTTCTCTATAGTTTTCGGGAGTGAAAATCAATTGGTTGTTATTTTTTTTATTCGAGAAAACTCATTTTCTGAAAAATATATTTTGTGGTTGTAGATGAGCGAGTAAAACTCCGACTGTCCCAGGTTCTTACAAGAAGTGCATGCTTTGATTCGAACTCGAGACCTGCTGTGCAGATCTCAAACCCTTTGCCACCGCGTGTAAACTATTAAACTATATTTTTTTTTATGAAAAATCTAAATTTAAACCCTTAACTTAATTTGTTTTGATTAGATCCTCAATTAATTAATAAACTCAATCTCTTTCATTTAATGAAATTGTAAAATCATGTGATTTTTCCTTTTTTATAAGAAAAACCATCAAATTTTATAAATTTGTTCTTTAAATCATATAAATATCATAAAGGATGATTATATAAGAAAATTAATGGAAATAATTTTAGTAAAATCATGGGTTTTAAATATAAAAAAATGTTTTTGATATTAACATATCAAAACGATAAAAAAACATAAAAAATACATAATTTGAATAAAAACAACAAAAATTTGATTAAAAACTTATTAAATTGTCCAATAAACACACCCTTAATGTATCAATACATTGAACTCCTAACTGCGACAAAAAAGAAGAAGAAGAAGAAGACAATGTTAGAGATTTATTCAAAATTTAAAAGTATTTGGTTTTCTAGGTGCCTTCTGAACTTGACCAAACAAATCTTACATCGTTTGCATAATGAAGAGTACTGTAATACAAGTGAACTAACCAATCAATGTTTGTCTTCTTTTCCATTGATAAATCTAATCTTAAAGATGTTGTCTCTTAGTTCAACTTGTCTACGTTTATGAAACAGTAAATCAAGTAATGAAAGACTTTCATTGCTTTTTACTAGTGCTGTAGTTTTGCAGGGGTGACCACCCTACTTTTAGAAATGAAATTTACGATGAAAGGTGCTCGCAAAATTAAATTAAATTAAATTCTGATTGTGTTATTTATCAACTAAAATAGGGCTCTCAAATCCATCCATATGATCCTCAATTTCTTGAATTCATACGACAATATCTCAAAACCTAATCAACTTAACCAAGAATTAGTTTGTTTACTGATACAATTTGCTGTCAATCAATACAAGTTATAGTTTTGCATGAATGCACTTACCACAATGTTAGCGAACAAAATAAAATAAAATGGATGACACGATTTATTGTCTTCTAATTAAAACTTACCGAGGATCAGGAAATATAGTGAGAAAAGGCTACACTAGCTAGAGACCTCTACAAAACCAAATGAAATATGAATATGGAAAGGCATGAATTTTTGCAGTGAAGTTATTCAAAGCAAATCTTAAACCTGGTTAAGTCAAGTAACTCCCTAAATACTCAGAACCATTGCTAGAGTTATGTTTTCATTTAATAAATCGATGAAAAACTCCTGTGGATGCAAAATTAAGGTAATTATCCATCCTTTAATTCCCAGGACTACAAGATGAAGATCCTATGAAATGTACTCGGTCGATGATACGATGAAGTAGGGCTTCTTGCGTGCATAAAAACACAGTTTACTACAAAGAAAAAGAAACTCCCAGCAGTCCTATAAGCACCCAAAAGATTGCTGCACTAAACAAACTGAGATCAACTTTATATGTTGTCTAAAACATAGAACTAAGAATTGTATTCAATCTAAAATTTTATTTATTTTTTTCAATGGTAAGAACCAACAGGTGTATTCAACCTATCATATCTATATACTATCTAATAAATCCATTAATATGATATAAAAATTGTTTAAATTTTTTTCTGGCCTGGGTTTCAAGTAAAGTCTGAGTCCAAAATCATGTGTAGTTCAAGTGCAATGGAAAATTCTAGGAAGGTAGACATAGGAAGAGAAACCGCAACAAAATCCCTCAATTTAAAACTTGAAACGCGCAACTGGCTTCGTTATGAGCAGTGGAATATAAAAAGCTAAAGTGGGGTATTAGAATCTTCCTTCTCCTTCCAAAGACCTAAAATACCCTTTCAATCTTAATTACTCGTCAAGATTCCTACTTGATTTGGTAAATCAATATTTCTTTCCATTTTGAGCAAAACCCATGTTTTTGCTTTTTTTTTTTCAATGAAAAACTTCAAAATTTAATCAATTTTGAATTTTTTTTATTAGGGTTCTCTTTGGTGCATTTGAATTCTGCTTCAATAAAGCAGTGGAAATTGAGAAATCAGCCACTGCTATAAGGTGCCTTTCTGTCTCGGTTTATGTTTTTGTTTGAAAATTTTAGTTCTTTTTGTCTGTGGGTTTCTAGACTTGAAATTAGTATAGATGAATTAAATTTAAGGTCTGGATTTTCATTTTTATTAAACTTGAGTTATTTTTTTATGAGTATTTTGTTGATTGATTATTTTTCAAGTATTTGATTTGATGTGATGTGCCCTTTATTTAAGTTCAGGATTTTGTTAATTGGATTGTAATATTATTTTGAATTTGAAATCTATTTCGTATTTTTCTTTTCTGTTTGCTGATAAACCCTTTTTTTGTTTATGGCTTTGGTTGGTTCAGGGTGACACTTTTGATTTGTGGGATAATGGCAGATTTTGATTTGGCAAAGAAGGGTTGAAGATGGATGATTGGGGTAAGAGATTTTATCGGTTTCTAGTTTTGTTTAGTTCTTCTATCCGTTTGAATTTGAATGGTGCAGTGTGGTTTTCAGGTTGGAAAGATGCTGTGATAATTTCTAGTTGCTGGATCCAAATTAATGTGTCGAGGTTAGTTTGGGTTCGTCAGATTGAACTAGATATCAGTGTATATTTGTGCAACTGCGTATAGCGTTTCCAGTTGGGTGATCGTTAGGACTGCTGGTCCAGATTATGGCTGTATTTGCCCCATCTTGAAGTCAGAGTAAAGTTTTTGTTTTGTAAGCACAAGCCATTGCACAATTTGGGTTTTGTGAGGCCTTCAGGTGACTTATATACATAATTCTTGAATATAATTTGTTAGTATAAATTAAGATGAGATGATGTTTTCTAATTATAAATTGAGGGTAATGTTTCAGAAATATTACATGAGAAAGAAAGATAAACCTGTTAAGCTAATCAAGAATTCACTTGATGTGTGTTGGCTTCATTGATTGAGGGCAGTTTTTGGAAATGTTTTTCAATGCTGCATGAGAAGAAAGATAAAGTTGTTAGACTAACTAAAGGTGATTGCGTAAATTTAAGAATTCACTTGATGTGCTGGGGCTTTACTGAAACTGCATTCGTTTCTAGAATCAAGTGGCACATTGAAATATTTCATGAGGATGTGTAACTTTTAGGTTTCACTTGGTGCTCTCTGGCTTTTCCCAGACTATGTAATTAGAACCAAACGCTTCTTCCTAGCAACCTCATCCATTGCCCGTGGTTTTTTATTGAAGGTCTCTCTGTGTTCATGTTTTTTATTCTGCGGATTTAGTGGCACATCTTTTTTCAGAAGATGTGCAAATTCCACCTCTCCTTTCAAAAGAGCATCCTAGAAATAAATGGGATGATGAAGATGTGGATGAAGATGATGTGAAAGAATCATGGGAGGATGAAGAAGAAGGAGCTCCGGTATGATTGATAATGTAATCTTGGTCTTGAATTATTTTATACTTCATCTATCACTTTCAAATTTCAACCAAAGTAACCTAAAATGTTGAATTTTATTATAGGACTGGGAACAACTGATAGGTCCCAGTCAAGAGCCAAATTTTAACAATGGTGTTGTTCTCTTTGGGCGAGAATTGACCGCAAGACAGTATAAAAACAATTGATTTTTATGATGTTTATTCCTTTCCTTGCCGTGCTTATAAATACATCAGCTCCCTATCCTCTTTATTCATCTACGGTTACATTGTTCAATTGCAGAGTAAATGGAAATACAATTGTAACTGATTAGTGACTGGTCCCTTAATACAACAGTAACTGCTGCCTTAATATTTGTCTTTAAACTCCTTTATTATCAGCTACCGTTACCCCTGTGTATGATCATGCTTGTCTTGTTGGTGCTCTTGCAATTCCTTCACCTGCACTTCCACCTCCATACTTGGGATTCGGCTTTGATGTTCTTCTTGACCTTCGTGGCTTATCAACAACACACACAGCTAGTTATGGAAAATGTTGACCTGGCATGTTTAATTTGCTTTAAATGTTCATCTTATTATTTTTTTTCTCTTGCTGTGACCGGGGAAAATTGTTATAAGAACTTTATTAATGAGGCGTCAAACTACAATCTTGTAGTATGCAGGTAGCTTTTATCAGAAAAGAAATGCTCGCAATTTATGATTCGGAAGGAGCTTTTATGCAATCTGGAAAAACATGTGCATATCTCTTGGAGCTTTCTATTTTGTTCAAGCGGAGTGGGAGCTTGGGAAGGGGTGGAAGGGAAGATTTTTGTGGGCAGGGTTCATTAAGTAAAGTATACAGAAATGTGATGCTGACATATGGGATGCATATGTATATTATACCTTAGCTTATATTATGCTCTTATAAACATTTTTATTTGAGCCCCACTGTTACCGAAATAGGAAGTGGCATGCTGCATTCCATGTTTATAGATGGTACTGGTGCTTGATCTGTAATTATCGTATTTCTTTATGCAATTGGATCAGGCACCAGTAGTGAAACCTCCTCCTGAAAAGGCCCCTAAGAAATCCACAGCAAAGACTACAGAAAAGAAGGGAAAAACTGTTGAAGTGGTAAAGGAAGAGAAACTAGATCCACTACCTGAGAAACTTCGCCAGCAAAGGTACTCAACATGCAGCTTTTTTCTCTGCTAATAGTTTGAAGTATGAACAATTCATAAGAATTCTATACATCACATCTAGCCTATGTGTCCTTGATCTGCTGTTTCATAATTGTTACATATGGCAATGACTTCTGATAAAATAATCCATGTACAATTTGATGTACCAAATTGGATTTAACTGAAGGGAAAAATTGTAGCGAAACTGGAATAGATGGAAACATATTATCCTGTTTCTCCTTTGCATGCTTCTTTGGGGAAATTAAAATACCTGTTCTGGAAACAGCCTAACAAGATTTTTAATATTTCTTGTAGGAAATGATTTCTAAATTAATCATAACTTTACTTATAAATGTTAATCAAAACATAAATGAAGCTTCTGGATGTGGGAATAAAAGTTTAAAACTGTTGTAATTTTAAGTCTTTTAATTTGTAATTTGTTGTTTCTGTTTGATTCAATTGTGTTTTACAGGTGTACTTGTTTTGTGTTTGGGAGTGAAGAAAAGAATTTAAGAAATTTAAGAAGCCGAGAGGCTGGTAAGCTTATATCTGTTATGCTTACCATATGTTTGATTTAATGTCTTTATATACTCTTAGGCTTAGAACATGTGTTTTACATTTTTAACAAACTCTAACTGAATTGTAACTATGGATGGCAGAAGCAGAGGCAACAACTCAGGATGGCAGAATAGATTGGCAGCATTACAGTTCTTGTTCGGCAGAATAGAATAAGCTCACAAAAGCTTCACATTCAACCAATCCAATCAACATCAATTTCAGAGAGAATGACTTCAAGCTATGGGAGCTATATCAAGTGGAAAGATACAAGGGAACAAAATTACACTCACAAGGATGTTATTGGCCCTCTTACATGGATTTCTGAAAATAGCTTGTAGACTGTTTCATTACATAAAAGATGCGAGATTTAAATAATATTTGAAAATTAACAAAATCAATTTCTTCCCATACATGCGATGCAAGAGAGAGTCCAATTGGTTGTAATCAGTCACGGTAAGAAGAATCACCGTGCAATTGACAGCCCTCATCACAATCCCCAATCCCGTCATTCCAATCATCTGCATACAAGGATTCTTGGATTGCTTTTCAGTGGATTTCAATGTCAGGGATGTGAGCTATCTTAGGCCAGTCCTCTCCTTCCTCTTTCTTGCACCTCTCCTCCAACTCTGGACAATTTTCGATTATCAACTGGCTGAGGTTACTGAGACTCTGTAACCCATCTGGCAATGACACCAAATTAGGGCAATCCTGAATCACCAAGGATGAAAGGGACGTGAGATAACCAATCTGATTTGGCAAAGAAGCTAGTCCATTGGAATCTCTTATAGTTAGAGATTGGAGAGAAGAGAGATGTTGGATACTCTCTGGCAATGAATTCAGCTCTGGACATCCATCGAGGAGCAAATCTTCAAGTGCTGTCAGATGTCGCACTCCCTCAGTTAAAGATGCAAGATTAGCACAACGGTCAATTGATAAGCGACGAAGAGAAGATAAGCCATAGAGCCCATTCATTGGTAGAGAATTTAATCTTCCACAAAGAACTATCTCTAAAACCTCCAAAGAAGTGAGGTTCTGAAGACATTCCTCTGGCAAGATTTCGAGTTCATCACAATCAGATATCTTCAAGCTTTTAAGAGCAGAAAGGTTATCAAATACCTTATTTGACAAAGACTGCAGATCTCTCAACTTAAAAATTTCTAAGCTTTCAAGGAGCGTATGATTTTGCAAAAACCCTTCTGGAAGCTCCCTCGCATTGGCAACATCTCCAATAGAGAGGGAGGTGATAGAAGTGAAATTACTAACTGACGTCAGTGAAGAAACATTCCCTCCCATGATGCGTAATTTTTTGACGGAGGGTATAAGTGGCATTTCGGTCAACAAAGGGCAGAGAAATACATCTAATTCTCGAAGGCGAGGAAAACGATATGCAACCCATTGCTCTAATCTCTCCATTCCACGAATACACAACTTCTCCAAAGACGGGAAAGAATTTTGCCCATCTCCACACACGTGGCTGTCAATACACTTCACACCATCCATTCCCTGTAATACAAGACTCTTGAGGAACTGCAGCTTCCCCAACGGTGGAAGCTGTTCACAATAGGGACATTCTGTTATCTCCATCCCCACTAGATTTGGTAGCATCAAGTTCAAGTTCATCATCCAATTACTTGGAAATTTTGAACCACAATATCCATTTAAGCTCAACTTCTTCAGATTTGGAGGAGGTTGAACCGCATCAAGTAACTCCTCCTCATTATTTGGTAGTGAACGCTTGCAAGGAATCCAGTGTCGTCCATTCCCATGCCAAGATAAAGTCAGTGATAGAAGATTTGTCTTCAACTTCAAATTGGCACTTCCGGCATCTGTTAAGTTCTTAACATTAACAAGATCCATGATTTTCAATTCACCAGCAAGATTGTTCAGCCTTTCCAGCTCCCCTATGTGACGACCCTCCTCCTTGCCCACAATGAACAGGCTAAGTTTTCGCAGGCACATCAATTGCCCCATTCCAAAAGGCATAAATCGAAGTGCATCACAACCCGTGATGTCAAGATAGACGAGACTTTTCATCTGCTTCATACCTTTCGGTAATTGGATGAGTTTCGTGCAATCTCTCAGATCTAGTGTCTGGAGGTTTTGGAGAGAGGTTATACCTTCAGGCAATTTTTGGATGGAGGAACTAGAGACATCTAGATACCTTAGATGTTTCAAATCACAAATTGACTTTGGCATTTTCTTCACGTATCCTCTTAAACTCAAGGCTCGATGTTTTGGAGTAGAAGAATACATATCAAGGCTCTTTACCCAGCACTTTTCAATCCATCTACAATCCACCGAAAGACATGTGCGCATTGAATGGACATTGAAAAGATTTTTTTCTGTAGAAGCTAGTCGGCTGTCGCTAAAATTTACATGACGAATGGTTTTAGGAACTTCTGACTCCACATGGCCTTCGATGTTATAGCATTCTTGTATTGCAATGGATTGTGCAAGATCATGCATAAGATCGTGCATTTTACATCTTACGTTGCCAAACCCATCATCCTGGACCTCTTGCAGAAATGACCTTCCCACCAGTTCATTGAATATCTCAATACCCTTGACGTGCAAATCCATTTGTCTTCTGCAACAAATGAAGCCATTTGCCATCCACAAAGCAACCAGCTCCTCCCTTCTCATCATGTGATCTTTTGGAAATATAGAGCAAAATGCAAAGCATTGCTTCAAATGTGGTGATAGATGAGTGTAACTCAGCCTCAAAGCAGGTAAAATCTCGCTTGCTTCTTCTCTTAGATCCCAAATCTCACTTTCCTTGGCAGCTATCCACTGATCTTCATCATCTTTTAGCCGCATTAGGTTCCCGAGTGCCTTTAAAGCTAAAGGAACACCACCACACTTCTTCACTATTGATACTCCAATGGCTTCCAGCTGTACGCACTCCTCTTTCCTTCTCATCCCCAATGCAAGTCGTTGAAACAGATCCCAAGAATCTTCTTCAGACAATCCCCTTATGTGATGGACAAAAGCTGTTGCCATTTTATGGGCAACCATCATAATACGCGTAGTTACTATTACAGCACTATCTTTAGCTCCACACCTTAATACCTCCTTCAATTTACTCCACCTATCACCACAATCATCCCACACATCATCCAGTACAAGCAAAAACTTTTTTCCAGTTAACTTCTTTTGGAGGCGTTGCTGCAAGGGATCCAATTCTTGAAGATCACAAGAGCCACCATCAATGGACTCCATAATGGCTCTTGTTAATTTTTTTATGTCAAAATCAGTAGATACACACACCCAGATCCTCAAATCGAATTGTTGTTTAACCCTTTCTTCATTGTAGACCAATTGAGCAAGTGTTGTTTTCCCGAGCCCCCCTATTCCGTATATAGCATAAATAGGGATGTCGCCAGCATCAGAGAGAAGGATGTTGACTAGTTCTTCCTTTTCCTTTCCTCTTCCGAGAATTTCTGATTCATTCACGAGTGAGCTGGTAAGCCGCCAATCGTAGGTATGATCAGCTGCTACGTCCCCAACTCTTAATGCCAAATCAAACTTGTTCTTGTCATTAGCTATGACATCCAATTTCTCTCTCATATTTTTCAATTTATGCGCCATTCTTGATCGAAAAACAAGTGGATTATGACTGATAGAAAAGAAGGATCTTAGCCAATTTTTGAGACCGCTTCGCTGTTGTTGCCACTGAGCTTCAATGGCAAACTCATCTAGCAAATCATCAACATCATAAGCTGCATCCTTGAGGTGTCTGAGCCACACCTTGATAGCCTCGTCCTTCCACTGCTTCACCTCTGCATCCTGGAGCACAACTTGAGTGGTTGTGAACGTGCGCCCGAGATGTTCAAGGTCAGTCTCTAGGCTCTTGGCAAGCGCAAGCTCTTGAAGAATTGAGGAATTCAAATTCCCCATGATTGTACTCGCGAGAGCAGAAATAATTGCATCAGCCATAGCTCGTTTAGCAATGGATATTGAGAAATAGAAAAGGTGAAAGGAAAACTAAAAGCAGGGGATGTGAAGAAGAAATGGGAAGTAAATATTGAGAAGACAGAGAGCAGTATGAGATGAAAAATGGTAAAACTTGATGTAGGAGAGTTGTCAAAGTTCTTGATCAATATATACTACTGTGGAGTTGAATCATGGAAGGAGAGTTGGGTCTTAGGCATTGAAAAGGTTGTTGGAGAGGGAGTAAAAGAGACAGATTGTCGGTTAGGTGTGGTTAGGAGAGATGGGTTGCCCTGACTAGAAGACATGGAAAAAGGTGAAAAGTGTATTGGCCCACCGCATGGGCTCCACACGGTGCGCAGGCTTGACTAGAGTAAATGAGTAACTCTCTCTCATCTTTTATTTCTAGCAAGGTACTCTTCCTTAGCTCCATCCTTCCAGTAAGGGGTGTCTTAGAAATTTTTTCAAAAATTTTGGAAATATTTTATTTTTTATTTTAAATTAATTATTTTGGATGTTTTTAGATAATTTTAATGTGCTGATATCAAAAATAATTTTTTAAAAATAAAAAAAACATTATTTTAATATATTTTTAAATAAAAAATATTTTTAAAAATAACCACAATTACACTCCTAAACAGTAACTCAGTAGCATGTGGAGCTAGAGATAAATTTGGGAGATGAAGATTTTATTGACACTAGGTGCGTTGGTAAATGGCTAGTCGTCTATGGAAAGCTGCAAAGACTGAAGAGTATTTTGCATCATCATATCAAGAATCCTTTTTTTTTTCTTTTTTCTCCTCCTGGTTTCTTGTTTTTTCTACCACAAAACATACACATTTTCTTCAAGCAAACAAGACTTCAAATGAAACTGAACTAGAACTAGCTGACCCTTCTTCTTCTTCTTTTTTTCCCTTCCCGGTCAACCACCTTTTTATATATATATATATCTATGGCTCCCCTCTCATTCATGATGATTATGAAACAAGACTCAAGGAACTAAATAAAAGAACAAAAAAGAAAAGAAACGACAACCATGGTATATAGAAAAAAGTTTATGCATGATCAGCAATGTTCTTTCCCTTGCCAGTCTGGTCTACCTAATGTGAACTCCAAGCTGGGGTTCTTGCAATCCATATTAGCTTTTTCAGCTGAGTCGAATTGCATTCCTGCAGTATTGATTAAGACATGTTCACGTTACCTCAAATATGTGAATAAAACTCTTAATTATCCCTTCTGCTAGATTATTTCTTGCAATTTCGATCTACTCAAATTTTTTAAAAAAATTAGACTTTGGATGATACCTCCATTTGCTGTCCAGATCTTTGTTGTGGCTGGAATGTTCCTTGTCTGTGCCCATCCATGTCGTTGGAGTTTGCCTGGGGCCATGCTTCTCTACCACTGAAACAGTAACATAAGTTTTAATTAGCTTGAATTTATATTGACATGGTGCAACAATATTAATATTTGTAAACCAATGCATATAATTATTTAGATGAGTAAAGCTGCTAGACCATGTTTTATAGTTGAATCAGCCGAAGCTTATTCAATTAACTGGAACGGTGACATTGTCTCTTATTTCAAAGCTAATTAAGAGCAACTCAACTTTCATTTTCACTAACCTACAGACGTCAATTTGTTTCATTTTCCCTTGTACCTATATATACAAGGCATGTCATTTCAACGAATGCTATGAAGTGTTTAAGAACAGCCTGAAAAGGATGTTCCAGGCAGCAGGGAGAAAGATGTGTGTGATGGAAATGTTCTTAAGTGCTATGACATTTGAGGGAATATCAACACAGATAGTGTTAGTTGCTTTAATGGCAGCTGAAAATCATTTATTTATGCAGTGACTGCACCCAAAACCTAAATTAAACTCCAGCGGAGAATCATGTCAAAGTGAAGATCCCAGTTGGTTCACATCTCTATTTAAATAAACTTTTCCAGCCGAAGAACACCCTTACTGATAAAACCCACGAAAGAAAGCAACACCCAATTAAAAATAAATTAATCTACATGCTATTTAGTGGAAGTAGGTATGAATTATAATTAAGTACTAATTGATGAAACAAAGTACAACATTGGCATTTTTAATTTGAGAAAAGGAGAGAACAAAATAAGTCAGGATGGGAACTGATCATCTTTTTGGTGTTACATGCAGCGTGTTCTCGTGAAAGTTTGAGATTTACATAGCAGGTTTCGAGTTCGAATTAGGACGTATATTTTTTGTAAAAATATAGGACAACTAGAGTTTTATTTACTCATCTGAACCTATAAAATACATTTTCCAGAAATATAGTTTCATCGAATCAAAAAAAAAAAAGTTATCGTGGAGGGAATAAGAACCATTCTGTGGGAATTTCACAGCAACATGATAATATATTGTTGTTCTAAAAAGAAAAAGAAAAAAGAAAAAGTGTACGTATATTGCTGTGGGAATTGCTTTCTTTCTTGTCAGAACCAGCTGAGTGTAAGAATCAGCTGAGTTTAAAGCTACAAATCTCATGTCAGCAAGAAAATCTTCTAAAACATAAAAGATCGAAGAAGAACATTATATGTATAATACAGTACTATAATATAGAAAGCAAAAGCTGTCCGCCTACATGCAAGAGAAGAACTCTTTTTATTCCTCAAAAAACTGGCGTGAACGTGGGTGGGTTTTGGATTTCTAAGTTGATCAAGTACAACGGTAATTGAGAAAACCTTGCAAGGGGTTATACGATGCTAATTACAAAAATTGGATTAAATCTCATCCGTAGAAGCTAACATTATTTATTAGGCAGTACTTTACAGTAAGTTTCACTGTTTTCGTTGCTGTTGAGTGTTGCGAGCAAAGAACTGGTGTTGTTTGATATTTAGAAATTTGTTATTTCTCCATGTATGCTCGCAATGGTAATATGCAATTAGATGGAAGACATTCAAATATCAGCAAAGAAATTAAAAACTATCACAAGTTCATGTGATTCACAAGTTCCTTACATAGCATTGTAGTAGTTTTTATTTTAATTGGACGGTAAAAAATCAAAATAATATGAATCAAAAATAAATTAAAAAATATCACACCGCCATGTAAAAAAAATGGAGCATGGAATTGGATAAAAAATAGATAAAAAAATGGATTGAGTAAATAAACATGAGAGAACATAATAGGAAAAAATTAATTACATGAAAATAGCTAAAATATAAAATTGTAAACGAGAGAATGAGATTGAAAATCATGATAAAAAAATAAATAAAGGGAAACTATTTTTGTTTTACTGGAGAGTTTAATTGAAAAGAAAAATAACTCAAACAAAATAAAAAATAGATAAAAAACGAAGATTTTTTCTAATAATAATAAATATCATCCTATTTACAACACAAGGTTAAGGTGGTCTCGTTCTTGCAATTCACCAAAGAAAGGAAAGGAAACACCAAAAGAAAGTACGTGGGGGAAGAAAATTATAATGAAATATTTCTTCCCATGCATGCGATGCCAGAGAGTCTAATTGGTTGTAATCAGTCACGATAAGAAGAATCACCGTGTAATTGACAACCCTCATCACAATCCCCACTGCCCCGTCAGCCATAGCTTGTTTAGGAATGGATGTTGAGGAATAGAAAAGGTGAAAGGAAAACTAAAAGCAGGGGATGTGAGCAAGAAATGGGAAAGTAAATATTGACAAGACAGAGAACAATTGATCTTTGGAATAAAGTAATCTACTCTTAGTCATTTTCTGGAGTAGATTATGCTTTTGCAATAAAGAATATTCTTCGGAATAGAAAAGGAGAAAGGAAAACTAAAAGCAGGGGATGTGAGCAAGAAATGAAAAGTAAATATTGACAAGACAGAGAACAATTGATCTTTGGAATAAAGTAATCTACTCTTAGTCATCTTCTGGAGTAGATTATGCTTTTGTAATAAAGAATATTCTTTGGAATAGAAATGGTGAAAGGAAAACTAAAAGCAGGGGATGTGAGCAAGAAATGAAAAGTATGAGATGAGGAACGGAAAAGGTGAAATGTGTATTGGCCTGCCACTTGGGTTCCACACGGTGCGAAGGCTTGACTAGGACATGGAGTGAAGAACATCAAAATATGAAAAAAAACATAATATGAGTTTTGATCTTATTCAAACCAAACCTTGCAAACTATATCATGTTAATAGGATAATCTAATAAAAGACAAAAACAAAACAAATAAATATAAAGACCAATTTTTTAATAAAAAAAATATCAAACCCTATTCGGTTTCTAGTTTTGTTTAGTTCTTCTATCCGTTTGAATTTGATTGGTGTAGTGTGGTTTTCAGGTTTGAAAGATACTGTGATAACTTCTAGTTGCTGGATCCAAATTAATGTTTCAGAAATATTTCCCCATGGTACATGAGAAAGAAAGATAAACCTGTTAAACTAATCAAGAATTCACTTGATGTGTTTTTGCTTCATATACAAACTTCAAAGATAAGATGACTTGATGTTTGTCTGTTATAGAGTGAGGGCAGTTTTTTTGAAATGTTTTTCAAAGCTACATGAGAAGAAAGATAAAGCTGTTAGACTAACAAAAGGTGATTGTGTAAATTTATTAATGGAATGTTGATCTGGCATGTTTAATTTGCCTTAAATGTTCATCTTATTTTTCTTTTCTCTTGGTGTGACCGGGGAAAATTGTTATAAGAACTTTATTAATGAGGCGTCAAACTACAATCTTGTAGTATGCAGGTAGCTTTTATCAGAAAAGAAATGCTCGCAATTTATGATTCGGAAGGAGCTTTTATGCAATCTGGAAAAACATGTGCGTATCTCTTGGAGCTTTCTATTTTGTTCAAGCGGAGTGGGAGCTTGGGAAGGGGTGGAAGGGAAGATTTTTGTGGGCAGGGTTCATTAAGTAAAGTGTACAGAAATGTGATGCTGACATATGGGATGCATATGTATATTATACCTTAGCTTATATTATGCTCTTATCAACATTTTTATTTGAGCCCCACTGTTACCGAAATAGGAAGTGGCATGCTGCATTCCATGTTTATAGATGGTGGTGCTTGATCTGTAATTATCGTATTTCTTTTTGCAATTGGATCAGGCACCAGTAGTGAAACCTCCTCCTGAAAAGGCTCCTAAGAAATCCACAGCAAAGACTACAGAAAAGAAGGGAAAAACTGTTGAAGTGGTAAAGGAAGAGAAACTAGATCCACTAGCTGAGAAACTTCGCCAGCAAAGGTACTCAATATGCAGCTTTTTTCTCTGCTAATAGTTTGAAGTATGAACAATTCATAAGAATTCTATACATCGCATCTAGCCTATGTGTCCTTGATTTGCTGTTTCATAATTGCTACATATGGCAATGACTTCTGAAAACTAATCCATGTACAATTTGATAATTTTTTTCCACTTGTACCAAAGTGGATGTAACTGAAGGGAAAAAATGTAGCGAAACTGGAATAGATGGAAGAGGAATTGAAGTTGAGGATTTGCTAGGAAACATGTTATCCTGTTTCTCCTTTTCATGCTTCTTTCCTTCTTTTTGGGAAATTAAAATACCCGTTCGGGAAATAGCCTAACAAGATTTTTATGGAAAGGTTATTAATATTTCTTGTAGGAATGATTTAACTTTACTTATAAATGTTAATCAAAACATAAATGAAGCTTCTGGATGTGGGAATAAAAGTTTAAAACTCCATTGTCATGCTACTCCATGAGTGAACTACCTAGCTCCTTCTGAGGGAAACATGTTAGATATTCTGCTGCAAATTAGAGACTTGATCTGAAGAAAATCTCCTTTTCCTTATGGTTGAGCTATTTTTGAGCTAAAAATTCGCGAGGAAAGCATGGTGTAAGCAACTTCTTTCAGAAAGATGGGATAGAATAAGCTATAAGATGAAAATGGCCGTATATTATCAACACCGCGAGATTTTATAGGTCCTTGGACTATAAAATCAAGAAAAGAGAAGCACAATCTAACCATCAACATTAATAAAAGTGCATTGCTCTAGAAGAAATTCAAACCGTAATAAACCACCATAGAGTTTATTTTAGATAAAGATAAAGCCGTGTCACAAGTTGAGATATGATCAGCATTACATCATAAGAAAAATCTTTTTAACCCATCTACTGGAAATCTGGATTTCCATAAAAGTGATTGAAAATAGGCCTTACACTGCTCAACACAATGCAGAATTATAAGGCAACCAAACAAAAGCAACAACATCACTTGCTGCCTCAAATACAAAGGGAAACAAATTGAAAGATGTCCACCCTAATGACACAAATCTTTCTATTGTTCCTTGGAAAGACTGCTAAAAACAATATTTCATATGAGGGGTTGGTTGAGGTTCCCATGGTTTCCGAAAGATGGTGGTTTCTGCACCATGGAAGTCACAACATATGGATCCATGTTTGAAGCATGCCTACTGTCCTCAAAACACCCCTTTACTTCTTTCTGCATGTCGCGGCCAACACAAAAGGAAGCCCTGCGATTAGCAATACCCTGTCAATCGCACAGATGTTATGAAATTAATGTAAGACATCTTTCTATGTGTCGTAGAAAGGAAATTGTTTCTTTTCCTCTGCTCTTTCCCAAATCCATAGGCTGAAATGTGTTCTTTATGCCTCAGACCAAGCTTTTCAATTGCTTTCCTGATGAGTTCCTAGCCCACTTCATTTCTCATAGACTTAGTATTGGAAATTTGAAGAATTTTCAAGAAGAGGGAGGAATAAAGAAGCAAGCAAGTCAAGTGTCAATCAATGACGCAAAATTGTACCTGTCAATTGTGTGCGCCCCCACTCCTTTCCAATCTCCTTGACCAAACAGAAGTCCAATTTCTTGGGAGTTCAAACAATAAAAGTATGGAAAACACGCACACTTGCAGCATCCAACAAGGTACACTAAAGTAAAAATTGACATGAGGTGGCTTAGGATCAAATAAAAGTAAGACTCCAGCAACCTCAGTAATCCTCTGTTAACATAAATACAGGCATTTGAGAAAACAATAGAAATTGGAATAGTTGGTCTCGGTATACATTAAAACTACCTCCAATAATTCATTTCCGATTGAAGGTCCAACTTGAAATTCCCACTACATGAAAATGAAAATGGTTTAATGTTGCAAAACAGAACAAGATCAGAATGGTTCTGCACTAGAATAGTACGATCAAAATGCTAGAATGGAAATGCAAGCTCTTTTATTTTAATTGACGGCATCATCTCTAACGATACAAATAGTGTTGATGCCTGCATACAGGCATGCCTTGTAATGTACATCCATGAAGGCTTTGTCAACACCAACACCATAGTAGTATGGTCACTAGGAGTCAGGATAGCCACCAATAGACCAAACAAGAGGCCAATTAACATCCGTTTTGTAATAAGTTGTATTCTTCCTCAAAGCCATACTGGTAAATCATAATTGCAAAATCACTTGGTTGTTGTTTCATACGGAAAAAAAAGAGAAAAGAAGAGGAAGCAGAGGCAACAACATCAGGATGGCTCACAAAAGCTTCACATATAACCAATCCAATCAACATCAATTTCAGAGAGAATGACTTCAAGCTATGGGAGCTATATCAAGTGGAAAGATACAAGGGAACAAAATTACACTCACAAGGATGTTACTGGCCCTCCTACATGGATTTCTGAAAATAGCTTGTAGACTGTTTCAGTACAAAGAAGTAGTAAATGTTCAAGTGGTCTCGTTCTTGCAACTCACCAAAAAAAAAAAAAAAAAAAAGGAAAGGAAACATAAAATAAAAGTACGTGGGGGGAAGAAAATTACAATGAAATATTTCTTCCCATAGATGCGATGCCAGAGAGCCCAATGGTTGTAATCATTCACGGTAAGAAGAATCACCGTGTAAATGACAACCCTCAACACAATCCCCATTGTCCCATCATCAATAGGGAATCGATAAGCGACGAAGAGAAGTGACGTCAGAGCCCATTCATTTGCAGAGAATTTAATCTTCCACAACCAGCTATCCTTATATGCTTCAAAGAAGTGAGGTTCCGAAGACGTTCCAGTGGCAAGCTTTTAAGTGAATCACAACCAACTATCGACAAGCTTTTAAGAGCAGAAAGGTTATCAAAAAACTTATTTGACAAAGCCTGCAGATCTCTCATCGTATAAATTTTTAAGTTTTCAAGGACTGTATGATTTTCCAAAAGCCCTTCGGGAAGCTCCTTCACATTGGCAACATCTTCAATAGAAAGGGAGGTGAGAGAAGTGAGATTGCTCACTGACATCAGCGACGAAACATTCACTCCCTGGATGTCTAATTTTTTGACGGAAGGTATAGATGGTATTTTCTTCAACACAGGGCAATCAACTATGTTCAATTCTCGAAGGCGAGGAAAAGTACACGCTGCCCATTCCTCTAATCTGTTCATTGAATCAAAAATCAGCGTCTCCAGAGATGGGAATGGATTTTGGCCATCTCCATACACGTGGCTGTCAATACACTTCACACCATCCATTCCATGTAATTCAAGATTCTTGAGGAACTGCAGCTTCCCAAACGGTGGTAGTTGTTCACAGTTGGGACACGCTGTTATCTCCATCACCACTAGATTTGGTAGCGTCAAGTTCAAGTTCATCATCCAATTACTTGGAAATTTTGAACCACAATATCCAAATAACCTCAACTTCTTCAGATTTGAAGGAGGTTGAAGCTCACCAAGAACCTCCTTCTCATTATTTGGTATGTCAGGTCGTCCATTCCCTTCCCAAGATAAAGTCAGTGATAGAAGAGCTGTCTTCGACGTCAAATCGGCACTTATGGCATCTGTTAAGTTCTTGACATTATCAAGATCTGTGATGCTCAATTCACCAGTGAGATTATTCAGCCCTTCTAGCTCCCGTATGTGACGACCCTCCTCCTTACCCACAATGAACACGGTAAGTTTTTGCAGGGACATCAATTGCCCCATTCCAGAAGGCATAAATCGCAGTGCATTACAACCCGTGATGTCAAGATAGACGAGACTTTTCATCAGCTTCATACCTTTTGGTAATTGGATGAGTCTGTAGCAATCTCTTAGATCTAGTGTCTGGAGGTTTTGGAGAGAGGTTATACCTTCAGGCAATTTTTGGATGGAGGAATAGGACACATCTAGATACCTTAGATGTTTCAAATCACAAATTGACTTTGGCAATTTCTCCACCCCTCTTAAACTCAAGGCTCGATGTTTTGGACTAGAAGAATACATATTTAGGCTCTTTCCCCAGCGCTTTTCAATCCATCTACGATCCACCGAAAGACATGTGCGCATTGAATGGACATTGAAAAGATTTTTTTCTGTAGAAGCTAGTCCGCTGTATCTAAATTTTACATGACGAATGGTTTTAAGAACTTCGGACTCCACATGGCCTTTGATGTTATAGCATTCTTGTACTGCAATGGATTGTGCAAGATCATGCATAAGATTATTCATTTTACATGTTACGTTGCCAATCCCATCATCCTGGACCTCTTGCAGAAATGACCTTCCCACCAATTCATTGAATATATGAATACCCTCGTCGTGCCTATCCATTTCTCTTCTGCAACAAATAAAGCTATTTGCCATCCACAAAGCAACCAGCTCCTCCCTTCTCATCTTGTGATCTTTTGGAAATATAGCACAAAATGCAAAGCATTGCTTCAAATGTGGTGAGAGATTAGTGTAACTCAACCTCAAAGCAGGTAAAATCCCGCTTGCTTCTTCTCTTAGATCCCAAATCTCACTTTCGTTGACTGCTATCCATTGATCTTCAGTATCTTTTAGCCGCATTAGGTTCCCGAGTGCCTTTATAGCTAAAGGAACACCACCACACTTCTTCACTATTGATTTTCCAATGGCTTCCAGTTGTACCCTCTCCTCTTTCCTTCTCGTCCCAATTGCAAGCCATTGAAACAATGCCCAAGAATCTTCTTCAGACAATCTTCCCATGTGATGGACAAAAGTTGTTGCCATTATACGGGCAACCCTCTCAATACGGGTAGTTACTATTACAGCACTATCTGTAGCTCCACACCTTAATACCTCCTTCAATTTATCCCACCTATCAATATTATCTTCCCACACATCATCCAGTACAAGCAAAAACTTCTTTCCAGTTAACTTCTGTTGGAGGAGTTGTTGCAAGGGATCCCATCCATGGTTTTCACATGGGGCACCATCAATGGACTCTATGATCGCTCTTGTTAATCCTTTTAAGTCGAAATCAGTAGACACACACACCCAGATCCTCAAATCGAATTGTTGTTTAACCCTTTCTTCATTGTAGACTAATTGAGCAAGTGTTGTTTTCCCGAGGCCCCCCATTCCCCAAATAGCATAAATAGAGAGATCCTCTGCATTAGTGACCAAGATGTCGATTAGTTCGTGTTTCTCCTTTTCTCTTCCGAAAATTTCTGATTCATTCACGAGTGAGCTGGTAAACCGCCATTCATAGGTATGATCAGTTGCTCTGTCCCCAACTCCTGATGCCAAAGCGAATTTGTTTTTGTCATTAGCTAAGGCATCCATTCTTGATCGATTAGTGTAACTCAACCTCATAGCAGGTAAAATCTCGCTTGGTTCTTCTCCTGGACCCCAAATCTCACTTTCCATGACATCTATCCACTCATCTTCGCCATCTTTTAGCCGCATTAGGTTCCCGAGTGCCTTTATAGCTAAAGGAACACCACCACACTTCTTCACTATTGATGCTCCAATGGCTTCCAGCTGTACCCACTCCTCTTTCCTTCTCATCCCAATTGCAAGTCGTTGAAACAATTCCCAAGAATCTTTTTCAGACAATCTCCCCATGTTCTTGATAAAAGTTGCTTCCATTCTAAGAGCAATGCTCTCTTCACGGGTAGTTACTATTACAGCACTACCTTTAGCTCCACTCCGTAAGACCTCCTTCAATTTAGTCCACCTATCACCCCAATCATCCCACACATCATCCAGTACAAGCAAAAACTTCTTTCCAGCTAACTTCTGTAGGAGGTGTTGTTGCAAGGGATCCAATCCTTGAATTTCACATGGGGCAACATCAATGGACTCTATGATCGCTCTTGTTAATCCTCTTAAGTCGAAATTAGTAGACACACATACCCAGATCCTCAAATCGAATTGTTGTTTAACTCTTTCTTCATTGTAGACTAATTGAGCAAGTGTTGTTTTCCCGAGGCCCCCCATTCCCCAAATAGCATAAATAGAGAGATCCTCTGCATTAGTGACCAAGATGTCGAGTAGTTCGTGTTTCTCCTTTTCTCTTCCGAAAATTTCTGATTCATTCACGAGTGAGCTGGTAAACTGCCATTCATAGGTATGATCAGTTGCTCTGTCCCCAACTCCTGATGCCAAAGCGAACTGGTTTTTGTCATTAGCTAAGGCATCCATTCTTGATCGATTAGTGTAACTCAACCTCATAGCAGGTAAAATCTCGCTTGGTTCTTCTCCTGGACCCCAAATCTCACTTTCCATGACATCTATCCACTCATCTTCGCCATCTTTTAGCCGCATTAGGTTCCCGAGTGCCTTTATAGCTAAAGGAACACCACCACACTTCTTCACTATTGATGCTCCAATGGCTTCCAGCTGTACCCACTCCTCTTTCCTTCTCATCCCAATTGCAAGTCGTTGAAACAATTCCCAAGAATCTTTTTCAGACAATCTCCCCATGTTCTTGATAAAAGTTGCTTCCATTCTACGAGCAACGCTCTCTTCACGGGTAGTTACTATTACAGCACTACCTTTAGCTCCACGCCTTAATACCTCCTTCAATTTACTCCACCTATCAGTATTATCTTCCCACACATCATCCAGTACAAGCAAAAACTTCTTTCCAGCTAACTTCTGTAGGAGGTGTTGTTGCAAGGGATCCAATCCTTGAATTTCACATGGGGCACCATCAATGGACTCTATGATCGCTCTTGTTAATCCTCTTAAATCGAAATCAGTAAACACACACACCCAGATCCTCAAATCGAATTGTTCTTTAACCCTTTCTTCATTGTAGACTAATTGAGCAAGTGTTGTTTTCCCGAGGCCCTGCATTCCCCAAATAGCATAAATAGAGAAATCTTCTTCATTAGTGACCAGGATGTCGAGTAGTTCGTGTTTCTCCTTTTCTCTTCCGACAATCTCTGATTCATTCACGAGTGAGCTGGTAAACCGCCCATCGTAGGTATCAGCTGCTATGTCCCCAACACTTGCTGTTAAATTGAACTTGTATTTCTCATCGGCTATGTCATCCAGTTTTTCTCTCACATTTTTCAACTTACACGCCATTTTCAATCGAAAAACCAGTGGATTATGACCAAGAGAAAAGAAGGATCTAAGTCCGTTTTTGAGACCTCTTCGCTGTTGTTGCCACTGAGCTTCAATTGAAAACTCATCCAGTACATCATCAACAGCATAAGCTGCATCCTTGAGGTCGCTGAGCCACACCTTGATAGCCTCCTCCTTCCACTGGTTTACCTCTGCATCCTGGAGCACAGCTTGAATGGTTCTGAACGTGCGCTTGAGATTTTCAAGGTCGGTCGTTAGGCCCCAAGCAGTTCCAAGCTCCTGAAGAATTGAGGAACTCAAGTTCCCAATGATTGTACTCGCGAGAGCAGAAACAATTGCATCAGCCATAGCTTGTTTAGCAATGGATGTTGAGAAATAGAAAAGGTGAAAGGAAAATTAAAAGCAGGGGATGCAAGAAATGGGAGGTAAATATTGAGAAAACAGAGAGCAGAATAAGATGAGAAATGGAGGTTGCAGTGTCAGCTAGTTCTCGATCAATATTTACTACTGTGGAGTTGAATCATGGAAGGAGAGTTGGGTCTATGTTAGTAAAAGAGAGAGACTTGGTGGTTAGAAGAGATGGGTGTCTTCGGGTTGAAAAGGAGAGGGAAAGAAGGTGATGGTCTGGTCAAAAGTGATCGTCGGTGGCCTCATTGGCTTAAATTAAAACCGCATTGGCCCACTGCATGGGCTCCACACGGTGCGCAGGCTTGAGTTGCTATATTTTAAGCTCTTCTCTCCGGTAAGTAAACGTGTATTTCTCTCTCATTAACTATGAGAACGTGCATTCACGGTGGCATGCAACCCTATGTTTGATCCACTACGTGAGGCAACCAACACGGGTATCAAGGTGCTGACCTTTGATCTTGGCTCTATTGCTTCCCCATTAAAAATTCACACCAATGTATCTCTCTTTCTTTCCCTGTCCTCTGTTTATTTGATGCTGTTGTTTCAGTTGTTATTTGGTGCACTGTGATTTTGTGTGTATTTGATTGTCTTTTGTATCATCACTCCACATAATGCAAAAGATAGTTCTGTTAGTACCTGTTTGCTATTGTGGTTGAGTCAGAATTAGGTATGTAGGTGTTTGTTCAAAACCATGGTTTTGAAAACTAAATAAAATTAAAAACCTTGGGTTTGGTAAAGCTGAAATTTGATGCCATGGTTTTAGATGCTAACCATGGTTTTGAAAACTCAATCCCTGTCAGCCTTGGGCAAGTAAAGTTTCAAAAGTTGATGACTTATTCAAGAGTTTGATAGAACTGGGAACAACGAATTTGCTGATTGACAGTTTTATGAACAATTCCATGTAATCTTTAACGATTGTGACTCTGTTGGGGATGAATGAGTAGCTTGGAAGCTAGTCTTACAAAAGTTTTGTTCTTATTTTCCCATCTAGAGCTTCTGGGTGTACAAGGGGGTCCTCAGCTGCTCCAGTTCTGAATTGTGCCGGTCCATTTTACCCATATTTGATTTATCATTATTTGACTGTTCAAGCTTGACTCGATGCAAATATTGTGTTTCAAAAATAGCTTTGTATATGACATTGCATATTGTGAATCAGTGAACGTGATTATACTTTTGGTGGTCCAATGTATTTTTCTTAATGGATGATGAATACATATCTGTTCCCATTGTTAAAAGTGGGGAGCAGAGATTTTGCAATTGAAACGTAAAATGTAAAATGTTAGAAAAAACATATTCAGATGAATTTTGCTAATGCTAGAAATTCATGATTGCCAGAAAATATAAAATGTCATATACACTGCAGTTATTCTGATGATGTAGGTAGCGGTGGCAATTCTATTATCATCCTGATGATCTAAAATTTAATTTAGATTAGGTTTAAATTAAATAAAAAATATATATATATATATAATAGGAAGAAGATGTTAAGGATGGACAATTCATATGAATTCTATACATCACATCTAGCCTTTGTGTCCGTGATTTGCTGTTTCATAATTGCTACATATGGCAATGACTTCTGATAAAATAATCCATGTACAATTTGATAATTTTTTTCCAGATGCACCAAATTGGATTTAACTGAAGGGAAAAAATGTAGCGAAACTGGAATAGATGGAAGAGGAATTGAAGTTGAGGATTTGCTAGGAAACATATTATCCTGTTTCTCCTTTTCATGCTTCTTTCCTTCTTTTTGGGAAATTAAAATACCTGTTCTGGAAACAGCATAACAAGATTTTTATGGGAAAGTTATTAATATTTCTTGTTGGAAATGATTTCTAAATTAATCATAACTTTACTTATAAATGTTAATCAAAACATAAATGAAGCTTCTGGATGTGGGAATAAAAGTTTAAAACTCCATTGTCATGCTACTCCATGAATGAACATGTTAGATCTTCTGCTGCAAACTAGGGACTTCAAATTGTATATGTTTATGATTTTGCAATGGGAATACAATATAGTAAGCTTTTATGGTGATAGAGTATATTCAATTGTTCATGTTTCTCTGAGCATTTCTACAACTTTAATGTGAGGAATGTCAGTACTAAGCTATTGCTACTGTTTCTTTTCTATACGATTTTCACCTTCCTTGAGTTGCCTCTTTCAATTGTTCTGTACGAAGGGTTGCCTGGCTATGGCTTTTTGCTGCCTTACAAATATATGAAAAAAAAAAAGAATTTTCTGGGCGCCTAACCGTTTAGATAATGACTTTTTTTTTTTTATAGTATGATTTCTTAACAAAACCTGTTTCAACGAATAGTTTCCTTGAGGTTTTGTTCTGATTATGTTGGGTTTGGTAAAATGCTGTTTGGCAGAATGATTTGAATCATGCTGATTTGTATCTCTATGTGCTGAAACTTTTCGGGCAATTTAGTTGCGAAACTTGTGAAATTTTGCAGTAGGCATGTTTTGTTTTGACTTGTTTCAATTTATAGGTTTTTTGTTTGCCTTTTCCTTTAAGCAATGTTTTCTTAAAGATTCACTGAATTATAGGCTGGTAGAAGAAGCTGATCTCAGATCCACTACAGAACTGTTTGCTGAGAAAGGTGATGAGAAATCACAGGATAGTTTCGTACCAAAATCTGAAAGTGAATTCTTGGAATATGCAGAACTTATTTCTCATAAGCTTCGCTCATTTGAGGTGTGTTGACTTAGCTCTTGTATTTCTCTAATGCAGAAATGTTACCATTATATCGGTTTACTTAAAGCGATAATGAGACTGTCCATGACTGCCATGAAAGCTGCAGATGCAAGTTAAAATGTGATCCGCAGTACATCATAAGGCTAGGAGCCAGGATAACCACCAATAGAACAAACAGAGAGAATTGACAATTAACATCCGTTTTGTAATAAGGTGTATTCTTGCTCAAAGCCATACCTGTTTTTTTATTAGAGTACTGGTAAATCATAATTGCAAAATCACTTAGCTGTTGTCGCTTACGAAAAAAAAAAACAGAAAGAATGAAGAGAAGAAGCAGAGGCAACAACATCAGGATGGCTCACAAAAGCTTCACTTATAACCAATCCAATCAACTTCAATTTCAGAGAGAATGACTTCAAGCTATGGGAGCTATATCAAGTGGAAAGATACAAGGGATCATAATTACCAATCGAAAGATATAGCCAATATCTCGTGCACTGCCACTTTCCACACTCACCATAATCACCAAGCAGAGAAGGATCAAATAGCTATCTTGTCTGCTCTGAAAGTCATCATCTTTCTGTGTTGTGATGCCTCCAAGTAATGCTTTGTGTTTTTGCTGTGTTTTCATGGACACCCACTTTCGGTCTATATCTTTCTGGGTTTTCCTTACACCTCAAAATCTGTATGTCATTAAGAGGATTCAACAACGTCAGGATGGCTGAATAACTTAGCAGCATTACATCTCTTATTTGTCAAAATAGTCTCATCTGGAGTTTAAGCTTCACATATGACTATTCCAGTAAACATCAACATTGGAAAGAATGACTTCAAGCTGTGGTGGCTACATCAAGTGGAAAGATTAAAGGGAACGAAAGAGCTATGACAAGGATGTTATTGCCAATCTTATATAGATCTCTGAAAATAGATTGTGGACTGAAGATCCTTGAAGGGATGAAATTACACCGAAGAAGACTGGGTAGCCGAATGATTAGCACAGTTATCCTCGAACAAGATCAGAATGGCTTTACACAAGAATTGTAAGGTCAAAATGGTAGAATGGAAATGCTAGTTCTTTTATTTGGCCTCCCCTGGCATCACTTCTCCAATGATGCAACTGGTGCTGATGTCTGCATACAGGCATGCCTTGTAATGTACATCCATAATGTAGCGGCCATAGGCTTTGTCAACACCAACACCATAGACCAAACAAAAGGCAAAATTAACATCCGTTTTGTAAATCATAATTGCAAAATCACTTAATTGTTGTCTCATACGGAAAAGAAGAAGAAGAAGAAGAAGCAACAACTCAGGACATTTCTTGTTTGGCAGAATAGGCTCACAAAAGCTTCACATTCAACCAATCCAATCAACATCAATTTCAGAGAGAATGACTTCAAGCTATGGGAGCTATATCAAGTGGAAAGATACAAGGGAACAAAATTACACTCACAAGGATGTTATTGGCCCTCCTACATGGATTTCTGAAAATAGCTTGTAGACTGTTTCATTACATAAAACATGCGTGAATTAAATAATATTTGAAAATTAACAAAAAGAAATAACATTACAAGATGAAATATTAGAAACAAATCATTTCACTTTCTCTTCCAAGAGTCTGGCCTTGGTAATAGTAACTCAAGGTTCAAGTGGTCTCGTTCTTGCAATTTACCAACAAAAAAAAGAAAGAAAAGGAAAGGAAACACCAAAAGAAAGTACGTGGGGGAAGAAAATTACAATGAAATATTTCTTCCCATACATGCGATGCCAGAGAGTCCAATTGGTTGTAATTAGTCACGGTAAGAAGAATCACCTTGTCACGGGAAACCAAATATTTAAAAAACAAGGAAAGTTTGAAATACACTCTAGGCCGACTCGTGTCCAAGTGGTGGATGTCTATCTTCGTGATCGTGAGACAATTTGAAGAGAGTTGCGTCGGAATCTTCAGCTGGTACAACAACATATGAAAGCCCATGCCAACCAATACCGTAGGAAAGTCACTTTCGAGGTCGGTGAGTATGTTTATCTGTGTCTCCATCCCTATTGCCAACAATTTGTGGTCAAGAGGCAGTCTCCGAAACTTGCACCTCGTTTTTTTGGGCCCTTTAAGATATTGGGCAAGGTGGGTGTCGTTGCCTATCGTTTAGCCCTTCCGCCACTAGCACAGATACAATGTGGTCCACGTCAATAAATTGAAGCGTTACTTTGGTCCTGTACCTGACCACTTCACTCCTCTACTTCCAGTCATAGATGATTTAACCATTCTACCTCAACCAGAAGCAGTTTTGGATCAGCGGGTAGTACAGAAGGGAAGATATCGACCAAAACAAGAAGTTTTAATTTAGTGGGCAGGGGGATCAGTTGAGGATGCCACATGGGAGAATGCGTGGCGCTTTTCCAAGCAATACCCACACTTCATCTGACGCAGAACGGAAGTAATAAAGATGATTTACCAACGTAAATCACAAACAAAGAAACACTACTGTGAAGAAAAACCCATATTATGTGCCTCATCAACTGTCCAGATTACCTGTAAACCAATTCTCTCTTTAATAGATGATTTTAATCCTCCCAAATATCTAGAGACCTGCTGTGCTTCTGATTCATTTAAGTTATTACGAACTGAAAGTCTAGACCATTCTTCTGTGTAGTCTGCCACGGTTCTACCCCCTTGCACGCAATTCTGCAGACTTTGAAAAATAAATTGCTCATAGTCAGGAGGCAAGAATCTGCCCATCATGAGCTGCTTCATTCTCCTCCAAGATCGTGTGGGTGCCTTGCCCTGGCGCCTCCTGTCCATTTGTAGTCTCTCCCACCACACAGCAGCTCCACCTCTTAGTTTATAAGAAACCAATTTAACTTGTCGCTCATCTGCCACTTCTGTGAAGTCAAAGAAACGCTCAACCTCCGAAATCCAATCCAGAAATTCTTCAATTTGTAGCTTACCATAGAAAAATGGTATATCAGCACGTATTCTATATTCTAGCTGATTTCGTCCCTGTAATTGGTTTCCCCTAGCATCTGGCTCTTCTTCAACGGAGTCATCATCACTGTCAACAGCGTGATGTCTGTCTCGGGCGGCTCTAGGGGAGGTTCCACCCTTGGATGGTTGTGGGCACCCTCATTGGCAGGTGCCAAAGGTCCCCTAACCAGCTGCTGGATCATGGCCTCCATTCTTGCCATTGCTTGCCTTTGTTCATCAATGGCTGCCCACAGATCAGCATCTGTGTCCCTGCGACCAGCGTCACGGGGATTAGCTCTTCCTCCTTCGTTGTTGTTGGCCATTGAAACAAGGCAATTCCTTGCTCTGATACCACTTAACGCAGAACGGAAGTAATAAAGATGATTTACCAACGTAAATCACAAACAAAGAAACACTACTGTGAAGAAAAACTCAGATTTTTATATTCTCCCATGTCCTCTGTTCTTTGACGTTTAAATAGGCAAGACCAGATTTCAAAGGTTACAATCTTAAGGCAGTAATTCTGCCACAATTCTAAAACGTTACATAAAATAAATGCAGACAATCTGCCATAATTCTTAAAACGGAAAACATAAAATAAATGCAGATAAATGCATAACGATAACACAATTAATTGGAAAATGCAAAAACGGAAATAAAGTAATGGCAGAAAAACTGATGCACATCGCTGGGATTTGGAGATATTGCAAGCCGAGAATCCAGCTTTTAATTCCTGATCTTCTTGCTGCCAGCTGGCTTGTGATTTAATGACCGTTCCTTCTTCTTCATCTTCTTGTCTAACACTTCTTCAAACTCTGCTGCAAGCTGTTCTACGTCATCATCCTCGTGGGCAAGGATGTTTCAAGGGGTAGGGAATGATACATGAATGTACAGTGCATGGAGGTTGTGCATGAGAGGGTGCAGGGCAGCCTTGAATGCAGGACCTATGGGTATTAACAAAGTGGGTAGTTGGAAGAAGTAGTGGTGTCCTTTCTGTATTTAATTCTTAGTGCAACGTATGCTGTTTATTTTCTAGTATTTTAAGTTGTGGGTTCCTATTTTTACTCAATGGTGGTAATTGCCGATACTGGTGTATAAAAACCAATGGGTAAATGAACGAAAGCATGGATTATTACGCCTAAAAAACTCTTCTTCTCTTTATCTTCTTTTCTCCACTACACTGTTTCTAAATTCTACATAATAGGAAGCTGTCGGTGATGATGAGGGTGGAGGTAGGTGATCTGCTGTCGGGTCTTTGAGGAGAGAGAGAGACACTAACTGACTAGTTTTAGAGAGAGAGTTGTCGACCTAAAGGGAGAGAGAGAGACTGCAGCTGCTGGGGGGGGGAGAAGGAGAGAACTGTTGCCGGTGATGGAGTTCCTACCGATGCTGGGGAAGAAGATAGGTGGTTGCCGATGTGTGTATATGTTTTTGTTATGCAATGTGCGTATATGTTTTTGTTATGCAAATTTTCTACTATGTGTTCGTCTTTCTCGTGCAATCTTTTCTCTCTAAAACTCTAAAATTAAAAATCTTCTTCCTAATTAGCTTTAAATTTTTAATTTTATACAATTATATCCCTGTCAGGATTTCAAGAGCAACCTTAGCTTTGCACACCTTTTTTATTTGGATCCTTAGTTTCAGATTTATGCTAATTAATCCTCAATTGACCATTAAACTTTCAATTGTTTTCAATTTGACCCCTGATTTTGCACAATTGGCTTAGAAACATTCAATTTGATCTCCGTAAATTTCCAATCTTCTCAATTGAACCCAAATTAAGCTAAAGAACTTGATTTTTCATCGATTAAGCCCTTGATAAAATTAATTTGACCAATTTAAAGTATAATTAAGTCCTTGTACTTAGTTAAATCCTTCAATTGAACCCTAAATTAATTCTCAAACATAATTATACCTTTAAATTAGCCAACGATTAAATCAAATTGGCCCATCAAAATATAATTATATTAATTTTTATACAGATTTATCCAATAATAAATTACTTTAGCCTTGAATCTGCATTTTCCTTCATTTTTAGGCTTAAAAAATGTATGATCTAGCTCTCGAAAACATCCAAAATTTTCACCTAGATTTTTCTACCAACACCAACCCCTTTTATTTTTATTTTTGTTATTTTTTGGTAGATTTGGGGAATAGCCCAAAATTGGATTATGACAATAATAAATGAAGATCAAGCATAATTCAAAAAACAAACGACATATTACCTTTCAATTTTTGCAGGCAAGTATGATTCATGAGAGGAGGAGGAGAGAGAGAAAAAAAATCTCATAGCCCAATCACCGTGAATCTTCAAACACGTGTTGGGCCATATGGAAAGTTTTCAATGATGTTGTTTGGCGACATGGTGACTCCATATATGCCACTTGAATACCGCGGACACTTCCCACTTGTGGTCACACGTAGTGTACGCATAAGCTTATTTGGCATGCTTATTTAGCTTATCCCACATGTTTTTTTAGTTCAATTGTGGTCCTTTAAAACTTAATTATTTTAATTTAACCAAATTTTATTTTATTTTGAAAAATAAATCATCAACCAAGCACCAAATATTTCCCTCAATATTGAAATAACTCAATACCTAAGCAACCAAAATAGACCACCAAGTAAAATCTCAAATAAAATCATTGTAAAAAAAACAACGCGAGTGATTGAAAAAAATATACATTAATCATGTAAATCAGTGCTTGATGTTATCAAACAAAAACACATATTTGTTTAAGCTTCAAATACAGTCCATGAAACTCTAATTCTTTTTAATTAATTAATTAAAATTTTATTTTATCAAATCCAACATGAAATAAAGAGTTTTTCTAACATTGCAATACCCATATAAGTTTCACCGTGGATTCATCCACATTGAAACCTCTCATGGCAGTGTGAAACATGGATAACCTTAGATTTTTTTTTTAAAATAATAATTTTCCTTTCTCTTGTCCTTTTTTTGGTTAAATAAATCAATACAATACTCATTGGCAGTGATGACCATGAGTTTAAATGATCCATTGAAATGGCCGCAATAAAGCTACTTGGGCTTGGCATGATTGATTATATATATACTACGTAATCAAACTTTTTTACTTGGCTTGAAGATTCGGGTTTTTTTTTCAGTTTGCTTTTGTTTTTTCTTGTGGTTATATATACAAGAGATGCCAAGAATGGATTGGTTTCTAATTAAAATTGAAGAATTTCTTTCATAAGGACTAGAACTATATGTGACTGATAAGTTCTTTGTCTTCTTGAGATAGCATCGTTGCCTTGCCTGTTTCATATTGAAGTCAGACATCAATGCCAGTAAAGTAAGAAAAAACTTTCTCCCAAATCAATATGATTATTATTAGTTTCATTAGCAAATTTCAGCTCCAGAAGCAATCGTGTAAAAACAAACAATGCCTGCCTGCATGGTTAGCTATACATTGCGTAACTTTGTATGCATTGATAATGATAGTTTCAGGCTTCATTCTATGTCACTAAGATTACAACCAGAACTAGAATAAAGCATACCCTCAAGAACACATCACACATATATGAACAACATAATGAAATAATTAATTAGCGGTAAGCACTCCTACTTCCCTCTCTCTTTTTTCTCATTTCTCCTCCTCCTGGTTTCTTGTTTCTTGTTTTTTCTACCACAAAACATACATATTTTCTTCAAGCAAAAAGACTTAAAATGAAACTGAACTAGAACTAACTGACCCTTCTTCTTCTTCTTCTTTCTTCCCTTCCCGGTCAACCACCTTTTTATATATATATATATCTATGGCTCCCCTCTCATTCATGATGATTATGAAACAAGACTCAAGGAACTAAATAAAAGAACAAAAAAGAAAAAAAAAAACGACAACCATGGTATATAGAAAAAAGTTTATGCATGATCAGCAATGTTCTTTCCCTTGCCAGTCTGGTCTACCTAATGTGAACTCCAAGCTGGGGTTCTTGCAATCCATATTAGAAGATCCCATGTAGCTCTTCAGCTGAGTCGAATTGCATTCCTGCAGTATTGACGAAGACATGTTCATGTTACCTCAAATATGTGAATAAAACTCTTAATTATCCCTTCTGCTAGATTATTTCTGGCAATTTTGATCTACTCAAATTTTAAAAACAATTTAGACTTTGGATGATACCTCCATTTGTTGTCCAGATCTTTGTTGTGGCTGGAATGTTCCTTGTCTGTGCCGATCCATGTCGTTGGAGTTTTCCTGGGGCCATGCTTCTCTACCACTGAAACAGTATCATCAATTTTAATTAGCTTGAATTTATATTGACATGGTGCAACAATATTAATATTTGTAAACCAATGCATATAATTCTTTAGATGAGTAAAGCTGCTAGACCATTTTTTATAGTTGAATCAGCCGAAGCTTAATCAATTAACTGGAATGGTGACATTGTCTCTTATTTCAAAGCTAATTAAGAGCAGCTCAACTTTCATTTTCACTAACCTACAGACGTCAATTTCTTTCATTTTCCCTTATCAAAAAGTCCAAAATTAGTCACATTTGATACGTGCACAAAGTCTATAGAGGAAGGGATCATGCGATAAATATATGCATGGAGACAGAAGCTAAGCCCCTGTACCTATACAAGGCATGTCATTTCAACGAATGCTAATAAGTGTTTAAGAACAGCCTGAAAAGGATGTTCCAGGCAGCAGGGAGAAAGATGTGTGTGACATTTGAGGAAATATCATCACAGATAGTGTTAGTTGCTTCAAGCTATTTAAGTACTGGCCCTAAAAGTCATACAATATTCTATTTTAGAGAGGACAGTATCTAAGATCAAAGCTTTTGATTACTAGTGAAAATCTACCAGTGCCTTTACATTTTACACTTGGTGTAAAAAAAAACTCCATTATAGGGCGAATTTTAGTTGCCAGTCCTGTCACACTATTTCTGTCTAACTTTAATGGCAGCTGGAAATCATTTATTTATGCAGTGACTGCACCCAAAACCTAAATTAAACTCCAGCGGAGAACCATGTCAAAGTGAAGGTCCCAGTTGGTTTACATCTCTATTTAAATAAACCTTTCTAGCCGAAGAACACCCTTACTGATAAAACCCAAGAAAGAAAGCAAAAAATCAATTAAAAATAAATTAATCTACAAGCTATATAGTGGAAGTAGGTACGAATTATAATTAATTACTAATTGATGAAACAATGTACAACATTGTCATTTTTAATTTGAAATTTGAGGAAAGGAGAGAACAAAATAAGTCAAGATGGGAACTGATCATCTTTTTGGTGTTATATGCAATGTGTCCTCGTGAAGGGAATAAGAACCAGCTGAAGTTTAACAGCAACATGATAATATATAAATTGTTATTCTAAAAAGAAAAAGAAAAAGTGTACGTATATAGCTGTGGGAATTGCTTTCTTTCTTATCCTAGTTAGCGTTCGACTGCATTTTGGGAACTTTTCTTTTATATAATAGCGTAACACATTAAAGCTACAAATCTCATGTCAGCAAGAAAATCTTCTAAAACATAAAAGATCGAAAAAGAAGAACATTATATATATAATACAATATAATATAGAAAGCAAAAGCTGTCTGCCTACATGCAAGAGAAGAACTCTTTTTATTCCTCAAAAAACTGGCGTGAACGTGAGTGGGTTTTGGATTTCTAAGTTGATCAAGTACAACGCAAAAAGAAAATAAAAGAAGAAGAAGAAGAAATTCTATATATTTCATTAGTCTATTAAACTCTCCTTTTTAAAAATTGCAGGGCTTGCAAAGCATATCTCTGTGTGCATATAACGTTTTCTGATGTCTAGCATGCCAATTGTGCTCCAAAAAAACATTGAAGAGAGTCGCACAAAAGAGAGAAAGAGGTACCTTGAAGAGTTACTCCAAAGAGTGGTAGCAGCAGAAGTAGTTGATGGAGGGTAGTCGACGTCTAGCTGTTCTGTTGGCCCATCTGGTTGCACTACTCTTAGCAGTCCACCTCGCTCATTTGCAGTACTGAAACTGCCAATTGGAGACATATCTTCTTCTCCAGATCCATCTGTTGGCCCTCCAACAAATCAATACACATATCCACCAAAAATATGCACACATTTTTATACAGACACGGAAAAAAAATACACAGTGTTCTTGAATGCATGCATGTGTTAGATGTGTGAGTACATGCATCCATGCGTTATGTGTATGGTACTTGTGCTTAAGGGATAACAAAACTTTTATTAATAGGGTTTAGTGGCCGGTTAACGTGATATACTGAAATAATCACAAAGTTATCCAAATTGGGGCAGTAAAAAGCTAAAAATAACACCTAATAACAGAGAAGGACTAACACCTCAAACAAATAAAAAGTTGAAGACTAAGCAATACGAATTACCTGAAGAGGCTGCAGGCTTGTCAGTGGTCTTAACAGTTCTATACATCTGCAAAGTCCAACGGGAATCCATAGGTAGTAAAACGAAGACCATTCAAAGAAAGAGATAAACAAAATATAAGACAAAAAAGAAAATGAAAAACACTTTTCAAAATTCTTATATATATATATATATATATGATGAATCTCTAGCTCCTTTTCTCTCTCTCTCTCTATATATATATATATGTGTGTGTGTGTGGGCTTCTGTGCTTGTCTTGGATCGATTCATTAATCACGAGGTTGATGTTTGATTAGGGTTGTATAGTAATGAGAGAGTGTATTATTGAGAAATGATGACTACTTTTGTCTGGTATCATTCTCTCTCTCTGTTTTCTTTTTTCTTTGAAAGCAGAAACTTGTCTGCCCGAGACCTTTCAGAAGTTTCTCAGGCTCATTGCCTTTCTCTATTATTCTTTACTTCGCCCATTCACTGCTTTCTTTGGCTACTGTGCCTGTGGGATACACCTTCCACACCTCTATCCTCACATTCAAGACTCTAGAGGGAGAGAGGGAAAAGGGGAGGGAGGGAGGGAGAGAGAGATTGTTGATTCATTTGTTTGTTTTGCAGTTTAATCACCTGTAAATGGCTCTTGACATGAGCTAATGTGAGATCTTTGACATCCATGAGTTCAAGAACTGACTTGGGAGTAGCTCCTATTAACAACAAGCCAATCAGTGAAAAAAAAAATAAGTGCTAAAAGTCAAAACAAAACATGACAAAACATTAAGAAATGTCCAAAACTCAAAAACCAATCGTTCACACACAAATTATTGTAGAAAAAAAAAGGAAAAGAGGACAGGAAAATTTTGATTTTCTTACTTTCATGTCCTCCAAGAAGTTCAACAGCGTGAACAAATCTAGCATGAAGAGTGCTGGTCCATCTCATTCTCGGTGCCCTCATGCTCCTCTTTGTTGGAAGTTTTGGCAAGAATCTTGATCTAATCAACCCATGGGGTGAACCCTCTGTAGATCCAACTCCATATTGATTATGGTGGTGGTGCAAATGGTGGGATTTGAAAGCATCCATTGATAGCCCATTAAATCTCGTTGTAGGTGCTAATCTACTGTAAGGACCTGGCAAAGCTTGATTAGGCCCTGATGAGTTTAACATGGACATGGGATCTAGACCTCCTCCTCCAATACTATAAGGTGAGGAAGTGGATGAAGAAGAGTGAGGATTGACAGAAGGAGAGCACAAAGAGGAAGAAGGATAAGGCATTTGGTAAAAGCCCCTCTTCGGATCTTTATTCTCTCTTGATGAATGTTCTAAAGGCATAAAAGGAAATGAACGATTGTGATAAACTGGAATCCCTTTAATTGGCCTCAAACTGTCTGATACTTCAAGCAAAGAAACCCCATGATTGATATGATTCAAGTGATGAGTAGTACCATTAGAACGGTGAAGATGTTGATGGTGGTGACTTTGTTGACGATAAGGGTTGTGAGGTAGCTCTTCAACTCTAGCGCTTGATAGATTTCTTCTACTTCTTCTACTTTCTTCATCAAGTCCAGTAGCTGGATGTGCCAGAGAGAGCTCGATATAAGCTTGCGAATCACTTCTCATTGAGCTAACAGTGTTGGACTTACGGATGGCTTCTGGTCTGCCCAAAAGATTGAAGCTTGCATCAAGTTTATCCCTAATGTTGCTGTTGTTGTTACATATGGAGGACGGAGAGGAAATATTGGGAGGACTAATGTGTAGAGAAAGATCAGGAACTGGGTTTGAAGAGGGTTCAATGAAAACTCCTTCCAAGGGCATTTTCTTTACAACTTACTGACCTTTTCTCCGGCTATAAACTAATCTGATAAAAAAGCGCAAGTAAAATGAATCGGCCAAGTGGGTCTTCAACCCTTTTTCCCCTCTTCCTTCTCCTTGAAAATATATGTGAGAGCTAGCTAAAGAGAGATAGATATGGCTAGCTAGCTAGCTTTCACAAAAGAATAGATGAAAAGCATGGAAAGAACACACCATTGATACATACTTTAAAGGCTTAAAGGGAGAAAGAGTTGGGCGTGAAGCGAAGAGAAGACTCTTTAAATCTTCATCAACAAACCAACATGCTCAAGAAAGAGAGTGCTTGAAAGGTAGATAAAAAAACATGAGCGAGCGAGAGAGAGGGATGTGTGTTGTTAGCTAGGAAAAGAAGAAGAAGAAGAAGAAGGAAAATAAAAATAATTAACAACTACTATATATTAAATTTATATATAAAAGAATTGAAATCTTGAAAGTGCATTGAAAGGAAAGGAAGGATAGCCATAGAGAGAGAGGATTTGGGTTTTGGTTTGCACACCTCGAGAGTATATCTTGGAAAATGACACTAGAGAGAAGATGAAGAAGAAGAACACGAGGACTTTCTCTATCTAGTCAAAACCCAATCTCTAAAATAAAAATAAAATATAAATAGATAACCCTAAAAAAAATAAAAAAATTGCATCACTATGTTTTTCCTTCCCCGTAGAGAACGGGATAACAAATGTTAGAAAGAGAAAGACTCTTCCTTGTAGGATTCCTTCTCCCCCACACTCTTCGCCTTTCTCCCCCGTCCCCCTCTCTCTCTCTATGCAACATATATTCTAATTTCCAAGACTTTTTTTTTTTAATTTTTGGCTTGAATTTAAAGATATTTTATGGTATTATTTCTATGCTAAAATGGGTTTGGATGGAAATTGTGCATCATATTTATTATTTTGAAGATTGTTTTTTAGCAAAAATTAAATAATAATAATGTAGGGTTGTCATATCTATGCTTAAATGGGTATGGTTGGCAATAAAGTATGTACATTATATACTAAAAATATATATATTTATTTTATTTTATTTTAAATTCAAGAATTCAGATCATTATTAGACCCAATTTTACATATATAATACATATATTTTTTGTATTATAGGGGTAGACCCAATGACCTTTTTTAATATATGTAATAAGAGACCCACATAAAGGGTTGTTTGTTTGCTTTCATGTGGATACATCGTAAACCCTAATTCTACATTACCTTCTAATTCCCTTTCATTCTCCCAAATATTCCCCTTCTAATAATAATCTTTCAACAACCTTGTCTCCTGGCATAGTTTGTGGGTTTTTATTATTATGTCATCCACATGAACTATACACGTACCATATATAATATAACTCCTCTAGCTAGCTAGCTCATTGACTATATATAGATATATTTGCTATGGTTTCACAAAACCCTAGGCTAAATCAAGGCTCAATTTATAATTATGGGATTGTTAACTCTCTTAATTTTAATTATCATGGAGAGCACTGGCCCTATTTGTTTATTCTCTTTCATTTAATGCCAAGTTCTTGCTGGAGATAAAAAGAAATCTGGTCTAGGGAGGCAGCCCCTCTTAATTAGGTGTGAATTTTCTAATGCTGTAGCTCTACTGTTTGCCTCTATCTCCAATATTACCGAGGACAAAAACACTAATTCATAGGTGGTGTTTGGATGGTGCATTGAATGCAAAGACCAGAAAAAGAGAAGCCAGGCCGAAAATGACCAAGAATTTGATGTGTCATCAGCAGTTCTTAAGAGAACCTCCCACATTCTACATCAACGGTATATATTATGCCCAATGCAGCACCTGATTTAGTGTTTCTGTGTCCTGTATTGCTATAGATTTTGTGTTTGTTCTGTGTATTAACATTCAAAATTCAGATTATAGAAGATATCAGTCGTATGATCTTCTTAAAATAGTCTACTTAAGACCCGATTGTACGGAGATTAAGGTAGTGTGTTTGGTTCATGTTATGTTTCATAAGCATACTGTGATGTGATATGAGATTAAATACATCAAATTATCTAATAATTAATGAGCCGTTGTAATGCGCGATCCATAAAAATATTTAAATTAAAATCATTATTAAGGACAATTTAAATTAAAGATCTTCTTTAATAAATTAAATATTATTTCTAAAAAAAAACTAAATCAATTACTTCAGAAATGATTTAAAAAACAAAAATGATTATAAAAAAAACCAGTCATCTAAATATAACATATTATTTAGAATAAAATATTTTAGATTAGTTAATTTTAGAATATTTGGTATTATTAACTGTGTAATTAAATATCAGTTAATTTTAAAGAGTAAAATAAAAATGATTGAAGTTTGCTTTAAAATATTTAAGGTTATTTTTATCTTTTAAATAAAATAAATAGCCTCTCATTTTTTAAAATTATAACTAAATACTTTTAAAATATTTAAAAAATAAATAAATTAACAATATCTAGAAAAGTAAGGGGCCAAATAGACTCTAAATTCGATTCTCGAAAACTATTTCAAGAATACCCATATCCTTAAGATTCTAATAAAAATAATATTAAACCTGATGTGACCGAATCCTTTATTTTAGTAATTCTTAAAAGTTAATTAACTTTGAAAATTAAAGTTAAGGCCATTTTCTCTTATTTATGCATGTAAATCCCAAATTGGCTGAGAGAAGTAACCGGCGAGGCCGTGGTTACCTTCTGTAAATATATAAAAATTCTTCAAAACTTTTATGAATGGAACTTTCTTACACAATGATCCTCTAAGAAAATAAGTTTCATTATAGCCCTTTAAATCCAGCTTTTTTTTTTATATATATATATATAAAAATCAGTTTATTCATTATATTTCATCTTCGGTCTCCTCCATAATTGAGAAACATTGCTGGCCAAATCAAGACTAGTGATAAAGGTTTGTCTGGATCCTTAATTAGTTTTTGTTTATTCCTAAACATGATTCATGGGAAGACAGCTAGTTTTAAAAATAAAGTCACGAGGACGAATTGTCAACTCAAGATTCTCGATCGATCACATACTTGTATGCTGGTAAGAGTACACTGGCTCATCTTCAATCCCTTGTCTTTTGTTGAGTTGATGATACGTTTGGTCCCTCTATTCCAAATGATTTTGAATCCGAGTCTCTTACTCGAACAACGTTATTCTTCTGCTCTTTATTTTTTTCAATTTGGTCCTTACGACAATGCTGATGTTAAAGTACTCATCACGTGAAGCGTGCAACATTAAGTAGTACATCGAGCAGGCAACTAATCCTAGTATTAAGTGCAATAAATGACGCCTTTATCAACGAAAGGACAAAATAGAGAGCAAGAGGATTCAATTGCGAGAAATAAGAGTGAGGGACCAAAATGACATGAAAATACAAGTGCAAGGACTAATGTAACATCAGACTCTCTCTCTCTATCTATCTTTCCCTACAAACACAGATGGGATAAAAAAAATAAAAATAAACCCTTAAATATACTCTACTGCTGCTATACAAAAGGTTGAAATGGACCTCATGTCTTCATGGAATGGCTGGAAATGGACCCCAAGGGACCTTAGGATACTGTTAAGACTTGAATTATGACAACACAACACTTATTAAGAAATTCCCCATTTAATATATATATATATACATATAAAATATTATCATAGGGATATATCATTAGCTGAGCAGAAAAATATATATCCCACATGTATGTCATTAATGGGGAGTCAGTTTTGACAAGAATGTATGGTGGAGAATATGGAATAGCCTGTGTGTGACATTACACTTAATATTAGATTTTTGGTACAGCTCTATACCATACAAAATGATGATCATTCACCATCAATGGACAGGCATTTGATAACTTAGGTCCCACTCCTGCAGCTCCCCTTATTTTATTTTTATTTATTTTTCCAAGAGAAAGGTAAGAGACGAAGATTAAAGTTAAATGATCCTCATTGCTTATACCTTGCTTGGCTTTTCTGTTCTAGCTACTATACTTTTCGAATCTATTCATTTCAATCCCTTAAATATGAAAAGTAATGGGGGATTTCTGTTTACTATGATTTTCAGTTTCTTAAATCATTTTAATTAGTATATTTGAGGGTTTAATTAGCTATTGATGGAGATATTTTAACCAAAAGAAGAAGAACAAACCCTAAACAAAAGAGTGCACATATGCAACTATATATAGAAACTTGAACAAACCCTTAACAAAGGAGTGCACATGTAGTGTTTATTTAATATTTAACAAAATAATTTGTTATTCCAAGGTTTTAAGTCTCAAACTTGTTACTTATTTGTCGGAAAGTGATGGATTTATGTGCATTGAGATAGGAATACCTCTACGATCATTTCGACATAGAAGACGCGAATTGGTAAATAATGTATATATGTTCTTATTTTTATTTTGAAATAATGTATTTATTTTATGTTTTTTTCTCTGTTACTTAAATATTCTATACTTAATTATTCTGAAATACTAACTAAATAAAAACTTTAATTATGTAATAGTTCGTCTGGATTAGATCATGTTTACGTGTGATTTGAATTTTTATTTATTGTGCTCGATTTCCTTGTGTGAATTTGCAATATTGTCGATAAAAAAATTGAGCTAAGTATGATTTTTCAATCAAGAGTCACTAAGCGTGCCAAAACCACAAGGATCATGCACATAAGATGTCACCATCGATCGGGAAGACACCTTGCTTGCTGGGACGGAATGATAAATTTCTCATTGCTTCTAACATTCTCTTTCGAAGAGAAAGTAATTGAAGTAAGGGGGTGTTTGTGATTATGTTTTAAAATTATATTTGAAAAAAAAATTATTTTTATTTTTAAATATAAAAAATATTTTCAAAATCAACCACAATTATATTCTCAAACCAAACCATTACTAAGAATTGTACGTGATAAACTTAAATTCATGAAATGTGACATCAACCAACATGCACTTACAATTATTGGTGCTGATTAGGCATGCTAACATTCATGTGCTTTAGATCTGTACCATACTATCTAACTTCTAACAATCCGTTCCTACTCTATAATACGGGAGAAACAACGATATTGATAGTAGAATTTTAAAAAAAAAATCCATGGAGATAATTGTTGAAGCCGAAACCTTTTTAAATTTAGAGTGCATCGGCAAAATAATTGATGGGATACAGCGGTCTTCGGCCGAGATATGTTTAATGGTACGAACAAAGTTGGTGATGTTGTCCTGGCGAAGCAAAACATGCAGCAAAGCTTTAACACACTCATGATTCACCGAAGAAATCAATGTCTTAATTCATGAGACCCAGAGAGAATAAGATTTAAGTATCAATCGGCTAAAAAATCGGGTCATATTTAACTCAAACAATTAAAGTTAAGTTTTTTTGTTTTATTTTTCGGTAAAATCAGGTTGGTAGATTTATTTATTCTCCACAAATTTATATGAATTTGGGGAGGGATTAATTACATTTTCCCAACAACTCTATACTAAAAACTTTAGTTATATTTAGGGCTGTTTGGGAGGGCGGTTGCGGTTGTTTTTAAAAGTGCTTTTCATTTAGAAATACATCAAAATGATTTTTTTTTATTTTTCTGTAAAATCAGGTTGGTAGATTTATTTATTCTCCACAAATTTATATGAATTTGGGGAGGGATTAATTACATTTTCCCAACAACTCTATACTAAAAACTTTAGTTATATTTAGGGCTGTTTGGGAGGGCGGTTGCGGTTGTTTTTAAAAGTGCTTTTCATTTAGAAATACATCAAAATGATTTTATTTTTATTTTTTAAAAATCATTTTTGACATCAGCACATCAAAATAATTTAAAAACACAAAAAATATTCATTTAAAATGAAAAAAAATTTCAAATTTTGGGAAAACGGCGGTACAACCGCCCTCCCAAACAGCTTCTAAGTGTTCTATGGAAGTGTGGTTGAGATTGTTTTTTAAAGTCTTTTTTATTCAGAAATACATTAAAATAATTTTTTTTTGAAATAATTTTTGACATTAGCATATGAAGAAGATTTAAAAACATCAAAAAATTTAATTTAAAATAAAAACTAAAAATAAAATATATTTTTTTTCAAAAATATTTTTAAAACGCGGCGCTAAATAGGGTCTTAACTAAAATTTAGTTAACACATTGAGATAAATAAATTTAAATTTAATGGGATATATTTTGGATCAGTTTGCACATTAAGATGAAATCTACCACTTCGAATCTTAGAAAGTTAGAAAGTTGTTTGTATTTGAAGTCCCATCTCTTAAGATTCACATCTCAAGAAGGTATCTCCCTTCTCATTCTAGATTCGAGAGTGACACATCTCATCTCAACCACCATTTATGCTACTTTCATTGTTAATTAGGATGAACGGTTTCTATTCAAGACTTCTATCTTTTAGCCACTTTTTTGTCTCTAGAGAACATGCTTTGGTTAGGTTTACATGTGGGGAGATAGATATTTCACATTCAAAACATTCACTATATGATCTTTATGGTAGCAAGGTTTAGTCCAATTTCATCTTGAATGTTTGGAAAAAGCTATTTTTCCTGTTCAATAATATTTATGAAGACTTAAGTAGTACTAGCTAGCAAAGAAAGTGATGAAATCATTAAGATCATATAGTGCATGTTTAACACTACATTTCAAAATAGTTTTTAAGAAAATTTGAAAAAAAATTAATTTAATTTTAAAAAAATATAAAAATATTATTTTGATGTATTTTTTAATGAAAAATATTTTGAAAAAACCCTAAGCCACACTCTCATATAGGCTATACTAGCTAGCAAATGAGCTTAAATTTCAAGTGCTTATTTGTTTTTGGAGTTTGATGTGTAGAAATGCATTTGATTCTTTTAATTTTTATCATATTATTATTTTTATCTATTTAAATATATATCTATATATATATATATATATATTATTTTTTTTGTAGGCCCAAAGCATATATATGCATAGCCATGCTCAACACAACTATACGGCCATGCAGATGATGCAGGTCAGTGGGGGCTTAATTTCATTAATTTACCAGAAAGAGTTGCTTTTGCAGATACTATAAAGCTAGCATCTTTGCATCTTAATTTGAGTAGAATTGCCAAACAGGCAACAGTTTTTGTGTTCCAGATGTGCTTGTACAGTGGGTTCTTGCATTGACCATCAATGAAAGGTGCTGGGAGGATTAAATCTTTGTGATTTATAGGGAGTGTGATTGATATTGTTTTTTAAAGTGTTTTTCTTTCAAAAATACATTAAAATAATATTTTTTATTTAAAAAAATTATTTTTGATATAAAAACATAAAAATGCTCTAAAACCACTATTTTTTTAATTTAAAATAAATAAAAATAAAAATATTAATTGTTTTTTAAAATTTCTTTTGAAACACAAAAACATCCTCCTTGTTTCATATCCGTCCCATGATAAAAGTGTAATCACGTGGAAGAGATAACTGTACGCAAAGTCAAGACGATGAAGAAACTAGGTGGTTTTTTCAAAATTCGCATAAAAATTTAACATTGGTCCTCCTACTATCCAAGTGACAGCTTTTCAGTCCCTGTAGTTTTTTTTTTTAAATTTTAATTCTTTTACAAGAGTTTATTTCTTTATTTTTTCAGTCAAGAGAAGAGAAAGAGCTATTATATTCTAGCGGTAGAGAAATAGAATCTCAGTTGACCCCATTTTTTACCCAGAAAACAATCAATTTTGATCTCTTAGACCATTCCAATTGCATTTATAATATTTAAGTAGCGATGGAGGTACTTTTGATTCCGATTTCTGTCGCATTGAAGAGTGGAATTAATAGATCGGGGAGGGGCTTGGAAAGGGCCATGTTGCTGCCGGGTTGATTTTTCGAAAGTAAAATTCATGTGATGATCCTGCACCTGCAGGCTAAAGAAACGGACGGTGCAGTACTTGGGCAGAAGCTTGCTTAGAGTCAACTATGGAGAGCTGTTAATGATCCAAAATTCTTGACAACATGCCATTCTCCGCAACGTACACAGACATTGATGTATCATAAATGTCAGGTCATTCTTGCTCCATAATAGACAAATGTCAATTCCAATAATATAAAGCCAGCCTTGTTTAATGACTTGGAACCCAATTCATCTGCAGTTTTTAGACCATAACTTTACTATCCTTTCCTTTTTACTTTGAAAAATATTTTTAATTTGGGTTGTATTTTTTACGCGGAAAATGTATTTTGTGGGTTCAGGTAAGCGAGTAAAATTCTGATTATCCCATGTTTTTATAAAAAATATATGTCCGAACTCAAACTTGAGACCTGTTATATAGATCACAAACCCTTTACCATCATGCAATATCCTTGAGACTGTCTTGCAATATTCCCATGAACCTCCCACAATTTGAAGCTAAATTAGAGTAATTCACTGGTACTAAATCAGATATTTATCAATTAAATTTAAACTTTAGAAAAGTGTGATGTTTATTATAAAAAAATATCTCTCCTTGACAACAACTATTGAAATAATACTGATACACATGTATATCAATATCAATATCAATATCAATATCAATCCCTTAAACATTTCCAAATAAAAAATAAAAAATAAGTTGTACTAATTAATTAAAAAAAAAATCAAAACTCAGGTCAATTTGTTTTTGTTTTGAAAAAGAAAACAGAATGTTTGGGCGCGTTATTTAAATTGTTTAGTACTATCATGTGTGTGGATGTGGTCCAAATTCAAGATAGAAAAATTGAATGCTATATGGAAATTAAAAGGCAGTGATTGATAAAAGCTGCCAGTGAACTTCATCCTTTATAGCTGCACCACTTAAATGAAACAGTCCTTCCTTTTGCGGTACAAAATAGTGATGGAGCGTACAATTGCATGAAAGAACAATCCCAAACCTACTGTAAAATTGATCCATCACTTAATATCATCATAATTAATTTGCTCTCCTCAAAATAGTTTTTGTAAAACGGATGAATTTACACTACCAGAAAACCAGCTAATTCAATTTAATTATGTCGGTATTTGGCTTATAATATTACTCTCGGAATGTTTTCGTCGTTATTTCTGTCGGTATTTATCAACGAGTATTTCTTTCAGTATTCGTCTGATAATTATCGTATTAATCCCCTCATTTTAGACATCAAGAGTAGAAGAAATTAAATTGTAATAACACAAATCAAAGAAAAGAGACGTTGTACTAAGGATCAATTGGGAAGTTGGGAGCCACAAGTGTTAAGGAAAAGGGCTCATAGAAAGATAGAATCAAAGCAAGCAAAAGGGCACTTCAAACAAACATCGAGCGCCTATTGCGTGCTTTCCACGTTTGTGGGTTCTTGAACTTTAAAGCAATAATTGAAGTAATGTTAGTGTTTCGAGTCAAAAGGAAGATAAAATGCAAAATATTCTTGGGATATTGTTTTCAGGGAGAGAGATTTGAGTTGCAACAAAGGAATGTGAGGGGGAAAGGGAGTTGAATAATGATAGGGCAAGGACTTGGTCCTTTCTCGGGCGCTTGTTTTCTTTGCTGTTTTTGGTTTTTGCTTGTATTATGTAGGAGTTTTGAAGCTAAGATTGAGAAGCTAGATTCCCGGCGACCATGTGAGGTAGGAGATTTCATCGAGGTCTATGTTAAGTAGAATCTCAAAATATATGCTATTACCACTTATCTATTCTGCATGTGGTGTGCCCACAATTAATGCAGCTAGCTACATTTGTGGCTCATCGCTAGACAATAAATCGAGGGGGTGCTTGGCATGAAGGAATGTGTAATTCTTACAAAGGGGGTTGGAATTTGGAGGTAGGTATATTTATCAGCATTAAATGTGATTGTTAGGGTTCTTAATTATTATTGGTTTCTGAGGAAACTTTGAAACATCATCACAGGAGCAGTTTTGAAGTGTATTTGTTTGTGTTAAGCAATGTTATTTGGACCATGACGACGTAGCTGATGATCTACCCTACGGGTCGGGTCATGGGTTGGACAAATTTACGAATCAATTCAAAATACTATTATTTTATTATATATTTTTTTTAAAAAATCTATAATATGATATGATTTTATTTATTTAAAATAGATAAAATGATATCATATTATGGATCTTGACCGGGTCACGAGTCGATCGAGTCGCGGGGTAATTTATTAAGTTGTTTGAGTTTGATTGAGTCGATTTCCATTCTTCTTCTTTTTTCTCTCAAAACTCAACATCAACAATTTTTTCTGAGTTTACATGCTAGGCTGAGTTAATTTTAATAAATCTATCTTTAAATAGAATTTAAATATTTCCAGACACCACATTAGAAATTACCTACAAACATCTCCTATTTTTAATATTTTATTAAAGATGTAGTTGAAATTTGAGTTTTTAATAAAACAAATGATTTTTTTTACAATAAGTACATAACCATACACAACCTACAACAAGCTAATTAAATATTTCCATGCCCCTATAAACATTCATTACAAAATACCCACATGTGTGGGCAAATCCAATAAGCATGATCATTCTAATCCTTCTAAAAAATAATGCAAAGAATATATTGGAGAATGAAAGACTCCACTGATTCTGCCCATATATCCTCCTTTGACTCCTCTCTCTACATCTACTCCTCGTGCACATACCAGTTTGTTTTTCTTCTAATAATTAAGATATCATCAAACTAGCTAGCAAATATTATCACTTATATTTTTACTTCATGTAATTCATATATATGATTATAAATACCAAGGTTGTCAATTCCATTCGGTTCGTACTTTATTTTTTCAATTGAAACAGAATGTTTCGGTTTCGGAGTGTTTCGGCATATCGTTTCGGGGTTGTATTGTTTATGTATATATATATATAATTAAATAAACTAATTCAAAAAAATATAGTTCAAATCCAAAAATAAAATTATTTATAATTGTTCAATTTAGTCTAAAAAAAACCACAATAAAACGATTTTTTAAATAAAATTATGAGCATGTATAATATTATAAGAATGTCATTATCAATCTCGCAAGGTCATTACATTCTCTGATTGCTCTAAAATTTTAACATAATATATATAAATATATCAAGAGACTTCTCGTAAAATTTCATCTTAATCTAACGGTCGGATTAAAAGATATGATTGATATTTTTAAATTATTCATTATTTAAAAAAATACTATTTGGCCGAAACGGCATAGGCAAAATAATTAAGGTGCGTTTCGGCAAGAATTTGGCTGAAAAATCCGGAATGGACCAGAATTGAACACGAGATAAAAACGATGTCATTTTATCTCGTTCTTTTAAATAGTACAAAACATTTTTGCCGCTTCAATCGAAATAGAACGAGATTGACATTCCTAATAAATACTAGAACTAAATCACATTCAATTAGAATTATATCAATCCACCTCCAATTTTTTGTTGTTTCTCTTAAATGAGATCAATAAATTAGATAAAAATTAATTTGATATGACCTGATTAACTTCATAAATTAATCAAATCATTATCTAAAGATATTTTTTAAATATATATATATATATATAAAATACAATGTTGTTTTAAATTATTTTTTAATAAATAATTTTAAAATAATATCATTTTGATCGATGTGAGTTAATGTGACAAACTCGTACATAATGGTAAAGTAAAGATATATGACAATAGCAATACCTAAAGGAAACCAACCCCACAGCATTAAATGGAATTGCACTGAAGAACAGTGATATACATGGAGAAGAGATAAGTCTAATCCAACATCATTCGATGACACCAGCTGTAAAAGCTCTAAAAACACCTGAATATTTAAGCTTTTGGTTTTGGTCCTACTTGTGTCCCTGTAAGGGAAAACAACTGAGAAAATTGTTGGAAAGAGAAGTGATACGATCATCAATAATCAAAATCAACTTTCATGATTCCCCACAACCCAAGAGAGCTTTTAGGGAAGGCCCGTGCTTCTCTGAATATGTTTCCTCCGCCATTGCTGAAGCTTACTTGCTTGTAATGCTTTCATTTTCATCAAAGTGTGACCACAATATGCATGTAAAAAAGCAAAGATAACACCTTTACCTAAAGTTTATCCATGTCTCCCTCTCACTTTCTTTCCCACTCTCTCTTGCATGGAGGGATATTTCCAGTGTCTTTTCCCGTTTGATAAAGCGATGCCAAACATGCCCTAAACAATACGAATTGTGCAACCCAACCTTACTTTCTTTTTTAGAAAAACATGGACCCGACTTATTTGACTGAGACATTAAAAGTTACTATGCCATTGTCTCCTTTCTCAGTGTATATATATAATAATCTACCATCATCTAGCTAGCACCCATGTCTCAAAGTTTTGGATGGTTGTTCTTACAATTGTGTATGTTTGTCATGTGAGAGAGAGATAGTTGTTATAAGTCCACATCTAGGTGGAAGCCTCTACATCTTTATATCCAATTTCACTACAAATTAATTTAATTTGGCAGTGTGTGGTTTTTTTTTTATAAAAAAGTATATAATTAGAGTAATTACCAGGCCAACGTGTTAGCAATATCCTTCTCCAATTCCTTCTTTAGTTAATTTGTCAATTTCTGTCGAGGACGTCCAGCCTAAATAATAAAACAATATATATTTGTAATAAATAGAGAAAAAATCATAACCATGCATAGTTACATACCTTTTAATACTTTTATAATTCTTAACCAAAAAACCTTTCAGACTTGGACTGGATTCTCTAGGTACATACACTATCCGATTATTATTCTTTCAGCTGTTTTTTTGTTTTGTTTTTGATAAGCTGGAAATTAACTACATGGATTACAATTAGGATACCGAGGGCATGTAATTTTATATATGAGTATGTCTCATACATGCTTGTTGCTAATATATATTAAAACTCAAACCTGCAAACCCTCTTTCTATTATTTCCTGTTTGGTACAGTTATATATATTTAGAAAATAATAAACAATTCTTCTTCTTCTTCTTGTTTTTTTTAATATATATATATATATATATAGCTTTATCTTTTTGTTTGGTATCGACTGATTGTCTTGCTAGTAATCCCCAATGGACAATCTGAGGAATTTGAAGATTTGAACTCTCTCATTTTAGACAGAATAGGAAAGGATATATCAGAAAAATCAGACAAAACAGGGCAGAAATGTCTGTATAACCCGTGACCTTAGTATTTGTTTTCACATGCCATGATATATATAATGCACGTACGTGTACCCACCCCCATATTATTTTGTATTTTATCTTCCTTCCTTCTCCGCTTCTCCATCACCCCTTATGGTACAATGCACAAATCTTCAAAATCCAGGTAAAAAGAGCTCTGAATACGATCAAAGTCAAATACCCTTGATGTTAACTAATATAATTCTACAAGTGTTTGCAAGTTAGAATATCTTTACAGTAACTTGGAGTTATTTCAAAAGAAATCTCATTTAAGATCACAGTTGGTGGTGTTAGTTCATTTTAATGTTTGAGCCTCAATTTTGGCCCCTCTTGCAACCTTTCTTGGAGACATGAGAACTGCCATTGATTAATTAATTATTATAACATTTAAGCTTTAGAGAAAAGATATTATTTAGAAGTTTGCATTGAATTGCACCAGTGAAATAATTCAAAGAAGAAATGATTTATATGTTATTGTGCTTTGACAAATATCTTGTATCAAATCCTCTCATCTTTTATCCCTTTTCCTTTTTTTACTCTACAATGCATCAAATGTTTTTATTATGCTCAGCAATTGTTTGAAAATTGATATATACAAACAATAAATCTCTTATGATGTCTCATGTGTTAGCATTTGTTTGTTACAAAGACAAAACAAACACATCAACCTCTAGAAAAAAAGAATTTTATAAGCTACTAACATTGTTGTTTTTAAAAAGGATAGAGATGATTCCATTAAAATACAATCAATTTAGCAAAAGGTAAAGATAGTCATAATAATTATTATGGCTTTGTTATCTAGCTGAAATTTCAAAGTTATTTGCTGTCGTTTAAGTGGTTCCAAATCAAATTTGGTTCAAATCCATAATGTCTTAAGTGCTCATGTTGTATAGTCAAAATCTCATTAATCCTTGTAAGAAATCGTAGTAAATATTCATTGAACTAATTTTATTACACATTGACACTCGGAAAAAAGCTGTACATTTTGAAGTTGACATTTGAATATGAATTTGTTTGGGGGAGAGAGAGAGAGAGAGAGAAGCGGGGGTTGGAGGGGTAAACCCTAGATGGCCCATTCCTCGAAAAGAGAGTAATAAATGCGAAGGAGGCAGAAGGATACAGGACTTTTTTTGGCAGAAACAGAAACGATGGTCTGATGTGAGAGGTGAGAAAATGATTTTGTAATCGATTGCTTTATGATTGATGAGAAAATTCCTTTTTTTAAAAAAAAAAAAACTACTCCCACTATAGCAGCTAAGATCCTGCATAGCCATAACCACAGCTCTTCTAAGTCTTGTGGAAGAGAGAGGGAGAGAGAAACGAATTAAAGTAGAGTAAGAAAAAGACTCCCTGAACTTCCCTTCTCTCAAAGCTTTCTTTTTTTTCTTTTTATTTAACTTTCCCTCTTTTCTTGCTGACAAGAAAACGAAAGTGAAGACAAAGTAAGCCATCATGAGGCTATGATGAATTTATGATACTATATGCATGTGCAATTGTGCATGCATGCATGTCTTATTAAGCCTATATATATATAATGTTTTTCCTTTACATTATATATATATATATATATATACACACACACACTAAGTTATTAAATTGTAGCTTTATGACACGAAAATATCGATTAGAAATATGATAATTTTACTAAGGTTCAATGAATTGATTTATTTTAATTGCTTTTAAAATCAAAATGGTGTTGTTTAATTTTTTTTTTTTTAAATGTGAGAACTGATGATTTTGGATAAAGTCACCTGATTAGATGAGTCTTATAGCTATGAACTATGATTAGATTAAATAAATTCATTGTGATGGACAAGGCAGTCCAAATTGCAAGAAAGTTGGTATGCTCCTTCATTGGGGAGAGAGAAAGAGAGGGACATAGGGAGAGAATTGTGGGTTGTTTTGTATTGGATTGTGTGTGTGCGTGTGTGATGAGCTTTCACATCATGTCATAGTTAAGGAGCCTGAAGAGAGAGGCTCATTGTGTCCTTCATGAAAGTGTCTGACCCCTTATTGTTTGCCCTGCATTTAAAGAGAGGTGTTGTGTCTTGGCGTAAATACTATATACTTTTATATTTATATTATTACTACTTTATTGGCGTATACATTATCTCATATACTAATGTGGGCCTTTTTAAAATTTTCATATTTGTGTTAATTTGTAGTGTTATCATGAGACGATACATTGAAAGTATGGTTTGCGTATTTTCTTTGTCCATGTCATGTTTTCTAGGCCTATGTAGATAAGAATTGAGAAGACATTGTGCAAGACAATACATAATGCAAGAGATTGCATATAATGGAAACAATGTGGTACAAATCTGCCTTATTCTCTCCCTTGTCGTACCCTCAATCTATGCAAGTCACCCTAGTTTAAACTCCAAAGTTTGAATGATTCAATTCAGTTAAAAATATGTGTTAGAACTTGGTGGAAATTGTTTTTTTCAAGTGTTTTCATAGATATAAAAATCAAAATAATGTTTTTATAAATATTTTTCCGATGATTTTAATGATATTACATAAAAAATCAATTATTTGATTTTTGAATAGAAAATATTTTTACCTAATTACCTAAACTACATGTGATTCATTACTTTTAAAAATGATCTTGATTTTAACTCTATATCATTGATCCTTTAGGCTTTGTGTTGGACCTCTTATTGGGTCTTTGTTTGTGCTATAGGCTAATTAAGCCCATTTGGAATTGAAAGAAAATAGTTCTTCATCTATTTATGAAATAAAGGAAAACTACTAAACTTCTTGAATTTTAGGAGTTTTCTTAATTTAGCTTCGAAACTAATATCTTTTCAAATCTTGTTATGATTATAGTTTTAATTCAATCAAAATCTTCATCAATTTCCATCAAAAAGTTTTTTTTTTCAATGAACCTTTTTGAATTTGAAAATAAGTTTATGAGTAACTAATGTAATTATCTTATCAAGATTGAAATACTAAATATAGATAAATAAGACTTTAAGATTTGGAAAGAAATTATGCAGCCCTAAAAGAATGTGTAAACCTCCATATAAATAATTGTGGCCTTGGCCCACAAGAGCTTAAGTCTAAAAAGTTAGAGCTAGAATATGCATTTCAAGGTTGCCTTACATTTCTACGGAAGTTAGACTTTAACTGATATATTGTTAAATTCCTCGTAGACAACATCATCAATTTTTACTGTCCCAAAACCCATAACTGACCAACTCCCAAATCTTTTGATTACAAGATGAACAATTTTTCATATGATCAAAACACATGTTAGTACTTTGTAATTATTTTTATCTCTTGGCATACTTAATTTGATTACATATTTTTTTCTTAATTGTTTATGTGTATATATCATGAACCAAGTTTATAAACTAGAAAGAAATGCTAACGATATCTTATTTTTACTAAGTCTGGATCCTGAACAAAAGGTTAAGTGGTACAACAGATATTTCTTTAATGGACACGGGTTTCATATTGAAGAATATGGATAGGGTAGAAGGTCTTATAACAGTACTGGTTCAAATTGTCTTTAATGGACACAAGTTGTTAGTTATAAGTTGAAATAACTTATAACAGTACAGGTTTCAAATTGATTTCAATGTAATGACAATTATGTAAAATTATTATTCAATGATAAAGATATATAGTTTCCAACATTACTATTGATGTTATTGCGTATGTGTTCAACTATATTAAGTATATGAAGGATAGATAGATACAAAATACAAGTAAAATCTTTTGGATTGAAACTGTTCAACATCATTGGGAACATTGCACATGGACTTGCCAACAAAATAATTATGTTGGTATTTTTCATTACACACGAGATATGCTCCCCCTATCCATTGCAACTATTCATTAGAAAAATTGCACATGGTATTGCCAATGAATTAATTACGTTGGTATTTTAACGTAGACACGAGAATCATTCCTCTTCTCCATTGCAATTGTTGATTTCACACGAGAATCATATGTAATATTTGGATTATTTTTTTGTGAAGGAGAGAATTTTTAATTATCATCAATGGAATCACCAATGAAATAATTAAAAATATTAATATTATATTATCTATCGGATAACACAATATAAAGAGAGCACAACAATAATACACAAGCATTTCAGATAATTATTGTTCTTAATCTTTATCATTCCCTCTCTTTCACTCTCTAAAGTGCTCATGTTGTATAGTCAAAATCTCATTAATCCTTGTAAGAAGTCGTAGTAAATATTCATTGAACTAATTTTATTACACATTGACACTCGGAAAAAAGCTGTACATTTTGAAGTTGACATTTGAATATGAATTTGTTTGGGGGAGAGAGAGAGAGAGAAGCGGGGGTTGGAGGGGTAAACCCTAGATGGCCCATTCCTCGAAAAGAGAGTAATAAATGCAAAGGAGGCAGAAGGATACAGGACTTTTTTTTGGCAGAAACAGAAACGATGGTCTGATGTGAGAGGTGAGAAAATGATTTTGTAATCGATTGCTTTATGATTGATGAGAAAATTCCCTTTTTATTTAAAATAAAAAACCCTACTCCCACTATATCAGCTAAGATCCTGCATAGCCATTACCACAGGTCTTCTAAGTCTTGTGGAAGAGGGAGAAAGACACGAATTAAAGTGGAGTAAGAAAAAGACTCCCTGGACTTCCCTTCTCTCAAAGCTTTCTTTTTTTCTTTTTATTTAACTTTCCCTCTTTTCTTGCTGACAAGAAAACAAAAGTGAAGACAAAGTAAGCCATCATGAGGCTATGATGAGTTTATGATACTACATGCATGTCCAATTGTGCATGCATGCATGTCTTATTAAGCCTGGTAGCTAGCTAGAGTGTGTGTGCAGAGCATTCTGGGTTTTCGTTTCTTTACAGTTTTCACACCTTTTTACTTTTTTCTTATTTAATTTATTAAGCTTTTAAACATTCCAATTATATCCTCACATGTTTGTTTTCCCTTTACATTATATATATATATAAACAAAGTTATTAAATTGTAGCTTTATGACACAGAAATATGGATAAAAAATATGATTATTTGACTTAGGTTCAATGAATTGATTTATTTTAATTGCTTTTAAATCAATATGGTGTTTTTTTTTTTTTAAGTGAGAATAGATGATTTTGGGTAGTCACATGACTAGATGGATTTTATAGATGTGAATTATGATTAGATTAAATAAATTCATTGTGATGGCCAAGGCAATCAAAAATTGCAAGAAAGTTAGTAGGCTCTTTCATGAGAGAGAGAGAGAGAGAGAGGGAGAGGGAGAGGGAATTGTGGGTTGTTTTTTATTGTAGTATGTGTGTGTGATATATCGAAAGTATTGTTTGTGTATTGTCCTCGTCAATTTCCATGCCATTTTTTCTAGGCCTATTTAGATAAGAATTGAGAAGACATTGTGTATGAAAATACATACTGCAAAAGACTTTATGCAATGGCAACTATATATAAATCCTGGAAAATAAGTGTAGGTGTATATTATAAACTAAATAAATGAAGAAAATAAAAGTAGAGGAATTAACATACAGATTTAAATAAAATAAAAATTCATGAATTTTTGATATAACATCAGAAAGAAATATTCGAGATAGTGTAGTTTTTAACTCGAAATTAATTGGGGTTATGATGCTGTGGGTGTGCATACTACTATAGGTGTGATGTGACTTGCCAGGAATTTGCAACAGCCTACTCTGCCTTCCATTTTTAAAACAAGGAAAGTAAACCAAAGTTGATTCAATTATACCATCTAGTCACTATGGTAAAAGAAACATAGATTGACATTGAACTAACTGGGAAATGAAAGATTTTGGTGTGATCATCACCTTTGATGCTATTTAGTTTGGTGGTGGTAGAACATCCAAACAAGTTGATCCTGTACAAAGATATGTATATATAACTAGTTACCTTCCTCATTTGGGATCAAACGCGTCTTTTCTTTCTGGAAGATGTTCAATATCAGAATGAGTAGCATTTGATTGCTGTATCGGAACAGAAAAGACGAAGACAATCAAGACAGGAAGGGCATGTTCCCCTGTCCTTTTCAAAATAGAAACTCACTCAGAAACTGTCTCATATACTAATTTATTCTATATTTGTCTCTCCAACCAAACATGTTTCTGTCTTATTTGTATTTGTTCATTTTGTCTCCCCAACCAAGTGATTGAATGAGCGATTCGTTCCTTCGATTTATGTTTTACAGGAACTGTTAGGGGTGACAGGATGAATGCACATATGAATAGTTCATATACATGCAGAAATGAACAAACTTGTTGATTAGCAAACAAGTTTTAAAGTGAAATCTAGGATGACAATATGGATTCCAACTTCTTCTGCAGATGGAGTTCCAAGGAGAGCATGATGGATCTCCAGGTAGAATGGGGTGACCTCCTTCTGTGAAGTTTCAATTGCTTGATCATTTGGCTTACAGTTTCCTCAGTAGCTAATTTCTTACCCGCCCACAGGATCTGTCGAAAATGAAAAAGGATTTATTCTATGATAAGTGAAATTCATAGAAGATCAAGCAATTTGCTGAATTAAACAAACAATGGAATGCACCTCGGCATAAACAGCCACAATTTCGGAAAGATAAGCCTTTTGGGTGCCAAGAAGTTCCACATCCGACCTGAGATGAAACATGAAAATAACCAGGGTAAAGAAAATCAGTGGAAAATCGAATCGATGGTTCTAGTAATACTTCAACCATGTGATGAAAATCTGGCTTACACTTCAACCAATGAGCATAGCTGCCGATGAACAACTTTGGCCTCCTCTAGATTATTTTTCAGTGGCAAATGGCCTAACCATATCCTCAAAACCTGTTAAATAGAGAAGTCAACTTCACAGAATGGCCATAAATGCTTTCTAAAAGGAAAATCAATTCCTAGCTTTGCTTCTAGAACAGTTTTACTGCCTAACATACTCTCCAGTCGAACATCAGTCCGAAAGGTAAGTCTAAAAGGAAATACAAGCTGAAAAGTACATGTACCTTTTCCGCTTTGAGTTTTTCACGATGGAACTCCAAGATTTTTCCTAGAGCAGAAACAGCAGTATCATGGGCCATTACATATTCCATCTCCAATGCTTTAGGATGCCCCATAACCGCATTCAAAGCAGAAAGAGCCCCTGCAAAAGAAAAACTATGTGATTTATTGCAGAAACTGATAGCACAGGACTAACTCCAGTTGCAGAAAGCAGAATAACAAGCAATAACCTTTAACAGAAGACTTGAATACAGACCCGCCAAACTCTGCCGCTGTACCAATTGCCTGCGCAGCTACCTGAAACAACTAGTCTTCTGAACCAGAAACGCACCACAGAAGTGTTCCAATATCACAGGTATGAGTGAGAGATAACCTCTTGAACTTCGGGATTCTCATCCTTGCATGCTTTAAACAGAAATAGAAGACTAATCTTGTACCGCCTGTTTTATCAGATTGAATTAAGCACATTATAAAAGCATTCTCAATCAATAAAAAAGAGGTGGTCTACCTGAATGCTTCTTCTTGGAATTGCTTCGCTACATCACAAAATACATGCAAGGCAGTTCTTCGCTCTTCGACTATTCTATCCTTTACCTGAAGGCAACGAACCAGGGGGAAATGAAAACAATTTGATGGGAATTGGAAAGTCATCAGGGTAGCCCAGTAGCAGCCATCATGCGACAATTTTTGGAAATTATAAGGTTGTGGTTATCACCAGGGAATCACAGAATGTGGGCAGAAAAGGATGTTAAACTCACCCACATAAGTTCTATGCATGGCGCAAGCTTGCCGATGAATGGTGAGAAAGTGTTCTTGTGTGTTATGATGAAAGTGGTCAAACAATCAGCTGCCTGCATTGAAATGAACAGAAGGCAAGAAACATAACTCATTTCAGGGATCATCTACAGTTAATAAATTTGAAATAAGTGGCGAGGCATCTCCAATTAAAGATAACAAAAACTGCAAACTTTGTCATAAACTTTCTGTTCTTCCCCATTTTCCTCATCTGGTAATGTCTGATTTATTCCTTCAATAGCCCCAAATCTGCTTCTTGAAAGAGATGAAATCTTCTGCAGAACATTCATTATCGTTTTTAAGAATAGGTCAGTCTGGTCTTCATCTAGTACATGTTCAGACACCTGAAAGATAAAAGAGCATGCAGGTTGGTAATTTAAGAATATATACCTTGGACTGATACATAGAGGAAAAAAAAACATGGCTAAATAATAAAAAGAGGTTAATGTTCATTTTGAGGAGGATCTTAAACAGATATAAGCAGTAAATATTTGTCCAAAGCGAGACAGACCTTCATGCATTCATCCAATGAGTCCAAAATTACTGTCGCAATCTCAGGCAATGATTCCTACGTACCAATAGAAGTTAGGAATTAAATGTTATTTATTTGAACCCAAAGGAGAAAAAAAAGCTAATTTCCAAGTAGAGATTACCTTACTTAGAGCTTTAACCAGAGCTGGTACCACATAAGAGCATAACTTCTTAAAAGGAGATTCGTCAGCAGACCTCTCAAGATACCCTTCTTGTGTTGCTACTTTGGATGATTTTAATAGCACCGGCATGGCTAGTGTCAAAGCACCCAAAATAAAACTGTGATTGTCAGCGATCATGAGCATTCCTAATAACAGGCTCTGGTTTTCTACGTGCAAGCTATCAGAGAATCTGTAATCTCTCCTGAGCATTCAGCTTTCTTTGTCAAGAAACATTAAAGTGTAAATACCTGAAGCAGCAACTCTTCGGATTTCTTCACTGTGTTCAAATTTGAGACGTGGAACTAAAGTCCGAGCAACCTACACATTATTATTTATCATTTATAATGGCATTGTAAGTTATTTCCAACTTGTTTGAAGAGATTCAAGAAAGGAGAATCAACCAACCTTTTCGATCCATACCGAAAGGCCTTCCTTCAACTCATCAGCAAGTAAATACAGCCCTTCACAAGCTTTGAGTTTCTCCTCCAGGACCTTAGTTTTGATCCAAATCTTTCTATTTCCAAGAATCTGGGCCCTGATACTGTAAAAATCATATATTCCTCAGCAAAATAAAAGGGCTAAAAACCCTAATGTCGGCTCATTGTTATCATAACGTGAATCACCAAAAGCAAGGCAATGTAGAAAAAACTGAAAAGCCTACCTGCCATCCGATTCGTCAACTTCGTCAGGATTCTTAGGTATAATGACATATGATCCAATTTTAGCAGATTTAATCAACATCGGAATGGCAACACTCATATAAGGTCTGAATTCTTGTCCCAAGCATTTCCCGAGTCTGGCCCATGCCTGCAACATGGGTATAGATTTGTGTTGGATAGAAAGCAGGTATAAATGGGAAGTGCTGCCTTTATGTTTGAAATAATCTGGAAATGTAACCATGACGTACTTGCAACAGCTGACTTCTCATTGGATCATTTTCCTCTAATTTTGATCCTTGTAAAGACAAGAGCAATTGCACAACCTTGTATGGGAAAATAAACAGTTAGTAAAACAATGATCTCACAATTATAGATCATTAGGGCATTCCAACTAAGAAATAAATCCAATTGGTTTTAGTTATGGACTGACTTGAGGAGGTCTATTCTGACAGCAACCACAACAAATTTAAATTTCTATAAATATTGCTATTGAGCATTACCATTTCAATATCTGATCTGATCTTATCCTTTCCTACAGCCAACCAAACCATAGTTATGCACTCCACGGAATCGGCAAGATGGTTGTGGTCAAGTTCTTCATTTGCAGTCATCATTATAACTTTAAGATAAGGCATGACACTACTATAATACTCTGCAAAGTGATCCTGCAGTATCAAAAAAGAAGGTAGAATATATCTAAGAAAACAAAAACTTGGATTAAGTGGAATATCAATAATCTAGTAGTACCCGTGATGAATGAGCAACTGCTGACAATACTTTTAAAGTTTCACCCTGGACCATGGGATTTACTTTCTGCATTATAAAAAGTAGTGTTTAAGTGCTTTATAAACAAGGGTGCACACAGTACATACAAGTTAGAATGAATTGAATTGCAGGAAATATACCTGTAATTGTTTGAGCAATTTGTTGACAATTTCCTTCAGGTAAGGTTTCAGAGTACTGGAAGAACAGTTCCAGGTGAAGTCGAACAACGCTAAATAAGCTTGCACCTGGAGAAATAATTAGTAAAACCAGAAGAATCAAGGATATAAAGCGTCTAGGGATGAAAGATGGTAACAGGCTACTGGTGTTACAAGGTTAAGTGATCAGGATTACTGAAATCATCGTATATAAAGTCAGGATTAGCTATTTCAGGAAACAAAGTACCTGAACACCGGGATTACTGAAATCATCCATGGCTTTGGTTAAGACAGGCATCACCTTTTCATGATACTTGTCTTGAAATTCAGATTTCAAATGCTTGCAAAATTGTTTTATTGTATATAAAGCTGCCCAACGCACATGAGGGTGCATGTCTTCGTTGACACTTCTGATAATTCTTCCTGCCATTTGATTCCAGCCTTGTTTCAACTCCTGCATTTTAGAAACTCAGGAATGATTTTTAAATCCAATGAAGCCACAAAAACTAGAACCAATTGACAAAATACATAGAATGGAAAAAGAGGAAAAGTTCTGAGACCTCTGGCTTTGAGCATTTCTCTGCAACAATGCCTAGGAAAAGAATAGCAGCATGGCGGCTCTGCCAATCTTCAGCACCAAAATGAATCGCAAATAATTTGGGGAAATTATTCACAAGTACTTCCCCACCTAAGGAAGCTGCAATTCTAGCCAAGCACCTTACCACAGGCAGATTCTGGATGTCAGTCTCTGCAGTTCCCCTTTCTGGGTTATCTTCTAAATCCGCAAACAGAAACAAAATCTTTTCAAGCACCTTTGGGATTATGAGTTGTGATCCTCGCAACATCCGTCGACCCTCAACGCTTTTTTCAGCTAAAGCAACTACAAATTCTAGCGCAATAATTTTTGTTTTGTCTTGAAGTTCAACTCCATCCTCGATTCTAAGCACAGATAGAACCAGATAATCAAATTGGCTACTCAAAGACCATGGCTTCTCCTTTGCCAACACAGTCAGTTCATCGACCAGCGCCTGTAAATATTTGTCTGATCTTCGCTCGATCAAAGTGGAAATGGTCAACACTATTTCAACTAAAAGGACAGTACTATATCTATCATGGTCCCACCGATTCGTCCAGTGACAAAGAAAACGAATTGAGGCCAGAGCTGCCTCAACCTGTACCTCTAAGCTCATTTCTTCAGAATCAAATATATCCACTAAACTTTCATAAAAGGAATCAATACTAATAACCATATCTTCGACAGCACATTGTGGGATCAACTTAAAAAGCAAAGAAATCGCACACTTCACTTTCTCTTCAGAATCAGAATCAGAACTAATAGATTCATAAACAAACTCAAGAAGCTCAGGCCATTCATTTCCAAGTCTTACTTCTTTAGTAGCAATGGTGAAGACAAAATCGCTAATTTTATGCAAGATCTTTATTGAACTCTCTGTGTTCAAACAATCAAGAAGTGCAGATTTGAGTTCTTTATTCATGAAGGAGGTTTCCTGCCAAAGACCATGCTCATTTTCTGTAAGAATCTGGCTTAGGACATCAAAGGCATATTCCTTGCAAATCACAAATTCATTGGCGCAAAATTTTAAGTAAGAAACAAGGCAGAGACAGAAGGAAGTGAGGTAATTCTTTTTAAGGTAATTCAAGAGTTTTCGGGCATCCATTAAATCAATGGAATTTTCAGGGAAGTTAAGTTCATTAAGAAAACAAGTAAGAGGTAAAGCATCTACTGACTCCAGGATTTTTATGGCTTTATTTCTGAGATAATCCCTGGTTGAACACGGGGATGATCGTGGCAGCGGAGCAACTGAGTGTAATGGTGACTCCTGTGAGCTCAATGATGATGGTCCTAGTCTTGATGGTGATGGCGGTGACCAGTTTCTTGCTTTACTCGGGTTTCCTCGGCCTGGAAGTAGTTTGGCCTTAAAGCGCAAAGGCAGAAGGGAGCGTGGTGGTACCGCCCTAGCTGAAACTCGACGCGGTGGTGCTGATGTTGTAGTGGTGGTTACCATTCTTGAAAACGGGGAGTTTCTTAAAGAAGAGGTGATGTGAATCTTCTGAGAGGGAGAGAAGGAAGGGAAGCACCGAAACTGGAAAGGCGGGCTTTCAGGTTTTAGTTAGTTGGTTACTGTATTTAGCAGAAAGTGAATTCAGGGATTAAATTAGGAAATTTAGAAAAATTAGAGGGCTTTTCAGAGAATTGGGGTTTGTTTTTGTCCTGATGATTTGGTAAAGAATCTCATGAATTCTATCAGGAATCTTAGTTGATCAAGATGCAAGCTTCTTGTGGGAGACAGTCCTGTTAAAAGAAGATTGAGATTCTCTTCTTCTTTTTTTATTGCTGAACACTTAGACGGTTTTTTGAATTGTGATGGAAGTTTTTTAAAAAAAGTATTTGAAAAAATATTAAAATAATATTTTTTTATTTTCTAAAATTTATTATTGATATCAACATATTAAAATAATAATAAAAATTAATTTGAAAAACAAAAAAATAGTTATTATTATTTTGTTTTATAAGTTATGAATTCAATAATAATAATTTGCTTAGAAAATTTAGTCAGGAATCAATCTAGTTAAATAAACTTAGATTAAATTAAATTTTGAAGTCTAATTAAAAAAAAATCCTAAGATTTTCAAAGAGTATTTTTTTTTATATTCCTGAACTAACTATAATGATTCATTAAATATATATATATTTTTTGTAGAAAACTTAAAATGATTAATCTTGCTGTTAAATAAACTTTTCCAAATGAATTTATTTATTTAAAGTGATCAAGTGTCTATATGATTTAAAAAATTATTTGAAAAGGAGATTTAATATTGATTAAAAATTAATTAAAAAAAATACCCATTACCATAATGCAAGTAATATATTATTTAGAGTTGATCATGCATCAATTATCTTCAATCATATGTCTTTGTCCTCCAATTTTTATATGCAAGTAATATATTTAGAGAGAGATAGAGAAATGAGCACATATTTTGTTTTTAGTGCCGGTTTGAAAATATAGTTAAAATTATTTTTAAAAATGTTTTTTATTTAAAAATATATTAAAATAATATTATTTTATTTTTTAAAAAATATTTTTGATATCCCATTAAAATAATATAAAATACTATTTTTTTAAATTTAAAATAAAAAACAATTTAAAAAAAACACTATTCATAAGTTGTTTTCGGGAGTAGTTGGACGTAATTTTCAAAGTAATAGAAAAAACAGTCAAACACTTTGTCACGACTTATCGAAGAATTTTAGCCTTACCAGAGACCTAAGGTCTAAAGCATGCCACGACTTCTTCTCCTCTGAACATCATTTCCTAGCACAGCAATATCCATCTCCAAGAAATTGTCGAAGACGAACACCAGCCAAATCCAAATATAAAACCACACATGGCTGAAAACCTAGTAAATTTTGGTATCCTAGGCTGTGCCAAAATAGCAATTAAACTGGCCCGAGCCATAAACTTAGCACCCAATTCAATTCTTTATGCTATCGCTAGTCGCTCCCTAGAAAAGGCCAAGCAATTTGCTATACAAAATGGATTGCCAGAGACAATCAAGATTTATGGTAGCTATGAAGAGTTACTTGATGATCCATCCATCGAAGTTGTTTACTTGCCATTGCCTACTAGTCTTCATGTTCAGTGGACAGTCTTGGCTGCTCAAAAGAAGAAGCATGTGTTGTTAGAGAAGCCAGTCGCACTCGATGTGGGAGATTTGGACAAGATTCTGGAAGCTTGTGTATCAAATGGTGTGCAATTCTTGGATGGCTCAATGTGGTTGCATCATCCAAGAACTATGAGGATGAAGGAGCTACTCTTTGACTCCAATCTTGTTGGACATGTGGACTTTGTAAGTTATGTTCATCTCTTTCTTTCTTTTTGGTCAATTTCTTTTTGAAGAGAAAATGCTTCAGAGATTCCAGTTTTTAGCTACAAGATCTGTAACTAAAAACTAAGTACTTCTAGGTTTCAATTTCATCCCTCCATTTGTCGTTGTTAACTAGATATTCGACTCTAATTGTGTTCATGGTACTGACCAGATTCATAGCACATCAACAGCTAAAATGCCTCCTGTGTTTTTTGAGAACAATATCAGAGTGAAACAAGATATGGATGCTCTGGGTGTGCTTGGTGATTTGGGCTGGTATTGCGTTGGAGCAGTCTTGTGGGCAAAAAACTACGAATTACCAAATGTTGTATCTGCTTTGCCAGCTGGTGTGACCAGGAACTCAGCTGGAATCGTTTTATCATGCACCGCCTGCTTAAACTACGATCAAGATCACAAGACAGTCGCAATCATTCACTGCTCTTTCTTCTCTTACACATCCATGGAATTGTCGATAACCGGTACGAAAGGATCCTTGCATCTCAAGGATTTTGTCATTCCTTATCAAGAGGGCTCTGCTTTTTTTGACTTGGCATCACCTGCAACTTTCATGGATGATCAGACTGGTTGGAATGCGGAGACTGAAAAAGTTGTGGTGGATAACCAAATTCCTCAAGAGGCTTTTATGGTTCAGGAGCTTGCTAGACTTGCGCAGGGCATTAAGAAATGCGAGTTCCGGCCTGATAATAGATGGCCTGAAATCAGTAGAAAGACTCAAATTGTGGTGGATGCAATTAAGAAATCTATTGATCTTGATTGCAAACCTGTGTACCTGTGATATATATATATATATATGTTCATGGCTTTCGAGCCATCTTACTAGAGATGGTACTCTCCATTTATAACAATCAAATAAATTGTAATTAAAATTTGCAGGAACATATGCTGGTTTCCCATTGGTTCAAGTAGTTTAAGTTTATTTTTAAGTTCATATTAAAAGTTGAGATAAACTTCTCAAAATTTTAATCCGAGCAAATCACGGATGGGGATTCTTTAAGAGATTAAGGTCTGTCTCACAATCGACAAGTTTAGAAGTGGATTATGCTGTAGTCCCTGGATTTAGATTGAAGTTATAACTTAGTCCTTTATATTTCAAAGTATGTGAGTCAGTCCCTTGACTCTTTCTGATAGCTGTCATTTAAAAATATCACTTGGCTTTTCTCTAAACTCTAATTATATTGGCTTAGATCTCAGAATTTAAATGGTTAAATTGTATATCTAGGTTTAAGAAATAAATCTCATATTTTAATCAATTTTATTTTTATTTTTATTTTTTAGGTTTTTATTGCACAGTTATAAAATCTGGACTGGTCTGGTCTCGTAGGTTTACTTGGAACTAATCAATCCAAGATTTTATTGATTCGAATTGAGAAGAAATAAAAGAAAATAATTAACTAGGCTAAACCGGTATAAAATCTAGGTTTAAACCGTGATCTGGTTAATCAGGGTAATATTCGTTGACTTTTCTTTTTAAAAAAAAATTTAAAAAAATTATATTGTTTTGATATTTTAAAAAGAATTTACTTAATTAATGTAAGTTAATCGTCCAAACTCCAAACTATGATGGGTTTTTTTTTTAACTATGTTTCCAGTAAAAAAAATAAAAACTTATTGGGCTCGGCTTTCAATCAAACCCGTCCACTCGTGGCCCAGCCTACCCTTCGATCTCACTCTCTCTAAAAACTACATAGACACTAGAGGTCCAAATTGCCAAACGACAGCTATGAGCTACCAGCTTCCGATAATGATTGCCGCCATTTCCGTCGTAAGTAACACCTCAATCCCAACTAACTTAACTGTCATTTCATGCCTTAAATCCAAAAAACCACCCTCCAAAAACCCTCGGAATCTCAATCAGACCCTCAAGTTTCTAACAAAATCTGGCAATCTCGACGAAGCGATTCGCTTGATCGAATCCTCGCCGTCCAAATTTACTGATCCTGAGACTTACAGTCAGCTCTTACATTCTTGTATTTCCCAAAAATCGTTACATCATGGACAAAGAGTATATAAACACCTCCTTAAACAAGAAGACAGTGAAAAACTTCTTGAAAATCATAACTTAAAAAGCAAGCTAATTACCCTTTTCTCTGTATGTGGCGAACTTGATGAGGCACGCATAATTTTTGAAAATGCGGTTGAAAATGAAGGGGTGCCGGAGTCAGTATGGGTGGCAATGGCAATTGGGTATTCAAAAAATGGGTTCTTGAGAGAGGCTTTGCTTGTTTATGTTGAGATGTTGTGGAATTGTATGGAACCGGGTAATTTTGCGTTCTCCACAGCGTTGAAAGCGTGTGCGGATTTGAAGGAATTGTGGGTTGGTAGAGGAGTTCATGCACAAGTGGTAAAGTCTAGTGAAGGGCCTGATCAAGTGGTGAATAATAGCCTGCTGAGGTTGTATACACAGTGCGAATGTTTTGATGAAGTTTTGAAGGTGTTTGATCAAATGCCAGAAAGAAATATTGCTTCTTGGAATTCTTTGATTTCTGGTTTTGTCAAAGAAGATAAATTGGGTGAGGCACTTGATGTGTTTAGAAGGATGCAAAGAGAGGGAGTGGGGTTTAGTTGGGTTACACTAACTACAATTTTGCCGATTTGTGCACGCGTGACAGCGCTTTGTAGTGGAAAAGAGATACATGTGCAAATTGTTAAATCAGCGAGAAGGCCAGATGTCCTACTGCTAAATTCCCTTGTGGATATGTATGTGAAATGTGGAGTTTTTGATTATGGTAGGAGATTGTTTGATGGGATGAGAAGTAAAGACTTGACATCATGGAATACCATGTTGACTGGATATGGAATCAATGGTTATATGAGGGTGGCAATGGATTTGTTCAATGAGATGGTTTCATGTGGGATAAGGCCGGATGATGTCACATTTATTGCACTGCTATCAGGTTGTAGCCATGCTGGGCTAACAGAAGATGGGCAAAAATTGTTTCATAGAATGGAAATGGATTTTGGGGTCACTCCAAGTTTAGAGCATTATGCTTGTTTGGTGGATATGTTAGGCAGAGCTGGAAGAATCGATGATGCATTGGTGGTGGTGAAAAACATGCCCATGAGGCCGAGTGGTAGCATATGGGGATCGTTGCTCAACTCATGCCGCCTACATAGTGAGGTCCCTCTTGCAGAGGCTATTGCAAAGCGGTTGTTTGAGATCGAGCCATATAATCCTGGGAACTATGTGATGCTCTCAAACATTTATGCAAATGCAGGGATGTGGGACTCTGTAAATATGGTTAGAGAGATGATGCAAACAAGAAGAATCAGAAAAGAGGCTGGATGTAGCTGGGTACAGGTAAAGAATAAAATCCACACTTTTGTAGCTGGTGGAGGTTTCAAGTTTCGTAATTCTGATGAATATAAGAAGGTATGGAACAAATTGAGGGAAGCCATGGAAGAAGTTGGTTATGTAACCAACACAGATGTGGTGCTTCATGATGTAAATGAAGAAACAAAGGCAATGTGGGTGTGTGGGCACAGTGAGCGCTTAGCAACTGTTTTTTCTCTCTTATATACTGCTGCTGGAATGCCAATTAGGATCACAAAGAACCTTCGTGTTTGTGTAGATTGTCACTCTTGGATCAAGATAGTTTCAAGAGTGACTGGGAGGGTCATTGTTTTGAGAGATACAAACCGCTTCCACCATTTTAAAGAAGGTGCGTGTTCCTGTAATGATTACTGGTGAAACCAGTATAACAGTGCATAATTATTTGAATCCATGGCATGATTTCATACTACAAATCCATTCTAGAATTACTCTAGTGCTCCAAGTAATTTTGATTTACATTTTATTAAGAACCATCCTCACTTTTAGTACAAGCCCCAGACTATATTTATGCCATATCAAAACTTTACAGTAGTTCAAAATGCTTGGATCTGAGTACTGATCAACTCTCTTGCTAAACATTGAAAGTTTAGATGAGAATGTTTTAGAACAATCCAAAATAGATAGAAATGAACCGCATATTTAGAATCATGTAAAAGTGTACCCCTTGTCTTTGGAAGCACAGAACGGACTTTCACTTTGCTCTTTAGATGCAAGAGGATGCCTATAAAATGTCATTTAGGCATCCTCTTGCTCCACAGTAAGAAAAAAGTACCACTATCGGTGCTAATACTAACCAACATCTTCAACATTATTATACCACCTTTACAGAGATGTGTTAAAGTTAAAAAAAGGATAAAAATAACCAGGAATTGATGGGGAAGAAAAACATTAGTAGAAATTGATTCACCGACGCTGGCGGCAGCGAAGATCATACTTTCTTGTCATGGAAGCAGTAATTGAATTCTCTTCAACTTCTTCTGGAACTATAAAGTCAGGGTCTTCCGTATTGTCATCCCCTTCTGCTAACTCAGTTTGAATCCATGAAGACCAGTCAACATCACTTTCTGTTTCCCATGACAACTCTCTATTTTTTTGCATGACATTAATCTTATCCATTAGGCTTAGTATCAAGTGATGATTCAAAACTTCATAATCCCTGCATATTTGTAAATGAATCTATTAGATGTGGGAATCTAAATACTGTTAAACTCAACTGGTATAAATCTAACTTTTACCAACCTGTATGTGAAAATGGCATGTAGAAACTGAATAGAGGCAAGAATCCCATAGAGTAACCTGAACACATTAATCAGCCATGTTTGTCGTTCCATACTATTTGTTGTGAGCCGAAGCATTGCTACTTCTGCCAGAAACGTGGCAGCAAGACCTGTGAACCAAAATCAGATTTAAATTGGTAATAGACCTATTTAAATCTTCAATACTTGATTTAAATACCAAAAAAAACAGGAAGAAAAAATAAAAAATAAGAGAAATACAAAATACACGTACCAACATAAAGCCTCGCTCTTATGGTATATGTTTGCTTTGTACTGGTGAACATGTAAACGATAAAGATTGAGGCAGTGTAGAGGACGAAAGCTTTAATTATTCGTGATTCAAGCAACATAGCATTTTGCAAAGCAAATAGCTTCTCCAGAGAAATGAACATGCTTGCTTGCTTTGATTTAAAAGCTTCCTGAAAAATGGGAAAACCATGTCGTATAATCCTTTTTCTCAACAAAAACTATCATGGAAATCATAAGGCTCAATCAAAACACTAACCTGAGCTGCTAATATTGAATTTGAATTTTCAACCAAGTGGTCATGGACCTTTTGAAGTTGTTCTTGCCTCTGAAGAAGCTCTTCCTGTTGTTTATGGCCATATTCAGCAAAGTGCTGCAGCATACTCCTGTTATTCGGTAAGAATCTCAGTTAAGCTCTCTAATTATTTACTTGTAATTGCACTAATTTTGTTTTTCTACTTACCTGCTCTCTTCCAGCGCTTCTGATTGAAATTGAGTTAGGAGTTGAAGACCCTTAAGTGCATTGGATTGCCCATCTAGAAGTTGTTTCTGTTTATCCAAGGACTTCCCAGCCATGTTCTCAATGTCATCAGCTGAGGTTTGTAAAGTTTGCATCTTTGAAGACAATGTGTCTCCAACTCTGCCAATCTGCTTCTCTATTTCCACAGCTTCGTTTCTCACATTATCTACTTCTTGTCCCAGATTGGTGTAAGCATCATGAAGCATCGACATGCCGTCCTTCAAATTTTCATTCATTTTTGCTTGTCCCTCTTGCAGCTCTGATTGAGAATGTGCAATTTCCTTGGAATGCTTATAAACAGCTTCAGAGTGCTTAGATAAAACATCCATGTGATCCTTTGCATCTTTTGTTGTCTCAGCTATATTTTCAACCTGAATATCAATTGAACTCAATGAATCCTGAATTTGATTCGATCTCTGCAACACGACATGCGTTTTTCCTTCAATAATTTCTAACTGTTCTTCCGTGTATTCTGCTGAATTTTTAAGATCATTCACCAATCTCTCCATTTTATGGTTGAAGGCATGGGCCCTGTAGGCAATAGCACATCAAAATAAAAACCTTGTTAGTTTCTGTCACACCGTATAAAACAGGAGAAGGATGGTCAGGAAAGTGAAAGAAACTATACTTAACTGTAACTGATAGCAGATAGAATTGGTTTCCAGTGAGAATTCAAGATAAACCTTATGCTCATTGTCATTCAACATTTTGAGACAATTCACCATGGCGGATTTTGTGTCACAATAAGGGAAAGCCGGCCGTCCAGAGTCTTTTTGAAAGCAATCACTAAGGTGCCAAGCAAATCTCCACCGCTTCTCCTCGATGGCAAGAATCTGCGAGCAGCCAGCAAAGAGATGCTGGTAAGCATTCTGCCAACAAGAATTCGTGCCAACCATTTTACTTTTGGCTTTTTCGACCAGTTTCATCCCCTTCTCATCACTAAGACCATTCATAGAAAATTCCACCACAGAACCATGGGGCAAACCATTTGTTTGTGAATTATCAGTGGAGTGAGTTTCTGTTGTAGAAGAGAACCAACCCCACGAGTGGCATCGTAATGAAAGTGAGACTAATATTACGAGAAACAAAATCTGACTATAAAGACCCATTAATTATTTTTCTTTTCTTCCTGATTTTGTTACTCTACTTTCTGTATCTTCCACCAGAAGACTGAAACCTGCAGTGCATAGTTCAACAAAATTAGCAGATGCTTCCAATGCCACAGCTCATCACACGATATTCTTATATTTATATATAAACAAAGTGGAGGAGAAACTTGGAGTGCAAGAAAAAGAAAAGGGCATGATTTTTAGCATGAAAAGGACTGTTTGAAAGTGAAATTAACAGAGAAGAAGAAAATAGAAAAGAGACAGAGGACTTCCAAAGATTGAAAACTAAAAATAAAGTAGAAATGGTCCAATTGTCTCTTTCATCATTCTACAAGACGCCACTAAATCAAAGATGAGATAACTTCAAAATTCTCACGAAATCAAAACTGGACATTGTCTCATCTTCCCATAAAAACTAGCAACATATCAACTATTTTAAGAAAATTAAGTCAAAATTAAGAAAATTCTTTAAAATCATAACCGTTTCTATTAACCGTCTCATTGATTTTTTTCTTTTCTAATTTCATTTTACAATTAATTACTTTTATGATAGAGTAATCAAATGGAAAGCAAGAAACCATATGTTGCTAAAAGGGATCCTCGCTTTATCTTCCTCTACTTAATTTCTTTTCTTAACTTTTTCTCCAGCTACCCCTCCCTCCTTTTCTCACACAAAAGCTTCTGCTACCTTTTTTATCCTTTTAAATACGAAAAACCGGGCCATGTTCATGTGTCGTGTTTTGACACGATTATCCTTGGAACCTTAACCGAAATTATACGTCAAAACAAAGAAAAAACAGAAAATCAATGAATGCGGGTGAAAGAGAGATGGAGAGAGCATACATACTTGTTTGTGAATGATCACCGGCTGCTGCTGCTGGTATCACACACAAACACACACATATATAAAGTGGAGTGAAGAGACATGATGCTTTGATTAATTTGGAAAATTAATGATGTTTCGAAAAGTCACTTCTTCCATGACCGACATTAATCTTTTCTTTCCATGTTACACCAGGGATTTTTTTCCCTTTTCGTTTAATTAATTCGCTTATAAAAGTAACCCAAGATTTCAGAACGTTGCAATATTAAACCTCAACGTTACAAATGATCGATTGTAATTCAAGAAATCTCAACAGTCCATTTGATCCCATACCCTTTCCCTTCCCAACAGACACACATCATATTATTCCCTGCATTATCAGAATTGAAACCAAACAAAGCAGAACCAGTACATTTAGGACTAGATTATATATTTTTTTCAGATCCATGCCATAAACTCAACAGTTCTACGAACTCCTTGTTCGGTAAAATACAGTTTTGGCAACTGGAAAATATATCAATTCTCTAAATATTGATGTTTTCTGCTAGATCTTGTAGCAGCATGAAGTCCACTGATTTTGTCAATGATTGTATCTACTTGGATTGTTAATTTCTTTTTTAAATAGTTTAAATTCATAAATTGCTGATCTTGCAAATCGATAAACTTCTGTTTGAATGATATCGTGGATTAAAAGGCTTGAAGGAAATCTTTGTTTGTGTTGTTAAACGTTTCTTAGATGATTTTATTTGTGCTTATGATTGGAATACTCTTTCAAAGCCAAAACAGATGGGTGGAAATCGTTTGGGTTCTCGCAGAAGGTTTCGGTTTTGGGGTGATTTCTGAATCGGGAATCAAGCATTAAGAGTTGCTTCTCTAAAATTGGACCAATTAGCTCTGCATCAGCAAGCAATGGTTTCGAAAATGGGAGCTCGACGAGCTTCAGTGTGGACCAGGGTTTTATCCATGAGAGAAATAGGATGAAACTCGTCTTCAATCAATGCTTTCAGCACCATATTTACACCAAGTTAGGGATGATAATTAAGCTAATACGGATTAATTACAGCAGTAGAAAATGCATGTTGCTGCTGTCAAACTGAGGAAGAATCACTCCACCATCCAATACAACACTGCCAGCAAGTTTGGACATGCATGGTCGACAACCGAACTCTAAAGCTAGCTGGACTTCTCCAAAAATCAAAAGGCAAATTGATGAACCAATAGGAAAACTAAAGTAATATTTTCGGCTATTCCTCGAACAGTGTTTTAAGGTTGTAAGGCTTCACGATGTCAAGATTTCCACTCCACATCAGCTTCGCAAATTGATTGTTGGCACTCTCAGTTGGATGAGCCGAATCAAAGAAGAAATATTCACTTGCATTCTCACATAATTGATATCCTTTCTGACCACAAGTAGTGGAGCTTCTGTAAGGACCGTTGCCACAACATGCCTCTCGAACCTCCTTGAAACCTTCATAAATGGTGAAATCACATTTAAATACACAACAAGGAAAGGAAAAATATGTGCAAGTAATTACTTTTTTTAATTCAGGGACCTTGATTTTTAATTATATAGGCATTACCATATTTTGAAGGGTTATTGATTCTTTCCCCTCCTGCAATATAGGCATCAAAATTTGAGTATCTAAATCCTTCTAGTTGTCTCTCAAGCTCTTCCAGTGCTTTAGAGAGTGCTCTGTTGTGTAGCTTTGCGAACATTGTAGCTTCATCCAGGCAACCTGATACACCTGTTTGCTCTTGTTTGACTGCTCTCAAGGATGGTAGACAACCCAAAGCAATCAGCGTTGACAATCCAAATTTCCTCCCTCCTATCTTGTATATTTCCTGGAACAGTAAAATTTCCTCAATCATAATCTGTGACCAATTTGGAAAGAAAGATAGAAAGAAAGGTTCTAAATTACTTGAATCACTGTTGTAATATTGCCGATAACCATCCCAACATACTCTTCTCTTGAGTAGAATTGAAGCAAACTGTGCATTGGTGTTAAAGCTTCAAAGTAGTCATTGCCTCCAATGCTGAACATGTAAACTGCTGTGGACAGCAACTTTTGAGCTTCTGCTTCACCTAGTTGAAGCCCTAACTGCCTTTTCATATTCTTGAAATAGCTTAGTTGAGTACTAAGGTTTATCACCTTCCAATAAAAGGGAAAAATGAAAAACCAAAAAACAAAAAAAACACAGTTATGGAACGTATCCAAGACAGTAAAACTTTGTATTCTTGACATACCCATCCTTGATGAGTTTCAACAAGAGCACCAGCTCCAGATGATGCAAAGTTCACTCCATTTACAAATTGATGATTACTGGATTGTACATGTTCTTGAATTTCAGACCTTATCACCTTGAAAAAATCACTGAATATCATTATTCCTTCAAAAGATTTAAAGAGATCTCGAGTTTAATTAATTAATTTATAAAAGAAGAAAAGTGCTGGGTATCGATAGCATTGAAGACCCCACTAAGAAAAAACAACAGGAGAACAGAGAACACCAAGTAACAAGATGACAGACATACCATTCCTTGAAGATTTTCAGCAAGAACACGATCCCCTTTTGATTCGATAAATTGATTGTTACCAGGTTGTAGATATGGCGGAATTAAAGGTAAATTTGCATATTCAGCTGTCACAAAACATTTCATAAAACTAAGAAAAGAAAGAACAAAAAAGAATGAAGCATTCTTAACTGTAATGATCTTACCAATAAAATCTGGAATTAATCGACCATCACAAGGCCTTCCTGTGGGATGCTTGAAGAAGGTTTCTCCATATGGCCAGAAATCTGAAAAGATAGGAGCATCTTTGATGTACTTATTGTTTCCAGCATCATATAATGAATCTCCAAAGATAAATAAGGCAACATGCTTAGAACCATGGCAGCTTCTTGCAACCAGAAGGCTTGCACAAAATACCAGGAAACAATTCTTAATATTGGACATTGAATTAGTTCTCATCTCTCCACGAGCTCACCCTCTGTTGATTCTCTCAGCCCTCTTGTTTACAGAGCAAAACCAAGATGACCAAACTGATACAGACGTAACTGTAACTGTTGATGACATGGCTAGCACTGAAGCTGGTGTGTGAGAGATGGTGGGAGAACACAGTACACCATAGCAAGTACTTGAATTGGTTGACTTTAACTTAGTAAAAGACAATAATGATTGTGTAACCGATGTACAGTTTCACCAATACGTATATGATGTCTTTATGTTAATAAAGATGTATTAGTGGCTGGTGCTTTTCTTCTTGGTGAGATGAAATATATAGTGACATTATATTATTTGACCTTGCATTGCTAAGATCCTTCATTTATTTGTATATAATTATATAGCAATAGTTTTTTATTAAAAAAATAATAATTTGAATTTTATTAAAACAAACTAATTTGCTACTATTATCTTTCCTTCTCTTATTAATATTTATAATTTTATTTTTTTAATAAATATTAAAAAAATTAAAACACATATTACAAGGAACTCTTTAACTACATCATTAAACCCGGTACAAACAACTCAACTTGAAGATCTCCCTGCCCAACTCAATGATTAGCATAGATTTTTAATAAAATCATGTTAAGGTTGATATAATATAGCAAGCTTGATGGATCTAAAATAGACTAAACGATGAATCAAAACTCATGGAATTTCAAGATAGACATTTTTTTAAAATCATGGAATTTTCATAATCTGTTCATATTGATTCTCCTCACACATGGAGTCTATTATTTCAACCAAAGCTAATAATCATATGGCAGATCACATGGAGATGCAAAAGGGTATGTAGAACTTGTGAATTTGCTGCAAGGGGGTGAGCTCATTCAGAATATCTACTGATTGTGTGTTATATTTTAAAAAAATCCCAATTAAAAACTTTTATTAATTTTCAAGGCCTTTAATATATATTTTCATTAAAATTCTACATTTTTATATATTAAAATTACATTATTTTATAAAGAATTTAATTGTTTTGATTAAATAATTGTAAATAAGCTATAATTGAGAAATTAAAATAGTTTAGGAATATAATTGATATAAAATTATTATTGTCCTAATAGTTTGATGTTGATTATATAATTAAACCATAAATAAATGAGGGAGGGAGGTTTCTGGGTGATGGAAGCTGAAATATTTTTTTATTTGTGCGCATGGTGTGAACGAGTTGATTAATTATTCAATTAAGGCTTGATTTTAATCGATCCTCTAAGATTTGAAAACTTGTCAACTAGCCACAATTATTTTTAATTTTCTTCCCATATTTATATAGCATTTTATATTTGACATTTGTTTTTCCAATTTTACACTCAATCTTTTTTGTTTTATCAATTTTCAAGACATCTCATCCGTATTTTAATCAAGATTGTATATTTTTCTTATAAAAATAACATTATTTTATAGAGAATTAAACAGTTTCCGTGATGTAAGTTATGATTGAGAAATAAAAATAATTTAGGAATAAAATTGATAAAAAATAAATAAATCTTTAACTAAAATATCAGTATTGTCCTAATAGTTTGAGAATAATTTCTTATGTATGTTGTAGAAATAAATCATAAAAAAAGAGGGGGGAGGAGGGAGGGAGGATGCTTCGTGGTTGCTGGATGATGGAAACTGAAATTCATATTTTTATGCGAGCGAGTTGATTAATTATTCAATTAAAGTTTGACTTTAAGAAGTCATTTTATATTTAAGTCACCAATCCTTCTCCTTTTCATTGCCTAAGACCCACCTCTCCTTCCATGAATCAACTCCACAATAGTAAATATTGATCGAGCAACCCTCCATTTCTCATCTCATACTGCTCTCTGTTTTCTCAATATTTACTTCCCATTTCTTCCTCACATCCCTTGCTTTTAGTTTTCCTTTCACCTTTTCTATTTCTCAACATCCATTACTAAACAAGCTATGGCTGATGCAATTGTTTCTTCTCTCGTGAGTAAAATCACGGGAAATTTGATTTCCTCAACACTTCAAGAGCTTGGGCTTGCCAAGAGCCTAGAGACTGACCTTGAACATCTCGGGCGCACGTTCACAACTACTCAAGCTGTGCTCCAGGATGCAGAGGTGAAGCAGTGGAAGGACGAGGCTATCAAGGTGTGGCTCAGACACCTCGAGGATGCAGCTTATGATGTTCATGATTTGCTAGATGAGTTTGCCATTGAAGCTCAGTGGCAACAACAGCGAAGAGGTCTCAAAAATCAGCTAAGATCCTTCTCTTCTATCACTCATAATCTACTTGTTTTTCGATCAAGAATGGCGCATAAATTGAAAAATATGAGAGAAAAATTGGATGCCATAGCTAATGACAAGAACAAGTTCGATTTGGCATTAAGATTTGGGGACGTAGCAGTTGATCATACCTACTGTCGCACCCCAAAAAATGAGCACGCGTCGTGACAACCCTTCCCCGCGTGCCGGAGGAATATTCAATGTCTGGGGTATTATCTTTATTTTCATGAAAAAAGGAGTCGCCACCTAGTATTATGGTTACTAGGAACCTAAAACTGGTCTTTCAGAGATTCTAGGGTAAGGGACTGGTTGCGTAAAGGGAAGGTTTTAGCACCCCTAGTACGCCCTACCTAAGGTAAGCTGCTTGGTGTTTTTGTTTGTCTTATGATTGCTATGTTATTGATTTTTCAGAAATATATTGGTTAAATGATTATGGTATATTATCCCCGCTGAATATTTTGGATATTGACCCCTTAAGATTTATTTATCCAAATACCGATAGTGAATAACAGTATATTATCCCCGCCGAATATTTTGGATGTTGACCCCTTAGGATTTATTCATCCAAACACCGACAGTGAATAACAGCATATTATCCCCATCGAACATTTTGGATATTGACCCCTTAGGATTTATTTATCCAAACATCGATGATGAATAATAAATAAAAAAAATAAGATTTTAATATTTTTGGAATATTGGCCAATACCCTTTGGATTATACAAATATGTTATAAAATCCAAAAATGCAAGAAAATAATTTTACTTTGTGAAATCCATGCTAAAACACATTTTTTCATCAAACTCCGAGATAATATATATTTTTTGAAAGAAAAAGATTTTTTTTTATAAATATGCTAGTGTATTGGCCGTATGCAAGAAAACAAAACATTTTATCTTTCTTTTTTTAAATAAAAATCTTTTTTTGCAAATTTTGTATTTTTTGTATTTTTGTATTTTTTCTTTTTTCGGTGGGCTGGCTGTCAGCTTACCTAGATTCGGGCTGGGCTGACAGCCCAGCCCACCTTGTCTCCAGGCTGGGCTGCTAGCCCAAATGGCTGGCAGCCCAGACCCATCTGGGCTGGGCCTCCAGCCCAGATCAATCAGGGCCAGGCCGGGCACAAAGCCCGGCCCATCCGCCCAGCGGGGAGTGAATTAATTCACTCCCCGCAGCGTGCAAAACGAAGATCAACAGTAAAATGGAAGATTTTCGAGTGTGACGAATGGCGTACCTGTTAATACCGTTGAGTAGAGGACATCGAGGTGGTTCTTCTGGTCGTGGCGGCGTCGGAAATGGTGGCCTGTGGTTGCCGGAATGGACGCCGGAAAGTGACGGGCTGAGCTTGCTGCGACGGTAGACTTGCTTCTGCCTTCTCCTGGGCTGCTTCTGGGATGCCTGGCGCGTAGTGGAGGTGACCGGAGGTGACGGTGGTGGTGCAAGATGGTCGGGCTGGCTGCCGGTGTTGATGAACCGGGAGGGAAAGAGAAAGAGAGCTCTCTGGTTTTAGAGAGAGAGAGAGAGAGAGAAACCAAGAGAAAAGAAAACGATGAAGTCGAGGGATTGAGAGAGGGAACAAGGCACGAGAGGGATGAAGATTCAAATTTTTACGTAAAGTTCCCCTTGATTCTCTCTGTCTTTTTTTTTCTCTTTTTCTTCTTCTCCACTGTTTGTTCTTCGTGTTTTTCTCTCCACTGTCAGCTCTTTTTTTCTCATCCCCCCCTCTGTTTCTATTTTACGTGAACTTGGCTCTACAAGTTCTTCCAGCTCCCCCTCCCCCTTTCTTCGTTTTTTACGTGAAATTTGCTCTGTCACGTTGATAGAGCCCCTCTGTTTTTTTCTCAATCTCCCCTCACTGTTCTCCTTTTTCTTTCTCTGCATGCATGGGCATGCCTTTATAGGCCGGAGGCAACCCTTCGGCTGCCCCTGGCGTGCACCGATGGGTTGCCGCCGCCTGAAATCTCAGAGGCGTGCTCTGCACTGTTCAGGTGACTGAACAATGCAGGCATGCTTGCGAATTTCAAAATGATTTTGCAGAAGGCAAAATTTCGATTTGGTCCCTCAATTTGTAATTGTCTTAATTGCACCCCCAATTGGATTTAAACTTATGAATTTTTGCAATTGCATCCCCGTTAAAATTTCAAGAGTAACCTTAGCTTTACGCTCTTGATTTTTAATTTGCGCGATTTAATTTTTGCCCCTGTAACAAGATATTTTTGGATTTTTTGTCTTTTTTTCTATTTTTTTTTCTTTTTCTTCCAAAACATAAAAATAAGTAGGTCAAAATTTGGGTAGCAACACCTACAATGGGCGGCTTACCAGCTCACTCGTGAATGAATCAGAAATTCTCGGAAGAGGCAAGGAGAAAGAGGAACTAGTCAACATCTTGCTCTCCGATGTCGGCGACATCCCTATTTATGCTATCTGCGGAATAGGGGGACTCGGGAAAACGACACTTGCTCAGTTGGTCTACAATGAAGAAAGGGTTAAACAACAATTTGATTTGAGGATCTGGGTGTGTGTATCTACTGATTTCAACATAAAAAGATTAACAAGAGCCATCATAGAGTCCATTGATGGTGCCTCTTGTGATCTTCAAGAATTGGATCCCTTGTAGCAACGCCTCCAACAGAAGTTAACTGGAAAAAAGTTTTTGCTTGTATTGGATGATGTGTGGGATGATTGTGGTGATAGGTGGAGTAAATTGAAGGAGGTCTTAAGGAGTGGAGTTAAAGGTAGTGCTATAATAGTAACTACCCGTGATGAGATGGTTGCTCGTAGAATGGCAGCAACTTTTATCAAGAACATGGAGAGATTGTCTGGAGAAGATTCTTGGGAATTGTTTCAACGGCTTGCAATTGGGATGAGAAGGAAAGAGGAGCGGGTACAACTGGAAGCCATTGGAGTATCTATCATGAAGAAGTGTGGTGGTGTTCCTTTAGCTTTAAAGGCACTCGGGAACCTAATGCGGCTAAAAGATAGTGAAGAAAAGTGGATAGCAGTAAAAAAAAGTGAGATTTGGGATCTTAAAGAAGAAGCAAGCGAGATTTTACCTGCTTTGAGGTTGAGTTACACTAATCTATCACCACATTTGAAGCATTGTTTTGCATTTTGCTCTATATTTCCAAAAGATCACGTGATGCGGAGGGAGGAGTTGGTTGCTTTGTGGATGGCAAATGGCTTTATTTGTTGCAGAGGAGAAATGGATTTGCACTTCAGAGGTAATGAGATATTCGATGAACTGGTGGGAAGGTCATTTCTGCAAGAGGTCCATGATGATGGGTTTGGCTACATAACCTGCAAAATGCACGATCTTATGCATGATCTTGCACAATCCATTATGAGTAGAGAATGTTTTTTGATTGAGGGCAATACAAAGTTCCAAGTTTTTGAAACAGTTCGTCATGTGGGTGCTTACGGGAAATTATCCTATGCTCCAGAAAACAAGAATATCAGATCTCGGTCTCTGCGATCAATTTTGCTTTCTAAAACTATTGGTTACCCACGCCATGTGAGTGATGATGCTCTTCTTCTCTGTTTCACTCAACAAAAGCATCTAAGAGCCTTGGATATTGGTGTTAGCACAACTAATACATTGCCAAAATCAATTTGTAATCTGAAACATCTAAGGTTTCTAGATGTCTCTAATTCCTCCATCCAAAAATTGCCTGAATCAATCACCTCTCTCCAAAACCTCCAGACACTAAATCTGAGATATTGCAGCGACCTCATCCAATTACCAAAAGGTATGAAGCAAATGAAAAGTCTCGTCTATCTTGAAATCACGGGTTGCTCTTCACTTCAATTCATGCCTCTCGAAATGGGGCAATTGATGTGCCTGCGAAAACTTAGCCTGTTCATTGTGGGTAAGGAGGAGGGTCGTGACATAGGGGAGCTGGAAAAACTGAATAATCTCGCTGGTGAATTGAGCATCACAAATCTTGATAATGTTAAGAACTTAACAGATGCCAGAAGTGCCAATTTGAAGTTGAAGACAACTCTTCTATCACTAACTTTATCTTGGAATGGGAATGGACAATCTGACAATATTACTTGCATTCGTTCACTACCAAATGATGAGGCGGAGGTACTTGCCGCGCTTCAACCTCCTTCAAATCTGAAGAAGTTGACGTTAATTGGATATTGTGGCTCAAAATTTCCATGTAATTGGATGATGAACTTGAACTTGACGCTACCAAATCTAGTGGAGATGGAGCTAAGAGAATGTCATCACTGTGAACAACTTCCACCGTTTGGGAAGCTGTAGTTCCTCAAGAGTCTTGTATTACGGGGAATGGATGGTGTGAAGTGTATTGACAGCCACGTGTATGGCGATGGCCAAAATCCATTCCCATCTTTGGAGACACTGTCTATTCGTGGAATGGAGAGATTAAAGCAATGGGCTGCGTGTCATTTTCCTCGCCTTCAAGAATTGTATATAGCTCAGTGCCCTGTGTTGAACGAAATACCAATTATACCCTCCGTCAAAAAATTAGACATCCAGGAAGTGAATGTTTCTTTACTGATGTCAGTGAGGAATCTCACTTCCATCACCTCCCTTTGTATTGAAGATGTTGCCAATGCAAGGGAGCTTCCCGAAGGGTTTTTGCAAAATCATACACTCCTTGAAAGCTTACGAATTTCTTTGATGAGAGATCTGCAGTCTTTGTCAAATAAGGTATTTGATAACCTTTCTGCTCTTAAAAGCTTGTCAATATTTGGTTGTGATGCACTCGAAAGCTTGCCAGAAGAAGGTCTTCGGAACCTCACTTCATTGGAGCATTTAAGCATATCTTATTGTCAAAAATTAAGTTCTCTGCCAATGAATGGGCTCTGTGGCTTATCTTCTTCGCTTATCGATTGATTGTTGTGCTAATCTTGCATCTTTAACTGAGGGAGTGCGACATCTAACGGCACTTGAACATTTGTTCCTCTATGGATGTCCAGAGCTGAATTCATTGCAAGAGAGTATCCAACATCTCACTTCTCTCCAATCTCTTATTATATGTAATTGCAAAGGACTAGCTTCTTTGCCAAATCAGATTAGGTATTTCACGTCCCTTTCACGCTTGGAGATTCAGGTTTGCCCTAATTTGGTGTCATTGTCAGATGGGTTACAGAGTCTCAGTAACCTCAGCTGTTTGATAATCAACAAATGTCCAAATTTGACGAAGAGGTGCAAGAAAGAGGAAGGAGAGGACTGGCCAAAGATAGCTCATATTCCTAACATTATGTTAAACGATGAAGTAATCCAATGATCTGTGGATGTAGATGATTGAACTCATGAAGATTGGAATGATGATGGGAGGGTGGGGATTGTGATGAGGGTTGTCAATTACACGGTGATTCTTCTTACCGTGACTGATTACAACCAATTGAACTCATCTATGGGAAGAAATATTTCATTGTAATCCACCCTTACTTTCTTTGTTTTTTTCTTTCTTATAAGATAACTGCAAAGTATTTTATAATTATGATTAATGAGTAATCTGATAAAAAACCAGGAATGACCTTGAGCAAGAACACATCTTGCTGCAGAACTACGTTAAATAGGCATGCCTGTACGCCGGTATCAACATTAGTGGTATGAACGGAGAAGTGATGACGGGCGAGGTAAAATAAAAGAACGGGCATATCCCTTTGATCTTACAATTCTAGTTTAGAACCTTTCTAATCTAGTTCTGTTTTACAAGATAAAAAATATAAAAGTAAATTTGTTTCTTGCATAATTTGTTTAACTGTTAGGCTGATCAGGGTTATAACTATCATACTATTATTAATTTCAATACTCAATATAAATTAAAGCAAAAATAATATCTAATTATTTTTAAAAATATATAAGTTTGACAGTAATTTATAGTAAAGGTAAAATATGTTGGATTTTATGAATTGATTGTGTTTTTGTGTGGTTTTATTGCAGGTTGATTTATTTGAGAGAGATGAAGGCTTTGTGAAAGCTGGGAACGTAAATTGCAGAGAAGAGATAAGAATCTGTTTTCTTGTATATTGCCTTACTTGTGTTTGATACAATGCTCACTTATATAGTTTGAGCAAACATGCATTTCACATGCTCTGTAACTAACTATCCACACAAGTCAAATTTAAACTTCTCTTCTTAGTTTGTTACAACTGATTTAACAGCCAATTAATGACAGCTCTGCCTATGCATACTGCCTCTTCTTCTCCCCTGTGTTGACAGCCTGTCTTCTACCACTTTGGGTGATCCAGTAAGTGGCTTATTGTTCAACAGCCTCTCCTAAGCTACTTACTGGTTTCACCCCAAGTTTCAACTTCAATCTGGATTTCTAGCCATTGAGATTTCCTCTTCCTCATGATCTGCCTTTTTATTTTCATTCATTGTAACTGGAACTTGCAAGGGTCCGTTAGAAGTGTTAAGTTCTGCTTCTAGAACTTTTCTCTTATCTCTCTTTGTTTGCAGGTGTTCTTGTAGTCTTGCCACATCTTGCTGGAGAGCTTGACGATGTTCATGCAAAGCCCTCTTGCATTCTTTTTCAGAACGATTACACCTTTCCTGGACTTCTGCAAACCTCTCAAATTCAGATTGATACCTTTGCTCCAGATGGATCTTCTCTTGTTCCAGAATCCTAGCTTCTTTGTCATAAGGTTGAGCCTTAGCATTTGCAGTCTCTAGTTTCTCAACCAACACTTTAATTTCAAGCTTCAGAGATGATATTTCAATGCCATAACTCTGTATTTTTGACTCAGCAGCCTTTAGCTCCAAATTTAAAGTAGTCAAACACTGCTCGGCATACTCAATTCTTCTGTTCTTCTCCTTTATTTCATCCTCCTTGACAACTAAATGGCTAGAAAATTCTTCCTGCAGTGCATCTTCCCTCAGTTGTGTTTCTTTATTAGTTCTTTCTTGCACATTTGCCACCTTCTCTAAAGCAGCTTTTGTCTCTCTTACAGCAATGTCATACTTCCGTTTCCACTCAGCTGCATCTTCTTCAGCTAACCTCATTTGTTCATGAGCAGCAGCCAACCTTGCGTCAGAAGCACTTCCCCGTGACTTCAGTATTGCAATCTCTGAAGCTGCCTGCTCTTCATCAGTATCATCAAAGGAGTCACCATCATCTTCATCATCATAATCATCATTTTCCTTCTTGACCTCTTCATTCTCTTCTTGTACACTTGCTGCATGACATGCGTAGAATGAATTTGCAATGAACACTTCTTCCTCCTCTTGTGCACAATTTGCCAATTGCTTGTAATCATTGCAATCATTTGTATTATGCCCAAACAGATTGCATCTTCCACATTTAGACTTTCCCTTGTATCTGCAGACACCGAAATGGAACTTTTGACATATGTTGCATTGTGGCTTCACATTGATGTGACTACTGCTTCCAGTTTTAGATTGTGGACTGAAAACACTGCTGTGATTCATTCTTCTGTCATAATTCAAGTTTGAATACTGATTGTTGTTGTGCATGTGATTGCTCTGCATATTTCCTCCTTGTGACCAGCTTGTAGGTCTTCTGTTTTGACCTTGCCAACCGTGATTGTGTCCAATTTTGAGACTACTGAATGCTTGTTCAGTTCTCGTAATTCTATCTTGTTCATCATGTAGGTTTTCTCTCTTGTCAAACACTTTGACAGAGGCTATAACCTCTTCAACCTTCAACACCTCAAGATCCCTAGTTTCTTCAATGATTGAAACTATGGATCGAAATCTTCTATTCAAGCTCATAAGAAGCTTCTGTACAATTCTGACTTCTGGAACATCTTCTCCTAGTGATTTTAGGCTGTTTATAGCATCAAAAAACTTAGATAAGTAATGTTCCAAGTCTTCTCCTTCTGTCATTCTCATATATTCAAATTCTGCCCTTACTGCTTGCAATTTTACAGCCCTCACTTTCTTGTCTCCTCTATATTCTCTCTTCAACACATTCCATGCTCCTTGTGCAATCTTCTCATTCCTAATTCTAGGAAAGAGTTCATCAGTTAAAGCTCCTTGGATGAGGCTCAATGCCTTGGCATTTTTGATTCTGCTCTCCCTGGAAACTGTTCCTTCAGGTATGCTTCCAGATTCATCCCTTTTTCTCTCGGTTTCATCATCTTTTTTATCTTCTTTCTCAGATTTTTCTGTCACAATAGAGTTTGATTCCATGCCAAACTCAACTACATCCCATAGATCAAATGCTATGAGGATTGTCTCCATTTTTACTGACCAAAAGTCATAATTCTCACCTTTAAACTAAGGTGTTCTTAAATCACCGCTGCTCACCATTTTTCCGTTCTTCCAGTCACAATTTGTATGAATCAAGGTTTGATTTTCGTCCCTTGTTGATCAAGCTTGCTCTGATACCATGTTGGATTTTATGAATTGATTGTGTTTTTGTGTGGTTTTATTGCAGGTTGATTTATTTGAGAGAGATGAAGGCTTTGTGAAAGCTGGGAACGTAAATTGCAGAGAAGAGATAAGAATCTGTTTTCTTGTATATTGCCTTACTTGTGTTTGATACAATGCTCACTTATATAGTTTGAGCAAACATGCATTTCACATGCTCTGTAACTAACTATCCACACAAGTCAAATTTAAACTTCTCTTCTTAGTTTGTTACAACTGATTTAACAGCCAATTAATGACAACTCTGCCTATGCATACTGCCTCTTCTTCTCCCCTGTGTTGACAGCCTGTCTTCTACCACTTTGGGTGATCCAGTAAGTGGCTTATTGTTCAACAAAATATATATACAAGATATTCACTACTCTTCTCTACAATTTTATCTCATTTTTTGTCCCTCTTTTCTCCATGTTTTCTGTCTCATAGTAACCAAAAAACTACAGGGGAAACTTAATCTCAGTTGATATGCAAATTAGTCTAGGATACCTGTTCGGACAAAAATGGTATGATTCTTTACCATTATTGGGAGAGGGTATGATCCATTACCATTTCAGTAAAACATAATAAACATGAATAGAAAAGATAATCGCGGATTTCCTTGCAGATGAGGCAGTTGTTTAATCAGATCCTCTTCTTGGTGATCATTCTATTCTAGGTATCTTTGCTAATCATAGAAAAAATGCAAAATGCACTCGTGGAGGGTTAGAGACCAAGCATTGAGTTACTTGGAACTGGTTTTCAACAGTTGTGAACAAAGAGCTTATCGAGTAATGAGGAGACAGCCTGCTTTTTTAATTAATACACCAGTCCACCATGGATAAGCATTAACTAAAAAGTAACTTCACTCCACTAGGATGTTTGTTTATTAAATAGACTTGGTGAGCAAAAGCAGATGCTGCTGCAAACTGAAGCGTAGTATAACGTTGCGCCAAAAAAACCAGGGAAGTCCAGAGTCATACACACAAAAAGGTTACAGGGAAATGCTATTACATTGGACATGTTACAGTGAAATAAACAGAATCCAAAAGTAACCTTATTGGATGTACTTCCAAAGTACCAGAAGCTTGCCCCTTTGCCAAACAAGGCCTTGCACGGCTTGAATGATTATACAAATAAAAGTGAATTTGCAAGTTGTTTAGAAAGATAAAAAATATATATATATATATCAAGAACTCACTTCTTTAGCAGCAGAGAACTGCATTGAGCCATTATCTTTGATGCCCTGGTAATAGAATCTGTCATATAGAAATTCTCTATAGCAGCCTGGAAAGGAGTTGAATTCATCTTCTGATTAACCTCAGGCTTCAATGAAGCCCAAAAGGTAGCTGGCTCTCTCTCGTCCATGCTCAAGAGGTTTGGTGCAACAGTCCTAATCCGAGATCGGACAGCCCCAATTGTATCATAGGGCAATCGCACCCCTGCTACCTCAGAAAGAGCGCGAATTATCTTCCAATCATCCCTGGAATCACCAACTGTTGGAACTGCAGGCAAAGTCTGCTGCGTACACTCTTCTGTGTTTTCATATGTCCCTTCTTTCTCACTAAATGCTGACGCTGGGAGAATTACATTAGCACGGTACACACCGCGGTCCCCATGGTTCCCCTGATAAACAACAAAGTCATCACTTGGAAGCTTTTCCAAATCCACATCATCAGCACCCATCAGATACACAAATTTGGCGCTCTGAATACTTTGGATAGATTCTGGCACAAGTCCAAGGTCAAGTGCTGCAGCTTGGGCAGCATTGAGAAGCAGCACATTGAAACCATTCCAATCAGGTCTTACAACATTTCCATTTTTCGCAATGGTTTCAACAGCAGAGAAATTAGCATCCTTGTCTGATCTCTCAAAGAGTCCAGCACCAACAATGATGGCTGGGTTTTTGGCATTTGAAAGTGTTGAGCAAAATGGGTGGCGACCCTCTGCAATTTCAGTTAGAGTTTCAGGACCAGTGCCTAGATGCTCACAATCATAGTTCAATTCTGTCAGAGGACCAACATAAGCAACCTTAGCATTGCTTCCTCTAACTGTCTTGCGGATTCTGGCATTTACCATGGCAGCTTCTACCCTTGGCTGACAATTCATCAAACAGTTTATGAGATGATGAAAAAGTCTCAATCAATCCAAATGCCTTGGAAACATGATTATTTCAAAGTAAACGTGGCAAGGAAAAGGTGTGAAATAGTGTACAAGTGCAAAGAACAAATTCAAGACATCATCATACAAACAGAAGACAAATTAATGGCTGTGAAGTCATACATAAAGGACAGCTGATAAGAGTTCCATTCTATAAATGACTGAAAATGTCAACACAATTGCTGGGTGCCAACCAAGAGGAAAACATCTGCATTCTCAAGACCATTAATGCCACAGTTCATAATATATCCAGATCGAAGATCAGCATTCGGGCTAGGTCCATTTCCTTCACACCACACATTATTTGACCCCATTTTGTTTAGGAAATCTTTAAGCGCCATCATGGATTCAGCATCAAATAGTTTACCAGCAATCCCCACAACTTCCTTTGGTTTAACTAGATGGGCAATCTCAGCAACCACAGCTAAGGCATCATGCCAGCTTACAACCTTGAAGCGGCCATCTGTGCCACGAATCATGGGATCATTTAGCCTCTCTGCCTCTTTAGACCATCATAGCATAACCGAGTCTTGTCTGATATCCATTCTTTATTTATATCCTGAAATAGGCCAGTCCACAATCAAGAACAGGCCTTGCAGTCTTGTACACCAAAAAACAAATAAAAATCCATGACATAAACACAGAAATTATTTATCTTATCAAGGTTGCTGGGATTGTTTTTAGTTTAACATTTATTGAACTCATAACTGTCAATAATGTATATATGGAAAGAGATCACAGCAGTTACAAACATAATTGATATATGGAAAGCAAATCGTAACAGCAGAATATAGAATTAATTTCATATTGTAACAGCAAAATATTACATTAATTGTAGACTGTAAATTAGGATTTTGTACATGTATTTAGAGGCATGAGATCCTCCTTTGAATGATAAGGAAAATTACACAGAAATTCAGTGTTTGTGACAATAACATCCTTGTCAACACCAGCAGGTAGATAAAATCCAAAACCGCTTGGTAAACTTAATTGCCAAATATGAAACAAACAGTCCTATTTCCTATTCACAAAAATTCTGAGCCCTTCAAAGCAGAAGACAAATTTGTTTTAGAAGGAAGCAAGTTGATGCTTTGGTTAGCCCAACCAAAAATACATCTGAAAAAATAATGAAAATAACACACTGCAGGGAATCTAATGCAAAAATGGATTAACCAAGAAAGTAAAAGAAAGATTATCCAAGACCAAATAAGTTGATTAAAAAGAAAAACACCAAAACCTGTTGACTTCTGGACAAGTTAATCATAAAAAGGGGTAGAGGATAGAAGTTTTTTCACTGTATGCAGAACTAATTTAGGAATTATCCCATTCATCAATGTGGGACATGCCACATAAATTTCTTTCAAATGTATTTAGAACAGGGAGAGGTGACAAAAGCATGAAAACGCAAACTTCAAGATGTCAAAGGAGAACGCATCTAAGAAGCAGAACAATAAATGAATATTATCATATTGAATACAGATTGGATTTCTTGGTAAGTCGGAACAATGGAAAGGATTACACCAGCTTCCTTAAGTGGAAGACTGAAACCAGAGATATGTAATGAGCAGTGGAGCCTAACCCAATTTGTACCAAGTAATCTCTTAAAACCTTAATCACGGGGTTAAAGTCCAGGATTCAAACCCTAGAAAGGTCTCAGTTTATCATTCATCAAAAACAGAAAATAACAATGGGGAAATAATAGAAAAATGACTCACTGACAAGATCTGGTAACTCTTTGCAGGATGAATTTTTTTGTCCGAAGTATGAAATTCATCCTAATTGAAAAGGCTAAACAGAAGTAATTGCATTGCACTCCTAAAATCAAATTGTTGCTTCAAAAGAATATGCACATACACGCTGTCATATTCAACACTGCTTGCACAAAACAAATGTTTGATGATTCAAAATAGAAAGAATAAAATAAATAAAGAGTAGAAAAGAGTTCTGCAGATGTATATTGAATTCTGCAGAATGTATATTCAAGGTTGAAATCAATCTACTTAATTACATCTCTCATTCTCACGTGTACATATATAGTTCTGCACTAACTAATACTGAGTATTTGAAGGAAGATAACTAAAGATTACAATTTGAAATTTGAATTTTAAATTTCCTGTAGAATCTCCTTATCAGCTGACAGTGATCTTGCAATCTTCTTCTGATCTGCGAGCTCCTGATCTGCTGCCACTCTTGACTCTGCATCATGCGCAGGTGTCAATACTCTAACACCCCCCCTCAAACTGCTGGGGAGGAGACACACAGACAGGTTGTCTCGAAGAAACATGAAACGGGAAGCAGACTGGCCCTTGGTAAATATGTCTGCAAGTTGGTCTTTTGTGGACACATGTCGAACTTGAATATCACCATTAAGCACCTTTTCTCTGATAAAATGATAATCAATCTCTATGTGTTTGGTTCTGGCATGGAAAACAGGATTGGAGGCTAAGGCAATGGCACCTATGTTGTCACACCATATATTAGGTGCAATCGGCAGAGTAATTTGTAACTCAAGGAACAGCATCCGAAGCCAATATAATTCAGCTGTCGTATGAGCCATGCTTCTGTACTCAGCCTCAGTGCTTGATCGAGAAACAATTCCCTGCTTTTTGCTACTCCAAGAATGTCACGACCCGAATCCCGGATCCGTGACCGGCACATAGGCATGGTTCCCCTCCAAGGTTCCACACCTATGCGAACCCAAACTCACACAAACTTATCATTCAACATTCAAAATTCAACGCAGCGGAAATAACAAAGTAAACTTTATATTAGAATTCGATTGTCTCTATACAAGAGTTAATTACATATTGATATACTTGTGGAGCACTAACTAGACATAAGAACAAAAAGTGTCGGCTACCACTAAAATAGCAGGTTCCCAGAGTAGGACAAAAATGACCTGCTAGCAAGCTACGACCCTGAAAATAATGAATAATGAGGGAGTGAGTTCAACAACTCAGTGAGTAGATAATATCCAATATACACATACGAGATAATATAGCAAAGAGAAGCATAATATCAAATCGGCTCAAGGTTCTTACAACAAATTTCTCAAATAGGTCATAACAAGAATGTATAGGTAAAACTCGTCAGAAAATCAAAATGCAATGAGCATGAGGCTCCGTACTGTGGGATGATCAGTCCACACAGGTTGGTGACTCCCCCGACCAACTAGGGTTTCAGATACGATGTGCACAAAGGCTAACACTACCCTGTTAGCATGGGTATTCTGACCGGCATACCATAAGTATATCTTATAATCAAACAAACATATTCATATCTCAAGGCTCAACTCATGGTATCAATCAAATGAGGAGCTATCAATTCACAAACAGATATAGGCTCATATCAAGAACATATATTCAACAAATGATTATGCTTTATCGTATCAAGAATATAATCAAGGTATATATTATCAAAAAGCATAATCCAATTCATACTAGCAAATTCAAATATTTATACTATTTCTCATGCATATTAAATGTTATCCACTCACCTGACTTAAGAGCAAACAAGGTTTAGAAGCAGAGTGTTGACGAAATCCTACTGATGTCCCGCGGGTTGAATATCGGGATTATCTGAATATATATATAAAAGAAGATATACTCAAAAATGACTCAAAAGAAGTAAAATAAGTTTAATAACATATCTAAGTGTTCAAATTATAATCCTATGTGTTTTTGAATCAAACTATCCATTTCTTCGCAAAAACCTAAAACAAAGGTTTCTTCCGAAATCTAATTCCAAAATACACAATTCGTAAAATTGATATTAATCCATCAAATGAGCTTCAATTATCCATCAAACCAATCTGAAATACTATTATTTCTCTTAGGGACCATTCTGAAATTTTCTTATATTTTTAGGGTCAAATTGTAATTTTATCAAATTGAAGGACTAAATTGAACACTTCATAAATTCATAGCTATCCTAAAATCTTGTCCATAATTCATCCTCAATTCTGTCCAGAATCTTCAATTTCACTCCAGGGACCAAACTGAAAATTTCCAAAGTTTGGGGACTAAATTGTAGTTTTCACCAAAAAGGACCAAAATGAATTTTTCATCATCTTCAACCTTAACCCAGATTTCCAGCAGGCTATTTTCGAAATTGCTCAACATTATTCACCATTTTTCTCAATATTTTCTTAAACCAAATATCTCAAAATTTCAAAATCATCTACCATCAAACTAATTAAACTATTACCCAACACATTCAACCCTTAACATCTCTCTTAATTCATCAATCAAACCCAAATAAAATTCTCAAACCCTAACAACCCATACAAGCAAAATCATAGCTAATAATCACATTTATACATAATAAAACACACACATTACCTTAACAACTTATTTCTCCTTCTTCCTTTCTCTTCCTCTTCTCTTTCCCTCTTTTCTCTTCTTCTTCTTCTTTCTTCCTCTCTTCCCGATTCTCTCTCTCAATTTCAGACCTAATCTTCTTCTTTTTTTCTTTTTCTTTTTCCTTTTTCTCCTCTTATTTTCTATTTATATTTATAAACTTATGCAATTACTACCCTACCCTTAACCTAATTCTAAGCCATTAAGGGCATTCATGTATTTTCCATATAAAAAAATTCAAAACACTACAATCTCCCCACCTTATAAAAGTTTCGTCCTCGAAACTAAATAAATGTTTGAATACGTACCGAGATTATCAAAAAGATGAGGGTATTCCTCACACATATTATCCTCAAGTTCCCATGTCGCTTCTTCAATTGAATGACCTTTCCACTTCACCTTCACCGAAGCTATATCCTTCGACCCAAGCTTTGTAACTTGTCGGTCCATTATAGTTTCTGGTTGCACCTCATAAGTCACGTCATCTCTTAACTCAACTGGATGCACTTCTAACACTTGAGATGGATCCGACATATACTTCCGTAGCATAGAAACATGAAATAGATGTATAGTCAACAAATTTGGCGGTAAGGCCAACCTATAAGCAACTGCTCCAATTCTAGACTTTGAATAAACCAAAATATCATCAATAAAAACTATCACAAATTGATCAATAAACTGTTTAAACACACTGTTCATCAAGTCCATAAAGCTGTTGGTGCATTTGTTAATCCAAAAGACATCACCAAGAACTCATAGTGACCATACCGAGTTCTACATGCGGTTTTTTTTTGGAATGTCTTCTTTCCTTATCCTCAACTATTGATACCCAAATGAAAATCAATCTTAGAAAAGAATTGAATCCCTACAACTGATCAAACAAATCATCTATACAAGGGGGCGGGTATCTATTTCGAACTGTCACTCGATTTAGTTGTCTATAATCTATACATAATTTGAATGGCCCATCTTTCTTCTTCACAAACAACACTAGGGCTCCCCAAAGGGCCACTCGACCGAATGAACTTCTTATCTAATAAATCCTGTAATTGTTCCATTAACCCTCTCAATTTTTGTTGGTGCCATTGATATTGGTTCAGTACCCGGAACCAAATCAATAGAAAAATCAATCTCCCTATACGGAGGCAATCCAGGTAACTCATCAGGAAATACATCAATGAACTCCTTAGCTATAGGAACTTGGTCCAACTAGGGAATTTCCTTACCTACATTCACTATGTGTGCTAGGTAACATTGTACCCCTTTTCGTGTCATTCTCCTCGTGATAGTCGACAACATAATTGATGAAGACACAATCTTATCTCCTCGAAACACTAACCATGTTTCACCATCTAATTCAAATACTACCTCCTTACCCCAACAATTTACTAAAGCCTTATGCTTTGACAACCAATCCATTCTCAAAATCACATCAAAATCACATCAAAATCAATTATATCTAAAACATTCAAGTCTCCCATAAGGATTTTATCTCCAATTTCTATCTCACAAATTTGATACACATACTTCACTAATATTAATTCTCAAAATCACATCAAAATCAATCATATCTAAAACATTCAAGTCTCCCATAAGGATCTTATCTCCAATTTCTATCTCACAATTTTGATACACATACTTCACTAATATTAATTACCAAAATCACATCAAAATCAATCATATGTAAAACATTCAAGTCTCCCATAAGGATCTTATCTCCAATTTCTATCTCACAATTTTGATACACATACTTCACTAATATTAATTCCCAAAATCACATCAAAATCAATCATATCTAAGACATTCAAGTCACCCATAAAAATTCTATCTCCAATTTCTTCATCACAATTTGGATACACATACTTCACTAATATTAATTCTTCATCCACGGAAATATAAACAGAAATGAGAAATCCTAACAGAGTTAGTTGTCTTTCTAACCTCATGACAATATATAAGGACATAAACAAAAGGGTTGCACCCGTATCAAACAAAACTTTTGATTCAAAAGTGAAAACAAAAAGAATATATTCAAGTGTGAATACATCACCCCTCCTATAAGGAATATACCTTGCATTTCTTAACTACACAATACGGACATCTTTCTGATCATCACATACTCCAATAGTATTAGCTATATGTCTATTCCTCGACATATCATATAAGGACAAACATTTTTGTCATTCCATAATATTAGCATAATAGTTATCAAATAATTATTGGAAAGCATATCTATAGAAAAACGTAAGGAATCAAGAAGACATGCTTGAGGAGAATTCAAATTTCAAGCATAACAAACAAGACAATACGGATCCTAATGCTCCACAATACAAATCCTAACTTTACTATTATTTCATGAATAACAAGCTTTGATATTAAGTTTCGTCACTACTACCCTTCTTTTTACTTTTATTTTTAAGCTCTAATACCATGTTTTGTCACTCACTCTTTTACTTTTATTCATTTTATATTTTTGGCTCTGATACCATCTTTGTCACGACCCGAATCCCGGATCCGTGACCGGCACATAGGCATGGTTCCCCTCCAAGGTTCCACACCTATGCGAACCCAAACTCACACAAACTTATCATTCAACATTCAAAATTCAACGCAGCGGAAATAACAAAGTAAACTTTATATTAGAATTCGATTGTCTCTATACAAGAGTTAATTACATATTGATATACTTGTGGAGCACTAACTAGACATAAGAACAAAAAGTGTCGGCTACCACTAAAATAGCAGGTTCCCAGAGTAGGACAAAAATGACCTGCTAGCAAGCTACGACCCTGAAAATAATGAATAATGAGGGAGTGAGTTCAACAACTCAGTGAGTAGATAATATCCAATATACACATACGAGATAATATAGCAAAGAGAAGCATAATATCAAATCGGCTCAAGGTTCTTACAACAAATTTCTCAAATAGGTCATAACAAGAATGTATAGGTAAAACTCGTCAGAAAATCAAAATGCAATGAGCATGAGGCTCCGTACTGTGGGATGATCAGTCCACACAGGTTGGTGACTCCCCCGACCAACTAGGGTTTCAGATACGATGTGCACAAAGGCTAACACTACCCTGTTAGCATGGGTATTCTGACCGGCATACCATAAGTATATCTTATAATCAAACAAACATATTCATATCTCAAGGCTCAACTCATGGTATCAATCAAATGAGGAGCTATCAATTCACAAACAGATATAGGCTCATATCAAGAACATATATTCAACAAATGATTATGCTTTATCGTATCAAGAATATAATCAAGGTATATATTATCAAAAAGCATAATCCAATTCATACTAGCAAATTCAAATATTTATACTATTTCTCATGCATATTAAATGTTATCCACTCACCTGACTTAAGAGCAAACAAGGTTTAGAAGCAGAGTGTTGACGAAATCCTACTGATGTCCCGCGGGTTGAATATCGGGATTATCTGAATATATATATAAAAGAAGATATACTCAAAAATGACTCAAAAGAAGTAAAATAAGTTTAATAACATATCTAAGTGTTCAAATTATAATCCTATGTGTTTTTGAATCAAACTATCCATTTCTTCGCAAAAACCTAAAACAAAGGTTTCTTCCGAAATCTAATTCCAAAATACACAATTCGTAAAATTGATATTAATCCATCAAATGAGCTTCAATTATCCATCAAACCAATCTGAAATACTATTATTTCTCTTAGGGACCATTCTGAAATTTTCTTATATTTTTAGGGTCAAATTGTAATTTTATCAAATTGAAGGACTAAATTGAACACTTCATAAATTCATAGCTATCCTAAAATCTTGTCCATAATTCATCCTCAATTCTGTCCAGAATCTTCAATTTCACTCCAGGGACCAAACTGAAAATTTCCAAAGTTTGGGGACTAAATTGTAGTTTTCACCAAAAAGGACCAAAATGAATTTTTCATCATCTTCAACCTTAACCCAGATTTCCAGCAGGCTATTTTCGAAATTGCTCAACATTATTCACCATTTTTCTCAATATTTTCTTAAACCAAATATCTCAAAATTTCAAAATCATCTACCATCAAACTAATTAAACTATTACCCAACACATTCAACCCTTAACATCTCTCTTAATTCATCAATCAAACCCAAATAAAATTCTCAAACCCTAACAACCCATACAAGCAAAATCATAGCTAATAATCACATTTATACATAATAAAACACACACATTACCTTAACAACTTATTTCTCCTTCTTCCTTTCTCTTCCTCTTCTCTTTCCCTCTTTTCTCTTCTTCTTCTTCTTTCTTCCTCTCTTCCCGATTCTCTCTCTCAATTTCAGACCTAATCTTCTTCTTTTTTTCTTTTTCTTTTTCCTTTTTCTCCTCTTATTTTCTATTTATATTTATAAACTTATGCAATTACTACCCTACCCTTAACCTAATTCTAAGCCATTAAGGGCATTCATGTATTTTCCATATAAAAAAATTCAAAACACTACAAAGAAATAAGATTAGTGCCCAAGAACACCCCAAAACCAGTGGTGCTGCGTCTGTCATCAGGGTCACCCGCCCAATCGGAATCACAATATGCATTCAGTTTGATCTCGCCAGGAACATAAAACAAGCCAACATCAACAGTCCCTTTTAAATACCGTAGGACACGCTTCACAGCTTTCCAATGAATATCACGAGGACAATGCATGAACTGGCACAATTGATTGACTGAATAAGCAATATCGGGCCTTGTAATTGTGCAGTACTGAAGTGCACCTACAACACTCCGATATGTGGTAGGATCAGCTAATTCATCACCAATTGCTGAAGATAGTTTAGGACCTGATGAGGAGGGACAATTTAAAGGCTTTGCACCAATCATATCTGTTCTGTGTAACAAATCAGTAATGTATTTTGCCTGCCGCAGATGCAAGCCATCAGAATTCCTTATAGCTTGAATTCCAAGAAAATAACTCAATTCACCAAGATCCTTCACCTGAAACTCAATTTTTAGTTTATCCACAAATTGATGAACGGCATGCAAGCTAGAACCAGAGACAATGATGTCATCAACATACACTAAGACAAACATACGGTCAGAGGCATTAGTGTATGTAAATAAAGAATAATCCATCTTTGACTCTGTAAACCCATAATCAATCAATTGCTGAGATAAACGCTGAAACCAAGCCCTAGGGGCTTGTTTGAGGCCATATAATGACTTGTGCAGACGACATACATGGTCTGGAAAATCAGCATCTGCATACCCTTTCGGCTGTTCCATATACACCTCCTCATCCAAAATACCATTCAAGAAAGCATTGGAGATATCCAATTGCTTGATATTCCAGTTCAAAGACACAGCAAGGGACAATACTAACCGTATGGTAGTTGGCTTCACCACTGGAGAGAAGGTATCGAAGTAATCAATTCCAGGACACTGATCAAATCCCTTCGCTACAAGCCTCGCTTTATAGCGATCGATGCTGCCATCAGGAGCCCTTTTGATTTTATAGACCCACTTGTTACGAACAACACACTTGTTCACTGGCCGTGGACAAAGAGACCATGTTCCATTGGTCATTAATGCATCAAATTCACAACCCATTGCTGCTCTCCACTCTGGTTTAGTTACTGCCTTTGTAAAACAAGTTGGTTCAGGTTCTATAAGCACACTGGAGAAGACACACAGAGGATGACGCGTGGCTAAGAAAGATTTAAAACCAGGAAATTGCTTAGGTTTGCTATTACCTGTTTTTGATCTGGTGACGATATCACTATGTGGTACAATGGGGGAACATGTGGTTTCTAATGGCAGAGGAGGATTTGAAGAGGCAGGGATAATTGGAGAATCTGCGATTTGGGATGTATGTGTGGGGGGACTGGACGATGTTGTTGGCAGTGGTGATGAATTGGATGTAATAGGTGATGGCAAAGTGATGGGGTCTAGTGTAGACGTGGAGAAATCGGAAACAACAGGAAGAGTACTGCAATATGGGTTAATTGTGGGAAAAGAAATAGATAAAGGTTGAGAAAGCATACCGATGGAGCTGCTGATCGTGGGGCTGGCAGTGGAGGCGCAGGAGTTGAAGCTGGGAAACGTATTTTCATCAAAGACTACATGCCTGGAAATAAAAACTTGGCCTGTAGTATACTCTAAGCAACGATACCCTTTTTGTTGATTTGAATACCCTATGAAAATGCATTGTTTGCTACGAAACGCTAATTTGTGTTTTTCATAGGGTCGCAGATAAGGATAACATGCACAGCCAAAGGTGCGAAGTTCAGAGTAGCTAGGCATAGTTTTATGAAGAATAAAATATGGTGGGAGTTTATTGAGAACTTTGGTTGGCAGACGATTAATTAAGTATACAGATGTTAAGAAAGCATCGACCCAGTAACAGTTTGAAAGACCAGCTTTGGCTAATAAAGTTAACCCCATTTCTTGAATATGCCTATGCTTTCGTTCGGCCACACCATTTTGTGGAGATGTATAGGGACAAGTTAACCTATGAAAGATGCCATTAGTTTCCAGAAATAATTGGAACTCTTTGGAAAGATATTCCCCACCATTATCAGACTGCAATTGTTGAATGGAACAAGAGAATAAATTTTCAACAAGAGTTTTGAATTTTTGAAAAATGGAGAGAACATCGCTTTTGAACCGCATGGGATACATCCATGTAAATCGACTAAAGTCATCGACAAATAAGACATAATAACGACATCCACCAACGGAGGTGATGGGAGATACCCAGACATCACTGTGAATTAAGGCTAATGGTCTAGCTGATTGTCGATTAGAATCAGAAAACGGCAATCGTTTTGATTTTCCTAATTGACAAGAGCTACAGATTTTAGACTTGTGAGCTGGTTTCTTTATTTGCAGAAATGAAGCAAGATATTCTAAGGTAGAATCAGCAGGGTGTCCTAGACGATCATGCCATTGATCACTGGTGGCTTTGGCACCTAATGTGGAAGTCAGACATCGGAATTTATTGAAGAGATTCTTGGTCCCATTAATTGGATAGAGTCCACCTTCAACCAGCCCGTGGAGCAGCAGCCTGTCGGTCTTGTTCTCCTTAACATAAAAATCCATTCCAGTTAGCACAAAATAACAGTCATTATCAAGACAAAGTTGATTAATGGACAATAGATTGGTGGCAGCTTGAGGACAGTGAAAGACTTTATTTAATTTAAAAGAACTTTGGTTTGTATTTAGGGTGGAGAATCCAGTGTGTTTGATTATCAAACCTGAACCATTGCCTACTTCGACAGTGTCATGATCATCATACGGGTGAAGAGCTTGCAAGTTTGCTGCATTAGCAGTAATATGGGCATTGGCACCGCTATCAGCATACCAGGTTTGTTGTTCAAATGTGTTGTTGGATTCAGCAGCCATGGCTGCTAATTCAGAAGGTGGCCTGCGACCTTGGAAAGAAAAATTGAATCGTTGAAAACAATCCAAAGCACTGTGATTATATTTTTCACAGATCTGGCATTTTGGGCGTTCATGTGGAGCACCTCTGTCAGTGTTGAACTGATTTTTGGAAGGTCCACGAGGCTGTGCTGAAACAACAAATTGATTAGATCGTGGAACAGGACCGGTCGGTTTCCTCTTGGGATAAGCATTGTGCTTTGCAGCAAATGCAAAGTTCTGATTCTGCATCAAAATAGGTGCTTCAACAAGTGTTTCAAAACTCAAAAGTTCAGATTGAAACTCATCAAGTGACAATTCCTTCTCCCTGCAAGCAAAGTTATAAGAGGTAATAAATGGAGTGTAAGTAGCACGAAGTCCACCAAGTAAGAATGTAATGAAATCTTGATCATTCACAGGTTGGCCTGCAGCAGCAAGATTATCAGCCAATTGTTTAGCATCTTCAAAAAATGAAGAGCATGACCGATTGCCTTGAACAATCGTTTGAAGTTGTCTCTTAAGCAGAGCAATTCGAGACCGAGATGTAGCTGAAAAACGAGTCTGAAGAGAATCCCAGACTTGTTTGGAAGTTTTCAAGCTAAAGACAGTAGACACTAGCTTTTCTGAAATAGAAGCTAGCAACCAACTTAGAACACAATTGTCTTTTCTGAACCACACTGTGTAAGCTGGATTAGGAGAGTTATCTGCAAGAAGCTTGGATGGTGCTTCTTCAGACCCATCAATCATGCCACTCAGATCATGACTTCGCAAAAACACTTGAAACTGAACACTCCATGTCAAATAATTGGGCCCTGCAAGCTTGTTGTTGACAGGTTGTGATAGTGACTGGAAATGTTGTGTCTGTGAGGAGGGAATTTGGGTGGTGCTTGAGGAAGTCATGAGAACTTCTGAATATAGTGGAACAATGAGAAAATTATGTGTGTGTGGAAGCAATTTGGAACGTAATGAGGCGTTTGCTTATAGCTCTGATACCAAGAAAGAATAAAATAAATAAAGAGTAGAAAAGAGTTCTGCAGATGTATATTGAATTCTGCAGAATGTATATTCAAGGTTGAAATCAATCTACTTAATTACATCTCTCATTCTCACGTGTACATATATAGTTCTGCACTAACTAATACTGAGTATTTGAAGGAAGATAACTAAAGATTACAATTTGAAATTTGAATTTTAAATTTCCTGTAGAATCTCCTTATCAGCTGACAGTGATCTTGCAATCTTCTTCTGATCTGCGAGCTCCTGATCTGCTGCCACTCTTGACTCTGCATCATGCGCAGGTGTCAATACTCTAACAAAAATAACCATGTTCGTATAACAGATAACATGAATAAGTGGTTTCAGAATAAAACCTTGTACACTGAACGCAACGAGTCATCACAGTCTTCACCAACGGGCCAAGATTTTTATCGACAACTGATCGCTTCACTTCAGTGAACCTGTCACGATCAGATCCAAATGCCATAGACTGATCCTGAAGATCACACTCTTCACCTTGATCACAAATTGGACAATCCAATGGGTGATTCATCAGCAAAAATTCCATAACCCCTTCTCGTGATTTCTTTGCCACAGGTGTGTTTGTCTTAATCTTCATTCCTATAATATAAACCCTCTGATAAATGAAACATCATTAAGAAATAAAACAGACGCAAAAAGAGAATACATATTCATAAACTATGCAATCCTGAAACTTCAATCAACAAATTAAGAAACCGAAAGATCCTAAAAAAATTATGTAACAAAAGGGCAAAACTAAGGATACGTGCAAATTCATACAAAGAGCTTGCATCATAAAATCAACATTTCTTACGACAATATAAGCAAATCAAAATGCATTTGCATATACAATGCATGCCATAAATCAAATCCGAGATGAATCATATATATGTGTGAGTGATAAAGCTTTTGGATTGAGAGCAAAAACTAGAAACATTAAATCAATCAGAATAAAATAAAACCAAAATTTTCTACTGAGCACATGGCAAGAAACTAAAACCAACTACTCTCTCAGTTACAAAACCAGAAAACAAGGAAAAAATCAAAAGAGGGAAAGAGATCACCTGCAAACTTGAATAGGTGAACTAAACAAAAATGAGATGAAATAATACACGTCTAAATGAACCTCTAGAGGAAGAAAGAAAAGCAGCTAGAAAGAAATAAATTGAATAACAACATCCAACTAAAAGCGAATTACTCATCATGAGTTGTATGGGAGAAAGCATAAACCATAAATAATAGAATGTTTAGCATATCAAACGATTAAAGCACATCATAATCTAGACCCCCAAATGTACCACACTGTTACATTGCATTTCATACACGAGGCATCAAGACCCAAATCTATTATACCAAATTTAGCAAACAGATGCCGAATTAAATCTTATCCAAATGATCTACAAGATTCCAATTTCCAAAAAATAACACCATATATACAAAATTAAATCCCATTTTCGACTGGTAAATGGATATTATCTTAAAAGCTAAACCTGCTCACGGTTTAGTAATTGTTCACCAAGAGAGAAAACATTGTGGACAGCAATAGTAGTGCTCAATTTTCGAGTCGATTTGTTCGGTTCGGTCAGTCTGCTTAGTTTTTTCTTTTTTGCACAGTGTAATAATGAATTTGTCCCTCGAAAAAGACAAAAAGAGGCACCTAGGTTGAGGGGTTCCACGGTAATTGCACATTTTCGGTCTAGTCCGATCCGGTTCGTCTGGCCGGTCTTTTTTTTTTTAATATTTCTTTGCACAGTGATATAACCTTTTGTCCCTCGAAAAGGACAAAATTCAGGTCTGGGAGGGAGGGGCGATCCGTTAATTGACCATTTTTTTATTCTTTTTTCTGCCAATTTGCTATTGGCACGTCGCCGGAGGCGCTGTCCGTTTCCACGCTCATGCGTGTTTCAGACGGCGCATGCAGCTTATTCAGGCGTAAAAAAATACTCAATCGACATTTAGAATGATTTTCGACACGGTACCTTACCCCTGGTACGACGCGTGTGAGTATACAGTGGCCGGAGACATGTCAATGGTCTTTTGAATTTCCCCACCTTTCTCTCTCCTACCTGCGCAAGCTGACGTCAGCGCAACTGCTTTTTATGATGTTTCATTTCAGTCCCTGAACTTTCAATTTTGTTTTTTTCTGGTCCTTATTGCTATTATGTAGGTTTTAATTTGTTTCAATTTCGTCCTTCAATTGAAATTGATGATATATTATAGTTTCATTTAGGTCCTCATTCTTTGAATTTTTGGATTGGTGTGGAATCCTTAATATTTTTGGTATCAAAGTTTTGATTTATTTCAATTTTATCCTTCCATGTAAAATTATTATAAATCTTTAATATTTTCGGTATCAAAGTTTGCTTTTTTTCAATTTTAACCTTCCATGCAAATTAATTATAGATTTCAGTTTCATTTCAGTCCTAATTCTTTTAATTTCCAGTTTTGTTTTAAATTATTTAATTTCATCGGTATCAATGTTTGGATTTATTTCAATTTTGTCCTTCAAGTTAAATTTATTACATATGTTTTTTTTTTCATTTTATCCCTTATACTTTTAATCTTGGATTTTATTTTAGTTCCTTTAGTTTTTTATATATAGTTCCTATTTTTGTCCATGTTTATATGTACATGCTCTTAGTTTTTGTTTCCAAATTTTCTTTATTTCCAATGCTATCAAGTTTTTTATTTAATGTTCAAATTTTAATATGTGTTGGTGATCATTTGAAAATTAATAATTATTATAATTTCTCTTTTTTTTTCCTTCAGGTCAAATAATTTCTTAAAATTTAATAATATTTATTTTTATTTTTTCATTTATTTTGTTTTTTAATATTTTTTTTGTTAATACTGTTAGGTCTTGAATTTTCTAATTATTATAGATAAGACATTCAAAATAATAATAATAATTATTTGTTAGTTTTGTTTTCTTTTCTTTTAAATATATGAGGCTAATTATATTTTTTTATATTTATTTAATATTAGCGCATTAATATATATATATATATAACCTAGGTTTTTTTATGATGGAATGTCAGAATGAGAATAAAATAGAACGTGTAATTTGAAGACCATACTCATATATATAGGTAACAAGATACCTTTTGATATTCATGTATTTTGGCATTTTCACTCTTTAATCTCTACACATTAAAAGTTTATATCCTATTAGATACACAAAAAATCTAATTTAATTAGGTTTCATCTTATTTAATAATATATAAACACATAACGGTAACAACGACCCACCAATGACTCAGTTTTCATCCATTCTATGCATAAAAGGTAATGGCAACGAAGCCCGATTGCTTCAGGTAAGAGTTCAGATATTGTCTGATATTTGATCATGTGTCTGATTTTTTTTATATGGTTATTTTATATGATGAGTAATGAATATTATTGTATCTGATCTGAGATATATACACTAATATAATATTAGCTAAATATTAACACGCATTTATTTATATTACCTTTTTTATTTTATATTAAATAATTCATATCACTTGGATAATGAGTTTTCAAAAATTAATCAATATAATATAGATATCTATTTTTCCTATGAATATAGAAAAAATTCTACACAATATCATCTCTAGTTTTAATTAGCGTCAATTTGGGAGTGTGATGAGATTATTTTTAAAAGTATTTTTTATTTATAAATACATCAAAATAATATGTTTTTATTATTTAGAAATTATTGTTGACATTAATACATGAAAATAATATAAAAACACCAAGAATTTTTAATTTAAAGCAAAAAAAAAAATTAAAATACTTTTAAAACACATTGCTAAACACTTAGCGGTTATTTCCATCCTTTTTTTTTTTTTCGTTTCCAATTAATCCACTGTTTGAAAAAAAAAACCCTATTTATTTTTCATTATATCAATACCACAACATCATATATTGATGAGAAGTGGACTTTTGTGGCATCACCATAATTGCCCATTTAGCTTGCACTGGCCACTTGCTATCATTTTTAAGTTTTAACTTACTTTTTATCTAATTTACATTGACTCATGCAGAGTACCTAATCTGCTGTTATTGACACTGGCTAGCTGTTATAGGATATCTGGTGGGTACCTAATCTATCAAGAAATCTTTTAATCCTTAGAATAATTTTATTATTATTTTAAGTTTGTTATGCCCTCACATAATGAATCTAATCTTATTTTTCTGAGTGACATTAATTATAAAATTTAGTCAATATATAAGTAAATGTTAGATCATTGGGTTTATTTTATAGGATTAATAATAATTATATATATCAAACAAAAAAAAAAAAAGGTTAGACATGAGTTAAATAATGAAAACAGCAACTTGGATTTTCACTTAATCAATTTTAATTATGATCAAATTAGATAAAAATAAAAAGTCAGCTCATCTGACTTTGGCAGATACTAAGTATTTATTTAGGAATGCGGTTGAAGTTATTTTTGAAAATAATAATTATATATATCAACAAAAAATTATAAAAAATCAGGTTTGACATGAGTTAGATAATGAAACAACAACTTGGATTTTCACTTAATCAATTTTAATTATGACCAATTAGATTAAAAAAAATTCAACTCAACTGACTTTGGCAGATATTAAGTGCATGTTTGGGAATGTGGTTGAACTTGTTTTTTAAAGTATTTTTTTCATTCAAAAATACATTAAAAAAATTTATTTTTTAAAAATCACTTTTGATATCAGCACGTGGAAATGATCTAAAATCACCAAAAAAATTAATTTAAAGTAAAAAATAAAAAAAAAATCTAATTTTTTTTTTGAAATGCAGTGTCAAACAAGGTATATATTGCGTATGGTAAATTAATAACCATCCCTATTTAGAGCTTAGCATCATTTATGTTGCAGCAAATGAAGGTGAAACATGGATGTAGCTAGGGATTTAAGAAAGGGCATGGGGGCTAGGAATTTACGGGAGAGGAGGGGAGGTGTTTACTTACTGAAAGCTTCATAAATAGAAGTATTACAATGTGGAAGAAAAAAAAAGGCATTGAATACAAAAAATAATTTAAAGGTTTATGAAAAAACTAAAATATAGAGGGAGGTTGGGGTATATTTAAGAGTGTGGTTGAAATTGTATTTTAAACTATTTTTTATTTAAAATAATAATTTTTTTGAATTAATTTAGATATCAGCACATATAAATTATCTAAAAATATCAAAAAAACATTAACTTAAAATTAAAAAAATTAAAACACAATATCAAAAAGTCAGTTAAAATACATCAACACCGTTCATGTAAAGGTATATATATATATATTGTTCGGAAACACTATACCACCACGATTATCGATTCTCAATTGGGCATATATCGATCGGTTGCTTTCCTTCCTTTTTTCTCTCCTCTCCGACCAATCCTCTTTACTCGCCAAATTTCTGAATAAATCCTCTTTATGTTCCATCGTTTATCGATTGCATGATGTGAAAAGAATAGGACTTTATAACCATTACCTTTTTGGCACAGTACAATATATGGGCCACTTGCTATAATTAACGTGATGAGCACAGGTTGTCTATCCCCGAGCATCAAAACTAGATCCACCCTTTTAACGTTGTCAAGAACAGACAATATCTACAATAGGATTAGGAGATTCACAGGGAATTACCTTGGAACGCATTTTCAAAACAATCTGCTAACTATGTCAACAAGTTCCAGGAGCATGCAGCTTCTTTTGCAAAAGTGTAAAGGTTCCTTGGATTGTAAAGCAGAAAATACTGAAGCTGGAAACAATTAATGTGTAGTGTGCATATATAAATTAAGGATGAGTTCAGATAATTAAAGCCAAAATAACTTGTTAAAATCAGCCAAGAAATTCAACAAGGGGAGGATAACGCTATAGGTTACAGGCCGTTTATTGATTTCAATCAGTATCTTCTGTAGAGGAACAAGCTTGGCCACTTGACACTTTAAAATGAGAAAGGGTGGAGATATATGATCCAGTGGACATGTATTGACCCATGAATTCAGCCAAATGAGTTGCCCTGTAGATGGGTGTCTCGTCAGATAGAAGCTCCTTTATTACCCCATAGGGTTTGAACGTATTTGCTGTGCTTGGAAAGAAAAAGCTTGCTAATGAAATCCGGGGTCCGAGTTCTCCAGCCAGAACTCTGTGCTCCACACTTCTGAACCTGTCATTGGTGATGAGCTACAAAATGAAGAAACAAAATCAATCCTTGCACCAAAAAGGACAGTTTCTCGCAGAATGAGATATAGATATAGCCACATCCTGAAAAGGGTGTTATAATTCTCCATTTTGCAGTGGAAAATCTATCTTCCAAATCTTTATGGATCTTGAATTAGTTCTTTAAATAGAGACATATGATTGACGCTGTTTGTTTTGTCGAGAAGTCCTAATTGCTAGTTATTTGATCTTCATTGATCTGTAGGATGTGCATCAATCACGCTCGTCTGGACTAGCAATCACCATTTCATAGTTTCTTTGGAACACCAAAATGATACCCGGAAGCATGAATATTACACAGAAACATTGATGGATACATTAAAAGAAATTATATTATTAGACAAACTGATCAAAAGAAATTATGGATACATTAAATGGCTATCACTTTCAGAAAGAAAAATGCAATCAATAGGAGAGCTAAATCTTCATTACCTGCATCAAGTCCCCTATATTTACTAGGAGAGCACCCTGAAGAGGGGGGACGTCGACCCATTGATTTTGGTGAAGAACTTGCAGGCCACCCTTATTGTCTTGCAGAAGTATGGTCAGAAAAGATGGGTCTGAATGTGTGGTGGTGCCAAAGGTCAAGTCTGGTTGAGGACAAGCCGGGTAGTAGTGGCCAACCAATGATTCTGTTTCCATGCATTCTATGCTTGAAAGGTAATTGCTTCGAAGCCCGAGTGCTTCTGATAAGAGCTCAGATAGCGCTTTGCCGGTCTTGGTAACGTGTCTGAAATATTCGCCGACCTCTTCCCTGCAAGATAAGTTTGGTTAAATCCATAAAAATCTCCGAGATAACTGATGAACCCATACATAGATTAGGATCTTCTTCCACATATTGATCAATACCTCATGATGGCAGGAAAGAGTTGAGGGTCTAGTTTACCATCCTTGAAATCAAATGCAACCGTATCCCTCCAAATTGCTGGTTCTTTAGTCAGAAGGAGAGCACCAGTGAAGAACTTGACTCGTTGATCAGCGTCACGAGTGTAGAACTTCATCTTCACCTCTTGAGGTTGCTCATGGAACCGTTTCACTCCCGCTAACATATCATCCATGACATTTTCTGGAATCCCATGATTAACAACTTGAAAGAGACCCCAGTTTTCTGAAGCACTGCGAATCTCATTCACTACCTCTATCCGCCGAGAACTTTCAAACCCCTCGAAGTTTATTATTGGAACCTGAAGGTTGATATTGCTAGAATTCGATGGTGGCTGCTGAGGTTTCTCTGGTGGGTGGACAAAAAATCTGGGAATCTTGATCAAACCAGAGTCTGCCAGTCCCTTAACACCACCTTTGGTTTCATCGAATGCTTTCATGTCATTAGCACTGTCATAGTTGGATCCATCTTCAGGATCAAAGGAACTTGAAGCATTGGAAACCATAACTTCCATGCTTGCAACAGTACTGATCATTGGGAATCTGATGAGGATGAAAAGGAATACAATAATTAAGGAAAGAGAGCTTAAGCTGAGTAGTCCATAACCAAAATGGCAAGCAAATATATATGACAAATGATTGAAAGAAAAAGAGTTCATAAATTAATTGAGTTTTACTTAATTTATTCTTTAATTTAAATTTATCCTCATCTCCCCTTTTCAATTTGTTCAAAACAAATTCATAATTTTCAATTGGATAAAGTATCTTCTTCTAATTAGAGAACTCATTTTTTTAATGCCTTTCGAAGAATTGAAAGAGAAAGAATCCATAGATTAATTGATTTTTTTTTATTAATTCACTCTTATTTTAATCTTACATCATCTTTTATAATCGATAGTTACCTCTACTTGGAAGATGTCAAATCACCTTTAATTGTGGATATTTTTATATAATTTAATATAGTATGTTTTATGTATGATATGATGTCCCGTAATTTTTATTTAAAAAATTATTAAAAAACAATATCAGAAAATTAAAAATATTGTAAAATACTAAAAAAATTATTAATTATTACTCTTTATATCAAACACTTTAAAAATACCTAATAACTAAATTATTACACTTTTTTTATTAACATAAATAATCAAGTCAGTTTGCGCGTATCTCGACTAATTCTAAAGAACCTGAAATTAACGATTATATAAGTTTTCAGTGACTATCATATTAATAACTACATGGCTTGAACCTGAAACCACAAGGTCGACTAATCTCACGGGACCTGAAGTTAATAACCATGTAAGTTTTTAGTAATTATTATATTAGCAATCACATAATTTAAACTTCAGATTACAGAAGAAACAAATTTTTTATCACTATTTAGCCACCCAGGTGGTTAAATTATTACACTTTTGGACACTCGCGTAGTGGATTTGATTTGACTAAATACAAGGGATTAAATACTAAATTTTACCGATAATATTTGTAGGTTTACGTCCTTTTCTTCTTTCCTTTCCAATCAGTCCTCTATTTACCACATTATCATAAACAGAAAAAGAAAAAAAAACATCAATTTTATTTTCCATGTTCATCCACGCTATTGCATCACGTAGAGAGATGGACTTCGGAACCACCGCCATGAGTGCCCCCCCTTCCATCATTGATCACTTGCTATGATAGTTAAAGTAACAGTTTGTTTGAAATTATTTATTTTATTTTAATTATTCAAACAAAGGTTGATTTTCGATCCCAACAACCTTTACCGAGCTAATTCTAACGTCCTGTCCCCCTTTTCTTCTTTTTTTTCTGTTCGTTTCCATTATTATTTTATTTTATTTTATTTTAATGTTAGATGGTATAAGCCGGGACAGCTTTAACCCATCAAGGTTCAATGCATCTCTTCATCAAATCAAAGTCATTATCTTATCTTATATTATATTATTAAATAAAATTAAAAGAGCTTCGTATTTTAACAGTGAAATATTATTTGTTCTAGAAAGATTTTTTTCCCTTCACAAATCCAAATAAGAGTTCAATTGTAAGTGAAAATTGAATTAAAAGACAGAAAATAGAAGTGAAAAACACGATTAAAATAAATGGTATCCCTGCAATTTGCTTACGAAGTTCATTAAAATAATTATTAAACATTATATTTTCATACTAAGCTTCTTCTTTTTTTAGTGGAGAACATATAGGCTGTTGGATTTCAACTTAGGGAGGGAAAATTGTTTGTGGGGAAGATTTCAATCACCAAAATAGTCTATTTTATATCAAATGGTTCTATTTAATAAGAAAAGCTAAGAATATGTGTTTTTTACCATGAGAACACCTAAAAAATTGATTTAAGCTCTTGAAGATTTCTGATTTTGGTTTGATTTTAGGTTTTGGAGAGTTTTTTTTGTATTTTTTGAGGCTATAATTTGATTTAACAAGGTTTATAAGGTATTTTCTAAGTGTTTTAGGTCAAAAATAGATTAAGATGAGCTTTTAAGTAAAAAAAAAATAACTTGTTTTTTCAGCCACGTCAATGATCAAGTTCTTGGCACCGTAGAGGACATGTTTTTTTGCAGATAATTGTGTCGGGGGAAGAGTCATCTGCGCTACTAACTAAAAAAACAATTCATTTATGATTTTTTATTTATTTATATAGATTTAATTTTTATTTTTTATACTATTTTTAATATGTGAACCTTGTATAATATTTGTTTTGTTTTGTTTTATTCAATAAATTATATGTCAATTTCAATTTCTATTACAAGTTTATTAGATATAACCAATTAAATAACTCGTATTTTGATATTAAATATTTTAATTTACATTGGTCTCTCAAATGTTCTTAATCACATTTTTATTTATTGTTCATAACTTATTTTTGTTAAGTTTATTTACAAAATGGTCCGTGACTTATTTAATTTGTTGCATGCATAAGTATTTTTATTTCATTTACTATTCTTTTAATATAGAAAACATGTTGAGAAATTCTACAGATTTCTATCATGTATTGGTGTTTTCAATTTGATCTCAATTCTTAAGAGATCTTAGTTTATTTTCCTTATTTTTTTTTATAAAAGTTTTATTGCTTGTAATTCTGCTCTTTAATCTAAATTAATAATGTATTGTTTTTATAAAGTCAACTTATTTAGTTTATTAAAACAATAACCTCAATTATTAAATTTTATTTTTTTCAAAATATATTTGCTATATCTATATATTTTAATAGATAAATAACACGTACACCATCCTGAAAATGGACAAAAACAATACGGTCTGTTAACTTCTGCTGTTTCTTCTTGTATCACCACACACTACACTCTCATCTGCGCTGTAAACGTGGACAGACAATAGAGCATAAAGCATCGCGATTCCTTTCGAATCGTTTATTTGTCATGCTATTCGTCCCTAAAAGTGCCTTTCCTTTTAATTGATGCTCGATTTTATAAAATTATATTTATTTTTATTAATTGCAAAATTAAGATAACTGGGAAAAAATTTAACAAAGCGGCAAATAATCATCCCTATTTCATTTTTAGTTTTGTTGTTAACAGGGTCCAAAAAATATACACTTTGGTCCCTAAAGTCCATATGTTTTAGATTTTAGTCCCAAGAGTTTGGAAGAAGAGAGAACTAATCACATTACATTTCAAAAGTATTTTTTTAAAAAAAATAATTTTTTTATTTTTTATTTTAAATTAAGACATTGATATTTTTATATCATTTTCATGTATTGATGTCTAATATAATTTATTTAAAAATAAAAAATATCATTTTAATATATTTTAAAATAAAAAAAATATTTTAAAAAATAACTTTAATCACCCTCCTAAAAAGTCAATAAAACTTTATTTATATGTTGGCGGACTCATCTTGATAGAACAAGAATTAATGTATTAAGCTCCCCTAACCAATCGGTTTTCTTTCTTTTAACACCTACTCTACAATATATTTGGTATCACTAGCAATCAGATTGACGTCGATAGATTGCCTTCATTCCCTTCACCTTGATTTTTAATTTTAAAAAACAAGAAAATCATGCACGAACAAGAAAATCATGCGTTGAAAGCTTTTTTACTTTTTGGTGAGATTAGCCAAGAACGGATAAAGGTAGCACTCAAACGTAAGAATTCATCCCTTTTGTTGTCACATCAAAATGATTAAATTTTTTTATTTTTTAAAAATTATTTTTAATATTGATATATTAAAATAATTTAAAAACATTAAAAATAATAAATTTAAAATAAAAAATAAAAATATTTTTGAAACACGGCAACAAATAGGATCAATGAAATAAACTAAGAAGCTATTTGGGAGCGAGTTTCAAATGTTGTTTTCTCTCTCTTTTTTTCTTCTTCATTTTAAATGATTTTTTTTGTGTTTTTAAATCATTTTGATGTGCTGATATTAAAAATAATTTTTTTTTAAAAAAATCATTTTGATGTATTTTTAAATGAAAAGCACTTTCAAAAACAACCGCAACTGCCCTCCCAAAGAGACCCTAAAAATCCTAGATATTTTCTCATAAATCCATGTTGCTATTTTTTTCATTTGGTCATCAAGATTTGTTTTATCATCAATTGAATTTTTAGTGGCTAAATTAAAGGTGAATTACTTCTAATTTATTATGCGATTAATTTGCAAAATTAAAAGACAAGATAAGAAACTAGGTGGTCGTTTCAAAATTTCTTACAAAGTTGATATATATTAGTCCTTTTACTTTGCAACTTACGCATTTTCAGTCCCTTTAATATTTTTTTAAAATTATTTCCATCCAAAACTTTATCTCTCGTATTTCTCGATCCCTAGTTTGAGCTAGAAGTGAGAAAGTTATCGGATTCTGATTTAAAAAAAAATCATTGATTGCGATGATTCTGAAAATGTCAAATAAAAATATTTGCTCAATCACGGTGACAGTGCTTGCTAGTCCGTCCCTTGTTGAAGATTTTGATAGTGTTTTAAAAATATTTTAAAAAGAAATTGAAATTTTTATTTTATATTTTAAATTATTATTTTTTTGGGTATTTTTAGATTATTTTTATATTCTAATATCAAAAATAATTTTAAAAAAATAAAAAATCAATTATTTTGATGTATTTTTAAATAAAAATAATTTAAAAAACAACTTCAACAACACTCTAGACAAGGTGTTACTTTTCCAGGTGGTTGTTTTTTTAAATAGAAATATTTTTAATTTTTTAAGATAGTTTTGGTATAAATAGTAAAAAAAATCCACATGAATGATAATTATTTAAATAACATTTTAAATTAAATAGCAATGCAACTTATTATCTTTGTATAATCTTATATTTTTATTTTATTTTAAAATAATTTATTTTAACATTATCACATTTTGATGTACTAATATAAAAAATAAAATATAAAAAAATAATTTTAATATATTTATTTTTAAAAACAACTGCTATTATCATATAAAACATCTGAATCCGGCTCGAATGCTCTTTCAAGTTAAATCCATATTTTATCAAAACTTGGCAGTTTTATAGATGGTTTTAATGGGGGTTTCTTTTTTTAACTTGGGCCAAATTATCATCCTAACCTCATGGATCTTATCCAACTCCCCGCGCTGAAGCTGTTTAGGCCCATTAAAATAAAATTGCCATGTTAATAAAATAATTAAAATTCTCAAAAATTCTGAATTCTTAATCCACAATATATATATATATTTTTAAAAGAGTGAATCTTTGTCAGAGCAAAGCAGAGGGGAGGAGAGGAACAGGAAGAAGAAGACGCCAGCCCGATTTTCCAATGGACGCAGCGAAGAAGAAGGCACTGTTTCGATCCAAACTGAACGCCCAAAGGAAAGAGAAGAAAATCGATTCGCCTCTTGTTAGGTACAACCCATTTTGAAATTTCCTTAATTGATTCCATGTATATTTTGAATGTAGAAAATAATAATATCTAAGCATGGGGTTAGTGTTTTAAGCTAGAATATCAGCAGTTTTAAGAAACCCATTTTGATATTATGATGCTTTCTTTCGTTTCTGTTTAGATTTTTGGATGGGGAGTTTGATGGGTTGGTTTTGCTGAAGTAGTTGTTGAAGCTACAAAGACTGCAAAATGAGGTTGAGGGATTACATGGGTTATCTTGTCTTACTTTTTTGAATCATTTTCAAGTCAAGGTTTTGATCAATTGAAAATAAAATGGTGCTATTTGATGGTTATGCTGGTGTAGCGAAATCGTGGGTTGTGTGAGTATATAAAAAAGATGAACTTGTTTTGTATAAATGTGGTGATGTCAGTTTTAGTTGTGATTGATATGGCGCTTTGGTGTATTATGGAGAAATGGTAGTCGGTGTTTTAGTAGATATGATGGAGAAACAATGGAGATTGACTTGTGATATATAATTTCGGCATTATGCTTTTGGTGTTATGATGTTTTTGGTTATTAGTATCTGAGAATTGAGACTTTCAGATGCAAATTTTTTTTTATCTTTTTATTGCGACTCTTTTTGTTTACTTGGCAGAATGAAGCTTTTACCTATATTTCTTTCTTGTAAAATATACAGGTACAATGAACTGGATCAGCCGGTTTGTAGGGTTTGCGATGTTGTTTTGAAATCTGAATTCCAGTGGGATGCTCACCAAGCTTCTCGTAAACATATTGAGGTAATATAGAGATATCTCAGTCTCTCTTTTACAAATGTTAATATAGAGATATATCAATCCCCTTTTCTGTTACTAATGATTTTTGGACAACACTGCTGGGAAATTGGCTGTAATTATAGACATAATAAATTTAGGATACTGCATGCTTTATGGTGAGAATCTTCTGCTTGGAAAAGAACTTGACAATTGAACTTTATCCTGTGCTCTTTAGTTAGAAGCTTGAAAAATCCTGAAAATGTGTCGTGGTTGTAGTTGAACTTCAACTTAAGCCATCTCAATAGCAATGTGAAATAAGTATCCCTGGCACTAGAGCGTTATTTCATTCTAATTGTGAAATTTGCTAATAGAAATTTGAAGGTAATAGTGATCGAAATACTTCAGGAAAAACTCCTAAATATGTATCGCATTCTGCTCCAAGGTAGATAGCTGTCATTCCTGCTTGAGGATGCATTTCCAATCACAACATGTGTTTTTATTTCTGTGTTTCCAGACGGACCATACACTAACTGTTGGTCTATTTTGGACAGGCAGTGAATAACATCAAAGTGAATGCAGCTCGATTAAAGAATGCTAACAATGCAAAATCTGAGCCCTCTGCAGTGTCAACTGGATCCAAACATGCAGATAATGCTCAGCTGCAAGATGCAAGATCCGAGTCATTGACACAATTGCCCAAACCTCAGTCTGCACTTCCTCCAGATTTTTTTGATAATAAAGATGCAAAGAGACAAAAAACTGGTACAATACTACAAATTTTCTTCCTCTTTTCTTTTGTTCATTTAAACTCCTTAGGCAAAAAAAGTAATAAAATAAAATAAAATTCAAGTGGCCAGTATGTCATGGATTGCCTGTTTTAACAGTCCCCTCTTCAACCTTCCCCATTAAACTTCTGTCTAAAAATTGATAAAGATTTTACACGCGAAGATAACCTACAACTTATCACATGATAAATCACTCACATAATGCTTTCCATGCAAATTTAATTTTTTGGGCTCTTCATATCAGTAATTGTAGTTGAAGTAGCACTCTCAAATTGCTTTACCTGATGAATTCATTAGCCTAAAATAGATCCTTTTGTTCCCCGTTCCCCTTCTTTGTCTATGCTAGTTTTCATCATGTTATTGTTGTTTCCATGTTTGCATAGAACCTGTGCTTCTGTCATTCTCATCAACATGTTCAATATATTGTCCTTAAAAGTATTTGGCACTAGCTTTTGGATGAGTATGAACTTTATGACTAAAATATTTCATTTAGGGGAGGATGTTGTCAAGCCATCTGAGCTAGATTCATCTAAAAAGCCAGCTGGTTCTATTCAAACTAAGGCAACACAATCTCTCTTGGAAGATGAGACTGGTGGATTGGCCAGAGATAATCATCTACCGACAAAAAAGACTGAGCATGCTCAGGGGATTACAAATACACCCATTGAAATTTCTGACTCACAAGCCAAGCAAGGACAAGGAGCTCTTCCTGAAGGCTTCTTTGATAACAAGGAAGCTGATTTACGTGCTCGTGGTATTAAGCTTGTTAAGCCAGATGTCAAGTAAGTTGTCTAATATTGTATCTTATTTGTGGCAATCCTAGTTTCTCTAGACTGATGTAAAATGGGCCTCATCATTGCGATCTATTTCTTCCGTTTCCTGGATATCAAGTTTACAATAGGCATATTCAGTTGGTGGTGAGAGAGAGAAAAAGCACAAAGTTTTCCATTTTATAGTGAACACAAAGAAACTAGTCACGGGCAAAATTTGAAGAAGAATGAGAATGAATGTTAAGAACCAATTGGAACTAATGAAACTATTGTTTCCTAAAAGTAGTTTTCTTGGTGTCTGTTTATGCATTGCAGATTTGAAATCTTTAACTGCTAGTTAAACCGAACTGCTGAGTCTCAATATCATGAGTGTACACAAATTTTCAACATTCTCAAACAGCGGTCAATTTTTATATCCTACATGATGAACTCTCTCTCTTACCCCACTCATTCTCTGTCTTGACCTTCTGGTCATCTAAGAGAAGTATGCAAACCAAATGACTGTATGTGTGTTTCTTGGATGGTGCCTTTTCTTCCTTTTTTCCTTTGCAGCACATCTCATGGAATTCTGTAGTATATTAGAAGCTTTTGTGTAGATATATATTTGAGATGCCTAACCGTTTCCAGTATCTTGAATCTTCCTTCTGAACTTGCTGCATGTTATGTTACCTCTTATAGCTCATCAATGTGCTATTGATAATCTTTCCATTATATTTTTATATTATTTTGAGATTCAGCATAACCTTGTACTTATGTTAAATTCTGGTTAGTGATGAGTACAAGCAATTTGAAAAGCTGATCCAAGAAGACCTGCGGGAGGTGGATAACCGCATGGAAGAAGAGGAGGTCTGGGCTTATCTATCCTAATACCAATCACTTTAGAATTAGTTCTATTTTCCTTTTAGACACTTGCCAATACAAGAAGCTTAAGTCCTTAATATGCTGCCATGTAAATTCAGGTTGATGCAGCTGAAAATATAGAAGAAGCTGAATCTTTGGAGCAGAAGTAAGCTCATTTTGGCCAAAATTCATTTTCTTATGTCCACAATAACATCATTGTTAGTTTGGTTGCTAATTATTCCCGCTTCTCCGTTCATTTTTTACCTCTTTTTTACCAGGGCATACAGAGAAAGAGTTGAATTGTTGAAAAAAAAGAAAATGGAGCTAATGGCTGCCAGGGCTTCTGAACGCAGCAAAGTTTCTGAGGTCGCTAGCAAAGAGTCGAGCCAGGAAGATTCATCCAGCGACGATGACAGTGATGTAAATTTTGCAGTTGATTGGAGAGCTCAGCATTTATGAAACGATGTGGAGACATTACAAAATTTCCTGCTGGAGGGGACTGCTACGTGCTCATCTTTGTATGGTCATTGTGTGGATATTAGGTTAGCCTACTTACCTTGTCTTTCCAGATACAGAGTCCAAATTTAACAACACTAGCAGGGAACAAAATTTTCCATATTTATTGTATTGCCAATAGGTTTTTTAAACAAACTAATTCAAATATGAATGCATCGCATAAACCAATAGGGAAGAGAAAGCATAATTTCAACTGTCAAAGATAAATCTGTAAACTTTGAACCCCAACTCTCTCTTCAATTGCAAATGAAAATAATCAAGTTTATATTTTCCTACTTTTCCTTTTAATATACAAAATTGTCGTAGACCATATGCATGATCATGGATTACAAGTTGATATGCCGAGTAAGATGAGTCATTGCTTTGTCACGCTTCGACTTCCCAAGTTCTTAACTTCTGACCAAGGAAACTTGCTGTGTGCTCAAACAAATAAATACTAGTGAATGGGACCTGTATTTTCTTCAATTTAGCTGTACATCCAATTCCTTCAGAGTTCATCCAATTTCATCAATTTAGCTGTAAAATCGAAGATTTGTTTTTCTAAATTACATGAAACAACATCATTTTAAAATAATAACAATAACTCTAATTGAATCACTAGATTTACGAGTTAACCAAACAATCCAAAGACTTGGACTGTTTACCGTGTTAGAGCCGGACCGGTAATGGTTGGTGATATTTCTTCTCGTTGAAATACCATCGAAAGCCGACCGACGTGAATTGACCGTTACAAAATGACAGGCAAATATGTTTTTTCAAGAAAAACTTGTTCAAATTCACTTTTCTTCAAAGCTGAGATAGTTAGATTGTACTAGGAGAGGATTGAGGTTAACCATATTATAACGGAGCTGAATCACTCTGATGTGGACATGTCAGGTCAGGGCTAGCATAAGCTGCTCCAGAGGCATATAATGCTGTTTCGAAGTGTGGAGTCCGCCCTTACACTTCTGCTGAAGCCTTATTCTACCGATCAGTGGTGGCCTGAGGAAATTATTCTCAAGTACTTGGCTCCATGCAGAAGTTGTTTTTTAGTCCTTCATGTTTGAAAATCTATACGTTAGTCCATTGGCGAAGCACAATGTGGTTTTTTTATTAATCCAAACATATCGGTGTAATAATTAAGATTTTGATAGAACCAGAGCAGTGTTATTGATTCCAATCTGGTTTGACTGATCAACCCAATGACCTACTAATCTATCAACTCAAGACATGGTTGGCCGAGTTGTGTTTCAAACTAAACTTGAGTGAGAATCAACTAGTTAAACTTGTCAACTTGGCGAGTCAACACACGACCAGTAAAAATGTATTTTGATTTTTTTTTTCATAATGATATGGTTAATTAGTTTCAACTTAAAATAAATAAATTAAAACAATGTTATTTTAAATTAATCTGAATTTAACATGCTCTACTTATGACTCGAGTTCTGGGCCGGGTTAATAACTTTGAGTAAGAATGGTAGACAAAGAGTGACAACAACCAACAAGAATTAAAACACTAATTTAAAGGTTTTTAAAACAAATTAGGGATTGAGATAAAAAAGAAGAAGAAGAAGATATAGATGAATACAAAACTCATCACTCGAGCACTATCGAATCAGTGGTATGTCGGGCCTGAAAGATTAATGTTCACAAGTATACTGTAAAGGTATGTTGGTGACGAGTGCTGTTTCCACTTTTGAATTTTGATCACTTCTCATGGCTCATGTGCTGACATGTTGATTTTATTAGGTTTTGGCTTACTTTGTGCTGTCTTTTCGACATCGAGAAGAAAAGTACGAGGTTCTATCTTCTGTTTTTTTTAATGTAAGGGTCGAAGAGTAGGTTTAAATTTCTCCATCTAAGTTTTATAGATTAATAACAGTTTGTTGCTAGCATTAGCTGCTTGGCATTAGCAAATTAATCAAGTGGGCTGCAACCTCAGGCCACTTGATTGTGCTCTGTGACACTGCAGAATCCCAGCTCAGACTAAATTAATTAATTGCACGTAAGATAGAGAATTGGTGGAGAATGTCATGGCAACCAACTTCGAAGCCAATCCCTTCATGAAAGAAACTCCCCTTTCGAGATTGATGTTAACTGAATACTATTTTTAATCTAAATAATCCAAACGCATAAGCACAATGACTTATATATTACCTAATCTCCTTACCGTTCATTACCAACCCTCTACTCTTTCTGTTTTTTCTCCATTTCATCTTCTTTTTTTCATTTTCCATTTCCCTTTTTCTTTTTCTTTTCTCTTTTAATTTATTCCTTTTTTTCCTTAATTTTGTTGACAATTTTCTTAACTGTCATTTAGGGAGTTTTTGGATCTGTAAAGTTCATTAAATCATATTGAACCACCTTCAATAGAATTTAATTTTAAATTTGAGCCGGATAAAAAATTGAATCTAGAGTTTTTTTTGTATCGATTGTCAATCAGATGTCTTCTAAACTAAAAAAAAAATGACTAGATCATGTTAAGAAAACTCTCACATGATTCGATTTAAACTCGGATTAGACAGTGAGTTTGGTTAGGAGATTTTTTTTTTCATTGATTTTTTTTAATGATTGGTCAAATAGCTTTTTGATTGATCAAATCAATTAAGTTTTATTTCATCAACTTTCATATAATTTAATTTAAAATTTAACTTAGTGGGTGGAGGGCACTGAACTCAAATGAAACCTGATGGGTGGAGGGGAGGTAGGCAAACTTGGAAAGGAAGTGCACTTGTGAAAATGGAAGCTCCATTGGGATATAAAATCATATGAGCCTAATCTCTTTTTTTACTCTCTGGCTTTATAAAGGTCAAAATATATTTGCTAAGATTCATTAAGTCTTTAAGTGTTTGTAAAGGTTTTTGATTTCAATATTTTAGTTCATATATTAGGTTATCAATAGGCCAACTTTCTATTAATTAACTCTTTCCACGGCCAGGAGTTGGATTCTTACTGTAAAAAAAAAATATTTGCTAAGATTCATCCATAGAAAGCAAAGAAATCAGATTGTATTGACATTTATAGGCCAGTACTTGGCTAAATTATTTTAATAAAAATCTATGAACAATTTTTTTTTCTTCTGAATTTTCTCTTAATTAACTTATTTACTTAATTTATCACTTTAATGTGGATCCACTTGTATTGAAAAGGCTATCCTAGCAAGTTTCAAATTGGAGTAAAGACATCCAGTTTTTATAAGAATCTGAAACAACCGAAATTTTATTCGGTCATCCAAGTTTACAAAATATGTTTTGTGTAAGATGGGTTTTCTCGGATCCAAATAAAATTACTAATTGAGTAAAATTCTACCAGAAAATAACTGTTCGTAGTAATTATTTTTAAAAAAAAGTATGCATGAATTTGGAATATTCCACCAAAAAATCCTTCCAAATTCCTCGAATTAAGAACCTGTAACACATTTTTATCCTCTTAATTGAGCATTTGAACCATGTTTATGAAACTCTAACAAAGAATTAGTCAAATACACGTATCGTTTTAGGTCATAATAATTATAATCAGGATTAATCCCCCGTACTTATCATCATGATCAGCAATATTGAGTTGAAGTCAACCCTGGCTTCAATTCCAATTGCTTAAACCCTGTTTCTACGATATGCTTTGCTTCTACGATACAACTTCTGTGGTGTATTTACGTACAATGCGAAGGAATTCTACGATATGCTGAAGCTGAAGAATCTCTGATCATTTCTCTTTGCCACTTCGACTCCTCTTTTTGTCCACCTTTATGCAATATGTCTTGTAATAACTACCTACTTCCCTCTAGAAAACAAATTAATCTGTATCATGAGAACGGCATACTTATATATATATATATATATATAGACATGTATGTCATCTTTTAGCCTATAAATAGCCTAATCTCCAATACAAAAGCCCATGACTCCCGAAACGTACAAGGCAAAAGAAACTCTTCAACACCATCTTCTTTATGACACTCAAACTTTATCAACCAACCCAATTATCATCACCATCACCATCAACAATTCAATCCAAAAACTTAGTTTCGAAATTTCCCTCGTGATCCCTTTGAAAAAGTAGTTCGCCTTTTACAGTTCTTTCTTCTCAACTTGCACCCTTTTCTCCAACGTACCCTCTCTCTAGAACTCTCCTCTGTATAAAGAGCACGGATCTTGTTAAAGCCCAAAAGGGTTGCTCTGAGTCATAAGATGGACGGTCATTTCAGTCACAGAGAGAAAAACAAGAAAGAATCAGACGGTGATGATGAGGAAGAAGAGGAATATGAAGTGCAAGATTTTAAAGATAGGATAAAATCTTCAAGAGGGAGCCGATTTAATTTGATAGAGAAGGAGTTTGGACTCGTTAATAATACTGAGTCGTCGTCGATGACAAGTTGGAGAAGAAAACTGAGTCGTGAATCGGTTATTAATGGTCTTCGGTATGTCTCCTCCGGTTTCGTTATCCATCCTGATAATAGGTCAGTCATTTTCTATCCTTAATTTATCTACTGTTCTATAATTAGTAACTTTTCCTTTATTACTATGATTTTTGTTATTAAAAAAATCTAAATTTATAAAAAACTTAAGCTAAAATGGACGATATTCATTAAAGATGTGAATAAAGAGGAAATATATAGGCTGTTATTGTTCCATTCGAATGATTTGCTTTGGGTTAGCTTCTTGATAAGTCGATCACAGGTGAATAAAAAATAAAAATGTATATTGTTGAAAAAAATATAAATATATAAAATAAATTTATTTTGATTCTTTATACTCACATGTTTTCTTGATCCCATCATCATCGATTATCCAATCCTAAAATAATAATCAAACATAATATATAATATAACCGAGTAAATAAATATACATAATCAACACTTCACCAAGTTTATACAATTATATTGTGATGTAGGTGGCTAACATTAGTACGTACCTATCCTTCTTATTGGGATTGAATCTTATGTTAAGGTTGTTTATATATATTTATATATATTATATGCATATATTTGTTTTCCTTGCTGAGCAATTTTGGCGGCTTAATAAGGAAGAAATTGAAAACCGAACATGTGCGTATCACATAAAATTGTTTACGGAGGGGTAGGCAGCCTCCCTGCCCTCATTTCAACTGGACCACGTTGCCTGTCAACATATATCAGAATGACAAGCATAGCTGTCAAGTCTCAGGGGGTTTAGAGTTATGGATGATTGGATCGCTTGGATGAACATGAATCATGATCTCTTATTTCATTTTAAATAATTTAATCTTCAAATTGGACTTGGTCCGGTCAACTAGGTTGAAGCTTATCCCACTCAAGCCAATATGAAAAATGGTTTCTATTAAAACTTAGCTGGGGTTGAGCTCTGAATAGCAAGATCAACTCCACGAGCTAAATCAACTATTGTTGGTTTGTATGTAGAATCTGGTGGGCATATGTGGCCCATAAGGACTGGGGAGGGTCATTGGTTTGATGTGTTGCTGTGCCTTTTTATATATATAATTATGGTGTTCGGGCCAGTTTACATGTAGCATGACTAATTCCTAGATCCACTGAACACCTGCAAGCCCAAAAACAGATAAAACACTCAAACCTGCAGACAGAAAGTGAGCACGTCTCTTCCCCGCTAGGCTACGACCTATGAAGATGAGGGGATCTCGGTTTCTTCTTTGTCCTGAGGGCTGTTGTGTGGGGCTTCAGTTAGATTGGGCGTTATGCCTTGTTCTTATCTGTAGACAACATAGTTGATGTATTCAATTCCACTGTCTTTGTTGTTTTACTATGTTAATTTCATCGAACTATGTTAAGATATATTTCCAGTCAGTTGATGGTCACAATATTGATGAGCACATTGCTAATTGTATATAACGTGCAAAAGCTAAGGCACCCAGAAATGAAACACTGTGTTTGCGCAGGTGGTATCGAGCATGGACAAAATTCATTCTATTATGGGCAGTCTACTCTTCCTTCTTTACACCATTGGAGTTTGGTTTCTTCAGGGGATTACCTAAGAACCTCTTCATATTGGACATTGTTGGGCAGGTTGTTTTCCTTCTTGATATCATCTTACAATTCTTCATTGCCTACAGAGATAGTCAGACTTATCGTACGGTCTATAAGCGTACTCCTATTGCTCTCCGGTCAGTTGATCTCTCTTCTTCTATGCATATTTACTTTGTTTCCGTTAAAAGAAACCATCTCATCCAAAAATTTAAATTCTTAGATGACTTTCCAGAATATAATTTATATTATTCTCTAACACACTATTTCAAGTGAAAGTCTTTTAGACTTGAAACTTGCACAAATACATGTTAATTTATGAAATGGGGTGGTGAGATTCATCAATTTCACTGCCTAAGTAGATACAAGCCTACTACTTTTTTCTGGCTTGGTTTGGTTCTGCTTCTCTAGCATGTTTTGTTAATGCGTGTCACTTATTCTCTTTTTTCAGGTATTTGAAGTCTCATTTTATCATCGATTTGCTTTCCTGCCTGCCTTGGGATATCATCTACAAGGTATTAGTTTCCACAGAAGCATGATAGAACATTTTGTTGATCTGCGGAATGAAACTAGCTGGTTGAAAAATAATTTGCTGTATATCATGGATATCTGAAGGCTTGAATGTTGCAGAACTGATCCAGTCTAGGTCTCATAATCATCTTGGGATCTTTCTTTAATACAGGTTTGTGGACATAAAGAAGAAGTGAGGTATCTCTTATGGATTAGGCTAAGCAGGGTGCGGAAAGTAACTGGTTTTTTCCAAAATATGGAGAAGGATATACGAATTAATTACCTTTTTACAAGGATTGTAAAGCTTATAGTGGTAGAACTCTATTGTACACACACGGCGGCCTGCATTTTTTATTATTTGGCCAGTACTCTTCCATCTTCTCAAGAAGGGTATACGTGGATTGGAAGTTTGAAGATGGGTGATTATAGCTATACAAGCTTCAGGGAGATTGATATCTGGAAGCGGTACATAACATCTTTATATTTTGCCATCATCACTATGGCAACTGTTGGTGAGTTGCTTCTTTACTTTGAAGACATCCTGAATTTTATGGTTCTCTCATTTTGTTTACATGACTATATGAATTAGCAAATAAATTACAATGTTGTCCTCAAGGGCATGACTGACGTAATGGTAAAGGGTTTGAAATTTGCACAGCAAGTCTCAAGTTCGAGTTAGGACGTGCATCTCTTATAAGAACCTGGGACAGCCAGTGTTTTACTCACTCACTTGGGCCCATAAAATACACTTTCCGGGGGGTGGGGTTTCCTCGGATCCAAAAAAAAATAAAAATTACAACGTTCACTTCCATAAAAAATTAGGTGATTAATATTTGATGAGAAAAGGTATAGTTTTGATCTGTGGACTTTATGATGTTGTTGCTCCAAACCTGCTAATAAGTCTGCTCTTTCTGCCACAGGGTATGGAGATATACATGCTGTTAACTTGAGGGAAATGATATTTGTAATGATCTATGTGTCCTTCGACATGATTCTCGGTGCTTATTTGATCGGAAATATGACAGCATTAATAGTAAAAGGTTCGAAGACAGAAAGGTTTAGGGATAAAATGACAGATCTCATCAAATATATGAATAGAAATAGACTTGGAAAGGAAATTCGAAATCAGATCAAAGGCCATGTACGCTTGCAGTATGAGAGTAGCTACACTGAGGCTTCTGCTCTGCAGGATCTCCCCATCTCTATTCGTGCTAAGGTAAAGAACACATCGAGAGATTTCTTCCTTTTCTTTTCAGTTTTTCTTTACAGTATTCGTGCTAAGGGTTAGTTTTGACATCAAGTCATGCATGTGAATTGTTGAATCTTTATCTCTATGGTTATTCTTCTGAGTTGTTTAGAGTTTGTCCAGAAATTTGAAGCTTATAATAATTTGTTGATTATTCTTTGCAGGTTTCCCAAACTTTGTACACTGAATATATTGAAAAGGTGCCCTTACTTAAGGGTTGCTCTGCAGAATTTATTAATCAAATTGTAGGTCCTTTTTCTTTCGCATCATATATTCCATTGATGATAATTAAGGTCGAAAATCCAAAAAGTTCCAAATACTGGAGCAACAATAAAATGATAATGATGGTCACAATCTCATATGCAAACTTGTTATTTCTCTCACTCTGTGCCACAACAAAATTCTCATGCATTATTCTCAATGTTGTATGTTTTGTGTTGCAATACTACTCATTTATTATAGGAGCCACACCTTTCTTTTGTTCTTGCAGGTCATTAGGCTTCACGAGGAGTTTTTTCTCCCTGGAGAAGTCATTATGGAGCAGGGAAATGTGGTAGATCAATTCTACTTTGTCTGCCATGGTGTGCTGGTACGATCCTGTGTCCAACTGTCACTATGTTTCAATATATGTTACGATTCGTTAAAACTATGGTGATGCTTTCATATATAGCCTCTCATTTTTAGACATATGCTGTTATTTCTATGATTCGGCTATTGGATCAACTTTTGTGTTTTTGAGTGGTTTTCACAGGATACATAGTTTTCAACACAGAAGTATGATCACTTCCCTTTTTATCCTTGGTGCAGGAAGAGGTTGGGATAGGGCAGGATGGATCAGAAGAAACTGTCAAACTCTTGCCACCTAACAGCTCATTTGGAGAAATTTCTATCCTTTGCAACATCCCCCAGCCTTATACTGTTAGAGTTTGTGAATTATGTCGGCTTCTACGGATTGATAAACAATCTTTCTCGAACATACTTGAAATTTACTTTTACGATGGACGCAAAATTTTGGACAACCTTTTAGAGGTAATTCAACTCTGTTAACATTATTCACCTTCTTCTAACTCATTCATGTCTTTATTTTCCTTCCATATCAGTATCAGATTATTGATATATATTTGACGTAAAGGGATTATTTGCATGTGCATTAAGAGTCTAAATCAAGGAAATTTGACAGGGGAAAGAATCTAATCTTCGAGATAAGCAATTGGAATCAGATATTACATTTCATATTGGAAAGCAAGAAGCTGAACTTGCTTTGAGGGTTAATAATGCAGCTTATCATGGAGAGCTTTATCAGCTGAAGGGCTTCATCCGAGCAGGTGCTGATCCCAATAAAACAGATTATGATGGAAGATCCCCCTTGGTATGCGAAACCCTGATCAAGTATATGATTGCTGTCATTTTACTTCATTTCTTATCATTTTTTGTGTTGTCTAAATCATAAAAAAAGTGAAAGCAATGCTTTATCTCAAACTAGCCTTGTTTCCAACAGCATCTTGCAGCATCTAGAGGTTATGAAGATATCACACTTTTCCTTATTCAAGAAGGAGTTGACATTAACATCAAAGGTAATTTGCTTATATTAGTGGTTTGATGTCTTACTGACGAATATACTATAACATAATTCTTTTACAGATAAATTTGGAAACACCCCCTTGTTGGAAGCTATAAAGAATGGACATGATCGAGTTGAGTCTTTACTTTTTAAACAAGGGGCTATCTTGAACATAGATGATGCTGGTGGTGTTCTGTGTAGAGCTGTTGCAAGAGGGGATTCAGATTTTCTTAAAAGAATTTTGTCCAATGGAATTGATCCAAACTCTAAAGACTACGATCATCGAACTCCACTTCACGTAGCTGCTTCAGAAGGATTATATTTGATGGCAAAGCTGCTGATAGAAGCTGGAGCTTGTGTTTTCTCAAAGGACAGGTAGACCTGATATTCATTTTGCTCATCAGTCATTTCGTAACTAGACCTGCTTATTAGTAGATGAATAAAACAAAGTTCTGGCGTTTCCTGGAAGTAGAATGGAAAGGAAAAGAGAATTTGGAAAATTGCCAAAACAAAGGATTCTTTTATTGAAGCTTTTCCTCATATTTTTCTTTCCTCTCCCTGTCTTTCTAGGGTTCAAAGAGTGGCAAACAGGGCAGTTATTTATCTTACACATTACAATCACATGGAGAGACACTTTATATGTTATAATCAGTTTTAGAGAATGAGTACATTGTTATGATCACTGACCTCTTCTTTGCTAATTTCAACTCCACAGATGGGGCAACACTCCACTTGACGAAGGCAGGATGTGTGGGAGCAAGAATTTGATCAAGCTGCTAGAAGAAGCAAAATCTTCTCAGAAATTGGAATTCCATTATAGCACCCATGAGACCACAGGTATTTTCAAACTCTGTGGACAGCTTCTATTATGCTCCTAGAAATTGAAATTTTCTTGATTCATATGACCAAAACGCTGGCAAAATGGAGTCCACACAGTTTGTGGAGAAAAGATTTATTAAATAATTATATATATAAAAAAAAAGAATAATTCATGTAATACTAGTGTAAAGAACTGTCTGTAGGGAAAAGATTTAGTTGAAAATTTTAAGAACAGTGGTCAAATTTAAGGGAGAGGGCTATGCATGATGATTTGGCTTGCTCAAGGCTGTCATGCTAATTTTATGAAGATGCACTGGACCAGACTTGAATTTTGAACTGGGATAATTTCTCTAATCATATCTTGATTGGGTAGGTCTAAAATGTCTGACACGTTGGTCGAATGTAGCTGAACGAAGCAATTGTTGGTGGTTGATCTAGCAACTCGAACATTTGAGATGCCTATCACAGAGAACAGGAAATATATATTGTCTTAGTAAAGTTAATGACAACTACTGTTGCCAATTGCAGAAAAAGTACTCCCAAAGAAATGTACAATTTTCCCTTTCCATCCACGGGATCCAGAAGAACAGAGAAGACCTGGAGTAGTGTTATGGGTCCCAAACACCATGGAAGAGCTTGTAAAAGAAGCATCAGAGCAGCTACAGTTTCCTGATGGTTCTTGTATATTAACAGAAGATACAGGTAAAATTCTTGATGTAAAAATGATTGATGAAGGCCAGAAGTTGTATCTAACTAGTGATCGAACACATCAGTTATCTTGAATGTTGTACAGTATTGTAGCCTAGTTTTGTATAATCTCTGTATCCGAGTTCTTGTGCCTGCTGCATGCCTACATTCATTGAAGTTAAATAAATCCTTCTCGTATTCATTAGAATTTCAGATACAGAAAAAATAAGCTTCAAAGACTTCATTCTATGCCCTGAGGTTTACACTAAATAACATGGCAATAGCAACATTTAAGTCTTCGGAAACTTCTTTCAACAACAGTTGGAACCAAAATTCCTCAAGAACATCATTACCAGTGCTGACAAAGTTAAGAACACTAATAACAAGTAAAAAACAGGTCACTCATGAGAAAAATAAAATAAGAACCTCTTTTTTATTTTATAACCGGGTGTCCGGGCCAGTTTATGCGCTACAGACAAACATGCATAGTGGGGCTTGAACCTGGTGCAGAGAAAGGGAATAGACCCCACCTGCAAATAAGAACCTCTTACTCTAGTGCAAAGCTGCTAAAGCCCAAATTGAAGAGTAATCTTATCCCATCTACCCAGAAATATCATCTTGATCAGTAGTGGAAATTAGCAGAAAAGCTCCTCTTCAAGTCCAAGTTTGTGCGTAGTATTAGGTGGTAAAATAACAAGACGACGACTTGTTCAATCAATCTGCATATTTTACATTTCACTCTTAGCACATTAAAGAAACTTATTACACGGATTCAGTTGAAATGAAGTCTTTCAACTTGACTATGTAGTATTAAACTCGATCATGCATTAACTTTGCTACCCTTAAGGTATTTCTCGCCCTAAGCTTAAGAAAACATCAAACCGGCGGTTGAAATATAAAGTTGGCTATCACAAGGTTACATGGCTACTTGACCAGTACGACATAGATGCCGCCATAATAGATACTATTAGGCTATCTTCAACAGGTTTCAGTGGAGATACAAGAATCTGCTATGCTCCACGGATGTGTTGAATTTGCTGGAAATGTTTCTGGGCTGCTCTGTTACTGGCAGCTGCTTGATGATCAGCACCACCAGTCACTGTTTCTCTTTCTGATGTCGAGTCCAAAGATGTGAAAAGGTGAAAAAGAGTTCCTAAAACGCATCCCAAAAGGGGAATAGAAGAACAAATTTGTACGGCTCGGCTGACATCCATAACCATAGCTTTTGTTTGCTGATCAGAATCTGGTGCCCAGAATGGCGAGAATGACTTTCTGATCGAAATGCTCAGAAAGACTTTGGGAGGAGCTAGGATGTAGGGTTTTAAAGTGAAGGAGTCAAAACATCCCCTAGGTATATATATATATAGTCCAATGCGTGGATATCAAGTCACAAAGAGACGCAATATTCTTGCAAAATTTTCAAGCCCACACAAACTGACTAGGTAGAGATTTAAGTGAGGAAACACAAGACTTGACCTCCACACCATACGAGTTTTCGAAATTTCCACTGGATGTACATGTGGCAAGCTCCCATTTGTTAGCTTTTTATCATTGTATGTTGTCTACTAGGAGTTGTTTGGGAACTCGAAAAAAAAGAATTTGTTTTTCTTTTACTTTGTGTTCTTCAAATATTTTGTTGTACAGATATCAAAAATTGTTTTTAAAATTTGTATTATTGTTGTTTTGATGTATTTTTAATAAAAATATATTTTGAAAAGCAATTCCAATTATATTTTCAAATAAACATTGTGTTTTTTGACTTAAACTGATAGATAAAAATAATAAATAATGTTTAATTAAAAAAAATTAGTAAAAAAGACAAAACATTGTCGAGGAGCTTGAATTATTACTTTTTGACGTGAGCAAAAGACAAGCTTCATAAATTTCTTGTCAATTTTGTATGGTTATGAACTTTATCTTTGCAAAGCTTTATGTCTCTTTCCAAGCATGGTGTTTACATACTTTATTGTTTTGAGATTTTGGATAGATTTTGGCTTCAAAGTAGTGATTATGTCGTCATTACCCATGAAGTTAGATAATCATCTCTATTGTTTTCACTTTGAAATGTTGTGATAATTTAATTAGATGTATATTTATATTTAATTTGTTTATATAATTATTTTTTTTTGTAATGGTTGGGGATCGAGAATATTTTTATTTTTCCCTTAATATTTTTGATGTATAACTATTATAGAAAAATCTTTGATAAAAAAATATTGGTATAAATTGCCTAACATCATTTTTTGTTGGCCCGGATTCCATTAATGTACTATAAACTAGATTAGAATCATTCATAACAATTCTATTTTTATTTTTTTGAAATAAAATATATATAAATAAAAATCCATTTTGTTACATAATTCTTATAATGACTTGATTCTTAAATCCATGACCAACATATAAAAAAGGTTCTTTTTCAAAATCTATACTTGCATGAACTCAAATTTAAATATATTTCCCCCCTTATATAAACATGATAGAGTTCTACGCAACATTAATAATATAATTTGAATTTAATTTTCATAATATAAAATTATTATCTTAATATAAGAGTTAAAAATAAATTTTGAAATTATAAAGCTTTAATTAAACATAATAAAGGTATCAAAATACAATCAAAAAGCATGTTATGGAAGTCCAACAAAAACAACTTCCTAACAAAGCTATGAGCCTAAAAAAAGATGAATAATAAAAGGATGAATTCAACAACTCAATTAGTAGATAATGTTCAATATACATATACAAAGTAACACAATAATGAGGAATATATATATATTTCGAAGTCTTTAAAGATATTTTTATCTCTTCGTATTAACAAACTATCACAATTTCTTCTTTAGATATTGATTTTATGGTTCAATTAATATTGTGCAACAACTAGAAAAATAATTAATTTATAATTTGAAGAATAAAATATTCTCTTTTTCCATGTCAATCTTCTCTAATAGGAAGTTATCATAACATGAATTAATATAGTTACCATTTCAAAAACCCTTTTTTTTATTTCCCTCCATTAAAATTGCTCATTTCCCTAATCCAAAAAAAAATAAAAAAAAATACTTCCATGATTAAAAGAGTAATTGGGAACATGGTCCAAATGCTGGCAAAGTTTTGATTTTTTTTCTTAATTTCTTTTATTTTTTAGGAAATTTTGATATGCTAATATAAAAAAATATTTTTTTTATTTTAATATGCTTTAAAAAAAATAAAAATACCCGCTAATGTAATTTTATGTAAATAAATCTTTTGTAAACATATTAATCGATCATTAATTATTGTATACAACTCTAAAGGAAAGAATTAGTCTGAATATATCAAGTTTGGGCCCATCATGCTGTAGCCCATCTCCAAAACCAGAGGAGGACCAGGATACCATGTTCGACTTGTCAACATAAGATTCTCATCTGTAACTACTTTAACCGTCAAATCGGAATCGAACAGACCAGACTAACCCTTAACCCGTTATCTATCTCACAGCCGCTGATCTCCAACTAAACTAAACCTTATAGTGTCCATAATACCCCTAACCCAACACTCAGAAAACCCATACAAACAGTAAGATCTTTCCTCAACAAGGACATTATCGTCTAAATAAACGTTTTAAAAACAAATCCAGCGGGAATAACAAACACACTCTCCATAGTCCTTTATGTTGAGAGAGTCCCTCTTGTTTCTCTTTCTACAACTCTTTTAGTGAGAGAAAACTTCAAGAATCTGAAGCATTGATAGAGAGTGAAAGAGAGGACTAAATTAGGTTTTCCTTGAGAATGTCGATACCAAATCTTGAAAATTGCAAGAAGAGGAAAATATGGCCAAAACTCTACGATTTCAACACATTTTGTGAACCGGATTGCCCCATCAGTCCTACGGGTCCGTTCCGCGATAATATTCGGCTTTTTCTTCAACAATGTGCAGAACCTGAAGATTATAAAGTAGAGGGCATGTCCATTTGGTGTACTTTTCTTGTTATTGAAAGTAAAAATTTTGTTGTTCCACTTTACACCATTGAAGAAGATGTGAAGAAGTCAGTTAGACCCTTTTGTGATCTGTGCAGATGCAACGGTAAATTCTGATTATTATTATTATTATTTATTTACTTTTTCTGTTTATGTGATTTCTGAATTGGGTTTTTTTCCCCGTGAAATTGAGTTTCTTTGGTTGAGATTTGTAACGGAGTTTTGCTGCTTTTGGGTTTGGGATTTGAGAAATGTAGTGGTTTCTGTGTTAGATTTTGGAAATTCAGTTTGTGTTCTATGATGGGTTGTGTTTTTGGGTTTATGGATCGAGAAAGATGGTATCTTTTGATTAATAGGTAGGTCAATTTGGGTATTTGGATCTTAATTTTGGGATTGATGTTTTATTTCTAATAATATTCTGCTGAATTTTTATTCTATGGAGCTTGAAATGGCTAATCCTGACCTGGGGTTTTCTGTTTGATTAATTTCTGGTACCTTAAAATGGAATTTTTTCTATTCTTATCTGGGTTTTGCAGTTATGGCTACTGTGGTTTCCTGGTTAAAAATTCTTTTGCGTTTGATTTTAATTCATTGTCAATATGTGGTTTAGGTTGGAGTCACAATTTTGTTTCCAAAAGAAAGTATCATGTGATAATACCAGTTGAAAGTGAGTGGAGTCAGAAATTGGAGGATGGCGTTTGTGATCTACAGACACATCTCTTGCATGGGTTGATTCACTGTAATGGTTTTGGTCATTTACTATGCATAAAAGGGAGAGAAGGGGGTTCCAAGTATCTTTGTGGCCGGGAAATCATGGATCTTTGGGATCGTATTTGTGCAAATCTTCGAACTAGGTAATCACAATTCGTACTGAAATTCATGGTTTTTTTAGTTAAGTATTGGCTTAATGGAATCTAAATTCTAGAAATTTCATTTATTTTTAGGAAAATCACTGTTGAGGATGTATCTAAGAAGCGGTCTATGGATCTTCGCCTTCTTTATGGGATTGCATATGGACATCCATGGTTTGGTAGATGGGGATACAAGTTTTCCCATGGAAGTTTTGGTGTGACAGAGCTCATATACATCAGAGCAATTGAAATTCTGAGAGCTATGGAACTCGAGAAGATCATTCAAGATTTCAGTGACACAAGCCTAAGCAAAAGCATGAAGCAGATAATTCACTACTACAAAGACCTGAGTCCAATTCAGCTGATCACATTCAAAGATCTTCTTCGCTTCATGCTTGCCATTAGATCCTGTCCCTGTGTATGGAAGAAACAAAGCAATACTTCCACCACCAATTCAAAGCCTCCTATCAATATTGTTCTCCGGAGAAAGCCGCTCGTAAAGGAGAAATGTATGAAGTACAGAAATTTTGGCTCGTTGGTTGGTACAATGGACAGCCGATGGCCTACGAGAAGACTGCAATACGCAGCTGATGTGATTGTGGATGCATTGAAAGCAAAGAAGGAGGACAAACACAGTCAAGAAGGAATGACTAGACAAGACGTCAGAGATGCAGCTCGAATGCACATTGGTGATACAGGCTTGCTTGATTATGTTCTGAAATCAATGAACAATGTGGTTGTTGGAAAGTATGTTGTCCAGCGGGCAGTGAACCCAAAAACTAGGATTCTGGAATACTCAATTGAGGAGTTTGGCGACGGGATTGTCCCTGTCAAGTCTGAACCGGAATCCGAAACAATTCCGGCACAACCTCATGTGCCTGGAGCTGATGTTAATGCTGATGTGGTCTATGTATACGAGAATGTGCTGTTTAACTACCGAGAACCAGAATTGGTTGAAGCAGCAACTCAGGCAATTCTAGACTGCAAGCATTTTGTGAAGGAGTGGCCTTTTAGGGTTGAGAATGATCAGTTGTTGAGTATCAGATGCCAAGCGATGCCAAATTGGAATGATCTTGAAGCTAAATCTCACAGGAAAGCTCCTCCTGGTGAGATTATCGTGCTTCCATTGCATGCTTCAGTGCTGGAACTAAAGCAAGAAGCGGAAAGTGCATTGCGAGACACTTACTGCATGATGGAGAGGTTTGTTGTTATAGAGATAGAACATATGGAAAACCTAGATGACAAGGACTTGCTGTGTAAATTAGTCGAATCCGGTGCCGAGATTTGTGTGAAAGGGTATGGCATGGACATGAATTCTCAGCTGAGGTACGAAGGTGGGTCAGATAACTGGAAGGTAAGATGTGAATGCGGGGCTTGTGACGATGATGGGGAGAGAATGGTAGAATGCGACATTTGTGAGGTGTGGCAACACACACGTTGCAATGGAATTCATGATGCCGATATAGTACCACAATTGTTCATTTGTTCTGGATGCTGTGATTCTCTACTGCCAGGAAAAACTGAAACTCACCAGATATTTGAGAGTTCTGATGATTTGTTGATGATTCCTGCAGCAATTGGATATGGAGCAGAGGTTGCAGAGCCTTTTTTCCAAGGTACAAATCTCTCTTTCTATGGTTCTCTGAGTCTGCAATATTTTGGTGGTATACAGAGTAGTTTGGATTTTTCTTTCTTCCTAATGCACAACTATGGGGGAAATTAAAAAGTGGGAAGAATCCAAATTGTCAATTTTTGGTGGTTTAATAACTAACTGGCCTGGTGCCTTTGTTAGGGTGCTTACTCAGAGTTCCTATACTTTTCAAAAAAAGAAGCAACTATTGAAGATTTCTCAACTTATAATTAACTATTGATTGAATCAAGGATAATATTATCATGTTTGCATTATAATTAACTATTGATTGAATCAAGGATAATATTATCATGTTTGCAGCTTGAATGCGCTTCGACAATGATGCTTTGGTTGGTATGAGCTGAAATATCAATGAACAGTGTTGGAAGGTATATTCCAGCCAGCCTCTAGTGCCTGGAGCTCATATCTATGCTGATGTGGTTTTTCATAAATGAGGATGAACTGTTCAACTACGCAGAATCAGAAATTGGTTCAATCAGCAACCCAGGCGATTTAAGACATCAAGGAATGCCACTGATCATGAGTGTTGGGTAAGGACCTGAGAACCATATCAATGAACATGCTTTTATATGGTCTTTGTTTTTTGATACCTTAACTTGAGAACCACACTGCAAGATTTTTGTAAACCAACAACATGAAAGAGATTTTGTACAATTTGTAAGTGGCTACGTGTTCTTTTGTGGAAGACATTTGATTGCCTTCTCTTCAAATCTCCGACTCAAATGGTTGCAACTTTCCGTTGGTGCAGGGAACAAGACAGATTGTCTGGTATAATTCGTGTTTCTGATATCAGATGCATATTCAGGTGCAGAATATATTTACCGCTCACATGTGCATCCAACAAGCTAACAAGCCCTATCTAACTTTGAGCTCGGTTTGAGCACCTTTAACTCGATACTGTGCTATTTCAATTATAAGAGTTTCGTCCATTAGTTCTGCAACTCCTGGATTGTCTTTGCCTTGATAAAACTTTATGGTGCTCTTATTTTCAGAAAAAACAGTTCTAACCAGCTTAATTCCTGCTGTTTTTGTTTGCTACGTTTTTGAACACATTGTTTTCCAGGTTTTGTGGTTACAAGCTTCTTTTGAAATAGATCCAATCTCTCGCTTAACACTTAAAGAAGTAAATACAGCCCCTAGGTCCCGTTTCTGTTTGCTACACATTTTCTGTCAATTGTACGAATTATTGCTGAGAGAATGCTGTTAATCAATTTGCATAATTCATTCTTGAAGTCCTGAAAGCTTCTTTCTTGTATAAATGTGTAGCTTTAATAATCACTTCAGTAGTTATTCCTCATGATATATGCACACCAGGAATTTGAGCAGGCTGCAAAGAACATTCTCTTTTGCCAACATTTTTACCTTTCTGTAAATGCCTTCACTGTTTCAAGATGGAGAGCAGTCATAATCTATCTGATACTTCTTATTTCTTATAGTTAGCTTTAAATAGCCTGTAAAATGCCACCCCTTCTACTAAATCACCTAATTCTGTTAATTATGAGATGTTGACTGTGTGTTTTCGCAAATCCTTCACCTGTAACTTGTTACATTTAATTGTTTCTGAAATATTAATGCTGTTACTTGCTACCAACTCGTACAATACCACCTATGGACTACGTCGTCAACCATGAAAACACACACACATGATCTTAGTTGCCTGTTGCTACTGCATCATTTCTGTGGTATTATCACCTTGTCATTGCTGCTATCCTGAGTTTCTGCATACACTAAGGATGCCGTGAGGCCATTCCATTGACATTTCCCAATGTTAAAGATTTTTGGTATTTAAACATTTGATGGTATGAAACCTTCATGATTCAGGAACAACCTGAATAATATGTAAGCATAACCAAACATATATTGTGACGAAAAGAAAAGGAACTGCAGAACATATTGCATAAAATCAAAGCAAAAAAAAATCTAACATTAACATTTGATAAGATCCCTCATTAAATTTCTCCACATTAAAATATGTAAAAGAAAAGTTTAAATAACAAAGACTAATAAAGAAATTTAATTACTAGCAAATTTAAATCACCAAGAATTCTTCAATGGCTTCTCTAGCAAAGCTGAGAGGTACATTTCTCTAAGCTCTGCTCCACGATCAAGCTTTTTGCCCACCACCCATTTCAACTTAATGAATCCAATGCTCTCAATGAGTGGCCTGTAAACATCCAGAAATTGATCTTCAACGCAGAAGAAATGATCAAGCCAGAACAGCCCGCCAGGCCTAAGCACTCTATAGATATCAAACATCAAGAAATGAAGCAAGGTTGAAGGAATCCAGTTGCTCAAAACATGCATAGAGTGAACAATATCCAGAGTGTTGTCAAAGAATGGTAGCCTTTGTGATATGCTTATATACAGAGGCACAACACCTCTTGAAGCAATGAAGTTGTTGAATGGACCGTTCAAGTTCATTGAAGTTGTTACGATGGAGATGTTCCTTTCCCTCATTCTTACAGCAAATGTAGCGACACCACCACCAATGTCAAGCCCAATTCTGATTGTTCCAGGATTCTTTGCTGCAAGAACTTCATCGATTGTGAAATCAAGTGACCCTTCAATGATTTGTCTTGAAGCCCACCGATTGCTTTCTCTACCTTGTAAATCGAAGCAGTCTTTACAATCATCAAAACCCTTTTGAGTTTTCTTTCTGTTGATCAGACAAGTGTAGTCCTTGCAAGTATAAGCTGTCCACACAACTGAAGAATTGGGTGGGGTAGTCCAAAGACTAGTTGGAAGCGGGTAGGGCTCAACATAGTCAGGCTGAGCAGCAGGGCGGCAACGGCGGCGAGGGAGAGGTTCACAGCCTTTGAGGAGTAGTTTTTGTGCAGATAGTTCATCATCAGGACAGGATCCATTAACTATGTAGGTCATAAAACGACTAAGTTCATCAGGAAACCGAGTGCAGGCTTGGCCTACAGAAGGATGAAAGGTGTCAGAATCAAAATTTGCGTTGAAACCTAAAGGAAGAACTTGGCCTGAAGAGAAGGCTAGAAATTCTGATGGGAGGTCTATTGTTGCTTGTGGGGTATCAGGATTTCCTGTGCCATCAAAGCCATTAGTGCTGCGACTACTGCTTTTAGTGAAAGTGGTGGTAGTGGAGATGGGGTTGAGGGAGCAGGAAGAGGAGGAGTAGAAGGTAGAGGAGATGAACAGAGTGAGGAGATTTGTTGACAAGAGAAGGAAGAGGTAGAAGAGATTGGTGGAGACAGACTTGGGTTCATGAGGAGAATCCATGTTGGTTTGCTTTAGATGAAGATCACAATCACTTCTTGTTGAAGCTAATAGTGGTGACTTCAGTGAGGTTTAGAGTAGGGAATGGGCATGGTGTTTTCAATCTATCTAGATGTGCCTGGGGATTTTTTTATTTTTTTTATTTTTGAAGAAAAAGAAAAGTAGATAGACCTAATAAATAAACAATAAGGTTTCCTATGGCATGGATCAATAATCAAATAACCAGTAGCAGGTGAAATGTCAACAATGAGAGATGCTCTATGAAGTCAAACTACATGAGATAGCATAGTGCTGCTGCCGCCTGGTTCTTATAAAACTTTTTTTTTTATTAACATGTGGCTCAGTCTGCGCTCATCTTGATTAATTTCATGAGTCCTAAAATTCATAATTATGTTAATCTCAATAATCATTATATTAGCAATCATAAAACTCAAACCTGAAATTATATGAAAAGCAAGCTTTTTAGTTCCAATCTCGTACCATTGATCACATACTAGATGGTTTGATTCTTATAAACTATTTTTTTTTTAGTGTGAGTATTTGAGTCAATTTACGAATATTTTGATTAATCTCATGAGTTTTAAAATTAATAGTCATATAAATTTTTAATAATCATCATATTAACAATCGCAGGACTCAAACATGATATCATATTATAAGCAAGTTTCTTAGTTTCAAGCTGAAATCTCATATCACAGCATCACCTACTAGATGGTTTGATGGTTTGGTTCCTATAAACTATTATTTGAGAGCTTGGGGAGAAGGAAAGCTAGAAAGGCACCAAACCCTGATATTGAAATCCTTTTACTGGGAATCAGCTGATGATTTCGTTGATCGGAATGCCCTCGCACAATGGCAAGACTCACATGCATCCCCGAAACTTGTGCATCTAATCTTATTCCAAAGTCAGAAAAAAAAGAGATTAGAAAATCATAAATCATTCTAAAAGTCTTTGCTTACTATTCACTCATTCAATCACTGTAGTTAATGCCCTTTTTTCCTCACCCCACACACCAAATATATTAGCACAAGTTAATTAGCAACTTGGCAAGTGAATTTGCACTCGTTTTACTGCTTGGTCTTCGAGCTCTTCCATGAATTTAATGTTCAGATAAATACATTTGAAAAAGCCCTAGATTTACATGAACACAAGATTTATTTTTTCATCGATTTTGCTTAGCTAGTTGGATAGAGCGTCACCTAGGGATTTGTTGAAGTTTACCTAGAAGTGGGGAAAGCTAAATCCATTTTATTTATTTATTTATTTATTTGGAATAATCCTATTATTATATAAAGTTTTTTTAAGGAATCCATCACCAAAACCCTCATATTTTTTAAATCGGATTTTAAAAACTGAAATGAAAAAATTGATTCATATATATATATATATATATATATATATATATATATATATATATTAACTTTTAAAAAAAGAAAATGAACATTAATAACTTCATTTTTCCCAGTAATTATGTGACTGGAATATCTAAATGAAGTTTGGATATAGTTTTATTGAAATATATTTTTGAATGGCTAACATGGAGGATTGATCCAAGATTTGGTTGACTCAGGGTCTAAGTAACCCTATTAAAAACTTAGATAACTCACTACTCTATCAATCTGGATTAAAATCTTTTTAAGAAAAACTTCTGTTAAAAACATAATTTTTTTTTAAATAAATATATATTTTGAATCATTTAGATTCAGCTCGGCAACTTATTATCATGTCTTAGATTAAGATTCTATTTGACATTATGTTTTAAAAATATTTTTGAAAAAAAATTAATTTTTTTATTTTAATTAAAAAAATTGATATTTTTATATGATTTTCATGTTCTAGTGTTAAAAATTATTTAAAAAAATTATTTTGATATATTTTTTAACGATAAACATTTTAAAAACAATCATAATTACATTCCCAAACAAGTATTAAACCAACTCTTGATTTATATCTATTATAGAAACTGAACAGATACATTGGTTTACGCGATTGAAGCAATAGAGCTAGGAAAATCCTCTACCAAGATACATTCAAAGTCAACAAATGTAGGTAGTAAGAAGAAGAATTTGACCATGGATCGAATTGCCTGCTCGATCCAATCTAGCCCAGGAGTTCTCAAACAAGCTTAAAATCAAGTTTTGACCCATGACGTATCGAGGGCTGAATTGCTTTGAAGATTGCAAGCCCAGATTCCTGATTTTAGCCTTCTTTAGAAACCCAATAACCCCACCTACCATCCTTCCTTCCTCCCATCAAACTACAAAATATCAGTACAAGACACGGCAGAGCGAGCGATCCATCTTTCTTTTGGTAAGATTGATAGATACATTAAGTATGTTAAATATATTAATTTAAAAAAATCAAATCTAAAAATAAAATTATTTAGAATTATATAATTTAATCTAAAAAAGATAAAAAATGATTTTTCTGAATAAAATTATGAACATGAATAATATTACAAGAATATTATCATCAACCTCACAAGGTCATTTTATTATCTGATTGCTCTAAAATTGTAACATTATATATATAAATGTGTCAAGAGACTCCTTGTAAAATTTTATTTCAATCTATCGGCCAGTTTAAGAGATATGATTGATATTATAAAATTATTTATTATTTAAAAACAAACACTATTTGACCGAAACGGAATAGGCAAAACGAAACCAGAATGTGTCGGCCGGTATTTGACCGAAAAATCTAGAATGAGCCAGAATTTAAACCGAGATAAAAACAATATTGTTTTATATTGTTTTTCAACTAGTACAAAACATTTCAACCAAAACAATAAGAAACCAACAACCTAGGATCCATCAACTATCCCATATTAAGAAAAAGATTTGTTTTTTTGTTTAAAAAAAAGCTATGCAATTGCCACCTTGCCATGCGACAAAAGCATTGATAGCGAAAACAGTCTCTGCTCCCACAAAAGCACATGGAAGAAGTCCTGGACCTCCTGGTGCCAGTGTGAGTTCAATAACTTGGTGCCATCATCTCAACTCCAAGCATGACTTTAACAGGTTCTCATGAATACAAGCATGGATAAAGCATATATATGTGGAAAACAAATCTCAATATTCTAATTATTGATTTTTGAGTAATTTGTACAGTTGGATGAATTCAATGTCTTCTATGTATATGTTTGAATTTTCTTTCCTAAACTGTTTGAGAAACACAAAATCAGTATGATCTTTTGAGATACTTGAAATCTGCTGTAGAATCAAAACAATCTAACCTAACTCTACAAAGATTCAGCAGTTTTAGCAACTCTTTGAGCTTCTCTTTTGTGCTTTCACCACAACCCACTTGCAATAAGACCAATAATTTCTGAAAAGCACCCACTTGGAGTGCCTCAACCACCACACCTCCATCCTCTGATCTGTCTTGGGAGTTCTTGAAAAGCTTCCAAAGAATGGAGACTGACAATTCTGATGCCAAACCTGATACTCTCAGGATTTTCTTGATCAAAACAGCAACAATTAGAGCATTCTCGTAGGCCTTTTCTCTCCCTTCTTTGCAATCACAGATATGGTCCAGAACACCTAATGCCTTCTCGCAAATGCTTTTATCTCCATCAACAAGAATCTCTATGATCACTGAAACCAAACCCATCTCCTCGAACATTGGTACCATCTTCTCATTGAAGCTTGATGGTGAAGTCATGTAGAAAATTGCCATCAATGAAGCTTTGGTAGCAGTAGGGCAAATAGGCTCCTTGATTAACTTAACCAATCCTGCAAACACTCCTTCAATCTCCACCAAGGCATTCACATGTTTTTGATCCAAAGCAAGAAGATTTTTTAGCACCAAAACTGCATTTTGCCTGGCTGAAAGATCACCACTAGTCAAGAACCATACCAAACAATTCAAAGACTGAACCGATCCAAGCTTACTTTGGCCTTCTTCACCGAGTGGAAACATCCATACCAAAACCGATAAAATCTCTCCCAGCAAATCCTCATTTGAAACACATGCAAAGGACTCGAAACAAGCCGATAAGGCACAGCCAGCCCCATTCTCCACAATACACTTCTTGTTGCGCTCACTCTCTTTACCCCAGTTCTTGATCTTCCTGACCAATTCTCGACACTTCTTTTGCTCCCCACGTTTTGCTGCATCGTTAACCCTCTTACAAGTCTCCGAAACCTCATAGGGTGTCACTGGAACGCGAGGCGTAGGAATCCTCTCGACGCCATAAGAACGGTTCTCCACGCACCAATCTTGAATCATCTTTCTTATGGAATGATTTGGTATCTGATCATAGCTTGCCAACACCTGGTTTGTAACTGGACACGTTAGGTTGCCCTCTTCAATCCATTTTTCAATGCTTTCTCTGTCGTATGTGATTCCTGTCGACAATGTAACGGGATCTTTCATCAGGTCAAGAGAAATCGGGCAGCAGAAGTGCCTCGGATTCAAGATTTCCATGTCTGAATTGATTTCTTGGCCTGGAATCTTGCTTTTCTTCGACTTTCTTCTTGATCTCCAAGAAAGTATCATTGTATACACTATGTCAGGCTCTCTAGGGTATGTTTTGAATTTTGCTTGTGGGCTGCAGAATATGTTGATAGAGTTCTTGTGAAGGGGCGATGCATTTATATGTTGGTGTGGTCATTATTCTTGGCGGTCAAAGCTACGTAGGAGCTGGACAGAAGACTACAATAAATGATGAAAGTGTGGCAGGTTTGTTGACTTGGAAACTTGGAATGTTGACTCTTGAACGTGGGAAAACAGCGTGTAAAAAGCATTTAAAATATCTGGCGGTAGGATTACAGGCCGAGTGTTGATAGCTGGCTGGGTCTGAGTCAAATTAAGCAGCAGATGGACCGACGTGATTTTAAAGTCATAAATACTATGACAATGGACCATAGCTTTTAAACCTCATCTAGAGGTAGATCCGGATATGCTCTAAATCACCTACCAAATTGAGTTAATACAATTAACTCAGATTAATTTTAATTTTAATTTTATAAGAAAATAATCAACTAGTCTTCTAAAGATTAATCGAATTGTAGGTCAATCCAACACCAAATTAGTTTATTTTTATTTTTATTGAAACTCGACCCGACTAATCTCGATCTCGTTTACGGTTTAACCTTATTAGGTTTGGTCAAGTTTAAAACAATACAATGGATAAACCTTTCCTCACTCATGGTGTGTACAGATGGAGCTCTGATGGTGGAAGAGTAAATTACTTTCTAGTCATTGTAGTTGAATAGAATTTAATTGATTAGTCCTTGTTGTTTTAGATAACATATATGTAATCCCTCTGCATTAGTGTTTGGATATGAAAAGCAGTAAAACCATGCTTTTTTGCTTCATGATTTCTTTGCTTTTCTCAAATGATGTCTGAGGTGCTGTTTAGTTATACTTCGTGTTGCTAAAAATGATCTAACACATAAGCTAAACCTCTTAAGATCTTATGATATGTTTGACAGATTATAGAAATTAATTCCTAGATTTTTATTTTTATTTTTATTTTAAGGGAAACCTCTCATGATATGTTTATAAATTCTCTAAATTTAAATCAACAAAGAAATTTTTATTGCTATTTTACAACGGATTTATTTTTGCAACGATATATTTACATCAAACAATGTTTAATGCAAATTTTTTATTTGTAACGGATCAATTCGTTATTATAGCCACTTTTTTAAAAAAACTGAGAAGAATTAAGAATATATGAATTTTTTTGCATGACGTGCGAGTGATTTTTCAGAGGAAATCTTGCGATTTTGTTGTCTCACCGAACTAAAATATATAGATTTATTTTTTCGCGTCGACAAAAATATTAGCATGCCCTGATAAACAGGTCCACAGATGAGAGAATTAGGGCATAAAGAATGAAAATAACCCAACCCAGGAGACAAGTGACAGATACCTTGGGAGAGGTGGGACGTGAACCCCATGTTAGGGCAGACAACTACAGCGCAGCGCTTGCATATGCTTCCCCTGCAAACAAAGACACGAGTCCTCACTCGGTGCCCTGCTTCTCTATTTCCATGGATCGGGAAACATTTTTCTGATTTTTATGCATGTTACTTGTTTCACTCCTCCTATATATTTTTTGCATGAAATGTCGTTCAAACACACGCCAATATCTCGACACAATAACTGGATCACTTGTACAGAGCAGATCCCAAAAGTTTTAGGTTCAGTTTGCAAGCTGTCGCATGTAGGAAAAACAAAGAAAGTTAAAGAGTTGCAGAAGAGTTTTTTTTTTTTTTTTAATACGAGAAAACTCTATTTTCCAAAAGTGTATTTTGTGGGTCCAGATGAGCGAGTAAAACCCTGATTGTCCCAGACTCTTACAAAAAACAGACTCGAACTCGAGACCTGCTGTGCAGATCTCCAGTATTTTATCATCACACTTGGGAACAGCTGCTGTTGCCAAGGAACAAACCTATAAACAACATTTTTTCTTGCAAAAGGCTTTATCCTGCCATGCATGTAACTTCTCTTTTTTTTCTTGCCTTGTTTTTACAAACGAGAGCATTCTCATTACCGTCTCAGTTCGTCGTGATTGTCTTTTCCATGAATTAAAGCCATCATAATCACAAACTGTAATTGATTGGAAATGGGGCCTAGAGCTTTAGGATAAAGGAGGTGATGTTGTCCTCTAAATTAAAAATGGAAAAAGAAAGGAGCCAAATATGATGGTCAGACAAGCTTATAAGGAAAACAGCAAAGAAGCTGCAAATAGAATGAATATTGAACACCGCCACCGCCACCATTTACAAATACCACACTCATCTTCCATCAGTTGATGTAAATGACTCGGCAAACCCGGATGGGCGTGCAGGTATGCTGGTCTGAGTATTGTCTAAGCTGGGAAGGAGTGAAGAAGAAGAATCCATGTTGCTTCTACCTTCATAGGCTTGCCACTTCTTAAGTGCCTGCGGCAAGGACATTTCAAGATCAATACCATATGTGTCTTCAGAACTTTGGTCGGTTGGTTTCCAGAGCTCCACCAGAGAAGAGAGAACATTCACAGTATGACCCATGTCTGGCCTTTGATACGGTTCCCTAGCGCAGCAATGACCTGCCAACTCCGCAACAGTGCTGATGCTGGCAAGTGTTTCCTCGTTGAGATCAATTGAGGGATCGATGGCCTTCCGGAATGTGTCCTTGTTCAGGTACATTCTGCGGAACCATGTTACAAGATGCAAGCTCTCTTCAGGTTGTCTCTCATCAAGAGCTTTTCTACCTGTTATAAGCTCCATCAATATCACTCCAAAACTAAAGACATCAACTTTGGTTGTCACTCGACCAGTAACTGCAAACATATCACCCAAAAACAGGAGTTGAAGAGAAAAGGTGAATTAAGAGAGAAATCAGATAGGCAAATCATAAGATCAAATGAGGTAGACGCCAAACAAGATGCAGGATATGACACAAGAAATTGTAGGCTAAGAAATATGCTAATAATCATAGAGATTTTGAAATTGAGAGAGGTACAATGAAAACAAAATCCTATTGCTCACAGGACAGGATCCATGAAAGTGAAACAACAAATGATAGATTTCAAAAATGCAAAGGAACCATGCCATGCCTCAAGTGAGGAAGACATGAATTTGCAGAGAATAGGGTAAAAGGATGCCCTATACATTGACAACTAATCCAAACAAACTTACTAACATTGACAGGAATAATTTTACCAGCCTCGATACAAACACAAACAACAAATCAACAACAAAACAGAAACACGCAATTTGAACAGGAGATTGATGAACCTTTTTTAGTAGTTCTCGTAGAATTGCTATGCATTTGTGTGAAGTTTGTGATGAAAACAATCTGAGTAATAGCAGTCAATATATAAGAATACGTGACCACAAAATATGTTTCCTTAAATCTCTATTGAAAAACTAGAACTTGAACATATACCAAAGTTCAAACACACGTTAGCCTTGAAAGAATTTAAACATTAATTGAAGGATAACACAAAGAGAGGAAACGGTACCTGCATATTCCGGTGCCAAGTACCCAAAAGTTCCAGCAATTCTAGTTTCAATAGAGCCTTTACCCTCTGGTGCAAGACGCACAAGACCAAAGTCTGAAACCTTAGCTCTCATATCATCCCCAAGAAGAATGTTTGAAGGTTTCAAGTCCCTGTGTATAAAGCTTTGATGAGCCAAACCATGAAGGTACTCAACACCTCTAGCCACATCCAAGGCTATAGTCAACCTCATTGTCCACTCCAGTGGTTTCAGTCCTTCTTCTGCCCAGTTGAAGATATGTCTACTGAGTGTCCCTTGTGGCATATATTCATACACAAGAAGCTTCTCATTACCATCCAAGCAGTACCCAAGAAGAGCAACCAGATGTCGGTGCCTAACCTTCGTCAAAACAGCAATCTCAGACTTGAACTCGGTTAGTCCCTTACCACTTATGACCCCCGATTCCATCCTCTTCACGGCAATCTTTGTACCATCATGCAACTCACCTTTGTAGACCACTCCAAAACCTCCCCTTCCCAATATATTTCCTTCACTGAAATTGTTTGTAACATTCCGTAACACTTGAATAGAAATGACCATGTTCCCAGCTTCAACCATTTGAATGTCACCTTGTTCACTTGCTGGATTAGTATGTGTTTCGCTAATGGCACCAACACTGACACTTGAGCCAGCAACTGTAATCTTCACTCTCTCATTATCAGAGCCAGAATGGCGAGGATGAATCACCATTTCATTCGGGCTCTGTACTCTGCTAAACCGCTTTTGTTTCTTATTGTATAAACAGAAAACCAACAAGCCGATCAAGGACAACAGGAAAACACCCCCAATTATCGAAAACATAATTACTAAAATCAAAGCAGAAGATTTCTTGCCACTTTTTCTTGAACTACCACCACTTCCAGAGCCAGCATTTGCCGATGGACTTACAGATGGTGATTCCGAAGATGTAGAGCTATTCACATCCTTCCCTATATTTGGATTACCATTAGTGTTAACAATCACATTACTGGTAAAGGATGGAACTCTCCCATGCAGGTGATTGTTTGACACATCAAGCACTATAAGTCCGGGTAAGGTAGTAATTTCTTGTGGAATCGAACCTGTGAGGTTATTATTTGCAAGAACCAATCTTTCCAATGACTTAACCGAAGCAAAATATGGAGAAATCGAGCCTGTAAGCCCCATCTTCTCAAAGTTGACAACTGTGATGTTCCCGTTATTACAATTAATTCCAATCCATTCAGTACATGGATCATTCCCCTTCCAACTATCCGCCAACCTTTGCGGATAATCCATTGATTTCACAATCGAAAGCAATGTGTTAACTCGCGAATCACACAAACCAGGAGTTGACAGACAGAATCTGTTCGAATCCTTAACCATATCCACAGCAACCGAGCTCCTAAACACAGGCATTGGTCCTTGAAGCAAATTATTCGACAAATTCACAACCTTCAACGACTCAAGGTTAACCAAAGACTCAGGAACAAGGCCGGTAAATGAATTATCTCTTAAACTTAAGCTCTCTAAATCTTTCAAACCCGAGAAGTCAGGCAAAGGACCAGAAAACCCATTAGAATGCAACCAAACTTCTCTTAACAAAGTCATGTTCTGAATAACATCAATGCCACCACTAAGTTTCTGCCCATTAAGCCACAAAGACTGAACTTGTGACCCTGAAAAACTTGCAGGCAACTCACCTTCAAGATCATTAAAAGCTAACCTCAAGATGGTTAGACCTGGAAAAGAATCCGGGCCAAAAAAACCCGGTATTGATCCGGATATATTAGCTGAGCTCGCAGAGAAATTCTGCAAAGCAGAAGCATTTTTTATACTTTCTGGTATGACCCAATTGGAAAACGGGTTGTTATCAATCTCCACAGATTGAAGTGAAGATAAACCAGTGAAAAAGTCACTAGGGACTGAAATGAACTTATTGTCACTTAGAAGGACCACTTGTAATGAGCTTAACCCGTTTAAACTTGGCAAAGGACCGGTAATATTGTTATACTGCAGCTCTAGACGTTCCAGTTGAGTAAGGTTTTGGAGATTTGAAGAGAGTGTACCTTGAAGGTTTTGGCGTCCAATTTGGATTCGGGTGACACGCTTTTCGTCCGAACATACTACATGGTTCCAGTTGCATGGATCTGGGTCGGACCATCCAAGTGAATCTGGCACGTTGAGGCTTTTTTTGAGAGAGAACATAACCTCAGCATCTGGGCTTGCTTGAGAGTTTGCAAAATGAAAGATTGAAGAAAACCCAGTAAGGAAAACTAGTAAAAGTACCATTCTTTGATGGCTTCTTCTCTTCATCTTTACAGAGAAGAGAAGATGAAACAAAAGAAGGTGCCTTTTTTCTCTTTCTTTGAAGCAAAAGAAGTAAACTTTCTAAGTGAAATGCTTTGGCTTATAGTTCTTCATAGAAACGAAAAAGAAGAGCTAATGAATTTAAGAACCAGAGAAGGGGGGAGAATCTCCTCTTCTTTTTTTCTCTTTTTTGGAAGTATTTTTTGCTGCAAAATGAGTAAACTTTTCAAGGAAAATGCATGTGCTTATAAGTTACAAGGGGAAAGATGAAGGAAAGAAAAGAAAAGAAGAAAAAACCCAAATTGGGGAACCTAGGGAGGTGGGAGGGAGGGAGAGGAGGTGGCATTGTTGGGACTTGGGAGTGGAGTAAGCAAGAAGGGAGAGAGGGAGGTGTAGCCTGTAATTGAAAGGCAAAGCACAAGCAAGAGGGGGTCCACATATCTAAGAATCTTAAGCCTGTCAACAACAAAGGTTAAAAAAGGGTAGCAGTTGAAAGAGAGTGGCTTATAATTTCAGTTTCGGGTTCCTGTTTTAGGTACACAAGGCGACTGCATGATTTGCATAAGCTGGCAGTGTCAGTTGGCTTCTATCTAAATATGGCGTTGTATCTTTGCATTGCTTGTAAACTGTCTTAACATAAGAGGTACTTTGTCTATTTGAACAGAATTTAAAAGTTTATTTTAAAAAATAATATAAATTATATTTTAGAATTTTATTTAATAATTTAAGTTTTTTAAGTAGTATGTTTTTTATATATATTATTAGAGTTTTGTTAATCCAGCAGTTACGAGTTCGAATCTTACCATTCTTATTTTATTTAATAAAAATTAAACACATGATAACGTGGATTTATATAAATTTCATGCTTAAAAAATTTTTATTTTAAGAAAATATATTAAAAAATAATATAAATTATATTTTAAAATTTTCTCTAATAATTTAAATTTTTAAGTAAAATAATTTCTAACTAGGATACTGCTGATGCAAGCTAGCCATAATTAGGGCACATGGATTCTATTTGACCCTAAATATTTAAAGGTCTAGGATTCAAGCTTCTGCTGTTAAGGTTCCAGCTCCCATGCATGTTTTGTAAGAAAAAAGGCTTTGATTGGAAAGTAGATTCTGGTGTTCCTTCAATGATCTTGGTCTTGAGAGCTACATATGACCTTCTGGCTTGCAGACGTTTTTTTTAACATTTTAGCCTCTTTTTTTGCCGAGCTATTTTCTTTACCCATCAAGTAAAATAGATTCTTCGTATCTTTTTGCCTTCCTCATAGTCTTTAGACCAAGCCTCGAATTAGTCCCAAACGTGAATTTATTTAGATTCTTCAAAGTAAATGCTTCATATTTAGGTATTCAAAGTATCTTGCATGCTTAATACTAATTAATAATTTTGTATTTTTTTATTAACGCAAGTGTTCTGGTTAATTTGTGCGTATATTAATTAATCTCACAGACTCTAAAATTAATAACCATATAAATTTTATTATATTAGTAATCACAGGGTTTAATCTTAAAACTAGAAGGGAGCAAAAATCCTAGTCTAACCTTTTACCATTAGCCCAACTAGATGGTTAATAATTTTGTATATATATACACACACACATACTAGTTCCTCAATAGGGATGCTAGTATAATTACAGGGCAGTAGTCCCTCAACAGGGTAATTTTGTTTTCAGAATCCTCCTAGCGGGACAATAGATCCTGTTTGGAATACTAGACATTTTTGTTTTGTATATTTATGTTGATAAAAATAAAATATATGTATCATGGATTGAATGATATAAATTATGATGAAATATTTTAGGATAATTAACACCATAGGGAGTTAGGATCGAACAATCCCAGAGCAGGATAGGGGTCAAGAATTACATGTTGATGCTAGATTTAAAAAGAACCCACTTGATTGATACTGCATTTTTTATTTTTTTTAATTTGAGGAGATTTTATTCTTTTTATGTATTTTTGTGTCTGAATTAAATAAATAAAATCTCAATTATTTTAAAAAAAAATTAAATAAATATATTCTAATTCAGATCTCAAATTTTTTATCATCACATTACAAAATTGCATTTCATGCGCAAGAGATACATGTGTATGGTATTCCTAGAAAGGCTACACGGCAAGGGGGTCCAAACCGGCAGGGTCGGAGAGTGGTACCTCTATTGGTGTTGTTAGTGGCGATAACTGCCGTTATACCTCCCCCACCACCAGTGACAGTGCCTGTAGTTTTCCCTTCATCGCATGCTGATGTTGGGTTTTGGGCCCATATTGTTAGAGATGTGATCGGTGGGCCTCAGGGGTATGTCTTATGTGACAACCTCAATAACATTGGCAACCTTCATGCCACAGACAAACTCCAGTAATGACAACATCAACTTCCAGAAGTGGTGATGGGGAGATGGTGCATTTCATCGCTCGGTGCTTATTTTGATAAAATGTTAATTTTATTTTCAGAACCCTCCTAGTAGTTCAGTAGATCTTTTTGGAATACTATATTTTTTTTTTGTATATTTATGTTGATAAAAATAATATAGATATTATAGATTGAATAATGTAAATTATACTAAAAGAATCTCTCATGGTTGTAGAGCAATAATTTTTAAAAGTGTTTTTTATTCAGAAATGTATTAAATTATTATTTTAAAAAAATATTTTTAATATTAATACATAAAAATGATTTAAAAATATTAAAAAAATTAAATCTAAAATCAATACCTAATAAACAATGAAATGATGTACAATGAATACGCTAGTGAGATGGAAGAAACTTGTGAAACAAGAAAGGGATGAAAATGTGAAACACGAGAATGACATTGAAAAACCAAATCTTTTGAAGTTAAAAAAAGCATTTGAGAAAATTCTGAAAATGCCATATGAAAGCACCAAAAAAAGTTGGAAAATTCACAAAACTTGCCATATTTCTGCCGTGATTAGTTGCGTTTTAAAAATATTTTTGAAAAAAATTAAAAAAAATTATTTTTATTTTAAATTAAACATTTTGGATGTTTTAAGATAGTTTTCATGTGTTGATGTTAAAAATAATTTTTATAAAATTAAAAAAAATATTTTAATGTATTTCTGAATTAAAAACACTTTCAAAATACAATTTTAACCACACTCTTGAATCTGTGCCTAGTATGCATACATGTTCATTTATATATATATATATATATATATATATATATACACATATATATATATATATATTATATATTACCATTCCCCCTATGAAATGGATCCATAATATTTCAACCATGGAGTTTTAAAAAAGCACGAAAGGACATTGAACAGGGATCCAATTGATAATAATCTAAGATGTCAGGGACTCAATCAATATTTTATATTTCTCTTTTTGGATAAAGTTGAGCACAGGACAATCCCTAAGAATCTAATTTGAGATATCCCCAATTTTTTAATAATCATGCACCGAAAATGTTTCTTGTTCGTAGCATCTTTTTGACAATCTCATCACTTCGGGATGATTTGTCGACATTTCATTGGTTTGTCATGAGGGGGACTCTCACTTTTAATCACCATCCATACTTTATTACCTACTTTAATAAGTACCGGAAGTGACAATATTAATATTTTACGAGCATGTGTTTAGGCTTCTAACAGCCTAGATTATAGGCATAACATGAGCCTACCCCGCATGGGTTGTAAGAAGAAAGCTCGATGCTTATCTTGTTTATTTACCAGGTTTAATTTTCTTGGCTGGTGCCTTGTACTATCTCCATTGTTTATTAACCTCTTCGCATGCACTTAAATTCTAGTTTTATATTTGTTTTTTATATTATTTTATGTGTTGTGTTGATTTCAAAAATAAAATTTAAAATATAAAAAAATTGTATTTCCAGCCACTCAGTGCAATATTTTAACATATAAATGATTTTTTAAGGAAAAGATTAATTAAATGAGTTGGAGGTTGTGTAATTGTCCACATATGCTTGATAAAAGGGATGTTTTGCACTGTGTTTTAAAAGAGTTTTTCAAAAAAAAAACGATTTTTTATTGTGTATTTTAAATTATTTTTTTATGTTTTTAGATCATTTTCCTATATTAATGTTAAAAATAATTTTTAAAAAATAAAAAATTATTTTAATATATTTTTAAATAAAAATACTTTAAAAAACAATGAAACTATATTCTACAAGGGTATCTTAAGTTTGTGCTGGGGATTCCGATGCCTAGAGGCTTTTATTTATTCTCTTGATTCCATGATCTTAGGTTTGAGTACATGGATAAATTTGGCAGTAAGGAAAACTTTTTTTTTTTAATTTTTAAATATAATAGATATTAAAAATGATTTTTTTCCCCTTATTTTTTAATATAAAACTTAGTTTTTTTGAGCGTGAACTTGAAGGGGACATGCAGAATGGAATAAAAGCTCATATTTTATTTCTTTCGTCCCCGTTTCGGGACCCCATGAAAGACCCAGAGGAGTCATGTCACCCTCAGCAGTGCAGGATCTCAAAAATGCATCGGACCACAATTCCAACCACAATGTTCAACTCACTTAATGCTGTTCCCAATTTCATAACAGCTTCATTGCTCTGTTGAATTTTGTGCACACCATTACTGTTAAATAAAAAAATATTTTAAAAAATAATTTCAACCCTATTCTAAAATATACCATATCAGTTGAACAAGGGACTGCAAGTGGAGGATAGAGACATGGATGATGGCATTATTAAAAATTAACTCTACCGTGTCGTTGTTTTATTGGTTCACTGAGTTGTGACCAATAAGCATCGGCCTTTGTTACCTCGTAGAGGTAGACATCTGCCATGATTGCTTTACAGACTATTATTATTCACATACAAAAATAGTGGGAAAACTTTAGGTTTATGCTTTAATTAGGATGCCCTTAGTAAAAATCATGGTAGCTTTAGAGGCAATTTCAAGGTGGGATTGAAAGTACTGCTAATGATCTCAACTTTGTTATGGAAAAAAATTTAGGAACATTCTACATATAATGTTGTATCTCCTAGTCTTTTTGTTTTTCTTTATGTTTTCTAGTATTTGTTTTTCTAATTTTAAAGATGATTTTGACTTTTATTTTTCAAAAAAACCCAATGATCTAATTTCAAATTTATATTTTCTAAAAAATGTGTTACATTCATCACTTTGTTAAAAGAAAAAGAAAATCATCATATAGATTTGGCTTTACTTCTACATTTGTTAATCTCTCTCTCTCTTTTTTATCTAAAATTTTACTGACTATCCATAGTTTCGTACTTTGTGCCTATTTGAGAGTATAATTAAGATTGTTTTTAAAAATATTTTTAGTTTAAAAATGCATCAAAATGATATTTTTTATTTTTTAAAAATTATTTTTGACATCATCATATTAAAACAATCTAAAAACAATAAAATCGGGTTGACTAAGTAACCTTACATGTTGTCTCAAGACCAAGTTGTGGTTCAAACAGCAAGGGTGACAACTGTGATGATAAGTCATATTTTGCAAGAAGTGGGAAAACAAAAGAATTAAACAATTCTTCGATCTAAAATAAAATAATCAAACAAGTCTTTGATCTTAAAAACCACCATACCATCCCCGGATAAAATAGCCTGCAAGTGAGGAATTTTAGAGCTAACAAAAAGTACCAAGAACATAAAACAACATGTAATGGATTCCTACCATGATTATATAATAGCAATTGATCAGCTCCTACTCTCTGGAATCAACAAAATCTATCCGAGGAGCCACTTTGGAAGACTAAAAAAATAAAATATAAAGAAGGAACAATAATGCAGAATAGAATAACAGGCATAGTTGCAAGGAACATTTGCTTTTAGATTTCTTGTAGGTTAGGGTCTTAGAGAAGTTAAAGAATTTTTTAAAAAAAGAGAGTGCATGTTTCCATGGCATTCTATATATATATATACAAAGAACCATTTTATTTAAAAGATCAAGCTGTTAGGTGAGACCCCAGAATATGATTTATATTATTCTCTAACACTTTCTCTCAAGTGAAAGCCCTTTGAACTTGAAACTTGCATAAACTCATATTATTTTGTACTTGATTTTTATCAAATAAGATAAGAGTGATGAGATTTGAACTCGTGATTATTGGGTCAATAAGACTCTAATATTATATTAAAAAATCACTCCACCTAAAAATTCAAACTAATAGATGAGATCCAAGAATATAATTTATATTATTTTCTAATATATGTAGGTATATATAATGCAAGAAGGAAGGTAAGTGTGGAGAAATAAGGTTGATATTGTGTTTTTTCACCGCTGTAGTTTTAAAGTATTTAATTAATCAATATATATTATGATTTTATACAAGTTCCACTAAACGTTTTCATTTTAAAACTTCAGTTAAAAAGAATTTATAATTTAAAACCGAAATCACAAAAACTAAATACCAATCACACACTTGTTACAGTTAAGCTAGACATGCTTGGCAGGAAAGTAGATGGTGAATCTGATAAGTGAAGGTACCTGAGTGACCCCATGCACCCTGGATTTACTTGTTCTTACTGTGGATATGTTCTTATCCAAGTTGTAGTAGGGAGTAGTACTTGTGTTTTGCAGTCAGTTGAGTTGATTGCCATAGGAAGTTGCTCAAAAATCAACAAAAACATCACCAAGTACATTGGCCAAGACTTTGTGACAGTTTAGTTGGGTGACTATTATGCCTGTGATTTTCTTGCTCTAAAAGTCATATGCCACACATGTTTTTTCTAGCTTTTGTGATTTTGGTAAAATTGGTCCAAACACAACAATACCTTTTCTCTGACTTATCTTTCCCCCCCACTCTCTCTTCTTGCCTTTGCTTTCCCATAATTAAACATCAGTGCCCACCATCTCTCTCTCTCCTTTTCCATTCCCATTATCATCTTCTCTACTTGTGTTGCGAAAACTAGGAAACCCACAAGCCTCTTTTGTCTTGTGATGATCATAAACCAATCATTCAGGGTAAAACACTAGTTAGAGATGGCAAGTTAGCCAGATGTTTCTAATTTCTAAGCAGTATCCTCTTTCTTGATTTCCCGAAGCTAGCTTGGTAGCAGCAGTTGGTTCCACTTGCTATTCGGGATGGTAAAGCTCTACATGCTATCTTATTCATTCTCTTTGTAGAAGCTTTTGTTTAGTTTTGGTTTTTTTTTTTTTTGTTATTGCCAAGAAGGTGTGTGGCTCTTGATGATTAGTGTCCTTTGATGTTCCTATACTTTTCCTGTTCTTCCGTTACCTCTATCTTGGTCTTTTATGTGGTTCGGATCTCTTCTTGTGTTTTTGATGGTTGCTCTACCTAATCAAGTTCATTAAAAGGCAGCCTACATTTAAAAGGGAGTTTAGATTATTTATTCATCAGTTTTTCTCGGTAACAATACATGATTCTGGTTCTACAAACATGAATTTTGTTGTTTTTTCCGTAGGAAAATGGCAGAAAGCTTAGTTTTAGGACCCTTTTTTGGGGCTGAATGCAGGCTGCTTGCTTGATTGAGTTCATATATACCACCAAGGAACTGAATTAATTGTGATGAATTCTATGTTGATCAATATTCATGATTTGCATAAAAGTATACACAACCTTCCCTTCCTTCAAGGAAGACTGCTGCTTTTGCTTCCTCTTCATATTTACTAAACCTTGGGTCATTTCCACCATATTTGAATGCCTGTTTATATTCGTAATTCTTAAGGCAAAAAGAATCAAATAAGTCTCCAATCTTAACAGAGTTTTAGGTTGACCTTTTTGTGTTTCATCAGATAGGGCTCTGTGCTTTCCTTCCCTTCAACTTAATTATGCCCCTTCTTAATTTTTGACTTAGGACATGATATTGCTTTAGTAACATGAAGATCTCTGCTTCCTGTTCTGTTTTTGTAAGAGTGTTTGGATTCAATGAGATTTGAAACTTCCATCGTTTCTTGTTTCTATATATTTTGTCTGGATTATGAAGCTTGATCTCTTTATATCCTTTCTGTAAATTTTATGGTCGCCACATTTTTCTTGATATAAATGAATACCAGTTACTGAGGTGTCCTGTCTCTTCCATTGTCCTTAACTTTGTCCACTATATATAATATATGGCCTCGTAATAAGCTCACAGTGGACCACTTGAGTGATGGCAGGACAAAAAGGCCTAATCTTTCTGTGTTTGAATTTATCTACTCACTTAGGTTCAATTCTGTGTTACGAATTCACCTTTGATCAGTGAGGAAAATGTCAACTTGTTAAAGTTTATGAATCACTAGGATGATAGGGTGTTTCCAATGCTCTCAATCTATCTTTTTACGGGAGGTTGCCTTATTGATAAGTTTCTTGCTATATAACTCTAATTTTCACTATCCGTTTGTAGGTGTTTAACTTTGAAACACCATTTACTTGCTACGCTGAATTCTGCAGGTTGAAAAGATCTAGTTTCCAGAGTCTCAATCTGAATCCCGCTCGGAAACTACATATGTGAAGTGTTTCCTTGAAGTAATATCTTCAAAGATGAAACCTATTATTGATCTTGAAGTTGAGGCATCATCAGAAAATGTTTCCGATGTTAGCAGCCAAGTGGCTTCCAACTTATCGAACCAAGAAAATTCTGCAGGTCCCTCAAATGAAAGCCTCACTAACTCTTCTTATCTCAAAAATGCCATGGCAACTCAGTCCGGTTCAGAAACGGTTTCCCTTGACTTAAAACTTTGCTTCAATAATGATGAGTTGGGGGGAAGGGACTCGATGGGACTCTCATTGTCAAGCACCAGCGAAAGTAGCAACGATCCTGCATCACGTACTACAGCTGAAGCGATACCACGAGTTTTTTCCTGCAATTACTGTCAGCGCAAATTCTTCAGCTCCCAGGCACTTGGTGGACACCAAAATGCTCACAAGAGAGAAAGGACATTAGCAAAGCGTGCAATAAGAATGGGTATTTTCTCGGAAAGGTATGCTGGCCTAGCATCGTTGCCTATGCATGGTTTCTCATTCCGATCTCTGGGAATCAAGGCACATTCTTCAGTTCACCAAAGTTTTGCACCACCAGTAAGGCCACAAGACATGATAAGCAGTGCAAGATTTGATCATGGTTATGTGGGTCTGCCAATATTTATGGAGGATGAAGAGGCAGAGTTGTTATGGCCAGGTAGTTTTCGACAGCTACCTGTCGCAGACGACGCTCATCAAAGTTTTGTACTTGCACAAAGCTCAAATATGAATTTTTTTGGGGCAACTCCATCGGTGAACTCCGATGATTCTTCGCCAGATCTCACACTAAAACTTTGAGACTTTCAGGACTTTGATTGCAGTATCTGATATTATCTCTTCTTGTATACCAAGTTGAGCAAAGGACCATGGCTGAGCTTGTATGTCAGTGTATAAGAGCTTCACAAGGATTATTTTGGAGCTTCTGTGTTTGTTATATCTATGTGATTGATCTTCTCAATTTTCTGCAATTGCTAATCAATTCCGATTGTAGTTTGATTATAGATTCTTTCTCATTTCCAATGCCGGTGGATCATTAAGGTTTCAACCTTCAACAGAATGCTTAAGGAACACTTGCAGAAACTAGTCAAGTAATTTTCACTACCGCCTGTGGTGCCTGTGACAAATTACATTTCTCGCAACGAATGGGAAGTGCATGGTTTATGTTAGGGAACTGTCGTGTGATTGTTCATAAATTAGTATGACAGCAGAAAGCATTATGGCGGAGTAAAATCTGCAGCAGAAACACAAATTTCTTTAAGCACTGCTCTATATATGATTATCATTCAAACAAAAATAAAGAATCGAAAATAGACATCATTTTAATTTGCATGATATTCGAATTATAAACATAAACTATCGAACAAAGAAAACAATAAAGTACAGCGTAGAGATGGAGACAAACCATTTGCCCAACAAACATCAAGATCAAGATGTAATCTCAAGTGGACTTTGATGCTACTGTTATCTGGAAGAAAACATTCGCATCAGGCGAATGTATCACTTCCAACCTGAGTTATGGATACCATTTTTAAATAAGCACTTTACCTTTTCTATTTCTTTTCAAGGTGGAATATTTATCACTCACATGTATACCCAACAAATATCTCTTCACATGCACTGTCCTTCCCGCTAAAGCTTTTAATAATTTTAGTGGGATATATATTCAGAGCTTGAAGCTTAGCTCTTTTGCTCAATTATGGAGAAGCAAACAAAGTCATGAGAGCCCCAACACAATTACCACGTGTCTCAGGTTGAACCATTAGATCATTCACATTGGTCTTGCACTCATAAGAGTTTGCACACATTGATGGAAATTAGCTCTATCTTAGATATAAACATCTTAGCTTTTTAATTCCTTCTCAACATGAGATATTTTACCACAAATGCGTATAGTTTCCTTCTCTCTATACTATTTAGTCAATGCCAGCAGAGAAGGCCTTATCTAGGAAATAAAATTGCCACTAGAAAGACTAATTTATGACTTACTATTCCTTAAAAAATGGTGAGTGGGTATTGTTCCTGTCGGGAAATTGTCTTGTAGCAGTGCAGAAAGAGGCCGTAGTCTAAGGATAGCATGTATACTGAATGCGTTTTAATGGAGTCATCGAATTACTTGTTCATTTTTGAACTTCCTTCTCTGTTTCAGAGAAATCATAAAAACTAATTCAGTACTTGAACTAAGGCATAATCATGATAAAGTACTCAAAGTAGTTACAGCCACGAGCAAGTGCTGGTGTCCAACCATATGACAAATAAACATCGAAATTTATGTAATCCAATGGGGACTTCTTCCAACAATAAGATCTAGCAGAAAACATCAGCATCTAGAAACTTGCAGTTGCTTGTGCTACGACTGATCTCCTTCTCCATATAGCAATTATTCAGAATCGAGATAGTAGGCCTGAATTGGGAAGTCCAAGAGTCTCTGTAGTCGAAGAAGATGCATTATCCAATAATTTTTTGGGTTTTAGTGGGAAAAGATCGGATTTTTATGCCTTTTTGTTGGTGATTTTTTTGCGTGATTTTTATACTTTATCCGCGACATGGAGTAGGGGGCCATTGCAGTTCCTATAATTTATGCCCTGTTTTTATTTTTTAGATCTTGGGTTATAGCGGGTGCCAGTATAGACTATGACACAGTATTGGCAAGCTAATTGAGCTTTCAAAAGATGCATTATCCAATTAGATAGTTACATTTGTGCTCATGAGTGCCTTGAAGAGTCTGGGATCGCGTTCATGGTAGTGGGTTTGCCACTCCAGAGCAAGACCACTTGTGTTTGACGGGGCAATTATTCGAGGAAAGTCTTGGTAATAGCATTTAATAGATTTGGAATCCAAATTGATCCTTTTATTTTTGTTTGTAAGGGAAAAAGAGAGAGAAAGAAAACAATAAAAAAAATATCTTATCCACTAAAAATCAGAAAAGCCGCCCCTTTCGTTTTTCTTTGACTAGAATCCATAAATGCCATTGAAACTTCAGAACCATCTTCCTCTCACAGCTCCCGCCAAATCAACTACCCCACACAACACCAACTCATCCACAAAACACCACCCAGCCACTAGAGCCTTCATCCCCGACGAGCAAAATCATCTCCGCTCGAATTTTGCCCACAGACAACCATCAACCCAAAACCAGTAGCAACTCTTCTTCCCCACTGACCAGAAGAAGCCAACAGAAACTATTAAGGGGGAGATTAAGGATCAGAGTTAATAGAAAGTGAAGCACTAAAAAATGGGGAGTTCAAGGTCCACCATTTTATGTTTCTTGGTGCTCTGTGCAAGTTCTCTAGTCCCAACAAGCTGCCACAGCTACTCTCATGGTGCTTTATTTATCTTCGGAGATTCCTTTTATGATGCTGGGAATAATATTTACCTCAACACTAACATTCCCAAACTCAATATCTTTCCATATGGAGAGACATATTACAAGCATCCCACTGGAAGGGCTAGTGATGGTCGATTAATTCCAGATTTTATTGGCAAGTACACCACTTAGCAATTCTTTCCCCCCCTTTATAATTCTACTCTTTTCTTTCTTTTATGATATGAATTGTTGGATATATATATATATAATATTGAATTTCCATATCACATATTAGCAGGTGATCAGATTAACCTGCAGGTAAAATTGTTTTATAACTATAATATAATAAAATAAAAACAAAAACATTATGTCAAAGTAAGATGAATAAAGTTTTGGGTTTGTATTTTTAATTTAAAGACTTCCAACTATAAGACTCAAATTCAGCTTTATGAAAAATTTGGTGGGCCGATGTTCCTCCAAAGCAGGTCTAGATGCCAAAACTCAAATTCCAACCGCATCCTTAAACTCAAATTCAGTTTTTGTTTGTTCGTTACAGCTTAATATTACTGACACAATATGTTTTTTGCAAAATGATTCTTGAACTTTGTTGCAGGTGAATTTGCAAAGCTACAATTGATTCCACTATATTTAAAACCCGGCAACCATCAATTCACAAATGGAATGAACTTTGCATCAGGGGGCGCTGGTGCTCTTGCAGGAACTAATCAAGGACTGGTATGTGCTCGTTTTGCTAAAATATTGCTACCTTTTGGACTGGATTTTGCTCATTGTGACTTCATTTAGCTTCAATAAATCTGTGTGCATAAAACTGAGTTCCTATAAAGTTATCCATCTCTTAAGTTGCATGATTACTTGTGCTATTTCTTTTTTCATTTTTCCCGTTTGTTCCTTCATAGGTGATGGACCTTCAAACTCAATTAAGTAATTTCAAGACTACGGAGAAGCAGCTAAAGCAAAAACTAGGAGCTTCAGAAGTTAAGGCATTGTTATCCACCGCTGTTTACATGTTCAGCATTGGATCTAACGACTACTTGATACCTTTCGGCACAAACTCCACTGTGTTTCAATCCTACTCCAAAAAAGACTATGTCAAGATGGTTATTGGCAACATAACAAGCGTGATCCAAGTAATCAACATGTGCAGATCATATGAATTAATTCCTTGTTTGATTTTCTTCTCAAAGTTCATCAAATTAAGATTGCATTAGTTTTGGTGTCTCAGGAAATTTATAGCATGGGGGGAAGGAAATTTGGACTATCAAAGTTGCTTCCTTTAGGTTGTCCACCAATTTCTAGAGCACTAAAAATAGTCAGCTCAGGAGGCTCTGGCTGCGTGGAAGAAATTACAGTGCTTGCAAAACTACACAACAGAGCACTCCCTCAAGCTCTCAAAGAGCTCAAGAGCCAACTTAAAGGATATACTTATTCAATTTTTGATGCCTACACTGCAGCAGATGCAATTTTCAATAACCCTTCGAAATATGGTGAAGACTGTAACCTGTTAACTAAAAGAGTTTGCCTTATTTGCTAATTTGATGCTAGGACTATTTGATTCCAATTTTGCATTTTTGTTTGAAGGTTTCGAAGAGGTGAAAAAGGCATGCTGCGGCAGTGGTCCATTGAGAGGTATCATTACTTGCGGCCAGAAAGTATACGAATTGTGCGATAACGTTAGCGAATATTTCTTCTTCGATGGAATTCATCCAACCGAAAAGGCCAACTATCAATTTGCAAAGCTAATGTGGGAGGGGAGTCCTAAAATCGTCAAGCCTTACAACCTCAAGACACTGTTCGAGAAATAAGTCAAAAACAAATCCCAGACAGGAGATGACTTTGATTTCCCGTTCTGCACCTTGAATATGACTGAATTTTGTGCTTCAAAACCAAGTCGATTCAGGCTTTAGACTCTGGCACTGAACTCTAGAGCTAAAGTGTGCTTGTCTCTTGCTTTTGTTTAATTATATAATTTGTTGTGGTGAACTGATTGTAATTAGTTATCTTATAATTAGATACTTTTGAGTGAGCTGCTGTTACCTTTGTATACCCCCCGAAATTCTTAGTGACTTTCTACAAACAGAGGTTAACAGGGTGATCGAAGGGTGTAATATTATTTTTTTAGATTCTCTTGCCTTAAAACTCTGTAATTAAATGTGTTTGGTACTCGGCCGAATAAGGAATGTATAAATTTGCGAAGCATCGACACAGTTCAAGCCCATCATGTGGAAGCCCATGATTATTTAATTATTTATGATTATTATATATAAATAATACATAAATTACTCTGAGGGAGAAGCACCTTCGTGAGACTAAAGTGTTCTTGAATCTTTTTTTTTTTTTATTATATAATTTGCTGTGGTGAAATGATTGTGATTTTTTTATTATATTTATCCCCCAGCTATCATGTGATTCTCAACTGAGTCAACAAGCAAAAATATTTCCCAGCTATTGGATCACACAAGAAGATCCATGAAGGGATGAATTTACTGCACAAGTAGGAAGTATTGGAAAAATTCATACAATCTACTCATCATTTCTTTTAATTGTACAATAAATTGGAATTACATCGTATACTCAAATCGAGAATTACATAACAAGATATTCATTGGATTAAGACTTTAGAGGGAAACCAAATATTTAAAAAACAAGGAAAGTTAGATCTAAGAAAGTATATGGGTGAGAAGCATACTTTCAAAAGTTTCATTGGATTGCCAGATTGTTGATCGTAATGTGAGGGATGTGAGATATCTTGGGCCAGTCCTCTCCTTTCTCTTTCTTGCACCTCTTCGCCAATTCTGGACAGTTGTCGATTGTCAGCTGGCTGAGGTTACTGAGACTTTGTACCCCATCTGGCAATGACACCAAATTAGGGCAATCCTGAATATACAAGGCTGAAAGGGACGTGAGATAACCAATCTGATTAGGCAAAGAAGCTAGTCCCTTGCAATCATCTATAGCTAGAGATTGGAGAGAAGTGAGATGTTGGATACTCTCTGGCAATGAATTCAGCTTTGGACATCCACGGAGGTTCAAACCTTTAAGTGCCGTCAGATGTCTCACTCCCTCAGTTAAAGATGCAAGATTATCACATCCGCTAATCCATAAGCTACGAAGGGAAGATAAGCCATAGAGCCCATTCACTGGCAGAGAATTTAATCTTCCACAATAATCTATGTGTAAATCCTCCAAAGAAGTCATGTTCTGGAAACCTTCCTCTGGCAAGCTTTCAAGTGCATCACAACCACATACCCACAAGCTTTTAAGAGCAGGAAGGTTATCAAATACCTTATTTGAGAAAGACTGCAGATCTCTCATCTTATAAATTTGTAAGCTTTCGAGGAGTGTAGGATTTTGCAAAAACCCTTCGGGGAGCTCCATCACGTTGGCAACATCTTCAATACAAAGAGAGGTGAGGGAAGTGAAATTACTGACTGACATCAGTAAAGAAACTTTCCCTCCTTGGATGCGTAATTTTTTGACGGAGGGTATAATTGGTATTTTGGTCAACAAAGGGCAGTCACGTACATCTAATTTTTGCAGGCAAGGAAAACGACTTGCATCCCATTTCTCTAATCTCTTCATTGAATCAAAAACCAACTTCTTCAAGGATGGGAATGGATTTTGTCCATCTCCATACACGTGGCTGTCGATACACTTCACACCATCCATTCCCCATAATTCAAGTCTCTTGAGAAACTGTAGCTTCCCAAATGGTGGAAGTTGTTCACAGTTGGGACATTCTCTTATCTTGATCTTCACTAGATGTGGTAGCGTCAAGTTCAAGCTCATCATCCAATTACTTGGGAATTTTGAACCACAATATCCAATTAACTTCAACTTCTTCAGATTTGACTGAGGTTGAAGCGCACCAAGTACCTCCTCCTCCTCTTTATTTGGTAGTGAACGCATGCAAGGAGTCCAGTCCTCTCCATTCCCTCGCCAAGATAAAGCCAGTGATAGAAGAGCTGTCTTCAACTTCAAATCGGCACTTCTGGCATCTGTTAAATTCTTAACATTCATAAGATCCGTGATTTTCAATTTACCAGTGAGATTATTCAGCCCTTCCAGCTCCCGTATGTGACGACCCTCCTCCTTACCCACAATGAACAGGCTAAGTTTTCGCAGGCACATCAATTGCCCCATTCCAAAAGGCATAAATCGCAGTCCATCACAACCCCTGATGTCAAGATAGACGAGACTTTTCATATGCTTCATACCTTGTGGTAATTGGATGAGACTGTTGCAATATCTCAGATCTAGTGTCTGGAGGTTTTGGAGAGAGGTTATACCTTCAGGCAATTTTTGGATGGAGGAATTAGAGACATCTATATACCTTAGATGTTTCAAATCACAAATTGATTTTGGCAATTTCTCCAACAGGTCTTCACCTAAACTCAAGGCTTGAGCTTGTATTTTATGAGCTGTTCTAATACCCATATCCAAGGCTCTTAGATGCTTTTGTTGAGTGATGCATAGAAGAAGAGCATCATCAATCACAAGGCTTCGGTAATCAAAAGTTCTAGAAATCAAAACTGATCGCAGCGACCGAGATTTGATATCCTTGTCTTCTGGAGCATAGGATAAATCCCCGTAAGCACCCACATAACGAACTCTTTCAGAAATTTGGAACTCTGTATTGCCCTCAATCAATAAACATTCTCTACTCATCACGGACTGTGCAAGATCATGCATAAGATCGTGCATTTTGCATGTTATGTTGCCAAACCCATCATCCTGGACCTCTTGCAGAAATGTCCTTCCCACCAGCTCATTGAAAATCTCAATACCCTTGACGTGCAAATCCATTTCTTTTCTGCAACAAACAAAGCCATTTGCCATCCACAAAGCAACCAGCTCCTCCCTGCGCATCACATGATCTTTTGGAAATATAGAGCAAAATGCAAAGCATTGCTTCAAATGTGGTGATAGATGAGTGTAACTCAACCTTAAAGCAGGTAAAATCTCGCTTGCTTCTTCTGTTAGATCCCAAATCTCACTTTCTTTAACTGCCATCCACTGATCTTCAGTATCTTTTACCCGCATTAGTTTCCCGAGTGCCTTTATAGCTAAAGGAACACCACCACACTTCTTCACTATAGATACTCCAATGTCTTCCAGTTGTACCCACTCCTCTTTCCTTCTCATCCCAATTGCAAGACGTTGAAACAATTCCCAAGAATCTTCTTCAGATAATCTCCCCATGTTCTTGACAGGAGCTGTTGCCATTCTACGAGCAACCATCTCATTACGCGTAGTTACTATTACAGCACTACCTTTAGCTCCACTCCTTAAGACCTCCTTCAATTTATCCCACCTATCATCATAATGATCCCACACATCATCCAATACAAGCAAAAACTTTTTTCCAGTTAGCTTCTGTTGGAGGCATTGCTGCAAGGGATCCAATTCTTGAAGATGTTTAGAGTCACCATCAATGGACTCTATGATGGCTCTTGTTAATCTTTTTATGTCGAAATCAGTAGATACACACACCCAGATCCTCAAATTGAATTGTTGTTTAACCCTTACTTCATTGTAGACTAATTGAGCAAGGGTTGTTTTCCCGATGCCACCCATTCCCCACATAGCATCAATAGAGAGATCATCTGCATTAGTGAGCAGGATGTTGACTAGTTCCTCTTTCTCCTTGCTTCTTCCGAGAATTTCTGATTCAGTCACGAGTGAGCTGGTAAGCCGCGAATCATCGTAGTTATGATCAGCTGCTATGTCCCCAACTCTTGCTGTTAAATTGAACTTGTTCATGTCATTAGCTATGGCATCCAGTTTTTCTCTCATATTTTTCAATTTATGCGCCATTCTTGATCGAAAAACAAGTGGATTATGACTGATAGAAAAGAGGGATCTTTGCCGATTTTTGAGACCTCGTTGCTGTTGTTGCCACTGAGCTTCAATGGCAAACTCATCCAGTACATCATCAACATCAAAAGCTGCATCCTTGAGGTCGCTGAGCCACACCTTGATAGCCTCCTCCTTCCACTGCTTCACCTCTGCATCCTGGAGCACAGCTTGAATGGTTCTGAACGTGCGCTTGAGATTTTCAAGCTCGGTCTTTAGGCCCCCAGCAAGCGCAAGCTCCTGAAGAATCAGGGAATTCAAATTCCCCATGATTGTACTGGCGAGAGCAGAAACAATTGCATCAGCCATAGCTTGTTTAGCAATGGATGACGGGGAATACAAAAAGTGAAAGGAAAACTAAAAGCAGGGAATGTGAGCAAGAAATGGAAAGTAAATGTTGAGAAGACAGAGAGCAGTATGGGGTGAGAAATAGAGAGGGTGAGAGCAGTATTGGCCAACCGCATGGGCTGCACAGGGTGCGCAGGCTTGACTAAAAAAATAGAGAAGGAAAGAAGGTGATGGTGTGGTCAAAAGTGATGGGCGGTGGCCTCATTGGCTTAAATTAAAACTCAACCACACCTCATCACATGCAGATCACAGATTACGAAATATTCTAAAAGCACGTAGTTTAGTATGAATCAAAGTACTTTTCTCTTCGTGTCTTCAGTTGCAAGCTGTTTTTCTTTTTAAATGCAAGAGTAATTATTTTACTTGAGTGATCATGCCGAACAGATGATGGACCCAATTGCAAGCTGTTTTTGTTTGCGTAGTTAATTGAGTAATGGGTGCTACCTGGGCGACGAATCTGTAAGTATTTAAAATATCAAGATTGATTTTTATACCTGTTATTGGTGGCAAGATTTCAACAGGGTGTGTGTGTGTGTATAATTAACTATTTGTATAATTTTTTTTATAAACTAAAATTGAATGAAAGAAATTAGCATCGTTATAAATAAATAAATCATTATATTTTTTTAAATATACATACAAGTTTTTTTTTGTATATTCGAAGCATATTTATTTAAAATCATCAGCCACGCTCTAGATTTTTTACATGTTACATTTGATGTCACGTAGCTCTAGCAAGATTAATTCTTTCATTTAATTTCTAAAATTATAGCAACCGTTCATATATATATATATATATAACTTCAATGGAAGGGGGGGAAAAAAGGCGACAAAACTTTATGTCAAGAACAACTAGCTTGGGTAGTGGGTATCAATCAATGCATTGTCACAGAGCAACTAGCTTGGGTAGTGGGTATCAATCAATGTCAAGAACATCAATTGACAGAAAAAAACTTTGTCACGGGAATTCGCAGCCAGCCTTTGCTTAAGCTAAGCCACTTGAACATTATCAAGACCCCACTTAATCGAAAAAAATACAAAAATAAATGAAATATATTTACGAGTTATTTATAGTCCTCATCTAATAAAATATTTTAATTATAAATAATAAAGATGGCTCAAGACTCCACTTAGTATTATTTTGAAAGAAAGAAAAAAGGAAGGAAATTTCCAAATAATAAGTCAAACAAACACACTCTTTGACAGTTGATTTTTCTTTATATCAAGACTTGTGTAAGGAAACGCAACTGCGTTGACAGGAACGGATGTTTCCCAAAAACAAAGAACAAAACAAGTCCAAAGACACCCACATGTTTAAATTGGCATGCCTGGCAACAAATAATTATAAATTATATAATTAACGTGAAAAGGAAGGAAATTTCTTTGCATGCTCTTGCTCAGGACAGCCATGATCGCAGGGCATTACCATTAGAAAAGTAGAGCCACCATTTCATGAGGAGAACAATATGACGCACATAGAAAGATGAAAGGAGGCGCGGTAAAGGTTTGAAATTTATGATTAATTGTTTTTATCTTATTTGATTATTCAAATTCTAATATCATATTGATTAAAAATTATTTTAAAATTACGGTTTGATTTCCAAATTCAAAAGTTTTGAATGTTCTTGGTAAAGGCTATTCCTTGCATAGCTCTCTGCTTCAACTTGAGCAATCTTTTGTTAATTGGTCTCTATTCGACGATTAGTTAAGATTATCTTCAAGGACAGCTGGGCAACACGTCACCTCATAGACCAATTGTATCACGTAAGCTATATTTTAAGCTCGTCTCTGTGGTAAGCAAACGTGTATTGCTCTCTCATCAATTATGAAAACGGACTTTTAAGTCATTTTCTTGGAGTAGATTGTGCTTTTATAATTATTTAGTGGGTAACTCAATTTGTTTTTAAGCTATTTTTTATTTAAAAATAAATTAAAATAATTTATATTTTTTATTGATTTATCAAACTAATTTAAAATATAAATTTAATTATATAAGAAAATCAAAGTTTAACCATAAAATATTCTAATAAAAAGTAATACAACCATATTGTTTCTCTGTTTTTCAGGAGGAAAAAAAACAGCCGAGGCCAGGGAAGATGATGGTATTATTGATCTGGGCTCGATCGTAACCTTGCAACCTGCAGCTCATCATCCATCTTCTTTCATGAAGTTAGAGTTACGATCATTTCGTTTTTTTTTTTTAATATCAACATATTAAAACGGTAAGAAGACATAATAAAGAATTAATTCGAAGCAAAATCTTTTTTCTTTAAAATTTGACAAGATGATGGTTTTCAACGGCTGCGTCAAACAATGCCTTTAAATTGTCCAATTATTTTTATTTTATTTTGGGACCTACATGAAATAAGATATAGTTATGATACTGATTTGTAAAGCGAAAACCTGTTCGATGTGGGACCCTGGTGAACTTAAGAGTTGAGAGCCTTTTTAGTCGTTTTAGGGTTTTGATTCGTCATGAACTCATGGGCCCATGGAGAGAGGCCTTTGTATATGAGATGATCGGGCGGAGAAAAGCGTTTTCAGGGATTGCTATGATCTGATATTCTGAACTGGGTAACGACCTTTAGAGGGTGTTTGGTAACACGATTCCACCTGTGTTTCTAACAATAAGTTGGTGTGTAGTGTTTGGTAATATACAAAATACAGATTAATTCATATGGGACCCACCAAAAAAACGATGCAAACCATGATCAACGAGAAGCTGAAAATTCATGTTTTTTCCTGCGACTGCTTCCCATTTTTTGCCTGCTTTTCCTGCGATTGACTGCTTTTCTGCCAACATGAGAAACCCGTTGGGTGTGCTGATCATGCATGCAGCTCTAAAACGCTAAGCTGATCAAGCTCTCGTCGCAGGAGACGACGACGACAACCACAACAACTTATGTGGCAACTCTCTCTCCTCTCCAGGATGATGGACACGAGACGACGACGACACCAATCTCTCTCTCCATAGCGGCAACTATCTCTCTCTCTCTCTCCACAGCGCTCTCTCTCTCCACAGAGGAAGCTTCCGATGCTCCTCACGGCCACCACATGCCACCATATTCGACGCCGTCACCACAGGAAGAACCACCTCGGTCTCCTCTACCTATCGGAATTGGCCGTTGAAGCTCTCGTCATGGTCGGTGAACAGTACTGCAACTTTCCAACGCTGCAGCCGGCCACCACAGGCCACCATATACGACGAAACCACCACAAGAAGAACCACCTCGACCTCCTCTACCCATCGGCATCAGCCGTTTAAGCTATGGTCGTGGTCGGTCAGAAGCTACTGTGCACGTGAATTCATTCACGTGCACGGTAGCGCTGCACTGTCACGAAGAAGACATGAACAGTGCAGCGCACCGTTTCACCTCTTCAGCTTTTAAGCCGGGCTTGGGCGGGGCTTGCACTAGGCCCAGCCCAAGTCCAGCAGAGTTGGGCTTGGCCCTGCTCTCGGCCCAGCCCCTTTTTTTAAATATATATTAAAAAATAATAAAAAAATGTGTAGTTACATATCAGTCCTGATGGAAGAGAAATATATGTTCGTAATGAAATTGCAAGTAGTTTGATGGGAAAATAAAAAAAATATATGTTTTTTTCATGAATTATTAATTACATTTTATTTTTATGATTATTAATCTACAAAATTTAAAAAATATATATATATATATATATATATAAATATCTGTTCGTGATGAAATTGCAAGTAGTTTGATGAGAGAATACAGAAAAATATCTGTTTTTTCATGAATTATTAATTAATATTATGAGATTCATGGAAGTGAGGGAATAAAATGAATGGTTTTTTTTAATTCAGTTAATGGATTTTAAAAAAATATTTTTTTATTTTAAATTATTTTTTTGATATTTTTAAATTATTTTGATACACTAATATAATAAATAATTTTTATTTTTTATTTTTAAATATTATTTTAATATGATCGTAATCCCAATTATATCCCCAATGATTTTTTTTTCCAGATATTATAGCTCATGCAAATAGTCAGGAATTACAGAGAATTTTTGTATAGATATTATTTGTGATGAAAGAATACTATTATTTTGGGCCAGTGCACGATTGATGTTTATATATATATATATATATATATATACTTTTCTTAGTGTTATCTTCTGTAGTATATTTAACTTCAAATTTTTAAATGGCATGTTTGGTCTTGCAGCAATAGCAGCTATCATCTTTCTTCGGGACATTCGCATCATACTGACTCGGGTAGGAGTTCTTCGATCAGCCGTATCATAAAAGTCCTTTCCGGTAAATTTCTAACAATCACTTCTTTTTCCCCCTTCTGCAGAGAACTTCATTTCTTGAAAACATCCCTAATATGTCTTTACTACTTGAGTTAAACTGTATTATTTGTTTGTTTGATATAAACATCCCTAATATATCATTAGATTGTTTAAGGTTTCATAAAAGTGTAAAGGAACTATCTTTTTATTTAATATTAAGAATACATCTCATGTATAAATTTATATTTCCGGTTACTAATAGAAAACAAATTTTGTTTGGTGTTTTCGAATTTAAAAAATCTAGAATATGTTTTACTTATAAGTTTGTAATCCCACGTATTGAAAAGGAACAAAACATTTTTTTTGATATTGTAAAATATAGACGAAGTTCTCATGACTTTAATAACCTAATTATTAAATCTAAAAAAAAAGAGAATTTTGAAAGACTTAGCCATTTAATATTGATCAATCATCTCGTGTGTGTAGATCACAATTTCAAATATTAAATATTTAAGGTTAGAAAAAAAATAGGGGATTCAAAATTAATTGCAAAATGATCTTCCCAAAATTAAAACTAGATGAAGACCATGTTTGACAATATGCAAATAAAAAAATGATCCTTACTTCTGGTCTGATGTGCATGACCCATCATTGACCCCCCCTTTTCCGTTAACTCTAAATAATATAGGTTTCCCCGCCTAACACCATAACCAAGAATCTTCCAGATTAGAATGTCCTGAAAAACACAAAACTGAGGCCAAAACGTTACCGTGCACTTAAGAGTAGTAGTAATTTGACTTACCGACAAAAGATTAGATGCAAGAGATGGAACAATAAGAACAATATCTAGGGTTATAGTGTCAGTCAAAATGATAGATCCTTCACCTGTAACAGGGGAAATACTACCGTTAGCAGTGCGTATAGTTGAATGTGAGGAGGGTTTATGACAGGTTAATTTATCGGAATCGCTAGTCATGTGACTAGATGCACCTGTATCAATAATCCAAGTGTTATTTTTAGTAATAACAGAGTGTGCAAAATTTTTTCCGATAATACCTGGATGGACCACATTTGCTGTGGGTTGTGCCAGATCTGCTTCCGTCAGATGAATCAGAGGTTTTCGGAAATTTTTCCGAGGTTTTTTCGTAAAGTCCCACCAGTCCGGGTAGCCAATAATTTCATAACACCTCTGTTTTGAGTGCCCTATTTACCCGCAGTGAGAACACATCAATCCACCAATATTTTTGTATTTTTGGTCAACCCGGTCAGCTATAAAAGACAAAAAATTTCGCCCTAATTTTTCATTCCTCTCTCTCCCTTCAGATCCCTCCTCCCCACTGTTGTGAAATCTGCCTCTCCCTTGCTCCCCCGATCGACGGTGACCTGCCATCATCGCAGCAGACTTAGAGACCATCGGAGGGCCGCCACGGTGACCGCCTTCCATCACTTGCTTCTGGGAGTATTCTTGGCGAACGACGGCGTAGGCAGGCTCCAGTTCGAGCTTCGGTTCCTTCCTCAGAATCTCCCCCCTCACCTGGTCAAATACGGGGTCCAAACCACTAAGGAAGATTTGGTCATCCGAGCTTTTGACTCGATGATTCTCAGTAATCCAAGCTTCTCTTCTCGGGTGGATGTGTGTGAACGTTCGTGTTGCTGTGTTGTCTGTTTTTTTTTTGTGTTGAATTTCTGGGTTTGTGGTTGAAGTGTGAGCTGCTGTTTTTGATTTGAACAGGAGATGTTTCGGTTTTCTGGGTTTAATGTGGGTATTTAATGTCTATGTGATTTCTACAGTAAGTGTAGAGATTTCTGGGAGTTAGCCTTTCAAATAAATTCGATTCGAAAGACGAATACTTCGGGAAAAAAAACTCAGATACGCTCTGTGGAATCTGTGAAATGTGGTTTTGTGTTTTTGGTTGCTGGGATTTCGATTGAATGTGTGATAAGAACAGTAGGTGTTCTTGGTTGCTGGGAGGTGTGAAAAAAAAATCCGATTCGAGAAAAAAAAAATTCGCAAAGAGATTTAGATTTGCTCTGATACCATGTTAGAATTCGAAATACGATTCTTTCAATATAATTCAGTGTTCTCTTCCGTTACAATTGAGAATGAACTTATAGAGTAATTACAGGACTAATTTAACTAAAGATTAAAGCTACTTTATCCCTACTTTACACAATTTCCATATCTGGAAATTAACGGCCATATTTTAACGGTTATATTTTAACAGTTTCAGAGAAATCATAAACACTAATTCAGTACTTGAACTAAGGCATAATTCAGTACAAACGAAAGTTTACCAACGAAAATAGACAGAGAAACCTCTAAGCACCCTATTGATTTGCAAGATAGTTGAAATATGAACACAAACTATTGAAATTATTTTTTTTTGGATCAAATGTAAGTATGTATAAAAGATCAAAGAATGAGACAAGCTGCGAACAACAAATTCAAAGAACTTAAAAAAGAGTAGACACCTCAAGGGAACACACTCCCGAGGCCAAACAAGGGGAGCAAGCTAAAGAGACGCCAAAACAAGAAGCATAGTATCCGCCCACAGTCCAACTAAGAAGTTGGCAGACTAGGATACAAGCAAAAAGCAAGAACTAAAAGAAATACACTAGTTATATGAAGAAACAAAAAAATCTCACGACCTAGGCAAAGGACAACAGCACACAAGGAAGCTCTCGGCAACAGACCAGCCACCAGCAGCCAACTCGAAGAAGGACAACAAAAAGCTAAGACAGCTCAAAACACAACCTGCCACATCAAGCAGCAAAGCAGCCAACAACAATGGAGAGGAGATCTTTCACAGCATCCCATCAAAGCAAACAAAGAAACAGCCACACCCCAATTCAACAAAACAACCCAGCAAAGCAAGCAGAGAAGTAGCTGGCAACCAACACCACCCCATTAAAACCGGTCCATACATTAGCCAACATCAATGGAGAAGTGATCACTTTCATGGAAGTGAAAAATTATAAAGAACAGAACTTAGAATCTCCGAAAAACTCTTTCCACCGAGGATGAAGAAGAATCAAACAGCCTTTTATTACGCTCTTCCTAGATAAGATAAACCAAGATGGCAAGAGAGGCTCTTCGCATTCTAGAAACCATCTTTTTCAGTTTTGGGGAGAGGCCTCGAATAACACTAGGAAGGGAGCTCATCCAACGATGAATATGCAACCACCGAACAATGTTTCCCCACAAGTTTGAAGTCCAAGGACATTTGAAGAATGTTAAGGAACCATCTCACCTAAAAGCTCAAGCTGATAGGTGAGGCCCCATAATATGATTTATATTATCTTCTAACAAAGAATAAATGACTATGCGACTCTTGGTCCTGACTACAAAACACACAGCTAGCGTCAATGGGAATGAAGTGCAGACGATTCTTAGTTCTAAGCCTACCTAACACCGCAATCCATAGCACAAAATAGTGTTTAAGAAAAGACTATGGCTCCCATACCACCCTATCCCGGTGGATCATGTGGCCCTTCACTCGAAAGTGCTCATAAGCATTAGCCGAGAAACAACCTGTATTAGTAGACCAGGAGGTCATAGTAGCAATAACAGAGGAGCTACTCCCACAATCCTGGACAAGTTGATCTTTCAAGGAAACAAGGGTTTTCCATAGCGGTGATGAAGTTTTCTTAGCTTGGGCATCCCAAATCAAGTGAGTCGGAAGATAAAAGTGATGAATCCATTTGATTCAAAGAGAATCGGTCTTCAAATGAATATTCCAAAGATGTTTCACCAGAAAGCTTTTATTACGAGTTTTGATGTCAAAAAGGCCCACCCCACCTTCCTGCTTGAGCAGACACGCATTCTTCCAAGCAACCAGAGCTGAATGAGATTTTTGAACATTACCTGTCCATAAGAAGTGCTGGTGTTCAACCATATGACAAATAAACATCGAAATTTATGTAATCTAATGGGACTTCTCCCAACTATAAGATCTAGCAGAAAACATCAGCATCCAGCAGTTGCTTGTGCTGCGACTGATCTCCTTCTCCATGTAGTAATTATCCCGAATCGAGATAGAAGGCCTGAATTGGGAGGTCCAAGAGTCTCTGTAGTCGAAGAAATCCTGCAAGTAGGTCTTGTCTCCCTAGTATTGTTCTTCTTAAGTTTGTCTTTCCAATTGCAAATTTTTTGTTTCAAACGCACGTCCAAAGTCCTCCAAATACCACCGTTTCCATATTTCGTTGTTCGAACACAAACTCTGCATCTTCGAGCTAACGCATGCCATTCTCGGTACATCAGTGGCAGGAAGTAGCTTCAAAATCATGAGCTTGAGCTCAGGTGGTAGACGCATAAAGCAGGTATTATTTTTATTATTGCCGACAGTTTTTTTCAATTGGCAATTTTTCGAGGAAAGTCTATAATTCTATGACAATTTTCTTTCCAATGGCATTTAATAGATTTGGATTCCAAATCGATCCTTTTATTTTTATTTGTAAGGGAAAAAGAAAAAGAAAAAGAAAAAGAAAACAATAAAAAAATATCCACTAAGAACCAGAAACGCCGCCCCTTCGTTTTTCTTTGACAAGAATCCATAAATGCCATTGAAACTTCAGAACCATCTGCCTCTCACAGCTCCTCAACTACCCCACTCAACACCAACTCATCCACAAAACACCACCCAGCCACTAGAGTCTTAATCCCGACTAGCAAAATCATCTCCGCTCGAATTTTGCCCACAGACAACCATCAACCCAAAACCAGTAACAACTCTTCTTCCCCACTGACCAGAAGAAGCCAACAGAAACTATTACAGACCTACAGTACCATTGTTCACTTAGTTTCTGCTATATATTAAGGGGGAGATTAAGGATCAGAGTTAATAGAAAGTGAAGCACTAAAAAATGGGGAGTTCAAGGTCCAACATTTTATGTTTCTTGGTGCTCTGTGCAAGTTCTCTAGTCCCAACAAGCTGCCACAGCTACTCTCATGGTGCTTTATTTATCTTCGGAGATTCCTTTTATGATGCTGGGAATAATATTTACCTCAACACTAACGTTCCCAAACTCAATATCTTTCCATATGGAGAGACATATTTTAAGCATCCCACTGGAAGGGCTAGTGATGGTCGATTAATTCCAGATTTTATTGGTAAGTACACCACTTAGCAATTCTTTCCCCCCCTTTTTAATTCTATTCTTTTCTTTCTTTTATGATATGAATTGCTGGATATATATATTAGCAGGTGATCAGATTAACCTGCAGGTAAAATTGTTTTATAACATTATGTCAAAGTAAGATGAATAAAGTTTTGGGGGCCTTGTTTGTATTTTTAATTTAAAGACTACCATCTATAAGACTCAAATTCAGCTTTATGAAAAATTTGGTGGGCCGATGTTTCTCCACAGCAGGTCTACATGCCAAAACTCAAATTCCAACCGCATCCTTAAACTCAAATTCAGTTTTTGTTTGTTCTTTACAGCTTAATATTACTGACACAATATGTTTTTTGCAAAATGATTCTTGAACTTTGTTGCAGCTGAATTTGCAAAGCTACCATTAATTCCACTCTATTTACAACCCGGCAACCATCAATTCACAAATGGAATGAACTTTGCATCAGGGGGCGCTGGTGCTCTTGCAGGAACTTATCAAGGACTGGTATGTGCTCCTTTTGCTAAAATATTGCTACCAGTTGGACTGGATTTCGCTCATTGTAACTTCAGTTAGCTTGAATAACTCTGTGCATGAAACTTGATTCATACAAAGTTATCCATCTCTTGAGTTGCATGATTACTTATACCTTTTTTTTTTTTTTTTTTTTTTTCATTTTTCCCGTTTGTTCCTTCATAGGTGATGGACCTTAAAACTCAATTAAGTAATTTCAAGAGTATGGAGAAGCAGCTAACGCAAAAACTAGGAGCTTCAGAACTTAAGGCATTGTTATCCACAGCAGTTTACATGTTCAGCATTGGAACTAACGACTACATGATACCTTTCAGCACAAACTCCACTGTGTTAGAATCCTACTCCAAAAAAGAGTATGTCAAAATGGTTATTGGCAACATAACAAGCGTGATCCAAGTAATCAACATGTTCAGATCATATGAATTAATTCCTCGTTTGATTTTCTTCTCCAAGTTCATCAAACTAAGATTGCACTAGTTTTGGTGTCTCAGGAAATTTATAGCATGGGGGGAAGGAAATTCGGACTATCAAAGTTGCTTCCTCTAGGTTGTCCACCAATATCTAGAGCACTAAACATAGTCAGCTCAGGTGGCTCTGGCTGCATGGAAGAAATTACAGTGCTTGCAAAACTACACAACAGAGCACTCCCTCAAGCTCTCAAAGTGCTCAAGAGCCACCTTAAAGGATATACTTATTCAATTTTTGATGCGTACACTGCAGCAGATGCAATTTTCAATAACCCTTCGAAATATGGTGAAGACTGTAACCTGTTAACTAAAAAAGATTGCTTTATTTGCTAATTTGATGCTAGGACTATTTGATTCCAATTTTGCATTTTTGTTTGAAGGTTTCGAAGAGGTGAAAAAGGCATGCTGCGGCAGTGGTCCATTGAGAGGTACCATTACTTGCGGCCAGAAAGCATACGAATTGTGCGATAACGTTAGCGAATATTTCTTCTTCGATGGAATTCATCCAACCGAAAAGGCCAACTATCAATTTGCAAAGCTAATGTGGGATGGGAGTCCTAAAATCGTCAAGCCTTACAACCTGAAGACGCTGTTCGAGAAATAAGTCAAAAAAATTTCCCAGACAGGAGATGATTTTGATTTCCCATTCTGAACCTTGAATATGACTGATTTTTGTGCTTCGAAACCAAGTCGATTCAGGCACTGAACTCTGATTTTTGTGCTTCAAAACCAAGTTTTTGTTTAATTATATAATTTGTTGTGGTGAACTGATTGTATTTTTGAATTAGTTTTATTATACTTTTGAGTGAGCTGCTGTTACTTTTGTATACCCCCCGAAAAAAATGAAAACTTCTCCTGTAATTACCCCCGGAATTCTTAGTGACTTTCTACAAACAGAGGTTAACAGGGTGATCGAAGGATGTAATATTATTTTCTAGATTCGCTTGCCTTAAAACTCTGTAATTAAATGTGTTTGGTACTTGGCCGAATAAGGAAAAATTGCGAACAAATATATTTATAAATCGATTTGACCTAAAAATTGAAAAATAATTGCATAAAGGATATATTTATCCCCCAGCTATCATGTGATTGTCAACTGAGTCAACAAGCTAAAATATTTCCCAAATATTGGATCACACAAGAAGATGTAGGAAGTATTCAATCTACTGATCATTTCTTTTAATTGTACAATAAATTGGAATTACATCAAATACAAGAATTACATAACAAGATATTCACTGATAAAAACCAAATATTTAAAAAACGAGGAATGTAAGATCTGAGAAAGTATATGGGTGAGAAGCATACATTCAAAAGAGCCACACGGATGCTTTCTTGTTGATCTTAATGTGAGGGATGTGAGATATCTTGGGCCAGTCCTCTCCTTTCTCTTTCTTGCACCTCTTCGCCAATTCTGGACACTTGCTGATTGTCAAACGGCTGAGGTTACTGAGACTCTGTAACCCATCTGGCAATGACACCAAATTAGGACAATCTTGAATATACAAGGCTGAAAGGGATGTGAGGTAACTAATCTGATTTGGCAAAGAAGCTAGTCCCTTGCAATCACATATCTTTAGAGATTGGAGAGAAGTGAGATGTTGGATACTCTCCGGCAATGAATTTAGCTTTGGACATGTATCAAGGAGCAAATATTTAAGTGCCGTCAGATGTCGCACTCCCTCAGTTAAGGATGCAAGATTATCACAACCTTGAATCAATAAGCTACGAAGAGAAGATAAGCCACAAAGCCCATTCACTGGGAGAGAATTTAATCTTCCACAATATAATATGTATAAAACCTCCAAAGAAGTCATGTTCCGGAAACCTTCCTCTGGCAAGCTTTCAAGTGCATTACAACTAAGTATCGACAAGCTTTTAAGAGCAGAAAGGTTATCAAATACCTTATTTGACAAAGACTGCAGATCTCTCATCTTAAAAATTTGTAAGCTTTCAAGGAGTGTAGGATTTTGCAAAAACCCTTCGGGGAGCTCCATCACGTTGGCAACATCTTCAATACAAAGGGAGGTGATGGAAGTGAAATTATTGACTGACATCAGTAAAGAAACTTTCCCTCCTTGGATGTGTAATTTTTTTACGGAGGGTATAATTGGTATTTTGGTCAACAAAGGGCAGCCACGTACATCTAATTCTTGCAGGCAGGGAAAACGACATGCATCCCATTGCTCTAATCTCATCATTGAATCAAAAACCAGCTTCTCCAAGGATGGGAATGGATTTTGTCCATCTCCATACACGTGGATGTCAATACACTTCACACAATCCATTCCCCATAATTCAAGACTCTTGAGGAACTGCAACTTCCCAAACGGTGGAAGCTGTTCACAGTTATGACAATCTCTTATCACCATCTCCACTAGATTTGGTAGCATCAAGTTCAAGTTCATCATCCAATTACTTGGAAATTTTGAACCACAATATCCAAATAACGTCATTTTCTTCAGATTTGAATGAGGTTGAAGTGCACCAAGTACCTCCTCCGCCTCATTATTTGGTAGTGAAGGCATGTTTCGAGGAATCCAGTGAGATTGTCCATTCCTATGCCAAGATAAAGTCAGTGATAGAAGAGTTGTCTTCAACTTCAAATTGGCTCTTCTAGCATCTGTTAAGTTCTTAACATTCACAAGATCCGTGATTTCCAATTCACCAGTGAGATTATTCAGCCTTTCCAGCTCCCCTATGTGACGACCCTCCTCCGTACCCACAATGAATAGGCTAAGTTTTCGCAGGCACATCAATTGCCCCATTCCAAAAGGCATAAATCGCAGTCCATCACAACCCCTGATGTCAAGATAGACGAGACTTTTCATATGCTTCATACCTTTTGGTAATTGGATGAGACTGCTGCAATATCTCAGATCTAGTGTCTGGAGGTTTTGGAGAGAGGTTATACCTTCAGGCAATTTTTGGATGGAGGAATTAGAGACATCTAGATACCTTAGATGTTTCAAATCACAAATTGATTTTGGCAATTTCTCCAACAAGTCTTCAGTTAAACTCAAGGGTTCAGCTTGCGTTTTATTAGCTGTTCTAATACCTATATCCAAGGCTCTTAGATGCTTTTGTTGAGTGAAATGGAGAAGAAGAGCATCATCACCAACATGGCGTCGGTAACCAAAATTCCTAAAAAGCAAAACTGATCGCAGCGATCGAGATTTGATATCCTTATCTTTTGGAGCATAGGATAATTCCCCGTAAGCACCCACATGACGAGCTGTTTTAGAAATTTGGAACTTTGTATTGCCCTCAATCAAAAAACATTCTGTACTCATAATGGACTGTGCAAGATCATGCATAAGATCGTGCATTTTGCATGTTATGTTGCCAAACCCATCATCCTCGACCTCATGCAGAAATGACCTTCCCACCAGTTCATTGAATATCTCAATACCCTTGACGGGCAAATCCATTTCTCTCTTGCAACAAAGAAAGCCATTTGCCATCCATAAAGCAACCAGCTCCTCCCTCCTCATCACTTGATCTTTTGGAAATATAGAGCAAAATGCAAAGCATTGTTTCGAATGTGGTGATAGATAAATATAACTCAACCTTAAAGCAGGTAAAATCTGGCTTGCTTCTTCTTTTAGATCCCAAATCTCACTTTCTTTGACTGCCATCCACTGATCTTCAGTATCTTTTAGCTGCATTAGGTTTCCAAGTGCCTTCAAAGCTAAAGGAACACCACCACACTTCTTCACTATAGATGCTCCAATGGCTTCCAGTTGTGCCCACTCCTCTTCCGTTCTCTTCCCAAATGCAAGCCGTTGAAACAAATGCCAAGAATCTTCTTCAGACAATCTTCCCATGTGCTGGACAAAAGCTGTTGCCATTCTACGAGCAACCATCTCCATACGTGTAGTTACTAACACAGCACTACCTTTAGCTCCGGACCTTAATACCTCTTTCAATTTATTCCATCTATCATTATAATCATCCCACACATCATCCAATACAAGCAAAAACTTTTGTCCAGTCAACTTATGTTGGAGGCATTGCTGCAAGGGATCCAGTTCTTGAAGATCACAAGAGGCACCATCAATGGACTCTATGATGGCTCTTGTTAATCTTTTTATGTCGAAATTTGTAGAAACACACACCCAGATATTCAAATCGAATTGTTTTTGAACCCTTTCTTCATTGTATACTGATTGAGCTAGTGCTGTTTTCCCGAGGCCTCCCATTCCCCACACAGCATGAATAGAGAGATCGTCTGCATTAGTGAGCAGGATGTTGACTAGTTCCTCTTTCTCCTTGCCTCTACCGAGAATTTCTGATTCATTCACGATTGAGCTGGTAAGCCGCCAATCGTAGGTATGATCAACTGTTATGTCCCCAACTCTTGATGCCAAATCGAACTTCTTGTTGTCATTAGCTATGTCATCCACTTTTCTTCTCATATTTTTCAATCTATGTGCCATTCTTGATCGAAAAACAAGTGGATTATGACTGACAGAAAAGAAGGATCTTAGCCTATTTTTGAGGCCTCTTCGTTGTTGCTGCCACTGAGCTTCAATGGCAAACTCATCTAGCAAATCATCAACATCATAAGCTGCATCCTTGAGTTGTCTGAGCCAAACCTTGATAGCCTCGTCCTTCCACTGCTTCCCCTCTGCATCCTGGAGCACGGCTTGAGTAGTTGCGAACGTGCGCCCAAGATGGTCAAGGTTAGTCTCTAGGCTCCCGGCAAGCCCAAGCTCCTGAAGAATTGAGGAATTCAAATTCCCCATGATTGTACTCGCGAGAGCAGAAACAATTGCATCAGCCATACCTTGTTTAAAAATGGATGTTGAGGAATAGAAAAGGTGAAAGGAAAACTAAAAGCAGGGGATGTGAGCAAGAAATGGAAAGTAAATGTTGAGAAGACAGAGAGCAGTATGGGGTGAGAAATACAGAGGGTGAGAGCAGTATTGGCCAACCGCATGGGCTCCACAGGGTGCGCAGGCTTGACTAAAAAAATAGAGAAGGAAAGAAGGTGATGGTCTGGTCAAAAGTGATGGGCGGTGGCCTCATTGGCTTAAATTAAAACTCAACCACACCTCATCACATGCAGATCACAGATTACGAAATATTCTAAAAGCACGTAGTTTAGTATGAATCAAAGTACTTTTCTCTTCGTGTCTATGAGAGATTCAGTTGCAAGCTGTTTTTCTTTTTAAATGCAAGAGTAATTATTTTACTTGAGTGATCATGCCGAACAGATGATGGACCCAATTGCAAGCTGTTTTTGTTTGCGTAGTTAATTGAGTAATGGGTGCTACTTGGGCGACGAATCTGTAAGTATTTAAAATATCAAGATTGATTTTTATACCTGTTATTGGTGGCAAGACTTCAACAGGGTGTGTATCTATATATATATATATATATATAATTAACTATTTGTATAATTTTTTTTTATAAACTAAAATTGAATGAAAGAAATTAGCATCGTTATAAATAAATAAATCATTATATTTTTTAAAATATACATACAAGTTTTTTTTTGTATATTCGAAGCATATTTATTTAAAATCATCAGCCACGCTCTAGATTTTTTACATGTTACATTTGATGTCACGTAGCTCTAGCAAGATTAATTCTTTCATTTAATTTCTAAAATTATAGCAACCGTTCATATATATATATATATATAACTTCAATGGAAGGGGGGAAAAAAGGCGACAAAACTTTATGTCAAGAACAACTAGCTTGGGTCGTGGGTATCAAATAATGCATTGTCACAGAGCAACTAGCTTGGGTAGTGGGTATCAATCCATGTCAAGAACAGCAATTGACAGAAAAAAACTTTGTCACGGGAATTGGCAGCCAGCCTTTGCTTAAGCTAAGCCACTTGAACATTATCAAGACCCCACTTAATCGAAAAAAATACAAAAATAAATGAAATATATTTACGAGTTATTTATCGTCCTCATCTAATAAAATATTTTAATTATAAATAATAAAGATGGTTCAAGACTCCACCTAGTATTATTTTGAAAGAAAGAAAAAAGGAAGGAAATTTCCCAATAATAAGTCAAACAAACACACTCTTTGACAGTTGATTTTTCTTTATATCAAGACTTGTGTAAGGAAACACAACTGCGTTGACAGGAACGGATGTTTCCCAAAAACAAAGAACAAAACAAGTCCAAAGACACCCACATGTTTAAATTGGCATGCCTGGCAACAAATAATTATAAATTATATAATTAACGTGAAAAGGAAGGAAATTTCTTTGCATGCTCTTGCTCAGGACAGCCATGATCGCAGGGCATTACCATTAGAAAAGTAGAGCCACCATTTCATGAGGAGAACAATAGGACGCACATAGAAAGATGAAAGGAGGCGCGGTAAAGGTTTGAAATTTATGATTAATTGTTTTTATCTTATTTGATTATTCAAATTCTAATATCATATTGATTAAAAATTATTTTAAAATTACGGTTTGATTTCCAAATTCAAAAGTTTTGAATGTTCTTGGCAAAGGCTATTCCTTGCATAGCTCTCTGCTTCAACTTGAGCAATCTTTTGTTAATTGGTCTCTATTCGACGATCAGTTAAGATTATCTTCAAGGACAGCTGAGCAACACGTCACCTCATAGACCAATTGTATCACGTAAGCTATATTTTAAGCTCGTCTCTGTGGTCAGCAAACGTGTATTGCTCTCTCATCAATTATGAAAACGGACTTTTAAGTCATTTTCTTGGAGTAGATTGTGCTTTTATAATTATTTAGTGGGTAACTCAATTTGTTTTTAAGCTATTTTTTATTTAAAAATAAATTAAAATAATTTATATTTTTTATTGATTTATCAAACTAATTTAAAATATATATTTAATTATACAAGAAAATCAAAGTTTAACTATAAAATATTCTAAAAAAAAGTAATACAACTTTCCTAGACACCTCTTGTTTCTCTGTTTTTCAGGAGGAAAAAAAACAGCCGAGGCCAGGGAAGATGATGGTATTATTGATCTGGGCTCGATCGTAACCTTGCAACCTGCAGCTCATCATCCATCTTCTTTCATGAAGTTAGAGTTACGATCATCTTTTTTTTTTTTTAATATCAACATATTAAAACGGTAAGAAGACATAATAAAGAATTAATTCGAAGCAAAATCTTTTTTCTTTAAAATTTGACAAGATGATGGTTTTCAACGGCTGCGTCAAACAATGCCTTTAAATTGTCCAATTATTTTTATTTTATTTTGGGACCTACATGAAATAAGATATAGTTATGATACTGATTTGTAAAGCGAAAACCTGTTCGATGTGGGACCCTGGTGAACTTAAGAGTTGAGAGCCTTTTTAGTCGTTTTAGGGTTTTGATTCGTCATGAACTCATGGGCCCATGGAGAGAGGCCTTTGTATATGAGATGATCGGGCGGAGAAAAGCGTTTTCAGGGATTGCTATGATCTGATATTCTGAACTGGGTAACGACCTTTAGAGGGTGTTTGGTAACACGATTCCACCTGTGTTTCTAACAATAAGTTGGTATGTAGTGTTTGGTAACGTACAAAATACAGATTAATTCACATGGGACCCACCAAAAAAACGATGCAAACCATGATCAACGAGAAGCTGAAAATTCATGTTTTTTCCTGCGACTGCTTCCCATTTTTTTGCCTGCTTTTCCTGCGATTGACTGCTTTTTTGCCAACATGAGAAACCCGTTGGGTGTGCTGATCATGCATGCAGCTCTGAAACGCGAAGCTGATCAAGCTCTCGTCGCAGGAGACGACGACGACAGCCACAACAACTTATGTGGCAACTCTCTCTCCTCTCCACGATGACGGACACGAGACGACGACGACACCAATCTCTCTCTCCATAGCGGCAACTGTCTCTCTCTCTCTCCACAGCGCTCTCTCTCTCTCCACAGAGGAAGCTTCCGACGCTCCTCACGGCCACCACATGCCACCATATTCGACGCCGTCACCACAGGAAGAACCACCTCGGTCTCCTTTACCTATCGGAATTGGCCGTTGAAGCTCTCGTCATGGTCGGTGAACAGTACTGCAACTTTCCAACGCTGCAGCTGGCCACCACAGGCCACCATATACGATGAAACCACCACAGGAAGAACCACCTCGACCTCCTCTACCCATCGGCATCAGCCGTTTAAGCTATGGTCGTCGTCGGTCAGAAGCTACTGTGCACGTGAATTAATTCACGTGCACGGTAGCGCTGCACTGTCACGAAGAAGACATGAACAGTGCAGCGCACCGTTTCACCTCTTCAGCTTTTAAGCCGGGCTTGGGCGGGGCTTGCACTCGGCCCAGCCCAAGTCCAGCAGAGGTGGGCTTGGCCCTGCTCTCGGCCCAGCCCCCTTTTTTTAAATATATATTAAAAAAAATAAAAAAATATGTAGTTACATATCAGTCCTGATGGAAGAGAAATATATGTTTGTAATGAAATTGCAAGTAGTTTGATGGGAAAATAAAAAAAATATATGTTTTTTTCATGAATTATTAATTACATTTTATTTTTATGATTATTAATCTACAAAATTTAAAAAACAATATATATATATATATATATATATATATATATCTGTTCATGATGAAATTGCAAGTAGTTTGATGAGAGAATACAAAAAAATATCTATTTTTTCATGAATTATTAATTAATATTATGAGATTCATGGAAGTGAGGGAATAAAATGAATGGTTTTTTTTAATTCAGTTAATGGATTTTTAAAAAATATTTTTTTTATTTTAAATTAATTTTTTGATATTTTTAAATTATTTTGATACACTAATATCATAAATAATTTTTAATTTTTTTTAAAATATTATTTTAATATGATCGTAATCTCAATTATATCCCCAATGATTTTTTTTTCCAGATATTATAGCTCGTGCAAATAGTCAGGAATTACAGAGAATTTTTGTATAGATATTATTTGTGATGAAAGAATACTATTATTTTGGGCCAGTGCACGATTGATGTTTATATATATATATATATACTTTTCTTAGTGTTATCTTCTGTAGTATATTTAAGTTCAAATTTTTAAATGGCATGTTTGGTCTTGCAGCAATAGCAGCTATCATCTTTCTTCGGGACATTCGCATCATACTGACTCGGGTAGGAGTTCTTCAATCAGCCGTATCATAAAAGTCCTTTTCGGTAAATTTCTAACAATCACTTCTTTTTTCCCCTTTTGCAGAGAACTTCATTTCTTGAAAACATCCCTAATATGTCTTTGCTACTTGAGTTAAACTGTATTGTTGTTTGTTTGATATAAACTAAGAAAATGATGTGTTGTCCAATCATTAGATTGTTTAAGGTTTCATAAAAGTGTAAGAGATTCTTATTTTATTGGACTAAAAACCTAATTATTTTAATGATGATATAAAAAATAAAAGGAACAAAACATTTTTTTTGATATTGTAAAATATAGACGAAGTTGTCATGACTTTAATAGCCTAATTATTAAATCTAAAAAAAAAGAGAATTTTGAAAGACTTAGCCATTTAATATTGATCAATCATCTCGTGTGTGTAGATCACAATTTCAAATATTAAATATTTAAGGTTAGAAAAAAAAAAAGGGATTCAAAATTAATTGCAAAATGATCTTCCCAAAATTAAAACTAGATGAAGACCATGTTTGACAATATGCAAATAAAAAAAGGCTTAGTTTATTTTTTAATGGAGTTATCTCATTCTTATAATTCGAGTTATTGGCATAGCGGGTTGACCCAAGTTTACCCAACTTATTTTTTTAGTTATTTTTTAAAATTTTATCGTTTAGTGTTTGGTTGATTTAGAATTTTAATTCATAATTTATATTAATTTGTATTATATTGAGTTATCAAAGTCTAATGACTCAAGTAGTGAGTTTGATAGTTTGACCTGATTTGACTCGAGTAATTTTTAACTTTATTTTTTAAGAGGTTATCTCAATCTTATGAATTGCGTTACGAGCGTAAAAGGTTAACCCAAATTAACTATAATTATTCTTTTTAATTAATTATTTTTCAATTTTATTCTTTAACATTGAGTGAATTGGAAATTGAATATCATAATTTGTTATCTTTAACTTTTATAATTATTTAGTGGGTAGCTGAATTTGTTTTTAAAGTACTTTTTATTTAAAAATAAATTAAAATTATATATATTTTTTAAAATTATATTTTTTATTAATTTATCAAACTAATTTAAAATATATATTTAATCATATAAAAAAAGTAATACAGCTTTCCTAGACACCTCTTGTTTCTCTGTTTTTCAGGAGGAAAAAAAACAGCCGAGGCCAGGGAAGATGATGGTATTATTGATCTGGGCTCGATCGTAACCTTGCAACCTGCAGCTCATCATCCATCTTCTTTCATGAAGTTAGAGTTACGATCATCTCTTTTTTTTTTAATATCAACATATTAAAACGGTAAGAAAACATAATAAAGAATTAATTTGAAGCAAAATAAAAGGTATTTTTTAATTCCTCTGTTTGCTGAAATGAGTGATAAAACATTGACTCCTGGTATTTCACTCTTACAGTGCCCATTGATTAAGGTGGTATGACGATATGTTATCAAAGGATTTCTTCTCAAAAACTGCACTTCATGAGCTGTACAAGATCTCAATGAAATGGTTGATAGAAGATCTCTGTGTATTCATCCACGGTAAGCAAGCTAATGGATCTGGTATCTGATGGCAAAATTATACTGTAAACTTTGAATTATAATTCTCTCAAGAATTCTTGTCAGGAAGCTTCATCTCGTCATCTGAGTTGTCTTCTCAAGAATTCTTCCTTGGCTTATTCAAGTTTTGATGCTGCTCTAGTGCTCTGATATTATCTCTTCTTGTATAGCAAGTTGAGCAAAGGACTGAGCTTGTATGTCAGTGTATAAGAGCTTCACAAGGATTATTTTGGAGCTTCTCAATTTTCTGCAATTGCTAATTAATACCGATTTTAGTTTCATTATGGATTCTTTCTCATTTCCAATGCCAGTGGATCATTTAGGTCTCAACCTTCAACAGAATGCTTAAGGAACACTTGCAGAAACGACTCAAGTAATTTAATTTCACTACCGCCTGTGGTGCCTGTGACAAATTACATTTATTGCGACGAATGGGAAGTGCATGGTTTATGTTAGGGAACTGTCCTGTGATTGTTCATAGATTAGTATGACAGCAGAAAGCATTATTGCGGAGTAAAATCTGCAACAGAAACACAAATTTCTTTAGAGAGATGTCTGGCCTCCTCATTCACATTGGGCTTGCACTCATAAGAGTTTGCACACATTGATGGACATTAGCTTTTTAATTCCTTCTCAACATGAGATATTTTACCACTCATGCGTACAGTTTCCTTCTCTCTATACTATTTACTCAATGCCAGCAGAGAAGGCCTGATCTGGGAAATAAAATTGCCACTAGAAAGACTAATTTATGACTTACTATTCCTTAACAAATGGTGAGCGGGTATTGCTCCTGTCGGGAAATTGTCTTGTAGCAGTACAGAAAGAGGCCGTAGTCTAAGGATAGCATGTATACTGAATGCGCTGTAATGGAGTCATCGAATTACTTGTTCATTTTTGAACTTCCTTCTCTGTTTCAGAGAAATCATAAACACTAATTCAGTACTTGAACTAAGGCATAATTCAGTACAAACGAAAGTTTACCAACGAAAATAGACAGAAAAACCTCTAAGCACCCTATTGATTTGCAAGATAGTTGAAATATGAACACAAACTATTGAAATTATTTTTATTGGATCAAATGTAAATATGTATAAAAGATCAAAGAATGAAACAAGCTGCGAACAGCAAAGTCAAAGAACTTAAAAAAGAGCAGACACCTCAAGAGAACACACTCCCGAGGCCAAACAAGGGGAGCAAGCTAAAGAGACGCCAAAACAAGAAGCATAGTATCCGCACACAGTCCAACTAAGAAGTTGGCAGACTAGGATACAAGCAAAAAGCAAGAACTAAAAGAAATACACTAGTTATATGAAGAAACAAAAAAATCTCACAACCTAGGCAAAGGGCAACAACACACAAGGAAGCTCTCGGCAATAGACTAGCCACCATCAGCCAACTCGAAGAAGGACAACAAAAAGCTAAGACAGCTCAAAACACAACCTGCCACATCAAGCAGCAAAGCAGCCAACAACAATGGAGAGGAGATCTTTCACAGCATCCCATCAAAGAAAACAAAGAAACAGCCACACACCAATTCAACAAAACAACCTAGCAAAGCAAGCAGAGAAGCAGCTGGCAACCAACACCAACCCATTAAGACCGGTCCATACATTAGCCAACATCAATGGAGAAGTGATCACTTTCATGGAAGTGAAAAATTATAAAGAACAGAACTTAGAATCTCCGAAAAACTCTTTCCACCGAGGATGAAGAAGAATCAAACAACCTTTTATTACGCTCTTCCTAGATAAGATAAACCAAGATGGCAAGAGAGGCTCTTCGCATTCTAGAAACCATCTTTTTCAGTTTTGGGGAGAGGCCTCGAATAACACTAGGAAGGGAGCTCATCCAACGATGAATATGCAACCACCGAACAATGTTTCCCCACAAGTTTGAAGTCTAAGGACATTTGAAGAATGTTAAGGAACCATCTCATCTAAAAGCTCAAGCTGATAGGTGAGGCCCCATAATATGATTTATATTATCTTCTAACAAAGAATAAATGACTATGCGACTCTTGGTCCTGACTACAAAACACACAGCTAGCGTCAATGGGAATGAAGTGCAGACGATTCTTAGTTCTAAGCCTACCTAACACCGCAATCCATAGCACAAAATAGTGTTTAAGAAAAGACTATGGCTCCCACACCACCCTATCCCGGTGGATCATGTGGCCCTTCACTCGAAAGTGCTCATAAGCATTAGCCGAGAAACAACCTGTATTAGTAGACCAGGAGGTCATAGTAGCAATAACAGAGGAGCTACTCCCACAATCCTGGACAAGTTGATCTTTCAAGGAAACAAGGGTTTTCCATAGCGGTGATGAAGTTTTCCTAGCTTGGGCATCCCAAATCAAGTGAGTCGGAAGATAAAAGTGATGAATCCATTTGATCCAAAGAGAATCAGTCTTCAAATGAATATTCCAAAGATGTTTCACCAGAAAGCTTTTATTACGAGCTTTGATGTCAAAAAGGCCCACCCCACCTTCCTGCTTGAGCAGACACACATTCTTCCAAGCAACCTGAATGAGATTTTTGAACATTACCTGTCCATAAGAAGTGCTGGTGTTCAACCATATGACAAATAAACAAATAAACATCGAAATTTATGTAATCTAATGGGACTTCTCCCAACTATAAGATCTAGCAGAAAGCATCAGCATCTAGCAGTTGCTTGTGCTGCGACTGATCTCCTTCTCCATGTAGTAATTATCCCGAATCGAGATAGAAGGCCTGAATTAGGAGGTCCAAGAGTCTCTGTAGTCGAAGAAATCCTGCAAGTAGGTCTTGTCTCCTTAGTATTGTTCTTCTTAAGCTTGTCTTTCCAATTGCAAATTTTCTGTTTCAAACGCACGTCCAAACTCCTCCAAATACCACCGTTTCCATATTTCGTTGCTCGAACACAAACTCTGTTGAAATTCTAAAGAAAACTGGAAAATTTGGAAAAACAAGTACTGTAGCGATTTGTACGGACAAATGAGCCCCAAAGAACAAAAACAAGTACTGTAGCGATCTGTACGGACAAATGAGCCCCAAAGAACAAAAACAAGTACTGTAGCGATCAAATTCTGGGAATGAACAATTTTCCAGAATTTGATGGAAATTTTCCAGAAAAGAACGAACTTAAGAATTCTGTAAATTTGAGAATCAAAGTAACAAGAACATGGGCAGAATATTTCGTAGTGGTTACTGCCATCCCATCAATTTTATTTATAAAAGAACGTCAAAAATTACAACGGCTATAATATTCAAAATTCGGTTACAATTTCCTGTTTAACAATGTATTGACCATTAACTGAAATTGACTAAAAACATTGACTCAGAACACTTAAACATACTTATTACAATGAGAATTCAATCATAACAACTGATTCTTCAATCTTCGATTCTTCAATCTTCAATTCTCCTGCGTCAGCTCACTTGGCAGCTTACTTGGCAGACCTGGAATCAATTCCAGATTTCAACACTCCCCCTTGATTCCTGGACTGCACATTCCCACCATTCTTCTTAGCTCTTCAAATCTTTCCTTTGCTAAAGTCTTTGTGAACAAGTCAGCCAGCTGTTCTTTTGAACATACATATTTCAGCTCTAGTTCTCCTTCTTGCTGGAATTGCCTTATTGCATGAAACTTAATTTTCATGTGTTTGGTTCTGTCATGGAATACTGAATTCTTTGAGATAGCAATGGCAGCCATGTTGTCACATAGTAGTTCAGTGGGTTCCATTTGTTCACAATTCAAATCCTTCAATATTTTTCTCAACCAAACCAGTTGATTTGATGCAACAAATGCAGAAATATATTCTGCTTCAGCAGTTGAGTGAGCAACTACAGATTGCTTCTTTGAATTCCAACAAAATATGCAATCCCCCATTGAGAAACAATATCCTGAAGTGCTCATCATTTCCTCATCACTTCCAGCCCAATCACTGTCACAAAACCCCTTCAATTTGACTGAATTCTTCTTCCCAAAAAATATGCCAAGGTCTAGTGTGCCCTTTAGATATCTTAGTACTCTTTTAGCTGCAACATAGTGCTCTTGGCTGGGGTTTTGCATAAATCTTGATAGGTAGTTTACAGTGAATACTATATCTGGTCTAGTGGAAGATAAATAAAGTAAGCTTCCAATTAGACTTCTGTAAATGCTACCATCTGCTGAGGGGGCTTCATCACTTTTTGACAATTTCATTCCTAGCACCATAGGGGTGCTGACTGGTTTGCAATTTTCCATGGCAAACTTGCTCAGCATCTTGGTTGTGAATTGTCTTTGGCATACAAAGCAACCTTCTTTAGATTGAGTAATTTCCATTCCAAGAAAGTATGCTAAAAGTCCAAGTTCATTCATCTCAAACTTATTCTTCATGTTCATCTTAAATTCAGCAACAAGTTGCCCATTATCTCCCGTGATTAACAAGTCATCCACATACACAGAGATTATCAAAATGTGATCTTCCACCCTTTTTATATATAAAGTGGCTTCATTCAAGCTCTTTTCAAATCCCAAACTTGATAAGTATTCATCTAATTTACCATACCAAGCTCTAGGAGCTTGTTTCAACCCATACAAAGCCTTGTTTAGTAAATAGACTTTGTTCAAAGTTGTTTCTTTCTCAAATCCTTCAGGCTGCTCTACATATATCTCCTCTTTCAAGTTACCATTCAAGAATGCTGATTTAACATCCATTTGCCAAATCAACCAGCCCTTTTGTGTAGCCAACATTAGCAATAGCTTAATTGTGTCCATTCTTGACACAGGGGCAAATGTATCATGATAATCTACCCCTTGTTCTTGTGAGTAACCTTTTACTACAAGTCTTCCTTTGTTCTTGTTTACACTACCATCAGCATTGAGTTTTGTTTTATAGATCCATTTAACTCCTATAACTTTCTTATGCCTTGGTCTGTCAACAAGTTGCCATGTCTCATTCTTTTCTATCATCATAAGTTCATTTTTCATTGCTGCTACCCATACTGGGGAGTCCATGGCTTCTCCTACATTACTTGGTTCTATTTCAGCAACATTACATCTATCATATATGTCACTTAGTAACCTAGTCCCCCTTACTGATTGGTCTTCATCATCAATTTCAATTTCTTCATCAGTCTCGGGTGCATGTTCATTGTTTGTATCTTCAATTTTCTCATCCTTCCAATTCCATATTTGGTTCTCAGCCACCTTAACATTCCTAGCTATTACAGCTTGGTTTGTTTTCAAATCAAAAACCTTATAGCCCTTAGATTTCGAGCTATAACCTATCAAAATCCCAACCTCAGATTTTTGGTCCAATTTTCTTCTCTTAATCTCAGGTTGCAACACATAACAGGGGCTGCCAAATACTTTTAGATGATCTATGCTTGGTTTATGTCCATGCCATTCTTCATAGGGTGTTCTATCTCCCAAGGTTCTTGTTATCAACCTATTTAACAAGTAGGTGGCAGTGCTTACAGCCTCAGCCCAAAATTTCAGAGGCATTTTCTTCTCATAGAGAAGGCATCTTCCCATTTCCATCAAGGTCCTGTTTTTCCTCTCACTTACCCCATTTTGTTGTGGGGTATAGGGGACTGTTACTTGGTGTTTAATTCCCTCTTTAACCAAGTAATCTTCAAATTTATGGGAGGTAAATTCCCCCCCATTATCAGACCTCAAAATTTTTAGGTTGCAGCTTGATTCCCTCTCGGCTGCAGCCTTAAACCTCAAAAATACCTCAAACACCTCCCCCTTAGTTTTAATGAAATATACCCAACAAAATCTACTAAAGTCATCTATGAATAACACAAAATACCTAGCACCATTTAATGACTCATTTTGCATTGGGCCACACACATCTGTGTGCACAATTTGCAGCCTAGTTGTTGAGCTAAGTGCATGATTATTGAACTTTGCCCTTGATTGCTTTCCTAGTTGGCATGCTTCACAAACCTCAGCTTGTTCATGTATCATAGGTAAGCCTTCTACTACTTGCAATTCAGCCATTTTCTTTAGTGTAGCATAGTTAAAGTGACCCATTCTTCTATGCCACAAACTTGAAGTTTCTGATGCTCTTATATTCATACTAATGTGTGCCTGTTTTTCTTCAATACTAAAGCACCTATTATTCATCTTGGCAGTAAACAAAGGTGTTCCTAGATCATCCTTAATTGTGCACATGCCATTATCAAAGAACAATGAGTATCCTACTTCAAGTAATTGACCTACACTAATCAAATTTTGGTCAATTTCTGGCACATACAACACATGCTTAAACTTTCGGGTTCCAGCCAAGGTTTCAATATCAACTTCCCCTCTGCCCTCTACACTTACATACTGCCCATTAGCTATTTTAACCTTTGATTTGTATTCTAAATCTAGGTTCTCAAACATGCATAGTTCTGCACTCATATGATTAGAACATCCACTATCAATTAACCACTTTTGTTTACTAACCTCAGTTGTGTTGCAGCTGTGTTCAACAATTGCAGTGAACAATTGTTCATCCTTAGGTTCCATAGCCTCTGCAACATGTGCTTGCTTGTCTCCTAAGGTGTTGTTCTTGCAAAATTTTTGAATATGTCCAAATTGCTTGCATTTTCTACATTGTGCATTCTTGAGCCAACAAAATGACTCAAGATGGTTGGTTTTCTGACAGTACTTGCAGGTGGGAAATTGTTCTCTCCTTTCCTTTCCTTTTGCATTGAAGTTATTTGCATGTGTTTGGTTGCTTTGCTAATTTTTGCTCTGCCACTGTTTTCCAGAACTTGTTCTTGGTTCTGAGTTCTTGTAGAAATTCTGGGGTTTTGATCTTCCTTTGAATCTAGCTGCAAAGGCCTCTTCACCAGAGTTTTCTTGCCTGAATTGCTGCCTTTGTTCCACAGCTTGCAAGGCATTGATTAACTCTTGAAGACTCATAGAAGTGAAGTCCTTCGAATCTTCCAAAGAACATATTTTGTTCTCAAACTTTTCTGGCAAGCTGACAAGTACTTTCTCCACAACCCTTTCTTCTTGAATTTCTTCTCCAAGTAGGATCATTTGGTTTACAATCTTGGACACATTTGATGAAAACTCCTTGATTGTATCTGAGTCTTTCATTTTCAGGCCTTCAAACTGTCTCTTCAAGGTTAAAATCTGCATTCTCCTTGATTTTTCATCACCCTGAAATTCTGCTTTTAATTTGTCCCAAGCATCCTTAGCTGTTTCACATGCCATGATTCTTGAGAAGATTTCCTCACTTACTGCATTGTGAATGCAAGTAAGGGCTTTGAATTTCTTTGCTCTTTGTTCATGAAAATATTTGATTTGGGTCATTGTTGGATTGTTGTTCAAGGGAATTGGTTCCCTGTCAGCCTCCACATCTTCCCATAGGTCGAAGGCTTTAAGATATATTTTCATCTTTACTGCCCAAACTCCATAGTTCAAACCTGTGAAGATTGGGGATTTTGAAGAAAATGATGCATCCATCTCTGTCAAGAACTGTCAGCTCGAAATTTTTCCTTTTCTTGTTAATTCTCTTTCAAGACTTCACAATGCAGAGAACAGGGATATCAATTGATGATAACTATCAATTGATTATCCTCTTAAAGAACAAATCAAGTCAACTTTCTTGATTTCAAAAAAAAATCTGCAAATTCTCGAAAAATTTCTTCTTTCCCTTTCAAGATTAATTAATCTTGAAAAAATCTCACTCTTTCTTAATCACTCGTGTTTAACACAAATCCCTTTTCAAAGACCTAATTCTGCTCTGATACCATGTTGAAATTCTAAAGAAAACTGGAAAATTTGGAAAAACAAGTACTGTAGCGATTTGTACGGACAAATGAGCCCCAAAGAACAAAAACAAGTACTGTAGCGATCTGTACGGACAAATGAGCCCCAAAGAACAAAAACAAGTACTGTAGCGATCAAATTCTAGGAATGAACAATTTTCCAGAATTTGATGGAAATTTTCCAGAAAAGAACGAACTTAAGAATTCTGTAAATTTGAGAATCAAAGTAACAAGAACATGGGCAGAATATTTCGTAGTGGTTACTGCCATCCCATCAATTTTATTTATAAAAGAACGTCAAAAATTACAACGGCTATAATATTCAAAATTCAGTTACAATTTCCTGTTTAACAATGTATTGACCATTAACTGAAATTGACTAAAAACATTGACTCAGAACACTTAAACATACTTATTACAATGAGAATTCAATCATAACAACTGATTCTTCAATCTTCGATTCTTCAATCTTCAATTCTCCTGCGTCAGCTCACTTGGCAGCTTACTTGGCAGACCTGGAATCAATTCCAGATTTCAACAAACTCTGCATCTTCGAGCTAACGCATGCCATTCTCGGTACATCAGTGGCAGGAAGTAGCTTCAAAATCATGAGCTTTAGATCAGGTGGTAGACGCATAAAGCAGGTATTATTTTTATTATTGCCGACAGTTTTTTTCAATTGGCAATTTTTCGAGGAAAGTCTATAATTCTATGACAATTTTCTTTCCAATGGCATTTAATAGATTTGGATTCCAAATCGATCCTTTTATTTTTATTTGTAAGGGTAAAACAAAAAGAAAAAGAAAACAATAAAAAAATATCCACTAAAAACCAGAAACGCCGCCCCCTTCGTTTTTCTTTGACAAGAATCCATAAATGCCATTGAAACTTCAGAACCATCTGCCTCTCACAGCTCCTCAACTACCCCACTCAACACCAACTCATCCACAAAACACCACCCAGCCACTAGAGTCTTAATCCCGACTAGAAAAATCATCTCCGCTCGAATTTTGCCCACAGACAACCATCAACCCAAAACCAGTAGCAACTCTTCTTCCCCACTGACCAGAAGAAGCCAACAGAAACTATTACAGACCTACAGTACCATTGCTCACTTAGTTTCTGCTATATATTAAGGGGGAGATTAAGGATCAGAGTTAATAGAAAGTGAAGCACTAAAAAATGGGGAGTTCAAGGTCCAACATTTTATGTTTCTTGGTGCTCTGTGCAAGTTCTCTAGTCCCAACAAGCTGCCACAGCTACTCTCATGGTGCTTTATTTATCTTCGGAGATTCCTTTTATGATGCTGGGAATAATATTTACCTCGACACTAACGTTCCCAAACTCAATATCTTTCCATATGGAGAGACATATTTTAAGCATCCCACTGGAAGGGCTAGTGATGGTCGATTAATTCCAGATTTTATTGGTAAGTACACCACTTAGCAATTCTTTCCCCCCCTTTTTAATTCTATTCTTTTCTTTCTTTTATGATATGAATTGCTGGATATATATATTAGCAGGTGATCAGATTAACCTGCAGGTAAAAATGTTTTATAACATTATGTCAAAGTAAGATGAATAAAGTTTTGGGGGCCTTGTTTGTATTTTTTTAATTTAAAGACTACCAACTATAAGACTCAAATTCAGCTTTATGAAAAATTTGGTGGGCCGATGTTTCTCCACAGCAGGTCTACATGCCAAAACTCAAATTCCAACCGCATCCTTAAACTCAAATTCAGTTTTTGTTTGTTCTTTACAGCTTAATATTACTGACACAATATGTTTTTTGCAAAATGATTCTTGAACTTTGTTGCAGCTGAATTTGCAAAGCTACCATTAATTCCACTCTATTTACAACCCGGCAACCATCAATTCACAAATGGAATGAACTTTGCATCAGGGGGCGCTGGTGCTCTTGCAGGAACTTATCAAGGACTGGTATGTGCTCCTTTGCTAAAATATTGCTACCAGTTGGACTGGATTTCGCTCATTGTAACTTCAGTTAGCTTGAATAACTCTGTGCATGAAACTGGATTCATACAAAGTTATCCATCTCTTGAGTTGCATGATTACTTATACCTTCTTTTTTTTTCATTTTTCCCGTTTGTTCCTTCATAGGTGATGGACCTTAAAACTCAATTAAGTAATTTCAAGAGTATGGAGAAGCAGCTAACGCAAAAACTAGGAGTTTCAGAACTTAAGGCATTGTTATCCACAGCAGTTTACATGTTCAGCATTGGAACTAACGACTACATGATACCTTTCAGCACAAACTCCACTGTGTTAGAATCCTACTCCAAAAAAGAGTATGTCAAAATGGTTATTGGCAACATAACAAGCGTGATCCAAGTAATCAACATGTTCAGATCATATGAATTAATTCCTCGTTTGATTTTCTTCTCCAAGTTCATCAAACTAAGATTGCACTAGTTTTGGTGTCTCAGGAAATTTATAGCATGGGGGGAAGGAAATTCGGACTATCAAAGTTGCTTCCTCTAGGTTGTCCACCAATATCTAGAGCACTAAACATAGTCAGCTCAGGTGGCTCTGGCTGCATGGAAGAAATTACAGTGCTTGCAAAACTACACAACAGAGCACTCCCTAAAGCTCTCAAAGAGCTCAAGAGCCAGCTAAAAGGATATACTTATTCAATTTTTGATGCCTACACTGCAGCAGATGCAATTTTCAATAACCCTTCGAAATATGGTGAAGACTGTAACCTGTTAACTAAAAAAGTTTGCTTTATTTGCTAATTTGATGCTAGGACTATTTGATTCCAATTTTGCATTTTTGTTTGAAGGTTTCGAAGAGGTGAAAAAGGCATGCTGTGGCAGTGGTCCATTGAGAGGCTCCATTACTTGCGGCCAGAAAGTATACGAATTGTGCGATAACGTTAGCGAATATTTCTTCTTCGATGGAATTCATCCAACCGAAAAGGCCAACTATCAATTTGCAAAGCTAATGTGGGATGGGAGTCCTAAAATCGTCAACCCTTACAACCTCAAGACACTGTTCGAGAAATAAGTCAAAAAATTTCCCAGACAGGGATGACTTTGATTACCACTTCTGCACCTTGAATATGACTGAATTTTGTGCTTCAAAACCAATTCGATAAGGCTTTAGACCCTACCACCGAACTCTAGAATTAAAGTGTGCTTGAATCTTTTTTTTTTTTAATTATATAATTTGCTGTGGTGAAACGATTGTGATTTTTTTTTTAATGATCAGGTATCTTTGAATTAGTTTTCCTATACAGATACTTTTGAGTGAGCTGCTGTTACCTTTGTATACCCCCCGAAAAAAATATGAAAACTTCTCCTGTAATTACCCCCGAAATTCTTAGTGACTTTCTACAAACAGAGGTTAACAGGGTGATCGAAGGGTGTAATATTATTTTTGTAGATTCTCTTGCCTTAAAACTCTGTAATTAAATGTGTTTTGGTACTTGGCCGAATAAGGAATGTACATCGACACTGTTCCAACCCATCATGTGGTGGAGTGTATTCTCTGGACTTGGAGTGCCTTTCCTGTGGCTTATTGGCTAATTAATTAATTATCAATCTGGAGTCATAAATAATAATTTATGCTTCCTATGATATTAATTAATCTTACTGATGGTGGTGTGGCAGCAAACAATCCAGTATGTTTATGATCATTTACCAATCTTCAAACACTGTTCAAGCCCATCATTGGGTGGAGTGTATTCTCTGGCTTATTGGCAAATTAATTAATTATCAATTTGGAGTCATAAATAATAAACTAATATTTCCTATAAACTACTTTCTCTTTTTATCTATGAAAAATACAGCACTGTATTCTATTTGTAAAGAGGAAGGAAGGCTAAAAACAGAAGAACCTGCAGAATCATAAAATCTTTTCCTGCTCTTGATCAGGACAGTCATGATCTTAGGGCAATACAATTACAAAAGTAGAGCCCGTAATTCAACAACCATTATAAAATCTAGAGTTACGTGGGTAGGTTAAGTTAGATGGAATTTCTTCATTAATCAACTACCACTTTCCTAATTTTGAAATCTTTTATTTGCCGAATTTTTAATGCAACTGCGTATTGCAGGTGATGATGGGCCAATCTTGTTATTTGGTTTGGAGATTTTAATCTCCAACAGAGCAGTCTTCGATTTGATCCATTGACGGCTTTTGATATCGTAAGCTAGCGTTTGTTTTGAGACCTCAGACCCTATCCTGATGCGAGGCTGCTGGGAACAAAATTTTGACCATCATGTAAAAAAATTAATTTTTATATTAGCATATCAAAATAGTCTGAAAATACTAAAATAAAAATTAATTTAAAAAGATTAATCATTCTGGTTTTATCTTAAGCCTATTATCCATAGTTAAGACGAAACTTCCATGTTGCAACATTTTCCAGCACGTGTTTCTTCAAGTTTACACATGCTATGTCGTTTTAAATGTCAATAATCTCTAGATGACTCCAACATTTCCTTAGAAAAATCATACAAATTACCACCTGTCTTTTTCAAACATGGATTCGTCGGTGCCTTTCTGATGTTAACGGGAGTTGTTTCTTTCTAAACAATTGATTGCTAGTCATCTCAAACGTACTCGATTTCTTGCTAGTTGAACCAAAATAATGCATAAAACTAAACCTTATTGGTCATTAAGAAGATCCTGAGTTGGAAAAAATAACTTGTTCAAATCCAATTGCATTAATGATATTCGTCAACTAATTTATTTAACTCTCTGCCGGAAAATTACCTACAATTCCAATTTTTGTGCAATCTCTCTGTTATTTGAGAATTTGGAATTTTCAATGGTGCCTTGTTGGATCCAATTTGTAAGTTGTCCAACTTGAAGCGTGTCAGCTAAGAACTGTGTTGTGATAAGTACAGAAAAATTGGATCGATTCAAAATTGTTCCCTATCCAAGAAACTTCAAAATGGTCAAATTTGGGTGAGTAAAATGTTAGAATGAAAATCCCAAACACCATGAACTACAAGAAGGTCTATAAATACCTCCACAACCCCCTTGGGAGTTTGCAAGCCTTCAACACTGAACTACATTTGATGAGTATACTAGCTATCACTCAAGCTCTCAGAAAGTTTAGGCTAAATCTCTCTAACTCTTGATTCCCTTAATACATTTTTAGCATTTGTTTATCAATATGGTTAATATGCAAACTCCAAGATGTCCTCTTCAACGTTCAGCTCATGGAAACCAAATCACTATTCTTAGCATCGATGGAGGTGGAATAAGAGGCATTATACCAGGAACTATCCTTGCCTTTTTAGAGTCTGAGCTTCAGGTAGAAAAGAAACCTGGGTCTTTTAGCACGTATACTAATGCATGTCAAATAGACATGCAAGATCTTGCATGCTTGTGTTTCTGAGATAAGAAAAAAAAAAAATTAAGCTGAATGCATATAGAATTTTTCACAAACAGAGAGTTTTATCTCCTTTATTTATCACGGAGTAGTGGTTTCAAATTTACAGAAGCTGGATGGTGCAGATGCAAGGCTTGCAGACTACTTTGATGTGATTTCAGGGACTAGCACTGGCGGCCTCGTGACTGCTATGCTAGCTGCACCGAATAAGCAAAACCGCCCTTTGTTTGCTGCTAAAGACATTAATGACTTTTACCTTGAGAATTGCCCTAAAATATTTCCTCAAGACAGGTAATAAGTATTGCTGGTGATGAATTATTTCATTACAAATAATTTTTATTTATCAAGATACTAATTTAAGTACTGTCTGCCAACAGCTCTCCATTTTCTTTAGCAACAAATCTGGTAAACCATTTGAGAGGACCGAAGTATGATGGGAAATTTCTGCATAGTATTGTCAAAGAAAAGTTGGGAGATGCACGGTTGCACCACACATTGACAAATATTGTGATCCCAACTTTTGACATCAAGCACCTCCAGCCAACTATCTTTTCTAGCTATAAGGTGAAGAATGACCCATCAACGGATGCCCTTTTGTCCGATATATGCATTGGAACTTCAGCTGCCCCAACTTATCTCCCTGCCCATTATTTTGAAACCACAGATCCATCAGGCAAAGTTCGAGAATTTAATCTTATTGATGGTGGTGTAGCAGTAAACAATCCAGTATGTTTATGATTTCTTCAGCATCTTGAACTTCTTAACTTAATACTACTCACCTAAAGAATCTTATATCATTCATTTCTGTCTGGAACTTAATCAGACTTTAGTTGCCATAAGTGAAGTTTCAAAAGCAATCAATCGGGAGGGTACTGCCTCCTTCTGCATGAACCCAATGGAATATGGCCGCTTTCTAGTCCTGTCGCTGGGCACTGGTACAGCAAAATCAGAAGGAAAGTATGACGCCGATGAAGCAGCCAAGTGGGGAATCATAGGATGGTTGACTAGTGACCATTCTTCCCCATTAATGGATGTGTTTACACAAGCTAGTGATGGCATGGTTGATTTTCATATTTCCACTTTTTTTCAAGCCCTTAACTGTGAAGAAAATTATCTTCGAATTCAGGTGCTTATATAGATATATATATATCATACGGTGGTGATCTGATATTCTATTCATGAGTCAAAAGGAAAATATAATAAACTGAAGAAATCTGACCTATTGATATGCGTGAAAAATTAATGCAGGATGATACACTGACCGGAACACTTTCATCTCTAGATGTTGCCACAAAAGAGAATTTGGCGAATCTCTTGAAAGTGGGAGAGGAATTGTTAAAGCAGCCAGTTTCAAGGGTGAATTTGTCCACTGGAGTCTTTGAACCTATCGATAAGATGACTAATGAAGAGGCTCTCAGAAAGTATAAATGAAAGAATATTACTCTTTGTTTCATCTTGATTATTCTTTTATTTATTTATTTATTTATTTTTGTTGGTTTAGGTTGGCTAAATTACTCTCGATGGAGAAGCATCGTCGTGGGGCTAAGTCAGCTGTCGGAAATTAAAGCTACTACTTCAAAATGGACAGTTTGTTATATATATATATATATATATATATATATATATATATATATATAATTAAATTGGTAGATATAGTTGTACTTAATTGTTTACTTTGTAAAGCAGTATTCGAATAAAGATTCCATGTACAAGGAATATAGAATCATAGAATTCAACCAAAATTTAAGTATTTTCTTTTTCGAGCAAGAGCTGATTTTTATTTCATGGATTAATTATTTTAATAGTATTTAGCAATTAACCAGTTTTTCTTAGGGCATAAACAAGAACCAAGTTTCTCCTCGGTCGGTTTTCAAGCAAATCACTCGTATTTGAATCCCTTAAACAGGGAATAATCCGTTCATCAACCTGATTAAGTTTCAAGTGTCTTCAATAACCAATATAGATAGATAGATAAAAAATGTAATAAATGAAGTACGAGATAAAAAATATATGAGATCACATGGAAAACAAGGTGTAAATATAGGGATCAAAGTGTAAATTTAGGCTCCTATCAAATAGTCATAACCCAGATTTTTTATCCCCATTCTTTTTATATATTTCAAAACAATTAGAAAAATCCCAAAACAATGTGGCTTCTCAATCACTCTAGTCAATTTTAAAAAGTCAATTAGAGCTTAATTAAAAAAATCAAATTAGTCAAAATTGCATAAAATTATAAAATAAGGACTTATAAATTGTAAATAGTGGCCAAATTAAAGATTTCAATTAATTCACATAGGGGTTAATTTTAAAATAAAAGATTAAATCCTATTTGAAAGATAAAAGCTCTCTCTCTCTCTCTCTTTCAATACCAATCCTTCAACCTTGGTTTCACAGCAAAAAGTTAGCTAATGTATCATATCTTCGTATATCTATCCATATCAAATAATTTCCATTTTTAATTTAAAAACTAAAGTTATCAAGTTAAAATGTTTTGTCATACTCCTTCTTATATATAAAGAATAATATAAAATAATTTATAAAACTTCATCAAATAGTTTTTTTAATATTAAATCGTATCACTTTGAGTTCTTTACAAAATAATATTAAAATCAAGATTAAATATTTTCATATAATGTTTTTAATTATGTTAGAATAAATCTATTCTAGCCTAGTTAGCTAGACGTGTGACAAACAAGAGGTTGTGGGTTTTAAATTGTGATAAACAACCTGTTGTGTGCCCTCCTAAATAAAAATAAAAATAACAGGGCCATGCGTGTGCTGAGCTTGGCCTTCGCTAGTCTTTTTTTATTTTTATTTTTATACTTTAAAAAATACTTACTTGATTCACCTAGTTTTTAGTTTTGATATGATTTTTTAATGCTATTATAAATCTTAATTTTAGTTTCATTTTTTTTAATTATTTTAAATTTGTTCTTAAAATAATAATATTAATAATAAACAAATATGAAAATTCAATTATTGATTATTAAAATATTTAAATAGGTGCTTAATGATATTTTTAGCTTTCAATCACACAAAATATGAACATAGTTTTTTTAACTTGCTTTAACAATTATATATATACATATACACACATATATATATATATATATATATATATATATATATAATACACGCAAAAACAATTCTTCAAGTCAAAAACATTATGTTGGCTAAAATAAATAAGAGATATGTTGATACAAAATAAATATATATTTATACTTATAAAATATAAAAAAATCAAAACAATTGTATTTTTAAATTTACGAATTTCCCAAGACCTTAAGAAAAAATATTTAAAAACTTAGGTTCTGTATCGTGGCGTGGTCACACAACCAGTATAAACTTATTTTATAATGGCTATTTAATATTACGTATATTCCAAAATGCCGAATTTTAATGTAACCGGGAAGTGACTGACGCATCCTTCAAATCTTTTGCAGCAAACGTGCGGGACTTTTTTTTTTTTTTAATTAGGGTAAGTCAGGTTGGAAAAGTTGAAATTAGACATTTGAATCCTCCGTCGGCGTTGCATTTTCCTTACCCAAGCAATTAGAGAACCACAAGCGAGTTAACTGAAAAGAATAATATATATGGCAAGACTTGCATAAAAGAAAGAACTTTGAATAACAAAATAGTTCTCAATGACAAAAAATGCCTAAAAAACTTGTGGGTATAAACAAAAAAGGATTTTAGTTTACTACAGCAAATTAAGTTAATATAGTGCTAAAAACGCATGACAAAAGGCCCAAATAAAATATTGGGGGCATATCAAGTCAACATGATAACAGTGCTAAAAATTCATGATAGAAATCTCTTAAAAACGTTTTGAGCCTACAAATATTTTTCTTTCATAGCCAGTAACCTAAGCTTACGTTACAAGCCTGATAAAATCCTTTCTGATCAAATACAAGCAATTTGAATCGGTAGGCAATGTTTTTCCATTCGAAACAAGCCTTACAAATGCTCCACACAACTTGATTGAAGCCTTTTGACATGGAAGGCATGCAAACAAACATCATTTACACTCTCGTCAAAAACAACATAAAACCTAACAATGAAATCACTTGAATTCTTTCAAGAATAAGTTTCTTTAAACAAACATCAAAATGGTTTTTGCATGGAATAACTTTGAAATTCCAAAAATCTTACATGAAAAAAAAAATCTCTGCAAATAACCATCATTTTCCAGCAAACACTTGAAGCCTAAAACACTTCTATGGCATGACCCGACCGGGGGCAATCAAAATAGTTTTTGTGCTTGGAATGAATTAATTCACTCCCCCGTCACCCACTGTTCATGTAAGGAACAGTGGGACGGCTGGGCCAGGTTTTGTTCCCAGCCCAGCCACCAAAGTGGATGGGTCGATGGGCTCACTGGTCTGGACAACCCAATCCAAATGATGGGCCTCTCGGCCCATCAGGGCTAGATAGTCAGCGCCCAATATTATTTTATTATTATTATTATTTTCTTTTAAAAATAGAAAAAATATATAAAAATACAAAATTTCAAAATATATAAAAATGTGTTGTTTCCGTGCATACAGCTGAATTTCAAGGTTTTCTCTCATATTTTTCATAAAAAAAATATGTTACATTTTTCTCATATTTTGAAACAAAATTGGATATCGTAACCAATTTAAAATATGCAAATAAAATATTTTGAAATCAATTCAAAACATATTGTTGTGCATTAACTCAAAACTGAACAACACTAAACATCCATACAAATTCTATTAACATGGTTTTTAGTTTTCTTTATCAATTAACTTTTTCTTAAAATTTTATTCTTTAAAATTTTATAGATTGGAAATTAGGTTTCCTAATTTTCTTAGTTTATTTTTTAATGGAGTTATCTCATTCTCATTATTCGAGTTATTGGCATAGCGGGTTAACCCAAGTTGACCTGACTTATATTTTTAGTTATTTTTTAAAATTTTATCATTTAATGTTTGGTTGATTTAAAATTTTAATTCATAATTTATATTAATTTGTATTATATTGAGTTATCAAAGTCTCATGACTCAAGTAGTGAGTTTGATAGTTTGATCCGATTTGACTCGAGTAATTTTTCGGTTTAATTTTTATGAGGTTATGTCAATCTTATAAATTGCATTACGAGTTTGAAAAGTTAACCCAAATTAAATCTAATTATTCTTTTTAATTAATTATTTTTCAATTTTATTCTTCAACATTGAGTGAATTGGAAATTGAACATCATAATTTGTTTCAATATAGTTTTTGTGGGGGTTATAATGATTCCATGACAAGGATTGCAGATTTGACATGTTAACTTAGATCGATCCAATATGTTATTATTTTAATATTCAAGAAAAATATGTTATCTTTAACTTTTTTTAGTTAAATTATATTTTATTGGACATCTAGATTGTTTTTGGTTTCACCATATTATTTATATTATATTAGGTCAACTCCTGTAGTATTTAAAAATACAATTATGCTATAAGAAAGTTAGCAATATCCAAATATTTTTTTAATTGTTCAAAAAACTTAAATTCAACATACAGCATAGCGTAATGATGTATTCCTTAGTTAAGGCAAAGCTTCCATGCTGCAACATTTTCCAACTAAAATTTTATATAGCGTAATAATGTCTGAATGCTCCTCCACTCAAGTTAGCAATATCCTACGTACTCGATTTGTTGAACCAAAAGAATGCATATATGCTCCAAGACTTGCAGTTGAGAATTCACGTGAATTATAGTTTAGAATGCATATATTGGCCTGTTTGATAGAAAATATTTCTTTATTAAATTGATGCACTTTCTTGTCAATCAAGCACATTTAAATCATATGCTTTGATTAAGACTCTAAAAATTGAATCAAATGTCCTACTTCAAAACATGTGAATTTCTATTCGTAAAAGACGACGGTCTCATACAGCAGAAAAAACAATATTGAAAAAGACAAAACAACCCCTTAGATAGAGATTTTTTTTCAAAGAAAAACTAATCATTACACTATAACAAAAAAATGTTTGGAATATTTGTCCCCATCCCATAAAAAACATTTTTACCTCTATTTGCATGCTTAATCAATTTTTTTGGGAATGTAAAATTGTAATTATATTATTCGAATCTATAGTTTTTTTGTGTCTAGATACATAGTAAAAGACTAGACTCAATTGGTTTCATTTTTTTTTATAATGGGTATGTAGAAGACATGAGACTCCATAAGAACTATGAAGTTGAACTTGTTTGGGCTAGAGCAGCACTAGGATGAGTGATATCACACGAATCATTGTGCACCACAGCCCACATGCAAGTGTGTGATCGCTAGTTAACCTTGAGTTGACGGGCTCTTCCTCGTGGTTCAATTTGGTTACTTAGAAAGTCTTTTTTGTCCGTATATTTTTATAAGAATTACAATTTTACAAGTAAATTTAATAAACCAAAATGTGTTGTGAAAATCATGAAGAACTTCAGAATTTTAACATTTAAACCCTACATACATGTTGCCTTTTCCTTATCCATTCAATTACAAAGCCAAATGAATGTATACATACTCCAAGACTTGCAGTTGAGACTTCACGTGAATTATAGTTTGGACTGACTGGCTGATGCAGCATAGTGGCCTCTTTGATAGATATCCCACTTCATCCTATTGGCTTTCTTGTCAGTCAGGCACACAAAAGTCATATGCTTTGATTAAAACCCTAGATAATGAATCAAACTTCTTGCTTCAAAATATGTGAATTTCAATTCGTAAAAGGCGACGGTCTCATACAATAGAAAACATAATATTAAAAACAATATTCAAAATTGGTTTTGCAAGTAAATTTCTTAAACCAAACTGTGTTGTGAAAATCATGAGGAGCTTAAGAACTAATTACTATTCAATCAATTCCATATATTGTGTTAAATAACCATCTCACCTAAAAGCTTAAACTTGTAGGTGAGGTCCCAGAATATGATTTATATTATTCTCTAACACACCCTCTCAAGTGAAAGCCATTTGGGCTTGAAACTTGCACATATGTCATACTACCTTGTGTTTGATTTTTATCAAATAGAATGGGGGTGTTGAGATTCGAACTCATGACCGCTGGGTCAATAGACTCTGATATCATGTTAAGGAACCATCTCATCTAAAAGCTTAAGCTTGTAGGTGAGGTCCCAGAATATGATTTATATTATTCTCTAACATATTGAAGGTGACGATGTAATGAAAAGTCGCAATGATCAAATTGATAATCACACGCACATTCAAATTAATTTTCCATAAATGCAATATTATATTCATGGTTTTGTTTGATCGGTCACATAACATGAAGCAGCCATAATTGCATATATTGATGAGGGAGGGGAAGCCAAACTGGTCCCAATTACTGTCGAACTTTGCCACCACCAATTGGATTCATTCTGCTTAACTGGTCGTTTATTCTGTAGGTTCATTCACCCAAAAAGAAATTTAAAAATCTGAGGTCCTATCCTCAAAGGTTATTTCAATGATATAGTAAACCTGGACAAAGTAAATTCATCAAAAAGAAGTTCAAGCTTGTGTGATTAAACTTTAATAATTCCTCTGTAAAATCATACAGTTTGCCTACGACTTTTTCTTCCGTGAATTCTTCGGTGCCTTTGGTTATAACTTTTGCAGAACCCCATTTTGATTCTAACAGGAGCTGTTTCTTCCGAAATAATTGATTGCTAGCCATCTCCTATGTACTCGATTTCCTGTTGCTTCAAGTCCTGAACCAAAAGAAAGCATAAAACTACTTGGCCATTAGGATTCAAATTGGGGAAAATAAAATGTTCAAATCCAACCACTTGCACTAATGATCTTTGTTCCAGCAAAATACCTACCATTCTAACTCTAGCGTCTTCTTTCTTTGATTTGAGAATTTGAAATTTTCAATTCTACCCTTGGACACAATTTGTAAGGGGTCCAACTTGAACCGTGTAAGCTAAGAACTGTTAGTGATAAGTACAGATAGGTTGGATCCAAGAAAGTACAAAATGGTCAAATTTGGGAGAGTCAAATATTGGGAATTTGAAAATTCCAAAAACCATGAAGGGTTAGAACTTAGAAGTCTATAAATACCTCGCCATCCCCCTTTGGCAGATTGCAAGGTTATAGCATTTAACAACAATATTTGAGTATACTAGCTATCTCTCATCAAGCTCCCGGAAAGTTTACGCTAAGGCTCTTCAACTCTTCCAGTTCTTGATTCCCTCTTTACATTTTCACCATTTTTCTTCAATATGCCTATCATGCAAACTCCAATATCTCCCCTTCAACTTCCGGCTCATGGAAGCCAGATCACTGTTCTTAGCATCGATGGAGGAGGAATAAGAGGCATTATACCAGGAACTATCCTTGCCTTTTTAGAGTCTGAGCTTCAGGTAGAAAAGAAAACGAGCTCTTTTAGCACGTATTATAATGCATGTCAAATAGACAAGAAAAAAAAGAAAAAGAGTTGATTGCATGACGTAAGTTTAGCACTAAATAGTTTTACATGCATCAATGTGTGTGTGTACAGAATTGTAATGTTCGATTATTTTTCACACGCGCATAGTTTTATCTCTTGTTTGTATCACTGATTCGCTTTTATATTCAAATTGACAGAAGCTGGATGGTGCAGATGCAAGGCTAGCAGACTACTTTGATGTGATTTCAGGGACTAGCACTGGCGGCCTCGTGACGGCTATGCTAGCGGCACCGAATAAGCAAAACCGCCCTTTGTTCTCTGCTAAGGACATCAATAACTTCTACCTTGAGAACTGCCCTAAAATATTTCCTCAAGACAGGTAACAACTAATGCTGATGGTGAATTATTGCATTACAGCTGATTTTTATCAATAAGACACTAATTGATGTACTGTCTGCCAATAGCTCTCCGTTTGCCTCTGCTAGAAATCTCGTAAACACTTTGAGAGGACCAAAGTATGATGGGAAATTCCTGCATAGTATTGTCAAGGAAAAGCTGGAAGATACGCGGTTGAACCAGACATTGACAAATATTGTGATCCCTACTTTTGACATCAAGCGCCTCCAGCCAACTATCTTTTCTAGCTATAATTTGAAGAACAACCCATCAACAGATGCCCTTTTGTCTGATATCTGCATTGGGACTTCAGCTGCCCCGACCTATCTTCCTGCCCATTATTTTGAAACCAAGGATCCATCAGGCAAAGTTAGAGATTTCAATCTTATTGATGGTGGTGTGGCAGCAAACAATCCAGTATGTTTATGATCATTTACCAAGGAATCTTATATCATTCATTTATTTTGTATAACCAAGGAATCTTATATCATTCATTTATTTTGTAATTTGTCCAGACTTTAGTTGCCATCAGTGAAGTTTCAAAAGCAATCAATCAGGAGGGTCCCGACTCCGTCCGCATGAACCCAATGGAATATGGCCGCTTTCTGGTCCTGTCCCTGGGCACTGGTACAGCAAAATCAGAAGAAAAGTACGATGCAGAAGAAGCAGCTAAATGGGGTCTCTTGGGATGGTTGACTAGTGATAATTCTACACCGCTGGTTGATGTTTTCACACAAGCTAGTGCTGACATGGTTGATTTTCATATTTCCACTGTTTTTCAAGCCCTTGACTGTGAGGAAAATTATCTTCGAATTCAGGTGCCTGTTTATCATGCTAATGTTATCATCCAAAATATTTATTCGCGAAGCAAAGTGGGGAAATTAATCTAACCTTATAATACGTGTGAAAAATCAATGCAGGATGACACGTTGACCGGAACACTTTCATCTGTGGATGTTGCTACAAAAGAGAATTTGGAGAATCTTGTGAAAGTGGGTGAGGAATTGTTGAAGAAACCAGTTTCAAGAGTGAATCTGGCTACTGGAGCCTTTGAACCTATCAATAAGATGACTAATGAAGAGGCTCTCAGAAAGTATGTATAAATAATACTCTTGTTGTCATCATGATTATGTATTTATTTATTTATATTTATTGTTCTGTTGGTGCGTGTAGGTTGGCTCAATTACTCTCGAGGGAGAAGCATCTTCGTGAGGCTAATTCAGCTGGTGGAAATTAAAAGGCTAATACTTCAAAGCGGACATGATTAACAGATCGTAGTCTGGCAATTCGTTTGTTTTTTAATTTTTATTTTTTAAAAATAAATTATATGGAAATAAAATTGGAAGAAATAATTGTACTTATATTGTCTACTTTGTAAAATAGCCTTCGAATAAAGATGTCATGTACATGGTATCCTGATTTGGGATCTGATGTAATTGTTTCATACCTTGAATAATAAAACTCAATCGATTGATTTTTTTTTAGCGTTGTAATTGATATTTGTTTTTTCGAACCCTGTCTTGTGTTTCTGTTTTTCTCATTCTATAACTCTTAAGAAATGAAAAAATAATACTTTTAGATCAAAATAAAAATTGTTGTTTTTTTTTTTTTTGGTTGCCAGCCTCCAGTATCCGGGTTGCCCCGACTAATCTGGTGGTCGCCCCGGGTCGCATGCCTGGCAGTGGCAGGTGAGGCTACCAATGGGTGTTGCTGCGTACACGGGGACTCGAAACCGAGACCTCGTTTAAGCGGAACAAGCTGCTTGCCACTTGAACCAACCCCCCGTTGGTAATAAAAATTGTTGTTAATATAGGGGTTGTTGTTACTCATTTTAGACCTCGCGGGCTGGAAATGACGTACACTCCTTTGGAAACAAATGCATGAGTTTAGCTCATCGTTACTGGATGATGGACAAAATAGAGAATAAAAATATTTTTTTGAACCCTGTCTTTGTTGCTTTCTGCTTTTCTTATCCTCCTCTTTTGTTGCCGAAATTGTTAGGATTTTTAGACCAATTAGGAATTTTCATAAAGCTAAAGTCATTCCTTTTTATCTAGTCTTTAAGGTTGGATGAATCCTTTAGGATTTTGTTGTTGTGACAATTCTTTTCTAATACCAAATTGTTCTTCCTATTTAAAATTTGAATCTGATTTGATTTCATGCAACATCTGACCATCCCAACTATATTAAGTGATCCATGACATGTTCAAAATTGATCTGAACTTTTAGTGGATCCTAGAGCTCACTTCCCTATGTCAGATTCCTAGTGAAATAAGGATGATTGGCGTTGTGAGTTTCCGAATCAAATTGGAAGATCTTTTTTATCAAATAAATTACGGACAGATTCTATTCTTCAAAACAAAATATCAAATAATAACTTAATTAATAATCTATATAATATAAACATCACTTATTTTCAATTTTATAATAATAATTTATTTATTTATTCTTATAGGGAACGAAGAGCATTTTGATTTTGATGTCGGGACGTGCTATTAAAATCATTAAAAAAAGTTTAATTTTGATTTACAAGTAAGCTAATCATAAATAATTTATCATTTTTTCCTCGAAGCTCTTCTCCTCTAACGTGTACTAAATTGGAACCCTCTCCGATATTATTTTCCTTCATCTTGCATTAGAAAGTAGATTTGGGTTCACGAAGGTTTTGTTTTTTGTTTTGAGTTGACTTTCACTTTTTGAATTTATTTCTTCTTATTTTGGGTTTCATAGATCATTTTTTATATTTTTAAGGTTTTTTTTTTAATATGTTCAAGTCAAATTGTAGAAATGGGTTTTTTAGACCAAAATATTGCAAGATTACTTTTTTAGCCATTAAAGATAGATTTATCATTGTCTTATAATTGGGTCATGAATTTTATAGGTTACGCAGGGTTGACTAATGTCAATTTAATATGGCGATGTCATTATATTTTTTAAAATTTATATCATTTATGTTATTATCTCAATATTCTAAGAGTACGTAGTTTAGTATGAATCAAAGTTTGAATGCATGATTTTTTTTTCTATTAGAAAACATATCGGTAACATTTTTGTATTATTTTATAGGACTAGGAAAAAAAGATTGATACATGTTGTAGCGCGCTCCAAGTATATAGTAAATTTTATAGGACTCCATAAACTTTTGTCCAAAAGTTCATGAAACAGACCACATTGACTGGAAGGGACATCCCTCTGGAAGATTCACCATAGACTCAGCTTGGGACGTGATAAGGAAAAGGAAAACAACAAATCCACTCCATGGGGTGATATGGTTCACAGGGAATGTACCGAGATACTCCATGACGTTGTGGCTAGCAAGCATGGGAAGACTTTCAACTCTAGACAGACCACAAATGGCGAATCACTCTACAAACCGAAGATGCATTCTTTGTGACACAGCAGGTGAATCCCATGACCATCTGTTCTTTGAGTGTACTTACTCAGCCACGGTTTGGGAAAACATCAACACCCTAACCAAGCAGCAGTGGCCAAGAAGACAATGGAAACACCTGCTTCGATGGGCTAGCATCAACCTTAGGCACAAAAAGAGATTCACCCACTGGCTAGCTAAGCAAGCCCTTACTATAGCAATTTATTTCATGTGGACTGAATAGAACAGCAGAATCTTCCAGGACTCCCACAAACCAGCTGGGATTTTATCTCACGAAGCAATCACTCAAATCAGATTGCTTTTGATGAATTATACATGAACCATTCCTGAAGAAGCAAGGAATCGATGGAACATCTAAAGGTCATGGAAGCGGGGTTGCTCATCACTGCATGGCACATGCAAAGGAATTTGGGTTGGATGAAGTCGTGTCAAGGGCCAGGCTCAATCTTCCAAAGATGATTTCAGGGAAACGAGAGGTATACCCCAGAGCCTCTTCGTGGCAGGCTTCGAGCCTACTTGGTTTTGTTTTAAAGCCCATTTCAAGGACCGGTTCTGTGTTTCTGTTTGAAGGGCTTCCCCTTCTGTTCGCTTCTAAAGGCAGCTTGTAAGCCTTTGTTGAGTAGGCCTTTTGGCCCGTTCTCCTCTCCTTCAAGAGGAGGCCTGTTTTCCTGCTTTTAGCTTGAGCCAATTGGGCCGAAGCTAGCAAGCCCTCTGTACAGTCCCCTTATTAATCCATTTGAACTATTTAAAAAAAAAGTGTCCAAAATGCTGTTTTGGGCACGTCCTCCTCCTTCATTCTGATCTGGTGGAACCCAGATCGGAGATCTAGCTTAGAAAGGATTTGAGAGTCGTGGAGCTCATCTAGCAGCTCTTCCACCACTAGAATGGGAAACTTGTCCTTCACCGTTTCTTTATTGAGGGCCCGGTAGTCGACACACATTCTCCAGGACCCGTCGCTCTTTCTGACCAATAAGACTGGTGAAGAAAATGGGCTTTGACTGGGCCTTATAGTTCCTAAGGCCAATAGCTCCTTGACTAATTTTTCTTTTTCTGTCTTCTGGTAATATGGGTATCTGTATGGCCGGACGTTTATTGGGGGGGAGCTGTCCTTTAGTATTATCGCGTGGTCCTGGGTCCTTCGAGGAGGTAGCCCCGTTGGATCCTGGAAAATCTCGTTGAACTCCTGCAATAGGCCCTCTATTTTCTTAGGTATTTTATTGTCTGCTGGCCCAATTTTCCATATTTGCAGTACTAGGCCCACTTCTGCCCTTTTTAGTTCCTGTATGAATGAAGGAAATGAATGAAGGGCTGCAGTCCACCTCGGAATTTTCTAAGCCTATTCCTTTTATTAGTACTCTTTTGTCTCCTTGGTTAAATTCCATTTTTAGGGATGAAAAATCCCACACAATGGGGCCCAACCCCCTTAACCAGTGGATGCCGAGAACCATGTCACAACCTCCCAGCTCGAGGATGTAGGCTTGGGCTATAAAACGCCCTCCCTGGATGGTTACTAGGATGTCCTGGCAGCTACCCTTACTCCAGAGTTTTGACCCGTCCGCTATGCTGACTCCAATTGGTACATGCTTTGTAACTTTTAACCCAGTTCTTCTGACCACTTTTGGGTGTATGAAATTGTGTGTGCTTCCCGTATCAATGAGGGCAATGAAAGAATGGCCTTTCATCCTTATACTCACTCTCATTGTTTTAGGGTCAGGATTTCCTATCATAGCATGAAGCGATATTCCCACTCTAGTAGACTCTTCTGGTGTGTCGTTTAAGTCGATTAGGTCCTTGTCCCCACCAGGTTCTTCTACTTCTCCTTCCTCTATCTCCTCTATTAAAAACAACTTAGGCCCTCCACAACGATGACCGGGTCCCCATTTACTATCGCATTTAAAATAAAGGACTTTATCCCTCTTTTCTTTCATCTGGGCTGGAGTGAGCCTTTGTATATGCATGGCTTTTCCCTCAATGCCCTCTACCTTCTGGTGGGCTGGTGCAAGGCTTCGGCCCTGAAGCCCTACTGGGGCGGCCCTCCACGCTCTCCGCATGATGGAGAGATTTTCTTCTTGCATTCTGGCTAGCCCATAGGTTGATGTCAGGTTTTGGGGGTTTAGCATTCGGACCCCCATTCGTATTTCTTCTTTTAGTCCTCCCAAAAAACAACTGAGTTTGTGAGAGTCGGACAGACCCCGAACTCGGTTAGATAGGAGTTCAAACCTGGACTTGTAAATTTCAACCGTAGAGGTCTGTTTGATGTTTATGAGGGCTTCCATTGGGTCGTCATAGGAGGATGCCCCAAATCTAGTGTTGAGGGCCGTGACAAAAGCCTCCCAACTAGTGATGACTCCTGTCTCTTCTAGTTCTTGGTACCAATTAATGACTTTTCCCTCCATGTGAAAACTTGCGATGAATAACAGATGTTGGGCTGGGGTGTTGTGGAAATTAAAAAAACTAGTTGGCCTTGTAGACCCACCCAATAGGATCATCCCCATTGAAACGAGGGAATTCTAGCCTGATTGATTTAATTTGGACTTGATGGCTTCCTTCTTGCGGGACTATCTCATGCCTGGGTTCTCCTTGTATAGTCCGAATGGGGGAATTAGGAGGTGAAATCATGGGCCTTTTACCCTGTGATTTGGTCAGCTGGTCAATTCTGGTTGACATATTTTTGATTTGTTGGACTATATCTTCCAATAACTGTTGCTGACCCTGTTGGTTGTGTTGTTGTTCTTCTTGTTGCTATTTCATCCCTGTTATCGTTTCGATTAGCTGGGAAACTCTGGTGCCTTCAGCCATATCGAGGATTGATAGGCTCTGATACCACTTGTAACCTTCTTAATTTAAAATCAATCTTTTTGTGAGAGAAATTTCTCTCGGGAGTTTCTATTGGAATTTTCTAAAAGATAAATAACAATGTTTTTGTGTTTTGTGGGTTTTCTCGACAAAAAGAAATAATACTGAAAAGAAACTAGAAACTAAAAAAGTTGAAATTAAAAGCTGATGTTCTAGGCAGATTCGAGGTAGCCCGGGCCTCCTGGTCAATTGATTTGCTTTAAAGCAATTTCACTCGGGATGCCTTGTATCTGTTCCTCCCTTCCTTTTTATACCCTTTTTAGGATGGTAGTCTTTTGTTCGTATACGTCTCTGCTTTAGTATTTGGACTGTATACTTCTTGCTCCTGTTTGTACTGCCACCTGGTCCTTTCTTCTATCTGATGCCCACACGGCGCCATTTCTTTCATCTTTATCTTTATTGCCACATGTTGATCATCGTTGCTTGGCCTTGTATCCATCGCCGCGTGTTGATCATCTGTCGCTGCCTCCTGTTTTTCATCCTGGCTGTCCATGTAAGTCCTTCTCTCCTTCATCTCAGCCCTACACGCTGACTCTTTCTTGTTTCTCTTGCAGGCTGGCTTGCTAAGGACGCTATCTGGGATCCCTTCATTCATTTCAGTCTTCTCTCCTGCTCCTCCTCTCTCGGTTGCTTCTTCTTCTTCCTTCTCCTTAGCTGGTCGGTTACAGATAGATCTTCCTCTTGACAATACCATTCTTGTTACAAGTTTGCATAGGATGCAAATTCATAGGAGGAATGTTAAGCACCACTGAGATTGCCTCAGGTCGAAAAGACTCAACTGATGTCAAAAAATCTGTGGACATACCTTGAGAACTAGACTTAGGGGCCACAGGGATGGAGGAATAGGGTGAAGAGGCAGGAGTAATGGACAATGATGATGATGGAGACAAAGGAACTTTGTCAAGTCTAAGTGACACAAAAGATGGGGATATAACTATATTATTGTTGGTGACAATAGGAAAAGCAGACACAGAAGTGGTTGAAGAAGATGACAAGGGTATAGAAGTGTGTGATACTAGTTTTTTGTATAGGAAAAGAAATTCATTGAAGACAACATGTCTAGAAATATAGATGTGTGTCTTAGAGATATTATAACAAACATAGCCTTTATACTGAGCAACATACCCTAGAAATACACACATTGTGGTTTTGGATTGAAGTTTATTGGCAAGATAAGGATGTAGCAAGGGAAAACATGCACATCCAAACACACGTAAGTGAGAAAGGACTGGAACATCCTCAAACAGAATTTCAAAAAGGGATTTGTTATCTAAAATTGCTGAAGGCATTCTATTAATCAAATAGGAAGCAATATGAACTGCATAGGTCCCAAAAGAGGATGGTAGCAGAATTTGAATTTGAGTTATAGTCACCATTTCCGTACAATGAACAACTGAGACTGAGATCTCGAATCAAACACGAAAGTGTTGAGGCGAAAGAGGAGTAACAGAAACACCTTTTCGAGAAGCTCAAGGATGGAAGATAACGAAGTCGAAAGACAAGAAAAGAAAAACAGAAAGTTGAAGAATATAAACGATGATTTGAAGATGTTGATCGCGAAAACAAGTAGTTTGGATCAACTTATCTGGATGAGCACTTGATAAGCTCTGATACCATGTTAGGATTTGTGTAGATCTATAGTTGAATCGAGAGAAAGAAGATGAAGAACACTGATAGTTGGGGATTTAAGAGAACGAGAGAGATAGAGAAAGACAGAGAGAGAAAGGAAAGTTGAATACTGTTACTGTTCTCAACATAATTTATTTTACATGCCTTACGTATGCTTATAATACCCACTATTTATACATACTTCATAATACATATTGTTATACTCTAACACAACTATCAATTTTCAAAGCTAATGTGGGATGGGAGTCCTAAAATCGTCAAACCTTACAACCTCAAGACACTGTTCGAGAAATAGCTCAAAATTTATTCCGAGACAGGAGATGACTGTGATTACCTGTTCTGCACCTTGAATATGACTAATTTTCATACTTCAAAACCAAGTCGATTCAGCCTTTAGACCCTATCACTGAACTCTAGAATTGAAGTGTGCTTGAATTTTGTTGTCAACCTTAAAACAATTTTAATCATCTGATTTTGTTTTTACATTTAAGCAAAATTTGAAATGCTCACCAACAAATTCAAGATCAGACAACCTATCTACTTATGTTACTGATTTGTCTTAAACTGAAATAATTTTAGATGGTCGAATCTAATGTACTATTAAATTCACTTCAAATGTTATTAAAATAGCAACCCTAAAGTAATTTAAATATTAGAGTGTGTAACCAAGTTAAATTATAAATGAGAACTTCATTATTTGTACGAGAGCAAACATAATTGCTAACTGCGACTGTGCTTACAGACCCACATTTCTTTCTTTATTCGCAAACCGAATTATAAATTCCACTATGTTTAATATTTTTTTTTAAAATAATTTTTATCCAATTACATAATAATAAAAGTAAATATTTTAAAAAATAAAATAAAAAAACAAAAACAAACATTAAAATATAAAACTAAAAAAAACATAAAAAAATAACCCTAGCAAGCGAGCCTTGATAACCCAGCATGCATGGGCCATTGATTTATTTCTTCTTTTAAGCTTTTTGCCTCTTATTTCTTATTAAGAAAAAAGATGTTTTTTTTTTCTTTTCAAAAATATTGTTTTTTTTTGTTTAAAAATATATTTTTAAATTTATTTTCTTAAAACAACACCTTTATAAATCATCTAACAACCTCGAAACACTTTAAAATTATCAAAAGAAAATCAACTGAATTAAAAAATTAAAATGAATCCTTACTAATTCTTCAAGCAACATAAAAGTCTAAAACCACCACAAGTGTTGTTGAATGTAACTAGATGACATAAAAAGTATCAAACTTCATAGCTGAAAAGTAGCTTAAACGAACAATTTTCTCTCTTTACCTAAAAAATATAAAAAAAATGAAAACTTCTCCTTCTCTAATTACCCAAAAAAATAAACAAGCTCATACTAACATGAAAAACATAAGGACATGATGCATAATTGGTATAATTTAAAACTTAAGGATAAAATTAATGGAATATAAAACTTTCCCAAACCATATACATGTGATCCCTCAAAGCAATGGAATATTAGAAAACAATTTAAAATTATTCAAGAACTCTCATTAAATCATTTTAATTTTTGATTAAGCTGATTCTTTTACATGATATTAAACCTTTAATAATAAATCTTTCTAAAGTTTAAATCTCTCCTCCCTATTCTTTCTATAATCATTCTAGAAATTAGTCAAATTACACAGTTTCTTCTATTGAATTTTTATCATCTATTATATTAAATAGTATTTAGTCACATTCTTAAAAAAATCATTGACCTAATAATCTTGCTCATCAAGTCATGTTTATAGGCAAGGTCAAACAAACGTGTCAAATTATCTTAACTTTCGGGTCAAACTAAACCAAGTCTTTGAAGTATTTTTTTTTTTTAGTATCTTAAACTATTCTGTTTTATATATCCTATCGATTGTTATAAAAAAGAAAAAGAAAAAAGTAAGGCTTCTTCTGAACAAGCCTTTCTAGGTTCGTCTTTTTTTTTTTGTTTCAAATTATGTAGTGTTACCCCTCATGTTTTTTTAACCTTGCGTACTTGTATTTCTGTTTTCCATGGCTGAATGTTTATTTTGTTGGAGTAAAAGGTGGGGATGTGACATTTTAAGAAATAATGTTATAATATGTCATCCAAGACATCACAAAAATAAATAACTCTGTACAAATTAATTTGAAATCACAAACTCTTTGATACCAGAAAATTAAATTAAATGAGAAGCAGCCCTTTCGCAAAGAATAGCTGCCATATATCTTTGAACAAGATTACCAATGGCATGAGAAAATCCATTTTGCAAACGTAAGTCACTATTATTAAGGAATCATCTCACCTAAAAGTTTAGGCTGTTAGGTGAGGTTCCAGAATATGATTTATATTATTCTCTAACACACCCCCTCAAGTGAAAGTCCTTTGGGCTTGAAACTTGCACAAACCCACACTAGCTTGTGCTTGATTTTTATCAAATAGAATGGGCGTGGTGAGATTCGAACTCATGACCGCTGGGTCAACAAGGCTCTGATACCCTGTTAAGGAACCATCTTATCTAAAAGCTTAAGCTGTTAGGTGAGGTTCTAGAATATGATTTATATTATTCTCTAACAACTATGACTGTTTAGAAGGGTGATTGTGGTTGTTTTTTAAAATATTTTTTGATCAAAAATGTATCAAAATAATATCTTTTTTATTTTTTAAGAATCATTTTTGACATCATCACATGAAAATATCTAAAAACACCAAAAAAAATTAATTTAAAGTAAAAAATAAAAATAAAAATAAATTTTTTTCAAAAACGTTTTTAAAATGTAATGCCAAACAAGAAAATTATCAATAATAAAAAGAATAAGTTTCTTGGTATGCAAGATTAAGGAATTAAAAAAGAATATTGCTAATTGGAACGAAATGACTTGTACCGAACACAAATGTGAGCTACGTGGTGAAGACTACAAGAGATGACGACTACTAAACTTAACAGCACGTTGGGGTTATAAGAAGGGGTTCAAATCGAGTACCATTGCTCACTTAGTTTCTGTCTATAGATTAAGGATCAGAGTTAATAGAAAGTGAAGCACTAAGAACATGGGGAGTTCAAGATCCATCATTTTATGTTTCTTGGTGCTCTGTGCAAGTTTTCTAGTCCCAACAAGCTGCCACAGTTACTCTCTTGATGCTTTATTTATCTTCGGAGATTCCTTTTACGATGCTGGGAATAATATTTACCTCAACACTAACATTCCCAAACTCAATATCTTTCCATATGGAGAGACATATTTTAAGCATCCCACTGGAAGGGCTAGTGATGGTCGATTAATTCCAGATTTTATTGGTAAGTACACCACTTAGCAATTCTTTTCCCCCCTTTATAATTCTATTCTTTTCTTTCTTTTATGATATGAATTGTTGGATATATATATAATATTGAATTTCCATATCACATATTAGCAGGTGATCAGATTAACCTGCAGGTAAAGTTGTTTTATAACTATGATATAATAAAATAAAAATGAAAACATTATGTCAAAGTAAGATGAATAAAGTTCTGGGTTTGTATTTTTAATTTAAAGACTTCCAACTATAAGACTCAAATTCAGCTTTATGAAAAATTTGGTGGGCCAATGTTCCTCCAAAGCAGGTCTACATGCCAAAACTCAAATTCCAACCGCATCCTTAAACTCAAATTCAGTTTTTGTTTGTTCTTTACAGCTTAATATTACTGACACAATATGTTTTTTGCAAAATGATTCTTGAACTTTGTTGCAGCTGAATTTGCAAAGCTACCATTAATTCCACTCTATTTACAACCCGGCAACCATCAATTCACAAATGGAATGAACTTTGCATCAGGGGGCGCTGGTGCTCTTGCAGGAACTTATCAAGGACTGGTATGTGCTCCTTTTGCTAAAATATTGCTACCTTTTGAATAACTCTGTGTGTGTTAAGGAACCTCTCACCTAAAAACTTAAGGTATTAGGTGAGGTTCCAGAATATGATTTATATTATTTTCTAACACACTCCTAAGGTGAAAGCCTTTTGAATAACTCTGTGTGCATGAAACTGGACTCATACAAAGTTATCCATCTCTTGAGTTGCATGATTACTTATACCTTCTTTTTTTTTCATTTTTCCCGTTTGTTCCTCCATAGGTGATGGACCTTAAAACTCAATTAAGTAATTTCAAGAGTATGGAGAAGAAGCTAACGCAAAAACTAGGAGCTTCAAAAGTTAAGGCATTGTTATCCACAGCTGTTTACATGTTCAGCATTGGAACTAACGACTACATGATACCTTTCACCACAAACTCCACTGTGTTAGAATCCTACTCCAAAAAAGAGTATGTCAAGATGGTTATTGGCAACATAACAAGCGTGATCCAAGTAATCAACATGTTCAGATCATATGAATTAATTCCTCGTTTGATTTTATTCTCCAAGTTCATCAAACTAAGATTGCACTAGTTTTGGTTTCTCAGGAAATTTATAGCATGGGGGGAAGGAAATTTGGACTATCAAAGTTGCTTCCTCTAGGTTGTCCACCAATATCTAGAGCACTAAACATAGTCAGCTCAGGTGGCTCTGGCTGCATGGAAGAAATTACAGTGCTTGCAAAACTACACAACAGAGCACTCCCTAAAGCTCTCAAAGAGCTTAAGAGCCAGCTAAAAGGATATACTTATTCAATTTTTGATGCCTACACTGTAGCGGATGCAATTTTCAATAACCCTTCAAAAAATGGTGAAGACTCTAACTTGTTAACCAAAAAAGTTTGCTTTATTTGCTAATTTGATGCTAGGACTATTTGATTCCAATTTTGCATTTTGTTTGAAGGTTTCAAAGAGGTGAAAAATGTTGAAAACTAAGCAACACACTGACATTCAAGTCAAGTGAAGATAATGCCATGTGGAGCAGCATCAAGAGAAGATGAAGAAGAAGGCTAAACTACTGTCTGTCATAACAGTCAGAGGAAGAAGAAGAGGCCAACGGGATTCTAACAGAATTAGTTAATTCATTGTAACTGATTCTAAGTAGTTAAATGTGGTTAACAAACTGTTAATACAGTTAATCACACAAGTAAAGCATGTAAACAATCTGCTCCCTATGACAGTATAAATAGGGCATTTCATCAAGCACAATGTAAGCAATTACATATACCCAATACAAGAATATATACGAAGTTAGTGAAAAAGCTTATCTCTTTCTCTTTCTCTCTTTAAACTCTTTCTTTTCATCTTCCACAAAATTACCCAAAGTAAATTACCTGCAACAAAACAATTAACAACAAATGTTAGTTGAAATCAACAAAATCAACATGGTATCAGAGCTGTGAACTGATTCAAGGAGGGGCGTAATCTGTGAACAATCTGCAAAACAAATCAGAAATTTACAGCAAGAAATGGCTGGATCATCAGACCTGAGAGCACCACAATTCAATGGAACAAATTATGATTTCTGGGCAGTGAAAATGGAGACCACACTTACAGCTTATGATCTATGGGACATAGTTCAAACAAGTGATCAAACTCAAAATCCTGAAGCAGAAGGATCTGCAAAAGAGGAGAGTAAAGCAAAGGGGACTTCAGAGGAGAATCAAGCTGCCACTAAAGAAATCAAGATCAAGAATGCTAAGGCATTAAGTGTCATTCAAGGAGCATTGACTGATGACTTGTTCCCGAGAATCAGAAATGAAAAAACAGCCAAAGGAGCATGGGAGATTCTGGAGAGAGAATTCAGAGGTGATAAGAAGGTAAGATCTGTGAAATTGCAAGCAATTAGGGCTGAATTTGAATATATGAGGATGTTAGATGCTGAAAGTTTAGATCATTATCTTGCAAAATTCTTTGCAACCATAAATGATTTGAAGTCATTTGGAGAAGAAATTAGTGAATCAAGAATTGTGCAGAAACTCTTGATGAGTTTGAGTAGAAGATATAAGTCTATAGTTGCTATTATTGAAGAAACTAGAGACCTTGATGTCTTGAGAATTGAAGAAGTCATAGCCTCTGTTAAAGTCTATGATAAAAGGGAAGATTTGCATGATGAGAGGGATAGAAATGCAGGGACTGAGAGAGCTTTCAGCAGCCTAAAGATTGGGAACAATCAAGGGTATAACACAAGTAAATTCACACAAGGAAGACACAATCAGGCAAAGTGGCAGTCACAAAACAAGAAAGAAAGAACCTGGCCTACTAAACCTTTCAATAATAATGGTAATGCAGGCTGGAATGGCAGCACAAGTGCAGGAAGTCAGGGCAGTGTGAAGCCACAATGTCAGGTTTGTGGCAAGTATCATTTTGGTGTATGTAGGTTCAAAGGCAAACCAAAATGCATGAAGTGCAGTAGGTTTGGTCACAGTGCACGAGATTGTAGCAGCAACAGCAATATCCACAGATCACAAGCAAACTGTGCAAAGCAAGAAGAACCAACTACAACAAACCTATTCTATGCATGCCAAGCTGCAAGTATAGAAGATAAGAGTGTGTGGTTTGTTGACAGTGCATGCAGCAACCATATGACATCACAAGAATCTGAGTTGATTAATCTTGACAAGTCAGTGAAGTGCAAAGTCAAGATGGGTTCGGGTGATTTGGTGGATGCAACAGGGAAGGGAACACTTGCTGTGAACACAAAGCATGGAAAAAGGTACATAAATGAAGTACTCTTAGTTCCTGGACTGGATGAGAACTTATTGAGTGTGGGACAAATGATTGAACATGGTTATTATGTTTTATTTGGAGGCAATCTTGCTGTTATATTTGATGATGGAAGCTTAGTAAATGTAATTGCTAAGGTGGTAATGAGTGGAAATAGATGTTTTCCACTCACTTTGGAGTCCATTACACCTGCTGCAATGAACACCACAACTTGTCCAGATTCATGGATGTGGCATAGGAGGTTTGGTCACCTAAACTTCACAAATTTACAGAAGATGCAAAAACTAGAGATGGTGGTTGGACTGCCTATGATTGAAGATGTGAAGAGTGTGTGTGAAGGTTGTGTTTTGGGCAAACATCACAGGGAACAATTTGACAGAAAAGGAGCATGGAGAGCCAAGAGTCCACTGGAGTTAATCCACACTGACTTGTGTGGACCAATGCAGTGTGAGTCAGCAGGAGGGAACAAATACTTCATCACATTCATTGATGATCTATCAAGAATGTGTTGGGTATATTTCCTCATCAGCAAGGCTGACACTTTCAATGTTTTTAGAAAGTTTAAAGCATTTGTAGAGCTACAGAGTGGCTACAAAATAAAAAGGCTAAGGAGTGATAGAGGTGGTGAATACACTTCTAATGAGTTCCACCAATTCTGTTCAGATTTGGGGATGGAGAGGCAGCTCACTATTGCTCATACCCCACAACAAAATGGGGTAGCCGAGAGGAAGAACAGAACAATTTGTGAAATGGCAAGGTCTTTAATGGCAGAGAAGGGAATCCCAACTGAATTTTGGGCTGAGGCTGTAAATGTATCTGTTTATCTCCAAAACAGATGCTATACATCAGCTAATGAAGAAAAAACACCATTTGAGGTGTTTACAGGAAGGAAACCTGGGGTTAAACACCTCAAGGTATTTGGCTGCATATGCTACACTTTTGTTCCATCAGTTTTGAGGCAGAAATTTGATGAAAAATCTGAGAAAGGAGTGTTTATGGGTTATGGCAGCTGTGAAAAGGGGTATAGAGTATATCTACTACATGCTAAGAAGATCATATTATCCAGAGATGTTATCTTTGAGGAAGATAAATCTTGGAACTGGGGAATAGAACATGACCAATCTGTTTTTGTGATTTTCCCTATTGAGGACAGAATTGAGAAGGGGGAAGATCATGCAGGACAGACACTGGAAACTCGGAATAATGGTGAAGAGAACTATCACTCAGTACAATCAAATACTGAGTCACCTGAAGATGAAGATGAAAACAGCAGTCAAGATGGCTCAACACCAGTAAAGATGAGGAGTCTTGAAGATATCTATGCTAGGTGTAACATGTGCATTATTGAGCCAGAAAACTATCAAGAAGCAGCAAGGGATAAAGCTTGGGTAGAAGCTATGAATGCTGAGTTGGAAATGATAGATAAAAATGACACATGGGACTTAGTAGAGAGGCCAGCTGACAAACCAGTGATAGGGGTCAAATGGGTGTACAAAACCAAGTTAAACTTGGATGGTACCATACAAAAACACAAGGCAAGGTTGGTTGCCAAGGGTTATGCACAGAAACCAGGTATAGACTACAATGAAACATTTGCACCCGTGGCAAGACTTGACACAATTCGAACCATTGTTGCATTGGCAGCACAAAAAAGGTGGAGACTGTTACAATTGGATGTCAAGTCAGCCTTCCTAAATGGGGTTCTAAATGAGGAGGTGTATGTTGAGCAGCCTGAAGGGTACTTAACCGTGAATGCAGAAAACAAAGTCTATAAGTTGAATAAGGCTTTGTATGGGCTCAAACAGGCTCCTAGAGCCTGGTATGCTGAGATTGACAAATACCTTGCAAAGTGCAAGTTTAAGAGAAGCATCAGTGAGGCTACTCTGTACACCAGGAAGGATTGTGAAGGAGAGATCATCATTGTTGCAATCTATGTGGATGACATAGTATATACTGGAAACAGTGAAAGAATGCTTGCTGAATTCAAGAAGGACATGATGCAGAGGTATGAGATGACAGACCTCGGGTTGTTGCATCATTTCCTTGGCATGGGAATATTGCAAAGTAATCAAGGGATATTCATACATCAAAGTAAGTATGCAAAATCCCTATTAGTGAAGTTTGGACTGGAAGATTGTAAACCAGTCACAATCCCCTTGGTTGTTGGTGAGAAACTAAGAAAGGAGGATGGTAGTGAGGCTGCAGATGAAGGTCTATACAGAAGAATAGTGGGGAGTTTGCTGTATTTAACAGCAACAAGACCAGACTTGATGTACTCAGCAAGTCTCTTGTCAAGGTTTATGACTAATCCTACAAGGAAACACATGGGGGTTGCAAGGAGGGTCCTTAGGTATGTCCAAGGGACACTCACCTATGGAATTGAATACAAAAGGGAGAAAAAAGCAACTCTCATTGGCTATTGCGATGCTGAATGGGCTGGAAGTGAGGATGACAGTAGGAGCACCTCAGGGTATATTTTCAGTTTTGGCAGTGGCATTTTCTCATGGGCATCAGTCAAACAGACTTCAGTTGCACTGTCTACAGCAGAAGCTGAATATGTTTCAGCTTCTGAGGCCACAGCACAAGTAATTTGGCTGAGATGTGTGCTTGAAGATCTAGGAGAATCACAGACAAAAGCTACACTCTTGAAATGTGATAACATGTCTGCAATCTCAATGTCTAGAAATCCAGTTTTCCACCAAAAGACTAGACATATCAACAGAAAATTCCACTTCATACGGGAAGCACTACAGGAAGGAGTTATAGATGTGCAGTATTGTAGAAGTGAGGAGCAATTAGCAGATATCCTAACTAAAGCACTACCTAAGGAGAAATTCAATCAATTAAGATTGAAGCTGGGAGTGAAGTCAGTGAGTAGCTTAGGAGAGGCTGTTGAAAACTAAGCAACACACTGACATTCAAGTCAAGTGAAGATAATGCCATGTGGAGCAGCATCAAGAGAAGATGAAGAAGAAGGCTAAACTACTGTCTGTCATAACAGTCAGAGGAAGAAGAAGAGGCCAACGGGATTCTAACAGAATTAGTTAATTCATTGTAACTGATTCTAAGTAGTTAAATGTGGTTAACAAACTGTTAATACAGTTAATCACACAAGTAAAGCATGTAAACAATCTGCTCCCTATGACAGTATAAATAGGGCATTTCATCAAGCACAATGTAAGCAATTACATATACCCAATACAAGAATATATACGAAGTTAGTGAAAAAGCTTATCTCTTTCTCTTTCTCTCTTTAAACTCTTTCTTTTCATCTTCCACAAAATTACCCAAAGTAAATTACCTGCAACAAAACAATTAACAACAAATGTTAGTTGAAATCAACAAAATCAACAAAAAAGGCATGCTGCGGAAGTGGTCCTTTGAGAGGTAACATTACTTGCGGCCAGAAAGTATACGAATTGTGCGATAACGTTAGCGAATATTTCTTCTTCGATGGAATTCATCCAACCGAAAAGGCCAACTATCAATTTGCAAAGCTAATGTGGGATGGGAGTCCTAAAATCGTCAAGCCTTGCAACCTGAAGACGCTGTTCGACAAATAAGTGAAAACAAAATTCCCAGACAGGGGATGACTTTGATTACCTGTTCTGCACCTACAATTCCAATTTTTGTGCAATCTCTCTGTTATTTGAGAATTTGGAATTTTCAATGGTGCCTTGTTGGATCCAATTTGTAAGTTGTCCAACTTGAAGCGTGTCAGCTAAGAACTGTGTTGTGATAAGTACAGAAAAATTGGATCGATTCAAAATTGTTCCCTATCCAAGAAACTTCAGAATGGTCAAATTTGGGTGAGTAAAATGTTAGAATGAAAATCCCAAACACCATGAACTACAAGAAGGTCTATAAATACCTCCACCACCCCCTTGGGAGTTTGCAAGCCTTCAACACTGAACTACATTTGAGTATACTAGCTATCACTCAAGCTCTCAGAAAGTTTAGGCTAAATCTCTCTAACTCTTGATTCCCTTAATACATTTTTAGCATTTGTTTATCAATATGGTTAATATGCAAACTCCAAGATCTCCTCTTCAACGTTCACCTCATGGAAACCAAATCACTATTCTTAGCATCGATGGAGGTGGAATAAGAGGCATTATACCAGGAACTATCCTTGCCTTTTTAGAGTCTGAGCTTCAGGTAGAAAAGAAACCTGGGTCTTTTAGCACGTATACTAATGCATGCCAAATAGACATGCAAGATCTTGCATGCTTGTGTTTCTGGGATACGAAAAAAAAATTAAGCTGAATGCATATAGAATTGTAATGTTAGTTTATTTTTCACAAACAGAGAGTTTTATCTCCTTTATTTATCACGGAGTAGTGGTTTTTGTATTCAAATTTACAGAAGCTGGATGGTGCAGATGCAAGGCTTGCAGACTACTTTGATGTGATTTCCGGGACTAGCACTGGCGGCCTCGTGACTGCTATGCTAGCTGCACCGAATAAGCAAAACCGCCCTTTGTTTGCTGCTAAAGACATCAATGACTTCTACCTTGAGAACTGCCCTAAAATATTTCCTCAAGACAGGTAATAATTAATGCTGATGGTAATTATTGCATTACAGCTGATTTTTATCAATACGACACTAATTGAAGTACTGTCTGCCAATAGCTCTCCGTTTGCCTCTGCTAGAAAACTCGTAAACACTTTGAGAGGACCAAAGTATGATGGGAAATTCCTGCGAAGTATTGTCAAGGAAAAGCTGGAAGATACGCGGTTGAACCAGACATTGACAAATATTGTGATCCCTACTTTTGACATCAAGCACCTCCAGCCAACTATCTTTTCTAGCTATAAGGTGAAGAATGACCCATCAACGGATGCCCTTTTGTCCGATATATGCATTGGAACTTCAGCTGCCCCAACTTATCTCCCTGCCCATTATTTTGAAACCACAGATCCATCAGGCAAAGTTCGAGAATTTAATCTTATTGATGGTGGTGTAGCAGTAAACAATCCAGTATGTTTATGATTTCTTCAGCACCTTGAACTTCTTAACTTAATACTACTCACCTAAAGAATCTTATATCATTCATTTCTTTCTGGAACTTAATCAGACTTTAGTTGCCATAAGTGAAGTTTCAAAAGCAATTAATCGGGAGGGTACTGCCTCCTTCTGCATGAACCCAATGGAATATGGCCGCTTTCTAGTCCTGTCGCTGGGCACTGGTACAGCAAAATCAGAAGGAAAGTATGACGCCGATGAAGCAGCCAAGTGGGGAATCATAGGATGGTTGACTAGTGACCATTCTTCCCCATTAATGGATGTGTTTACGCAAGCTAGTGATGGCATGGTTGATTTTCATATTTCCACTTTTTTTCAAGCCCTTAACTGTGAAGAAAACTATCTTCGAATTCAGGTGCTTATATATATATATATATATATCATTCGGTGGTGATCTGATATTCTATTCACGAGTCAAAAGGAAAATACAATAAACTGAAGAAATCTGACCTATTGATATGCGTGAAAAATTAATGCAGGATGATACACTGGCCGGAACACTTTCATCTATAGATGTTGCCACAAAAGAGAATTTGGCGAATCTCTTGAAAGTGGGAGAGGAATTGTTAAAGCAGCCAGTTTCAAGGGTGAATTTGTCCACTGGAGTCTTTGAACCTATCGATAAGATGACTAATGAAGAGGCTCTCAGAAAGTATAAATGAAAGAATATTACTCTTTGTTTCATCTTGATTATTCTTTTATTTATTTATTTATTTGTTGGTTTAGGTTGGCTAAATTACTCTCGATGGAGAAGCATCGCCGGGGGGCTAAGTCAGCTGTCGGAAATTAAAGCTACTACTTCAAAATGGACATGACTATTAAATAATTTGACAATTCGTCTGTTATATATATACTAGCTATATGCCCGCGCGCTGCCGCGGGCATTGCTGCTTATATAACGTTATATAATTAAATTAACAACGGTTAACATATAATATAGTCTGTATAAAAAGTTTAGAACTACAATATAAAAGAGTTTGTTTCGTAAACATAAGTTACATCTTTTGGAATATACGTAGTGTCACAAAAGATGACAAAAGAGTGCTAACTATACAATTTGTACATCAGTGCAAAATAGAGGGATGTTGAGGTGCAGAACGAAGCAAAATCCCTTCTTCGAAATGAGACATGTCATGTTGTTGCTAATCTTCCTGAAAAAAATAAAATTTGCAAGGTGATAAATGAAATGGTGAAGAAATTAAGTCTTCTAATTGAAAATTCCAGGAAATATTATGGAAGAACAAATGCAGTAAATCAGTAAAGAAACAATAAAAAACTAATATCATATGCTGTAAGAATCATTGTAGGTATTAGAAAGAAGGAAAAAAAGGAAGAGAATGCAATTATTGGGGGATAAATTGTATTAATGGAAAACTATCATGCCAAATTATAGCAAGGGAACACCTGGATGTATAGTTTTAAGTGAAAATTTCAACAGCTTTAACAATATTAACTTCAACAATAATAGTAAAAATGAAGGTAATAATAGTAGTAGCAATATGAAACATATATACATATATGTACTTGGAGAAAGCGAATGGGATGAACGATAAAACAACTAAAGTAGATCTAATATAAACATTTAGATGAAAATAATGAATAGCAGAAAATGAAGCATTATCAGTAACAACGCTAAATTTTTTCCCCTATTTGTTTGATTTGTTTAATCTTTCACCTTATAAAAAGGGTAGATGAAGCATGAGAATTTTTTTTTCCTATCGCCGAAATTTCTAACGAAATTTCGGCAGAGTTTCCTCTATATCGAGAGATCCAAAGTTATCCATAACACAACCTGCACACAATTTGAGTCACATTTCATCCACAATCATATCCATTTTTAATACAATCAATTGCATAATTCAATCCAGAATATGTTTAGGACCATATTCATTCTTAAACTCCATCATAAGATCTAGTAAAACAAATAATACACAATTTTAACAATAATAAAAACAATCTAGGCAACAATGTCAATAGTAGAAGCCAAAAACCCATCAGTATGCAACTATAAGAAAAAGAAACAACAATTTCAAAAAAAGCACCAGCATTACTCAAAACTAATTAAATGTATAATCCAGTTATACAGCGAATCATATAGCATATATATTGGCTATATTATGCCTTTTTAAGTAAGTTTAATAATTATCATGCATCCATAGTTGTATTGTTTAAAAAGCAGCAGCATTGTTCATAAGTAATAAAATTCATAATCAAGCTAAGTTTAGTAATATAAATAATTGGTGTGCAAAATGACCTCTGATGGTGGAGAAAGGTTGTCTTTGTTCCTTTTAGTTGGTGGCTCATCTTCTTCATCGATAATGATTGATTTTTGTTTTAGATGACTGCAAAATCAAGGAAAAGAGAATATTATTGTATAAGAAAGCTTATTTATAGGGAATGCAGGTGATGTATGAAAGTAAAGGCATGAATTGTTCTGCAATGACTAAAAGTATTGAATTTGAAAATATAAATATATGTGTGATAAAACGAAACTTACATTTTTTCTGAATGAGGATCGGTGAAATCCAAACATTTCTTAGCCTTCAGGCGGTAACTGTCTTCTTGGTGTTGAGATGGTGGGGTGCAATCAGGTGGTGTTATTGGAGTAAGCGTGTCCGCTTGAACTATTGATGAGTCTTCAATAGTAATGGCTGTCGGAGTGGTTGAGGACCCAGTACCAAATTGTTTTGATTGAATCTCTGAAGACTGTTTGATGCCTTCGTTAAAAACATTTGTAACGAAGATGTCACATCTATTGATTGCTGATTTATACGCTCCAAAACGTAGTTGAAAGATTTTCATCTTGTTCAATACTTGAGTCATTTGTGGTGGGACTGTATAAGGATCAACAAAGTTCTTGTCATAAACCAGATGATGTGCTGAGGTGTTGAAAAAGTTTTCAGCAGTTTTTCCAGATAAGAAGAAGTTTGTGACATCTTTGCCATCAGTTACAATGCAGTTAATCTTAAACCTGCAGCAAGAGATCAATAGTTACTTGTAATTGAGTAAAATATAAATGTAGTAATGTTATGAAGAAATAAATCTATATGAAACAATAATGCGAGTATTGAATTTTTTTTACGATGGAATTGGTGCAGAGTCTGGAGTTCCATGTTCAAAGCATCTGAGGTTGTCTGATGGTCCAGAGAGTGTTTTAGTGCATTTTGGGCATGTTTTGGACCACCACCCATTAAAGAGATCATAATCAGTAATAGATGCTATGCAAGTAAAGCGCATATTCTGCATTGACCAAAGCAAAAGTGAGAATAAAAGCTAAAAAGTACTGTTAAAAGAGTACGCATAAATATTAGCAATTAAACCTTATGTTGATGTGGATCCATGCATAAGATCTCTTTAATTGTTTTCCGATTTTCATTTATTTGTTGATCCAATGACACAACAGCATTCAAAGATGGAGGAAGTTTATGGACATCATGTGGCACTTGGCTATAACTGAATTAAACAAAAGTTCAAATAGTTAATTATAAATATTTATTGCTTAAGTAAAAATGAAAGGGTAAATTTTTTGAGAGTAAGAGGGATTTACAATTGCTTATATGGCAGAACTTCAGGAATATTTGGATTGAAATACCAAAGCGATGCAGCAGTCCCGGTTAAATTTGCTGCACCTGAATGCAAGTAAGAGAAAAAGAAGTAACAAATATCAATGAGAAAAAATTGCAATTGGGCAACAAAGGGAAAAATGGTTTGATGCTATCGTATTAAAAACAACACAACAAACCTCGAAATTCTGTAACTCGAAACCCGGCAAAGACAACAATTATGGGTGATTCTTGTGCATTAACGATATTATCATCAAAGCTTCGAGCAACGTCACCCCATAAAGTAACTCGGAGATCTTCGCCTCTATTTGAAATTTGGAATTTTTAGATAAAAACATGGAAAACATAAGCTAGAAATGCAATGTTAGCAGTGGAAATACCTTATATTCTCAATGATGAACTCTTTTTTATCTTCAAGTCTGTGACCTTGAACCAATATCTTTTCAATTGGTTGGATTGCTTTAAGCCGACCCAGAACATCTAGAATAATCGAAAGGTTAGTGAAATAATGCATTTTTTTTTTAATTTTTAATAATTTGTTTTGTTTTTTCATACCTGTAAGAATTCTTGATCCCCTGCCTTTGGTTAAAACATGTGCAAAGTCAGTCAGGTTGAAATGGTATCGCGGCACATCATGTTTAGCAGAATCGAGATGGACTATCTTGGTATCAGACTTTAAGTCAATAATTGCTTCATTATCAACAACAACATTAGCAGCTCGATTTTCATAGGTGTAGAAGTCTTTAATTTCAACATAACAACCTTCGATTATGTTAATATTGAAAAATTCTGCATCTCTTGCTTTGGATGATCCTTGTATGGCCCCACCCTACGATGCAAAAACGTGTAGGAAAACAATATTAGAATTATTAAGACATGGTTGAAATTGATGAATGCTAATAAGATAGTGTATTTAATGAAAAAAGAAATTATGACAACATGGGAAGAAAATTTAAATACGGATGGTAGCGTATTTAATGTAATTTATACATGAAAAGGAATTAAGATGATATTATATATATATATATCCTCTCGGAAAATTGTAAGAAAACAAACAAACATACATGCACACAAACATATGGTTATAAATTATAAATGATATCAAGTTAAAAGCAAATAAGATGTTGAACTTTATAGAGGATATCGAAGTATAAAACGGCATAAATTGCTGAGTAAAAAGTGTGTGAAATTTGAGAACCTGGTGGTCAACTAAAAGACAGTTGAAGCTACTTGCGTGTCCATTTTGCATTGGCATCCAAACGCGACAAACTCTAGCCTGGATCAATGGATAAAAAAGATACTTCTTGATATTTCTCAAAGGCACCGCCATCAATCTGCAGAATAAAAGCAAAAATAAGCTGATGTGGATGATGAAGGTAATATAAAAAGAATGCGCATACACCTTTAACAAATAACAAATAGTTTGCAAAAATTAAAGAAGATGCACATAAATGAAAACAAATAGCTGAAATATAGGTGACAATATGGATACAAAAGAATTAAGTTAGAATGTAAGAAAGAAGAAATCATTTTGAATGGGAAGAAGACCTTTTGGCAATGAATTGAGGACATCTTTGTAGACAATATTTTTAGCATAATCAAGCTGTTTTCCTTCTTGGTCACATGAAATGATTTTTAAACCTTTTTTTGATGTAACCCTTGAGAGAGCGACATATAGTTGGCCATGTGTAAAAACTTGCTCCTTTAAGAAAACACCAACAAATTTTAATGATTGTCCTTGGCTTTTATTGATTGTCATAGCATAGCATAATCGTATTGGAAATTGTCTTCGTTTGATTGTGAACGGGCATTTTCCATCATTAATTGGGAAGATAATCCTTGGTATAAAGACTCGGTCACCAATGTGTGAGCCTGTTATAATTTGAGCTTCAATAACTCTATCAGCAAGCTGCGTGATGATAAGTCGTGTTCCATTACATAAGCCTATCATTGGACTCAGATTCCTAAGCAACATAATTGGTGCTCCTATTTTCAAAGCAAGAATGTGTGAAGGAACACCACTGAACTCAAGCTGATTTATAAATTCCAATGGATATAATAAGTTCATATTGTCGTCATCACTGGAAGATGCATCAACAGAATCACTGCTAAGATAAATGCGTTGAGGACCATGTGTAACTCCAAGAATGAAATTATTGATTTCAGTAACAGTAATGTTCTTTGGTGTGATAATAGCCCTTTCTTTAAAGTAAGATGGTTCAAGAGTAGGTTGTTCAATGCCGGGATAAATAGTTGAAACCATAGCTTTAATTGGATCACCAGAGGTATGTAGTTGCAAATCACATGGAATTTTAATCAAAGATTCATCAAGCTCATCAAAAAAAGGCATATCACAAAGGTCTCCGTCACCTATCTTAAGAATCCATTCAGCAAACGCTTTAATTTCATTGATTTCATCTGAACCAAGACCATCAATTGACAATCTCATATTTTGTTTTAGCAACATGATTTCAAATTTTGGCCAGAGTGGTGAACTACTTAAAGAAGCATTAATAATATCTTCCTTTGTTCCTCCAGGTATAACAGGGAGAATTTGACGATAATCCCCACCAAGTAAAATAGATTTCCCACCGAAAGGTTGGTTATGATTGGAATGACCATTTTGCCCTATTATATCACGCAATGATCTATCCAATGTTTCAAAACAGTATCGATTATTCATAGGAGCTTCGTCCCATACAATAAGTGTCGTTGATTCAATCAACCTTGAAAGATGAGTATTTTTTTTTATTTCACATGTTGAGTTCTCATTTATAGCAAGAGGAATCTTAAACCTTGAGTGAGCTGTGCGACCACCAGGGAGTAGAATAGATGCAATCCCTGATGATGCAACAGCAAGAACAATTAACCCTTTTGATCTTATACTATTAATAAGTGAATGCCATAAAAAAGTTTTCCCTGTGCCACCATGCCCGTAAACAAAAATAAGAGATTGTTGATTTCTTGAAATTGATTCCATAACTCGATCATAAATCTTCTTTTGGCATGTGTTAAGCAATGAAATTGATGCTGCATTATTGCTTTGAAGTTCAGAAATATCATAATTGAGTTCTTCTCTAAGGAGATTATTTCTAATTTCAGACATCAAACGATCATTTGGCAGGGGCAAATTATAGTCTTTGAGGGATGTTGCTGAGGCATTAAAAAGTTGTTCAAGTTCATAAAGAACATAATTTTTAAGTTCATCATCATTGAAATGAAGGTCATGTGGGGAGAAAGATGATAGCTTGATTCTAATGTCGTCATGCATTGTATGCCAAAATTGATCAAGCAAATTTTGGGGGCTAGCAATCTCACAAAATAGAGTAACACTGACAAATAGTTGCCTAAGCTGTGAGGAGGAAGCGGTTAAAATAGCGTCTGAAAAAGCTTCAGCCCATTCTTTGCCATCACCGAGGAGACCAAGTGCTTTGCAGGCAAGTTGAAAGGTTGGATAAACAACACCAGAGACACAACGCAGATATTCAAAGCTTGTAGCTCCTTTAACATGACTCAACAGCATCTTCAAGAAATACAACTCGCCAGCAGCAGGATGCACATATGTTATACGTCCAAGTGAAAAACCTCTTGTTCTGTAAATCCATTCTTTCTGCCTAGCATCCCAAACATATTTATTTGGAAACTGCGAGTAATATAACTGTGTTGCTTCAACATCTTCCTTGTTTCGATCAAACCATCCTGTGAGCATTGTCTTGTTGAGACCGGGTTTTCTTAAAACAGAAGATAAGTTTTGATTTCCAAAGAAAACAATAGAATGCTGCATTGGCAAATGTATTTGAAGCCTTTCAACTGCTGGGTTTCTTGAATGGATTGGAAATTGCAAGAGTCGCCATTCAGCTTCATAAGGACAAATAAATCTACAATTTAGATAAGCCTGAATTTCATCGTTTCTATGACCTTGAACAACAGCTCGACACCTATCAGATCCCTTGCTAACATATTTGAAAAGATATTTTATGAGCATTGATTGGCAACAAATTTCAACATTCACATGAGCATTATAACGGATTAGAAGTTCTCTGTTGTATGGGACAACATAGGAATTAGAGAGAGCAATGCCATTTTTCAGAACAAATGACCCAGGAGAATTTCGTCGCTTGTAAAAGACAAAGCCATTCTCACCGAACACTGTTGATTCTTTAAATTTTTTAGGGAAATGTTTAGAGCATTTATTTCCCTTCATACATTGGGCTTTCGGGCTAGCAATCCCGCATGGACCATGTAGCATAAATTTAGAAACAATTGCATAGCAATGAGGATCATCTGCTTTGTCTGGCAGTTCAGCTGAAATAACTGAATCGACATCCTCAGGTGATCGAAATTTGTATTCAGAAGCAAGCCAAATCAATAAATGAGTATGGGGCAAGCCTTTTTTTTGGAATTCAATAGCACAGACATCTACAAAGTGGGAAAAGAAATTTTAAACAGACTATATTGAATGAAGACAATAAGAGGAAAATAATGAGTATAGAAAAATACCAGCAATTGTTTTTCCAAAGGGCTTCCCTGATTTAATGAATGAAATCATATCATTAAGTTTGTATCGAAATACTCTTGCAATTATGTCAGGTTTGTCTTTAGCTTTATAATTTAGGCTTTTTTTAATCTCTCTTTGAATTTCAGGCCAATTGACATTGCAAGTGAATGTAATAAAAAGGTCAGGGTTACCATAATAACGACATATAGCCATTGCATCATGATAATTGTTAATCATGTATCTAGGGCTTCCAGTTAAAGATGAGGGGAGGATGATTTTTCCAGTACTTGTACCATTAACATCGCCTCTTAAAACAGCCTCTTGGACAGCTTTATAAGATTCAGTCCTAAGATTCTCTTGGTTTGAGCGAATGAAATCTAGACGTTCCTGCTCAACATTCATAAATGCATCAACTAAAAATTGCTGATAAAGTCTTCCGCCTTTGGTAAGAGTACTACTGTCTCCTAATCTTTCTTGAATGACATAAGCATAATATGCTCTCATTGTAACTTTTTGGCGTTTTGAAGGAGCATAATGCTCTTGATTTGTGAATAAAATGTCTGTATGATAGCCATCTTCACCATAAGGAAATAAGAGTGGATATTGAAGAGACATAAATTTTGGATGCAATTTAGAGATTCTGCGGAGATTTCTAGAATAGCTTTCAATAATAACATCTCTATCAGTTTGTGATTCTCCAATATCACCAACAATTAAACCGCATACATCATTAGAAGAAGGATCATCATATTTCTTTGAGTCACCATCTCTTTTCCCAATTAAACGAAGTTTGAAATTCGGGAATTCATCATTGTTAAGTCTATGTCTAACTTGGCGAAACAATTTGACTAATGTATTGGAAGAATCAAGCATCTCAATAAGTTTCTTGACAATATTTTCATCTAAAGATGTTTGACAACTATCATTATTAAAGGGGTGCAGTCGATTAGCAATTTCATTATCTGTGTCAAAGATGTATAGTTGTGCAAATCTTGGTGATTCGGTATCAAGTGGTAGTAATGATCCCATAAGATGATGACATTGTCCATTTATTTTAAATATATATGGCCCTGGCTGAGAATTGACAGTATTATCAATTTGTGCTCCCATTGAAGTGAAAGCAAACATTGAATTATAAGCACGAATGTTATGCCGAAATTTGATGGACAATGAACCTTTGTCAGGATTTAGAAGATCATCTAGAAAATGAGGTGTGTTAGGAGCAGCAGGTAATTTGATTTTGCCATTAGCACAACATGATGTAAAGGAGGGGTTTTTTTTTCCTGAACGTGCCAAACGCTCTGCATGCCAAAAAAGAGCATTGCAATGTTGACATATCCATGATCTATCACCGAAATCAAGGGGTTCAACCAAAGTTCCTAAGGTGAAGAGTAAAAGAAAAAAAAGAGGATTAAAATCATAAGAATTCAGAAAGTAAATCGAGCTAAAAGAAAGGATTAAGGATGTTAAAAGAGCTCACGTTTTCTTTTTTTTTGATAAAAAGATTGACCAATAATATTATATTGGTCAGGAATCATTGAGGAGACATTAATTGGTTGATCTTCAGTTTGACAGTTTGATACCGGAGAGGACAAATTGTCTGGAGATGAAGGAGTAATAATATTTGCACGCTCAATTTGATTATTTCTTGATTGCAAACTTGGTCTAGAAGATGAAGAGGCAATTGCAGAGGGATCTTCGTAATGGAAGTCAATATGTGCATCACGATCAAGAAGATTTTGGTTGGTACTTTCAGTATGCAAAGAGCTAGAAACGTTAATAGAACTTTCATCTGTATCAGGATTGATTTCATCCGTAGCAGGATAGAAATCATCATTAAAAATTGCCGTAGGATAAGGATAACATTCCATGTGATGGTTGGGCTGTTGACGTTGGCGGCGACTTGTCATGATAAAGCCTTTAAGTTGAAATTGATTTTGAATGCAAATGTTAGAAACGAAAAAACCAATATAGAAAGAATAAACTTGTGCATTTGTTTATCTAAGGCGCAACTTGAATATGAAAGAGTTGTCCATCAAAAAGGAAAACAAAAAGGTATTGGGAAAAGAAGGCGCAATCCTCATTCAACCAAATCATGTAATAGAATAAAAAAAGCTAAGCATGAAAAGAAGAATGAAAGGCATAAGAATAATGATATGGAAAAAGCGCATGAAAGAAACAAACCTGACTAATAGTCCAAGAAATGTTTCAGATGAACAGATGAGCGCTGAATCGAGTCACGTCCAACAAATGAACCCTTAAATTAGCTTTGGAAAAACAAATTTGCCTGAAACATATGAAAGGATGCATTAAGAAAAGCAAAATGAACATCCATTTGCAACGAAGATAAGACAATGAGGACCTTATATTTCAAGGCAAATAGAAAAAAAAAACTTGTGAAATATGCGCAAGTGAAATGTACAAAAAGTAAAATTAAATGAAGACAAAGCAACCATATATACATGTAATAGGAGAAAACAAACAGCGCAAATTATAAAACGATCAAAGATCATTGAGAAAAAACACTGAGATGCATGTTCCTTGAGAGAGGAAAAAATCGAAGAAAGTGAACGCGCATGTTTGGAGCAATGAGCACGATTAAGAGCTAAGCCAAAGCATCTCGAACTTCTGCATGATCTTTGGAAACCATGAAAGTTCTTGGTTTTGATATAAAGGGATTAAAAGGAAATAAATGGCATAAAAGTTAAGAAATAGATAGAATTTGTGATGTTTGTTAGCATATGCAGCAGCTTTTTTGATAAAATGATGAACAAAGACTTGTGATGGCAGATATATAAGAATTGCCCTTCACTCTAAGCTCAACGATGCTAATGAATAAAGTATAATATAAAGGCTTTGAAAAGTATGACGTGTTTTGACACATAGTCGTCATGGAATGCAGAATCTTAAAAGTACGTTGCAGTCTGTTACATCTCCTTTCTATGTTGTTATGTTTTTTTTGTGAGGGTAGGTAGTTTGATATAGCAAAATCTAAGCTGTAAATTTGGAACGCTTATTTGTTAGAAGTTGAGTCTTTTAATTACTAAATATGAATCCAGTGAGTAAAAAAAATTTTAGTCTTGATCATGAGACAAAAAATTTAGAAACATATTAATATGCAAAACAGATGTATAATGGTGAGGAGTCAGTCAAAATGAAGTGGCTCAGAAGCATTTAAGTAGTTCTTAATATAATGATATTTAACTCCTAATGACTTTGATAAAAGTTGATTAAGGCAAGAATTTTTCTTTTGATAATTTGAAGGAAGTATTAACCGTTTATGATTAATAATTGTATTTTGCTTGGTTTTATCTTATGCTTTAAATCATGATGCCCAAGCTGGTTGCCTAACAACATAAAGTTAATATGTGAAGTAGGGAGAAGGAAAAATTGTGGTTGACACCTAACAATTGATTGATTTTTTTTATGAAATCAAGGGAGGACCTAATCTTAGTTTGTTTCTTGCTTAGGCTTTTAGGAAAGCAGTTAGTTTTAGGTTATTAATCTGGACATTTGTTGCTTAGAAGATTAAAATGATCTCAGTGCTTTGCTAATAGTATGGCTACAATGTATACAATGTGTATTAAAAAATTAGCATAGCATTTTCACATTGGTCTCTATATCTTATTTGTAGAGAATTTTTTTTTTTAAGGAGCATATGAAAAATGCAAAATCAATTAGTCTAAACGAACTTGAGAATGAAGAAATAAACTTCAAGAAACAGGCGTGGTGGGAGGTGTGTATGCGGTAAAAAATGGGATGAATGTTTTTTTGAAAAATGTTTTAACTGAAAAAGAATAAAAGGCATTAACTTGCCTAAGGAATTGATTGTCTAAGTCTTATGTGTGGATAAGATATGTTCTATGTCCATTTGACAACGTTGGTTAATAAAGTTTTTATGCTAAGGTGAACCTTTTCTATGAAATTCTCCTAGCAAATAGTGTTCTCCCATGAAAGGAAGCATCATTAATTTGAAATATAAATGCACCATGTTTGCAGCAGTATTGACACTTTAAGCATGATAGTTCTTCGTGCTCTAATGCAGCAGTCTTAAGTAGCAGTTGTCAAAGTTTTAAAACAACAAAGTAATAAGGATAATCTAAATGATTTACAACATTAAAAGGGCATGTGTAATAATGAGGAACTATTGCATATTGACAAACACAATAAGCAACCAAGTTTCATTGCATAAATAAAGTGTTTCTTGGTTCCTTAACTAAAGCAATCTAGTACACTCCAGATGTTGTATTGAAAGCATCTAAGTAAAATAAGCTGAAATTAAGATTTAATCAAGAATCTAACAACTTAAAGCATGCTAGGAGTTTTTATAGTGATTTATTATGGCAGCATAAATTATAATGTGCAACGAATTCAATTTTGAAATGATGCAAAAAGATGCTCAATATCTTAGAATCCAATTAATAGTCTAATTACCTAGAGCTTGTTGAGTGATGATGTTTATGAACATAATTAAAAAAAGTAGAAGCTGAAACAAAATTAAAAAGCCCGTTTTCCTGTTGGTTCGAGTTATTTAAAACCTCAATGTTTTATAAATCTGTTAGTTATATCTTTTTATCCTATATGTAGAAAAGAAACAACGATGCAACACTTGCAGCAATTACTGTAAAGCAATATGGCCATAACTAAATTTAAAAACAACAAAACTACATTGAAGTTATAAGGATAATCTGAATGCTTTTCAACATAAAAATGGCTTCTGCAAGAATGAGGAACTAATCAATATTGAGATAGACAATATTGAAATGATGCAAAAAAGATGCTCAATATCTTGCAATCCAATTAATAGTCTAATTACCTAGAGCTTGTTGAGAGGTGATGTTTATAAAGATAATAACAGAAAGTAGAAGTTAAAACAAAATTCAGCAGCTGATTTTGTTGTTGATTCTAGTTATGTAGAACCTCAATGTTTTATCAATGTCTTAGTTATATATTTTTATCCTATATGTTAAAAAAAACAGCAAAGTCAAACTTGTAGGAATCATTCTAAAGGAATATGGCCATAACTGAATTTTGAAACAACAAAACTACATCAGGACAAACTAAACGCATATAAACGTCATAGGAGAAAGCGGACTGCAAAGGCATAAAAGGCATTGACATGGTTAAGAAATTGATTGTGTAAGTCATGCGATTGGATAAGATATGTTCTTTGCACATTTGAGAATGTTGATTAATAAAGTTTTGAAGCTAGGCTAAACAAATTTTTACAAATTCTCATAGCAACTGGTTTTCTTTGATGAAAGAAAACATCTTTATTTCAATATATATATATGCACCATGTTTACAATAGCATTTACACTCTAAGCATGATGTATCTCCATATTCTAATGTTATACTTTTAATTGGAAGTTTTAGAAGTCTTAGAAGCTTGAAGTTAGACGGAAAATCTCAACGCTTATCACCATATAAAGGACTTATGTAGCTAGGCTAAACAAATTTTTACAAATTCTCATAGCAACTGGTTTTCTTTGATGAAAGAAAACATCTTTATTTCAATATATATATATATGCACCATGTTTACAATAGCATTTACACTCTAAGCATGATGTATCTCCATATTCTAATGTTATACTTTTAATTGGAAGTTTTAGAAGTCTTAGAAGCTTGAAGTTAGACGGAAAATCTCAATGCTTATCACCATATAAAGGACTTATGTAATGATGAGAATCTATTCCATATTGAGAAACAGAATAAGCAACCAAGTTCGTTTGCAAATATGAAGTCATTTGAATTTTTTGAACTGAAGCAAGGTAGAACACTCTAGATGCCTCATTTAAATCAGCAAAGCAAAAACAGTTGTAATCTGGTATACATTAATTATTTTTGACTTTTTGTTGATATGTTGCTGGAAATATTTTTCCTAACCTTAACAGAGATGCTCATTTTTCATTTTTTTACATATCCTATAAGAAAGAATGAAGATTTAAACCAAAGTAGAAGCATTAGCGAATAAGAATAGACAATCTATCGCAGAAAAGAAAAACCTAAAGACAGGTGGCAGACACTTGCATTTACAAAGTTGAAGGATTATTGAACTATCAAGAGTAAAAAAGAAATTGCAAGGCTGAATACATTTGGAAAGCCAAAAGAGGGCACAAAAATATGTTACATGGCGAAAATTCAAGTGTCTTAAGAAAAAAGAAAAACAAACCAGCAAGCAAATAAAAAAAACCGTAAACAACCAACCTCAAAAGTAGGGCGAGCAACACAAAGAACGCAATGGAGCCGTGGCAGCAACTGGTGACAATTCGCAGGTCAGGACCTCAACAAATAATAGTCAAGAAATTAGAATTAAAGACTTAACAGATTCAAAGCAGAGATGAAAAAAAACATGGAAGAAAAAGAAAGTACCAAACCAAACGAAAGGGAACAGAAAAATTAAGATAAAAGGAGAAGAAACATTAAAAAGGTTATGTTTATGAAGATAATCAAAGAAAGTAGAAGTTCAAACAAAATTAAGCAGCCCATTTTCCTTTTGATTGAAGTTATTAAGAAGCTAAATGTTTTATAAATTTCTTAGTAATATCTTTTGATCCTATATCTTTTTAAGAGAAAACCAACAAATTTTAATGATTGCCTTGGTTTTTATTGATTGTCATAGTATAGCATAGTATAATCTTATTGGAAGTTGTCTTCGTTTGATTGTGAACTGGCACTTGCCATCATTAATTGGGAAGACAATTCTTGGTATAAAGACTCTATCACGAAGTTCGTTTGCACAACTGAAGTCATTTTATATACACATTGCATGTGAAAGCGAATGTTGTTAAGAGCAAAATTATCGAAGCTTATGAAATTTATACATTTAGATGCGAACAACAAACAGTCCAAAAATAAAGCAAATGAAGAAGTAGAAAGAACGTGTAATGAAATCGTACATTTAGATGCGAACAACAAACAGTCTAAAAATAAAGCAAATGAAGAAGCAGAAAGAACGCATAATGAAATCGTACATTTAGATGCAAACAACAAAGAGTCTAAAAATAAAGCAAATGAAGAAGCATAAAGAACGCATAATGAAATCATAAGAAAAATTCAAGCAAGGGAAAAGAAGATCAAATATTGCGCCTAACAGGAAAAAGCTCTAACATTTAATACCCATGACAATAATATTTTAACTGAACTTGAAATCTAATGTAACCTATTTGATTTAATTTTGAATTTATTAATAAATGTTAAATTAGATCTTGTATTTAATTTAATTTAATTTCTAATGCAATACAAACTTCTTAATTTTGGCTTGAATCTCACCTCATTTCAATTCAATCCTTTCTCTCTCAATTTATTTTTAATTAAATTTTTTATGTAATATTGATTTTGATTCCATACAAACTTAAATAACTCTTAAACAATGATTAAGAAAGCAAAGAAAAGATATTTTTCGAAGTTGGGATAAGAGAAGAAATTTTTTTAATAGATTATGGACCATTAGAGTGAAAAAAACTTTTAAGAAAAAAGAGATAAGAATCTGCTTATTGTGAGATATAATCATACAATTGCACTATTAGATTTTTCTCCACGATGAAAAATATTTGTACATCTCCGGAAGTTCTACTTGTGATGTATGCACAAAACCATGAATGTTATTCTCTTCATCTATAAGATCACTGTGCATAGCGTGTTTAGTTTATTTTCAATTTAGTTTCTTACTGCAATGTTTTTCCCACAGGTCATCACCGCTCTTAAAAGAGGAGCTCAGTTGCTCAAGTATGGCCGTAGAGGAAGGCCCAGGTTTTGCCCCTTCAGGCTGTCAAATGTAAGATTACATTTAAGGCATGTGTTAATGTTGGGGTATAAACTATGGGTGCATATTCCTCAATATTATCAATTAGAACCTGTCAAATTCAGAAATAGTATTATGACCTGGAATATCATAGACAAAATAAAGAAGCCTATGAGGTTAGGGTGGATTGCACCGTAACAGTTTACATGATTCCTAGTACACACCCTAACAGTTTAAATGGATGATGGAGAGGAAGACAAACTGATACTTAACAAATAATCAGGCACCTCTTAAACCAAGGCTGTCAACCACCTAACATCATAATGGGATGTCTCACTGTGTGCAAAACAGTGGCCGCAGCATTGACAAAGAAGGGGAGAGAATACAAAGATTAAGAGCAGGGGAACTTTTACATAAGCAGGAGGGATTTCCCCGCAGATTTTGAGCAAAATGAAAACAACGATGTGCACATCCAACCTTTTACAATAATTGTTTTCTCTCTAGCAAGCACTGTTAGCAGGTTTTATAGCTAGTCATCAACCAGCAACCACAAAAACAGACGTTGTCAATGAATTCTGCTGCTGCTATATCTCATAATTGGCGTGACATGGCGAAAAGTCAGGTTTCGACATGGGAACAAAGAGTATGAAATGGAACTCAAACATTGAACATTCATAGCTACTGAAAATTCGGAGTCCAAAGCATGAAGCAGATAAATGAGCTAAAACAGCAGAAATTAAATCCACAATAAACAGCTCCAAATCAAAAAACTTGATTAAACAAACTCAGATGTAAAATTAGAAGGGGAGGAGTAAATAACCTAGTAGTACATAGCCTCATAATAATACTGGTTGAGGAAATTGTGGTTGGCTATTTATATACATGTTTCTCTTCTCTCAATATAAGCTAGATATGGTACTGACTCCTTTTCAATTAGATTGATTCATCATTTACATTCATCTACAGTTGTTAATCTGTTTTTATGATGCGTGTTTTCTACATACCATATTCTTGATAGATGCTTAGTATTTTTTGTTGCACTTTGCCTAGTTTCGATTAAGATGCAATGTTGTGAATTGGATGAACCTGCCTTCATTACTTTTTTTCCTTCATTGTCAACTACTATATGATGCGTGCTTTCTCCATACCATATTCTTGAAAAACACAAAAAACAAAGCAGCAAGCAAGAGCAAAAAACCCATAAACAACATACCTCAAAAGTAGCATGAACAACACAAAACAGGCAACGAAACCTTTGCAGCAACACGACACAATTAGCAGCCAAGAACCTCAAAAACACAACATTAAACGAATCAGAACCATTCATTTAACAAATTCCAAGAAAAGAGGAAAAGATAAGAAGCCACAAAGAGAAGGCAAGGGACCGAACCAGAGGAAAGAAAACCATGCAGGAAAAGAAAAGATAAGGCAAACATATAATACGTAACTTATCAGATGGAAAAAACGAATGTCGGCTTAATCTAATCCAGCAGCCACCAAAAGAAAAGAAGACTGAAAAGGAGCATGTGACCCTGCAAACACACAGACAAATTGATGAATGTGAAGACAAAAGCATTAATATGAAATGACATATGTAATACGATTACTTAAAGGAACCGAACCAGAACGCAACAGTAACAATGAAACCAACTAATAAAACTAAATCAAAACAGTAATCAAGCAACACAACTGAATGCCAATAATTCATTGATTCCATCTCTAAACCGAGAGCAACAACCGAGAGCAATGAATGTGAAGACAAAAGCATTAATATGAAATGACATATGTAATACGATTACTTAAAGGAACCGAACCAGAACGCAACAGTAACAATGAAACCAACTAATAAAACTAAATCAAAACAGTAATCAAGCAACACAACTGAATGCCAATAATTCATTGATTCCATCTCTAAACCGAGAGCAACAACCGAGAAGATCATAGAAACTCAGAAAGAATTAATCAACCCGAATGCAATAATTAATTGATTGCATGTCTAAACTGAGAACAACAACCGGGAGGATCAAATAAGCCGGAGCAAAAGAAAAATCAAATTCACCCGAGAATAAACCAGCATCAATTGACTATACAACCCAACCCCAACCTAATTAAACCAATTACCCACTAACCAACACACACAAACAATAAAACCCAAGCAATCCGAACCGAACCAAATGCCCAGCACCCACTATATAAAAACAACAAAACCCAACCCAAACCGACCCAATAAAACCAATCACCCATACCCAACCCGCAGAAACCATAACCCAAGAGAGAAGAAGCAAAAGCAAAGTAAAAAAACCGAACCCATGAACCAAAACAAACACACCGAGCAAAGCCAAAATCGAATGGAAAGAGAGTCGAATAACATACCTGACCGAGCCACACCGAGCCACCAATCGAACCATCGAACCCAGCGAGCAAAATCAGAGGAGACCGGCTGAGGCAAACCCGAAATCAGGCCACAAACCCGCAAACCCATCCGCCCAAACCAGCCCTGAGCAAATCTCCTCCCCTCTCTGGCCGAAACCAAGAAACACAGCACACACGCACACAATAAAAATAAAAGAAAAAGGCCAAAACATCCCCAGTGTAATATTAGAAGAGGCAGCCTCATTAAGGGCAAAGTAGTCTCTACACTGTCACAGTCCACAGTATTTTGTGAGACAGTGCACAGTGCAGAGCACAGGAAAATGGCCACAACAATTATTTGTTAGTTAATATATATATATGTATATGTATATAATTAAATTGGTAGATATAGTTGTACTTAATTGTTTACTTTGTAAAGCAGCATACAATGTAGTTGTTTCATACCTTGAATATAGAATCATAGAATTCAACCAAAATTTAAGTATTTTCTTTTTCGAGCAAGAGCTGATTTTTATTTCATGGATTAATTATTTTAATAGTATTTAGCAATTAACCAGTTTTTCTTAGGGCATAAACAAGAACCAAGTTTCTCCTCGGTCGGTTTTCAAGCAAATCACTCGTATTTGAATCCCTTAAACAGGGAATAATCCGTTCATCAACCTGATTAAGTTTCAAGTGTCTTCAATAACCAATATAGATAGATAGATATAAAATATAATAAATGAAGTACGAGATAAAAAATAAATGAGATCACATGGAAAACAAGGTGTAAATATAGGGATCAAAGTGTAAATTTAGGCTCCTATCAAATAGTCATAACCCAGATTTTTTATCCCCATTCTTTTTATATATTTCAAAACAATTAGAAAAATCCCAAAACAATGTGGCTTCTCAATCACTCTAGTCAATTTTAAAAAGTCAATTAGAGCTTAATTAAAAAAATCAAATTAGTCAAAATTGCATAAAATTATAAAATAAGGACTTATAAATTGTAAATAGTGGCCAAATTAAAGATTTCAATTAATTCACATAGGGATTAATTTTAAAATAAAAGATTAAATCCTATTTGAAAGATACAAGCTCTCTCTCTGTCTCTCTCTCTCTCTCTCTCTCTCTCTTTTAATACCAATCCTTCAACTTTGGTTTCACAGCAAAAAGTTAGCTAATGTATCATATCTTCGTATATAATTTCCATTTTTAATTTAAAAACTAAAGTTATCAAGTTAAAATGTTTTTTCATACTCCTTATATATAAAGAATAATATAAAATAATTTATCAAACTTCATCAAATAGTTTTTTTAATATTAAATCGTATCACTTTGAGTTCTTTACAAAATAATATTAAAATCAAGATTAAATATTTTCATATAATGTTTTTAATTATTTTAGAATAAATCTATTCTAGCCTAGTTAGCTAGACGTGTGACAAACAAGAGGTTGTGGGTTTTAAATTGTGATAAACAACCTGTTGTGTGCCTCCTAAATAAAATAAAAATAAAAATAAAAGGGCCATGCGTGCGCTGAGCTTGGCCTTCTCTAGTCTTTTTTATTTTTATTTTTATAATTTAAAAAATACTTATTTGATTCACCTACTTTTTAGTTTTGATATGATTTTTAAATGCTATTATAAATCTTAATTTTTAGTTTCATTTTTTTAATTATTTTAAATTTGTTCTTAAAATAATTAATATTAATAATAAACAAATATGAAAATTCAATTATTGATTATTAAAATATTTAAATAGGTGGCTTAATCTTATCATATTTAATGATATATTTAGCTTTCAATCACACAAAATATGAACATAGTTTTTTTTTTAACTTGCTTTAAACAATTATATAATATATATATATATATATATATATATATAATACACACAAAAACAATTCTTCAAGTCAAAAACATTATGTTGGCTAAAATAAATAAGAGATATGTGTTAGAGTATCAAATAGAGAGTATACAAGATGTATAAATAGAGGTTGTTGTAACACACAATGTGTGTGACAAAGATAATAAAATTCAAATTCTCTTCTTTCTCTCTCCTTTGTTCTCTCTCCCCTGTTTTCTCTCTAATTGTTCTTCATCAATTACACAATTCCTAACAATATGTTGATACAAAATAAAATAAAATATTTATATTTATAAAAAATAAAAAAATCAAAACAGTTGTATTTTTAAATTTACGAATTTTCCAAGACCTTAAGAAAAAATATTTAAAAACTTAGGTTCTGTATCGTGGCGTGGTCATACAACTACTATAAACTTATTTTATAATGGCTATTTAATGTTACGTATATTCCAAAATGCCGAATTTTAATGTAACCGGGGAGTGACTGACGCATCCTTCAAATCTTTTGCAGCAAACGTGCGGGACTTTTTTTTTTTTTTTAATTAGGGTAAGTCATGTTGGAAAAGTTGAAATTAGACATTTGAATCCTCCGTCGGCGTTGCATTTTCCTTACCCAAGCAATTAGAGAACCACAAGCGAGTTAACTGAAAAGAATAATATATATGGCAAGACTTGTAGTTTAGAATATTATTAGGTGATGCAACACATTGAATTGATATTAGGGTTCACAATCAAACTTCATTCCCAAAGGATTGAAAATATATTGCTCGTCAATTGTTGCTCTTTCTTGTCACAAAAGCACAATGAGTTTAATATGATTTGATTATAATTGTCTTTAATAAACTAAATATTATTTTAAAATGTACGAAATTCAACTCCTAAAAGACATCCCACATAGAAAATAAAAAATACAAAATTAACGGTTCATTACTAAAATCATTCTACCAACCAAACGAAAGGGAAGCAAAAAATTAAGATAAATAGGAAAGAACATTATAAAGTTATGTTTATGAAGATAATCAAAGAAAGTAGAATTCAAACAAAATTAAGCAGCCCATTTTTCACTTTTGAATGAAGTTATTAATAACAAAATGTTTTATAAATTTCTTATAATTATCTTTGATCCTATATCTTTTTAAGAGAAAATCAACAAATTTTAATATAGCCTTGGTTTTATGATTGTCAAAGTATAGCAATAGATAATCTATTGGAAGTTTCTTCGTTTGATTGTGTACTGGCACTTGCCATCATTAATTGGGAAGACAATTCTTGGTATAAAGACTCTATCACGAATTCGTTTGCCAACTGAATCATTTTATAGACACATTGCATGTGAAAGCAATGTTGTTAAAGCAAAATTTATCGAAGCTTATGAATTTATACATTTATATGCGAACAACAAACAACCAAAAATAAAGCAAATGAAGAAGTAGAAAGAACGATAATGAAATCCGTACATTTAGATGCGAACAACAAATAAAAAAGTCTAAAAATTACGCAAATGAAGAAGAGAAAGAACGCATAATGATACGTACATTTAGATGCAAACAACAAAGAGTCTAAAAATAAAGCAAATGAAGAAGCATAAAGAACGCATAATGAAATCATAAGAAAAATTCAAGCAAGGGAAAAGAAGATCAAATATTGCGCCTAACAGGAAAAAGCTCTAACATTTAATACCCATGACAATAATATTTTAACTGAACTTGAAATCTAATGTAACCTATTTGATTTAATTTTGAATTTATTAATAAATGTTAAATTAGATCTTGCATTTAATTTAATTTAATTTCTAATGCAATACAAACTTCTTAATTTTGGCTTGAATCTCACCTCATTTCAATTCAATCCTTTCTCTCTCAATTTATTTTTAATTAAATTTTTTATGTAATATTGATTTTGATTCCATACAAACTTAAATAACTCTTAAACAATGATTAAGAAAGCAAAGAAAAGATATTTTTCGAAGTTGGGATAAGAGAAGAAATTTTTTTAATAGATTATGGACCATTAGAGTGAAAAAAACTTTTAAGAAAAAAGAGATAAGAATCTGCTTATTGTGAGATATAATCATACAATTGCACTATTAGATTTTTCTCCACGATGAAAAATATTTGTACATCTCCGGAAGTTCTACTTGTGATGTATGCACAAAACCATGAATGTTATTCTCTTCATCTATAAGATCACTGTGCATAGCGTGTTTAGTTTATTTTCAATTTAGTTTCTTACTGCAATGTTTTTCCCACAGGTCATCACCGCTCTTAAAAGAGGAGCTCAGTTGCTCAAGTATGGCCGTAGAGGAAGGCCCAGGTTTTGCCCCTTCAGGCTGTCAAATGTAAGATTACATTTAAGGCATGTGTTAATGTTGGGGTATAAACTATGGGTGCATATTCCTCAATATTATCAATTAGAACCTGTCAAATTCAGAAATAGTATTATGACCTGGAATATCATAGACAAAATAAAGAAGCCTATGAGGTTAGGGTGGATTGCACCGTAACAGTTTACATGATTCCTAGTACACACCCTAACAGTTTAAATGGATGATGGAGAGGAAGACAAACTGATACTTAACAAATAATCAGGCACCTCTTAAACCAAGGCTGTCAACCACCTAACATCATAATGGGATGTCTCACTGTGTGCAAAACAGTGGCCGCAGCATTGACAAAGAAGGGGAGAGAATACAAAGATTAAGAGCAGGGGAACTTTTACATAAGCAGGAGGGATTTCCCCGCAGATTTTGAGCAAAATGAAAACAACGATGTGCACATCCAACCTTTTACAATAATTGTTTTCTCTCTAGCAAGCACTGTTAGCAGGTTTTATAGCTAGTCATCAACCAGCAACCACAAAAACAGACGTTGTCAATGAATTCTGCTGCTGCTATATCTCATAATTGGCGTGACATGGCGAAAAGTCAGGTTTCGACATGGGAACAAAGAGTATGAAATGGAACTCAAACATTGAACATTCATAGCTACTGAAAATTCGGAGTCCAAAGCATGAAGCAGATAAATGAGCTAAAACAGCAGAAATTAAATCCACAATAAACAGCTCCAAATCAAAAAACTTGATTAAACAAACTCAGATGTAAAATTAGAAGGGGAGGAGTAAATAACCTAGTAGTACATAGCCTCATAATAATACTGGTTGAGGAAATTGTGGTTGGCTATTTATATACATGTTTCTCTTCTCTCAATATAAGCTAGATATGGTACTGACTCCTTTTCAATTAGATTGATTCATCATTTACATTCATCTACAGTTGTTAATCTGTTTTTATGATGCGTGTTTTCTACATACCATATTCTTGATAGATGCTTAGTATTTTTTGTTGCACTTTGCCTAGTTTCGATTAAGATGCAATGTTGTGAATTGGATGAACCAGAAACTGCCTTCATTACTTTTTTTCCTTCATTGTCAACTACTATATGATGCGTGCTTTCTCCATACCATATTCTTGAAAAACACAAAAAACAAAGCAGCAAGCAAGAGCAAAAAACCCATAAACAACATACCTCAAAAGTAGCATGAACAACACAAAACAGGCAACGAAACCTTTGCAGCAACACGACACAATTAGCAGCCAAGAACCTCAAAAACACAACATTAAACGAATCAGAACCATTCATTTAACAAATTCCAAGCAAAGAGGAAAAGATAAGAAGCCACAAAGAGAAGGCAAGGGACCGAACCAGAGGAAAGAAAACCATGCAGGAAAAGAAAAGATAAGGCAAACATATAATACGTAACTTATCAGATGGAAAAAACGAATGTCGGCTTAATCTAATCCAGCAGCCACCAAAAGAAAAGAAGACTGAAAAGGAGCATGTGACCCTGCAAACACACAGACAAATTGATGAATGTGAAGACAAAAGCATTAATATGAAATGACATATGTAATACGATTACTTAAAGGAACCGAACCAGAACGCAACAGTAACAATGAAACCAACTAATAAAACTAAATCAAAACAGTAATCAAGCAACACAACTGAATGCCAATAATTCATTGATTCCATCTCTAAACCGAGAGCAACAACCGAGAAGATCATAGAAACTCAGAAAGAATTAATCAACCCGAATGCAATAATTAATTGATTGCATGTCTAAACTGAGAACAACAACCGGGAGGATCAAATAAGCCGGAGCAAAAGAAAAATCAAATTCACCCGAGAATAAACCAGCATCAATTGACTATACAACCCAACCCCAACCTAATTAAACCAATTACCCACTAACCAACACACACAAACAATAAAACCCAAGCAATCCGAACCGAACCAAATGCCCAGCACCCACTATATAAAAACAACAAAACCCAACCCAAACCGACCCAATAAAACCAATCACCCATACCCAACCCGCAGAAACCATAACCCAAGAGAGAAGAAGCAAAAGCAAAGTAAAAAAACCGAACCCATGAACCAAAACAAACACACCGAGCAAAGCCAAAATCGAATGGAAAGAGAGTCGAATAACATACCTGACCGAGCCACACCGAGCCACCAATCGAACCATCTAACCCAGCGAGCAAAATCAGAGGAGACCGGCTGAGGCAAACCCGAAATCAGGCCACAAACCCGCAAACCCATCCGCCCAAACCAGCCCTGAGCAAATCTCCTCCCCTCTCTGGCCGAAACCAAGAAACACAGCACACACGCACACAATAAAAATAAAAGAAAAAGGCCAAAACATCCCCAGTGTAATATTAGAAGAGGCAGCCTCATTAAGGGCAAAGTAGTCTCTACACTGTCACAGTCCACAGTATTTTGTGAGACAGTGCACAGTGCAGAGCACAGGAAAATGGCCACAACAATTATTTGTTAGTTAATATATATATATATATATATATATGTATATAATTAAATTGGTAGATATAGTTGTACTTAATTGTTTACTTTGTAAAGCAGCATACAATGTAGTTGTTTCATACCTTGAATATAGAATCATAGAATTCAACCAAAATTTAAGTATTTTCTTTTTCGAGCAAGAGCTGATTTTTATTTCATGGATTAATTATTTTAATAGTATTTAGCAATTAACCAGTTTTTCTTAGGGCATAAACAAGAACCAAGTTTCTCCTCGGTCGGTTTTCAAGCAAATCACTCGTATTTGAATCCCTTAAACAGGGAATAATCCGTTCATCAACCTGATTAAGTTTCAAGTGTCTTCAATAACCAATATAGATAGATAGATAGATATAAAATGTAATAAATGAAGTACGAGATAAAAAATAAATGAGATCACATGGAAAACAAGGTGTAAATATAGGGATCAAAGTGTAAATTTAGGCTCCTATCAAATAGTCATAACCCAGATTTTTTATCCCCATTCTTTTTATATATTTCAAAACAATTAGAAAAATCCCAAAACAATGTGGCTTCTCAATCACTCTAGTCAATTTTAAAAAGTCAATTAGAGCTTAATTAAAAAAATCAAATTAGTCAAAATTGCATAAAACTATAAAATAAGGACTTATAAATTGTAAATAGTGGCCAAATTAAAGATTTCAATTAATTCACATAGGGGTAAATTTTAAAATAAAAGATTAAATCCTATTTGAAAGATACAAGCTCTCTCTCTCTCTCTCTCTCTCTCTCTTTTAATACCAATCCTTCAACTTTGGTTTCACAGCAAAAAGTTAGCTAATGTATCATATCTTCGTATATAATTTCCATTTTTAATTTAAAAACTAAAGTTATCAAGTTAAAATGTTTTGTCATACTCCTTATATATAAAGAATAATATAAAATAATTTATCAAACTTCATCAAATAGTTTTTTTAATATTAAATCGTATCACTTTGAGTTCTTTACAAAATAATATTAAAATCAAGATTAAATATTTTCATATAATGTTTTTAATTATTTTAGAATAAATCTATTCTAGCCTAGTTAGCTAGACGTGTGACAAACAAGAGGTTGTGGGTTTTAAATTGTGATAAACAACCTGTTGTGTGCCTCCTAAATAAAAATAAAAATAAAAATAAAAGGGCCATGCGTGCGCTGAGCTTGGCCTTCGCTAGTCTTTTTTATTTTTATTTTTATAATTTAAAAAATACTTATTTGATTCACCTACTTTTTAGTTTTGATATGATTTTTAAATGCTATTATAAATCTTAATTTTAGTTTCATTTTTTTAATTATTTTAAATTTGTTCTTAAAATAATAATATTAATAATAAACAAATATGAAAATTCAATTATTGATTATTAAAATATTTAAATAGGTGCTTAATCTTATCATATTTAATGATATTTTTAGCTTTCAATCACACAAAATATGAACATAGTTTTTTTTTAACTTGCTTTAACAATTATATATATATATATATATAATACACACAAAAACAATTCTTCAAGTCAAAAACATTATGTTGGCTAAAATAAATAAGAGATATGTGTTAGAGTATCAAATAGAGAGTATACAAGATGTATAAATAGAGGTTGTTGTAACACACAATGTGTGTGACAAAGATAATAAAATTCAAATTCTCTTCTCTCTCTCTCCTTTGTTCTCTCTCCCCTATTTTCTCTCTAATTGTTCTTCATCAATTACACAATTCTAACATGGTATCAGAGCTTCAAATGCTCACGCATACACATTAATTCAAATTTCTTGCTTCCGTAATCTGCTCTTCTTCACAATCTTTTTTATAGTGAGTTGCTACAGAAAAATCTTCGTCTTCTTCACTCCAAGCTTCTTCACTCCAAGCTTGATGATCGGAGCAACCTGAACTCAAAAATCATCGCCGGTCATCTTCTCTATGCTCATGTTCAGATGAATAACCTCTGCAAACCGATATCGCAGGGCGGATCCTCTGCTCAAAAATCTGAAGCAACACAATCACAAATCGTCTCCTTCATCTAAGAATCTTCTCAAAATCAATACATAAATGGAGGAGAAGGAGAAGGAGAAGGAGAGCTCTGTGATTCAACTGACTGATTTCAAAATCGAGGTTCTTATTCATCCACTTCCTCAAGCTGCCAAAGACCTGCACTTCGCCGATATACGATTGGAAGCGCACGACGTGCCGTCGAAGCAAGCGGAGGCGATTACTGTTGTGATGACTGGAGTGTTGAATGATAGTTTGGAGAATGTTGCTCATTCTTTTGTTTCTAAGGCAGAAATGCAGAAGAGTGAAATGATTCAAGTCTGAAGCACAGAGTTCTCAGGAGCATCATTTTTCTTTGCTACAACATGAGACTGAAAAAATTCAAAGGAGACATAGAGAAAATGCGCAATGAATTGAAGTATGAAATTGATATGGTAACTGGTGGACAGTGTTTGGATTTGACTCTAGAAAGAGGATGTATACCCGACGAGTTGGCAAAACAGAATGCAGAAACCACAAACAAGCTTGATAGAGAAATTCATGCCTTGAGAGCACGCCTGGAAGCAGCGATGACTCACCGTTTCAAGGAATTGCTTTCCTCTTCAAATTTGCCTTCCACCTTCTCTCCAAAACTCATCTCAATCAAAGCCTCCACATCATCAACTCTCAACTCCAGAGAGAACAAGCAGAGAGACAAAGGATTGTTGAAACATTGGATGTCGAGATCAAGCGTTGGGCTGCAGGAAAAGAGGAACATTAATGTGCTCTGCTATCAACACTCCAATGTGATGTGGCTTGAATGTGAACGGCAGCCTATTTCCTTGACCGATTGATCACTGGTGCTGCAATTCCAAATGAAGCGGCGGACATGCACTCTCTAACATTGAGCTAGGGTTCCTTTATGCCTTTCTTTATCTTTTATTTCATTTCTTTTATGCGTTGTTATTGTGTGGTACGGTGCCGTTTTGTAATAAAAAAAATGAAAAAAAAAGAGATTAAGAAAAACTTAATCCAATGAAGAAGAAGAAGAAGAAAATGAATTCTTACACAGATTAAGAAATTCATCGGCTAATGAAAAACTTTAGAAAAACTGAAGAAGCCAAATGAAATCCTTCAGAAAAACTGAAGTAGATAAATGAAATTCAAACTCATTCTATCACCTCTCTTACCTCCCATTTCTTTTTTCTCATCCCTCTCTTCTCAAAGTCTTACAGAGACAAATGAAATTCTGGTCAAGAAATAGACCAATAAAATTCCTTCTCTTCTCTCGTTACATACTGTTTGTCAAAAGAATTACTCTTGTATTTCATTTTCATTGTTGCAATCTCATGCTTGGTTTATCAAAGCATGAGATTGAGGGGGGATGTTAGAGTATCAAATAGAGAGTATACAAGATGTATAAATAGAGGTTGTTGTAACACACAATGTGTGTGACAAAGATAATAAAATTCAAATTCTCTTCTTTCTCTCTCCTTTGTTCTCTCTCCCCTGTTTTCTCTCTAATTGTTCTTCATCAATTACACAATTCTAACAATATGTTGATACAAAATAAAATAAAATATTTATATTTATAAAAAATAAAAAAATCAAAACAGTTGTATTTTTAAATTTACGAATTTTCCAAGACCTTAAGAAAAAATATTTAAAAACTTAGGTTCTGTATCGTGGCGTGGTCATACAACTACTATAAACTTATTTTATAATGGCTATTTAATATTACGTATATTCCAAAATGCCGAATTTTAATGTAACCGGGGAGTGACTGACGCATCCTTCAAATCTTTTGCAGCAAACGTGCGGGACTTTTTTTTTTTTTTTAATTAGGGTAAGTCATGTTGGAAAAGTTGAAATTAGACATTTGAATCCTCCGTCGGCGTTGCATTTTCCTTACCCAAGCAATTAGAGAACCACAAGCGAGTTAACTGAAAAGAATAATATATATGGCAAGACTTGTAGTTTAGAATATTATTAGGTGATGCAACACATTGAATTGATATTAGGGTTCACAATCAAACTTCATTCCCAAAGGATTGAAAATATATTGCTCGTCAATTGTTGCTCTTTCTTGTCACAAAAGCACAATGAGTTAATATGATTTGATTATAATTGTCTTTAATAAACTAAATATTATTTTAAAATGTACGAAATTCAACTCCTAAAAGACATCCCACATAGAAAATAAAAAATACAAAATTAACGGTTCATTACTAAAATCATTCTCATGATTCGAGTTATTAATTCATAATTTATATTAATTTATATTATATTGAGTTATCAAAGTCTCATGACTCAAGTAGTGAGTTTGACAGTTTGATCCGATTTGACTCCAGTAATTTTTCGATTTAATTTTTATGAGGTTATGTCAATCTTATAAATTGCGTTACGAGTTTGAAAAGTTAACCCAAATTAAATCTAATTATTCTTTTTAATTAATTATTTTTCAATTTTATTCTTCAACATTGAGTGAATTGGAAATTGAACATCATAATTTGTTTCAATATAGTTTTTGTGGGGGTTTATAATGATTCCATGACCAGGATTGCAGATTTGACACGTTATCTTAGACCGATCCAATATGTTATTATTTTAATATTCAAGAAAAATATGTTATCTTAAACTTTTTTTAGTTAAATTATATTTTATTGGACATCTAGATTGTTTTTGGTTTCACCATATTATTTATATTATATTATGTCAACTCCTATAGTATTTAAAAATACAATTACGCTATAAGAAAGTTAGCAATATCCAAATATTTTTTTAATTGTTCAAAAAACTTAAATTCAACATACAGTATAGCGTAATGATGTATTCCTTAGTTAAGGCAAAGCTTCCATGCTGCAACATTTTCCAACTCAAATTTTATATATGTTGTGTTGTGTTAAATGGTAATAATGTCTGAATGCTCCTCCACTCAAGTTAGCAATATCCTACGTACTTGATTTGTTGAACCCAAAAGAATGCATAGATGCTCCAAGACTTGCAGTTGAGAATTCGAGTGAATTATAGTTTGGAAAGATTAGGTGATGCAACATAGTGGCCTGTTTGATAGAAGTCTCACTTCATCCCATTGGATTGAAAATATTTCTTTATTAAATTGATGCACTTTCTTGTCAATCAAGCACATTTAAATCATATGCTTTGATTAAGAATCTAAAAATTGAATCAAATGTCCTACTTCAAAACATGTGAATTTCTATTCGTAAAAGGCGACGGTCTCATACAACAGAAAAAACAATATTGAAAAAGACAAAACAACCCCTTAGATAGAGATTTTTTTTCAAAGAAAAACTACTCATTACACTGTAACAAAAAAATGTTTGGAATATTTGTCCCCATCCCATAAAAAACATTTTTAACTCCATTTGAACACTTAATCAATTTTTTTGGCAAGGTAAAATAGTAATTATATTATTCCAATATATAGTGTTTTGTGTCCAGATACATAGTAAAAGGCTACACTCAATTCGTTTTTTTTTTTTTTTTTATAATGGGCATGTAGAAGACATTTCAACCTCTAAGTAGGTGTGTATCTAGTCTAATGTACGAGACTCCATAAGAACTATGGAGTTGAACTTGTTTGGGCTAGAGCAGCACTAGGATGAGTGATATCACACGAATCATTGTGCACCCCAGCCCACACGCAAGTGTGTGATCGATAGTTAACCTTGAGTTGACGAGCTCTTCCTCGTGGTTCAATTTGGTTACTTAGGAAGTCTTTTTTGTCCTTGTATTTTTATAAGAATTACAATTTTGCAAGTAAATTTAATAAACCAAAATGTGTTGTGAAAATCATGAAGAACTTCAGAATTTTGACATTTAAACCCCACATACATGTTGCCTTTTCCTTGTCCATTCAATTACAAAGCCAAATGAATGTATACATACTCCAAGACTTGCAGTTGAGACTTCACGTGAATTATAGTTTGGACTGATTGGCTGATGCAGCATAGTGGCGTGTTTGATAGATATCCCACTTCATCCTATTGGCTTTCTTGTCAGTGAGGCACACAAAAGTCATATGCTTTGATTAAAACCCTAGATAATGAATCAAACTTCTTGCTTCAAAATATGTGAATTTCAATTCGTAAAAGGCGACGGTCTCATACAATAGAAAACATAATATTAAAAAAATTAATTAAACCGATGATTTCTTGCCTGAAACAATAATATTCCCAGTTTTGCAAGTAAATTACATAAACCAAAATGTGTTGTGAAAATCATGAAGATCAGAAGAACTAATTACTATCAATCAATTCCATACATATATATATATTCAAAATTGGTTTTGCAAGTAAATTTCATAAACCATACTGTGTTGTGAAAATCATGAACTTAAGAACTGATTACTATTCATATATTCCCAGGTCTTCTTTTTCTCACTCCATTGTGTTCTGATATATATGGGGCTGAACTTCCAAATCATATTATCCTATTCATAGAAGCATTAATAATCTACGTAAATTTGTTGTCCGAAATGGAACAAACTGCACATATTAAGTAAGCTTTGCTTAAGATAAATTATTGTTTGTCTAGTGAAATCACCTCTTAGGCACGGTATGTTTGGAAGTTCAGAAAATGTTCAACAGACGCCATTCAAAATGAAGGTGACGATGTAATGAAAAGTCGCAGTGATCAAATTGATAATCACACGCACATTCTAAGTTTGATAATCAAATTAATTTTCCACAAATGCAATATTATATTCATGGTTTTGTTTGATCGGTCACATAACATGAAGCAGCCATAATGGCATATATTGATGAGGAAGGGGAAGCCAAACTGGTCCCAACTACTTTGGAACTTTGCCACCACCAATTGGATTCATTCTGCTTAACTGGTCCTTTATTCTGTAGGTTCATTCACCCAAAAAGAAATTTAAAAATCTGAGGTCCTATCCTCAAAGGTTATTTCAATGATATAGTAAACCTGGACAAAGTATATTCATCAAAAAGAATTTCAAGCTTGTGTGATTAAACCCAATAATTCCTCTGTAAAATCATACAGTTTGCCTACGACTTTTTCTTCCATGAATTCTTCGGTGCCTTTGGTTATAACTTTTGCAGAACCCCATTTTGATTCTAACAGGAGCTGTTTCTTCCGAAATAATTGATTGCTAGCCATCTCCTATGTACTCGATTTCCTGTTGCTTCAAGTCCTGAACCAAAAGAAAGCATAAAACTACTTGGCCATTAGGATTCAAATTGGGGAAAATAAAATGTTCAAATCCAACCACTTGCACTAATGATCTTTGTTCCAGCAAAATACCTACCATTCTAATTCTAGCGTCTTCTTTCTTTGATTTGAGAATTTGAAATTTTCAATTCTACCCTTGGACACAATTTGTAAGGGGTCCAACTTGAACCGTGTAAGCTAAGAACTGTTAGTGATAAGTACAGATAGGTTGGATCCAAGAAAGTACAAAATGGTCAAATTTGGGAGAGTCAAATATTGGGAATTTGAAAATTCCAAAAACCATGAAGGGTTAGAACTTAGAAGTCTATAAATACCTCGCCATCCCCCTTTGGCAGATTGCAAGGTTATAGCATTTAACAACAATATTTGAGTATACTAGCTATCTCTCATCAAGCTCCCGGAAAGTTTACGCTAAGGCTCTTCAACTCTTCCAGTTCTTGATTCCATCTTTACATTTTCACCATTTTTCTTCAATATGCCTATCATGCAAACTCCAATATCTCCCCTCCAACTTCCGGCTCATGGAAGCCAGATCACTGTTCTTAGCATCGATGGAGGAGGAATAAGAGGCATTATACCAGGAACTATCCTTGCCTTTTTAGAGTCTGAGCTTCAGGTAGAAAAAAAACGAGCTCTTTTAGCACGTATTATAATGCATGTCAAATAGACATGAAATATCATGCATGCATCAATGTGTGTGTGTATAGAATTGTAATTTGGGACTAGCAGAGTTTTATCTCTTCTTTGTATCACTGATTATCTTTCTATTCAAATTGACAGAAGCTGGATGGTGCAAATGCAAGGCTAGCAGACTACTTTGATGTGATTTCAGGGACTAGCACTGGCGGCCTCGTGACGGCTATGCTAGCGGCACCGAATAAGCAAAACCGCCCTTTGTTCTCTGCTAAGGACATCAATAACTTCTACCTTGAGAACTGCCCTAAAATATTTCCTCAAGACAGGTAACAACTAATGCTGATGGTGAATTATTGCATTACACCTGATTTTTATCAATAAAGACACTAATTGAAGTACTGTCTGCCAATAGCTCTCCATTTGCCACTGCTAGAAAAATCGTAAACACTTTGAGAGGACCAAAGTATGATGGGAAATTCCTGCATAGTATTGTCAAGGAAAAGCTGGAAGATACGCGGTTGAACCAGACATTGACAAATATTGTGATTCCTACTTTTGACATCAAGCGCCTCCAGCCAACTATCTTTTCTAGCTATAATTTGAAGAACAACCCATCAACAGATGCCCTTTTGTCTGATATCTGCATTGGGACTTCAGCTGCCCCGACCTATCTTCCTGCCCATTATTTTGAAACCAAGGATCCATCAGGCAAAGTTAGAGATTTCAATCTTATTGATGGTGGTGTGGCAGCAAACAATCCAGTATGTTTATGATCATTTACCAAGGAATCTTATATCATTCATTTATTTTGTATAACCAAGGAATCTTATATCATTCATTTATTTTGTAATTTGTCCAGACTTTAGTTGCCATCGGTGAAGTTTCAAAAGCAATCAATCGGGAGGGTCCTGACTCCGTCCACATGAACCCAATGGAATATGGCCGCTTTCTGGTCCTATCCCTGGGCACTGGTACAGCAAAATCAGAAGAAAAGTACGATGCAGAAGAAGCGGCTAAATGGGGTCTCTTGGGATGGTTGACTAGTGATAATTCTACCCCGCTGGTTGATGTTTTCACACAAGCTAGTGCTGACATGGTTGATTTTCAAATTTCCACTGTTTTTCAAGCCCTTGACTCTGAGGAAAATTATCTTCGAATTCAGGTGCCTGTTTATCATGCTAATGTTATCATCCACTATATTTATTCACGAAGCAAAGTGGGGAAATTAATCTAACCTTATAATACGTGTGAAAAATCAATGCAGGATGACACGTTGACCGGAACACTTTCATCTGTGGATGTTGCTACAAAAGAGAATTTGGAGAATCTTGTGAAAGTGGGTGAGGAATTGTTGAAGAAACCAGTTTCAAGAGTGAATCTGGCTACTGGAGTGTTTGAACCTATCAATAAGATGACTAATGAAGAGGCTCTCAGAAAGTATGTATAAATAATACTCTTGTTGTCATCATGATTATGTATTGATTTATTTATTTATTTATATTTATTGTTCTGTTGGTGCGTGTAGGTTGGCTAAATTACTCTCGAGGGAGAAGCATCTTCGTGAGGCTAATTCAGCTGGTGGAAATTAAAAGGCTAATACTTCAAAGCGGACATGGTTAACAGATCATAGTCTGGCAATTCGTTTGTTTTTTAATTTTTATTTTTTAAAATAAATTATATGGAAATAAAATTGGAAGAAATAATTGTACTTATATTGTCTCCTTTGTAAAATAGCCTTCGAATAAAGATGTCATGTACATGGTATCCTGATCTGGGATCTGATGTAATTGTTTCGTACCTTGATTAATAAAACTCAATCGATTGATATTTCTTTTATAGCTGCAACCGGTTTCGACCGACCATTCCCCCCCTCTAACTCTTAGAGAATGAAAAATAAAATACTTTTGGAACAAAATAAAATTAATGTGAAGCTAGCCATAAATTTTCTTTATATTTTATATTAATGTCATCTATTTCTAAATGTTGTATTTTTTTTTCTTAATTCCAAGCCTAATCTGGTCTTTTTTTTCTTTTTCATTTTTATAATAATCAATATTTTATATAAAAGCTACTGCCAAAAAACCTGACTAATTAATATAATATATATTTCCATATCAAAGAATTTTTCATATATTAGTTAAAAAAATAAATTTATCATGTCTTAATTATTAAGTTAAAATGTTGGACATTTATACTGGCAAAGTTTGTCTGGCTCCTTGGCACAGAAACATGGGTGCACTATCATTAACCTTTTTATAGCCACAGCAGCCCCAGCCTGGACCGCCACATAATGGGCTATGGTGCCTCCGTATATTCATTAATCTATGTTTCGGGTCCATTACCATTAGAATGCTTAGCTATCCACTGAAGCCCTGCCCATGAATCATCGTATGCAATCGGTAATTGGTGTTTAGGTGCTAACCTGTAGTCGATAGATATAGCAATGACATTGAAAGAAAAAATCTGAAAGCAGAGGTAAATGGTGAGCCTATGCAAAAGCCTCCACCATGATAGTGGACAAGGAGAGGGAGCTTCTAGTATTTTGAAAATTTTAAAAAGGGAAAATACATGAGTGTCCTTGGTGGCTTAGAATTAGGTGTATAAATAAATTAAGGGTAGGGTAGTAATTGCATAAGCTTATAAATATAAATAGAAAAGAAGAGAAAAGAAAAAGGAAAAACAAAAAAAGAAAGGAATAGGTCTGAAATTTGAGAGAGAGAATCGGGAAGAGAGGAAGAAAGAAGAAGAAGAAGAGAAAAGAGGGAAAGAGAAGAGGAGGAGAAAAGAAGAAGGAGAAATAAGTTATTAAGGTAATGTGTGTGTTTTATTATGTATAAATGTGATTATTAGCTATGATTTTTGCTTGTATTGATTGTTAGGGTTTGAGAATTTTATTTGGGTTTGATTGATGAATTAAGAGAGATGTTAAGGGTTGAATGTGTTGGGTAATGGTTTAATTAGTTTGATTGTAGATGATTTTGAAGGTATTTGGTGTTTGGTGTAAGAAAATGTTGATAAATGGTGAAATAATGTTGAGAAAATTCGAAAATCCCTTGCTGGAATTCTGGGTTAAGGTTGAAGATGATAAAAAATTCATTTTGGTCCTTTTTGGTGAAAATTTCAGTTTAGTCCCCTAACTTTGGAAATTTTCAGTTTGGTCCCTGGAGTGAAATTGGAGATTCTGGACAGAATTGAGGATGAATTATGGACAAGATTTTAGGATAGCTATGAATTTATGAAGTGTTCAATTTAGTCCTTCAATTTGATAGAATTACAATTTGACCTTAAAAATATAAGAAAATTTCAGAATGGTTCCTAAGAGAAATATTAGTATTTCAGATTGGTTTGATGGATAATTGAAGCTCATTTGATGGATTCATATCAATTTTACGAATTGTGTATTTTGGAATTAGATTTCGGAAGAAACCTTTGTTTTAGGTTTTTGCGAAGAAATGGATAGTTTGATTAAAAAACACATAGGATTATGATTTGAACTCTTAGATATGTTATTAAAGGTATTTTACTTCTTTTGAGTCATTTTTGAGTATATCTTCTTTTATATATTCAGATAATCCCGATATTCTACCCGCGGGACATCAGTAAAGTTTCATCAACATTCTGTTTTTGGAACTTGTCTGCTTTTGAGTCCGGTGAGTGGATAATATTTAATATGCATGAGAAATAGTATAAATATTTGAATTTGCTAGTATGAATTGGATTATGCTTTTGATAATATATACCTTGATTATATTCTTGATACGATAAAGCATAATCATTTGTTGAATATACGTTCTTGATATGAGCCTATATCTGTTTGTGAATTGATAGCTCCTCATTTGATTGATACCATGAGTTGAGCCTTGAGATATGAATATGTTTGTTTGATTATAAGATATACCTATGGTATGCCAGTCAGAATACCCATGCTAACAGGGTAGTGTTAGCCTTTGTGCACATCGTATCTGAAACCCTAGTTGGTCGGGGGAGTCACCAACCTGTGTGGACTGATCATCCCACAGTACGGAGCCTCATGCTCATTACATTCTAATTTTCTGACGAGCTTTACCTATACATTCTTGTTATGACCTATTTGAGAAACTTGTTGTAAGAACTTTGAGCCGATTCGATAATATACTTCTCATTGCTATATTATCTTGTATGTGTATATTGGATATTATCTACTCACTGAGTTGTTGAACTCACCCCCTCATTATTCATTATTTTCAGGGTCGTAGCTTGCTAGCAGGTCATTTTTGTCCTACTCTTGGAACCTGCTATTTTGGTTGTAATTGATGTTTTTGTTCATATGTCTAGTTAGTGCTCCACGATTATAATAATATGTAATCAACTCTTGTATAAAGACAATCAAATTATGTTATAAAGTTTACGTTGTTATTTTCGCTACGTTAAACTCTGAAGTTGAATGATAAGTTTGTGTGTAAGTTTGGGTTCGCATAGGTGTGGAACCTTGGAGGGGGACCATGCCTATGTGCCGGTCACGGATCCGGGAATCGGGTCGTGACAGAGCTTTTTAGTTGGGCCGTTGATTTTGGGAGGAAGATACGAGCCTTCACGTTTAGGGCAGTCAATTTTCATGATTGCAGAGACCACCATCCCCTGTAAGCCATGAGAACCCCAACTACTGGCAAAAGTATCAGTTTATCACTTCATGGTAGCTACAGAAGATACAGCAGATTGTTGCACATGAAGATTGTTGCAGATCACTTGGGAGATGCAGCAGATTGCTTAAGAGATTACATGCCATGTTTATGCAGTAAATATGCTTGAAGATTATTTGCCATATTCATGCAGCAGATTATTTTGAGATGCTGACAGATAAGCTTGTCATATTTTGCAGATGTAATATGATCTTTCTATAATTACGAGATTTGAGTGTATAATTGCAGACCTGCTATCTTAATTGTAGTTCAAGAACAATCCTATATATCATCTTTGGATTGGACCCCGTTTCTGTATCAACGCCTGCTGAAACGAAGTCAATATCCAATGCTGACCTGCATGGTAATAAAAATAAAAATAATTTGTTTTGATGGATTAGATTTCGATTTTCCAGTTTGTTTGTAATACATTAAAATTATATAAAAATATTAAAAATAATTTGTTTGTTTTCGATTTTATATGCTTTGATTCCATGTCGTGATACAGCACAAGAAATGAATCTTCTTTAATTCCATTTTCCTTGAGATTTACGCCGGCAGCAGTAATTAGTGAGACAAACATGTTGGTGGGAGAGGCCACTGGTGGTGGCTTGTAAACACTCAAAGAGGATAAAACACACTGTTTTATTTCAACAATAAAATTGCACACAAAGCTTTAAACACTGTCAAAACTCTCTCTTTTCTCTCGTGTTTTCTCTCTAATATCTCCCACTACTCTTTCACCTTAACTAAGCTTCCTATTTATACACAAAATGAAAGCTAGATATTTTTGACTTTAAGATAAGATATTTTGGCAAGTTGCTGCAGGAGGGGCGGTGGATGCAGGCGGCTTGCAGGAGAAGCGGTGGTCATGGATAGTGGCTGTCAGGGGCTTTAATTGATGGAAGCCGGTGGTTGCAATTCTGGACTTTGCAGATTGAGTTTATCCTAACAAATTCCCCCTTTAAACTCAATCGGGAGATGTCATGCCAAGCATGAACTTCAATCTGATAAATATATCTCCCTTCAATGGCTTTGTGAAGATATTTGCAACTTGATCATTTGTTTTGCAAGAGATCAATTCAACTTCTTTGTTCTTCACATGCTCCCGCATAAAGTGATGACGTGTATCGATGTGTTTGCTTCTTTCATGATACACTGGATTCTTTGCTAATGCAATCGCCGATCGATTATCAATATAAATCTCCGTCGGATCTTCTTGAGGAAATCCCAAATGCTTCAGCATATTCCTTAACCATATTAAATGGCATACAGCTGAGTTGGCAGCAACATACTCAGCTTCACAGCTTGATAACATCACTATCGATTGCTTCTTGGACGACCATGTGAAAGATGTGTCTCCCATAAAAAATACAAACCCTGTTGTACTTTTCCTTTCATCCAAATCTCGACCCCAATCACTATCTGAGTAGCCAATAAGTTTAAAGTTCTTACTTGATGTATAGAACATACCTTCACTTATTGTTCCTTTGATGTAGCGAAGAATTCTCTTAGCTGCACTCAAGTGCGTCTGATCCGGTGTCTCCATATATCTGCTGATAAGTCCTACTCCATAGAGTATATCCGGTCTTGTACATGTCAAGTACCTCAAGCTTCCCACCAAGCTTTTAAAGTAAGTAGGATCAACATTTCCTACTTTACTTTTCCTCAATTCCACTCCATTTTCAACTGGAGTTGATACTGGATTGCAGCTTTCCATCTTGAACTTTCCAAGAATTTCTTTGGCGTAGCCGCTCTGGGACAAAAAAATCCCTTCTTCTTTCTGAGTAACTTCTAAGCCCAGAAAATGTGCCATCAGACCAATATCTGTCATCTCAAACTCCTGCACCATGCTTTTCTTAAAGTCTGTAAACATGGTAGGATTGTTGCCGGTGAATATCAAGTCATCAACATATAAGCAAGCAAATAGTGTGCTCCCATCATCTTCTTTCTTCACATATATGGCGTGTTCATATGGACATTTTTCAAATCCATTTTCTTGAAAATACCTGTCAATTCTGGTATTCCAAGCACGCGGAGCTTGCTTCAGACCATAGAGAGCTTTCTTCAACTTGTATACTTTGCCTTCATTGTCTTCTTCAATGTAGCCAAGTGGTTGTTCAACATAAATCTCTTCTTCTAGGAAGCCATTCAGAAATGCTGACTTCACATCAAGTTGATAGATCTTCCATCTATGTTGTGCTGCAAGTGAGATAATCAGTCTGATTGTCTCTAGACGGGCTACAGGAGCAAATACTTCTCCATAGTCTATGCCTTCTCTCTGTTTGTAGCCTTTTGCCACCAATCTTGCTTTATGTCGTTGTATTTCACCTTTTGCATTCTTCTTGGTCTTGTAGACCCATTTCACACCAATTGCCTTCTTACTTTCTGGCAGATTGGTTAACTTCCATGTATCATTCTTCTCAATGGCATGTATCTCTTCATCCATTGCTGTGATCCATTTCTCTTCTTTAATAGCCTCATCAAAGCTAATTGGATCACTATCTGCGAAGAAACAAAATAATGTTGTATCTTCTATTACCTGAGTTGCATCGTATAAATCTTCAAGATTTCTCATCCTTGGTTCTTCTGATGAGGATGCTTCTGGTGATGTTGATGATGTTCCTGGTGTTGGAGAGTTTCTCCTGTTGAATACAGGAAAACTGTGTATCGGAGACTGTGGCTCCTCTTCTGGTACTCTTGGATCTTCAGTAAGTACTGTTGGTACTTCTACTTCATCTTCAAGGATCAAATCTGTATTGATCCATTTGATTTCTTCTTGATCCTCTTTCCACTCCCAGGTTTTATCTTCTTCAAAGATAACATCTCTGTTGTTGATCACCTTCTTTGTGCTGGGATTATACAGCTTGTATCCCATTCTTCTATCTCCACATCCCACAAAGATGCATTTCTCGCTTTTGTCATCGAGTTTTGTTCTTCTTGCATCCGGGATCTTTGCATACGCCACACAACCAAAGACTCGAAGATGAGTCACACTTGGTTTGTGGCCACTCCATGCTTCTTCTGGAGTGATGGCTTGCAAACTTTTTGTTGGGCAACGGTTCAGTAAATATACTGCACAAGATACAGCTTCAGCCCAGTATTGTTTAGGCAACTTCTTAGCTTTAAGAAGACTTCTTGCCATATCAAGGATAGTTCTATTCTTCCTTTCTGCTATCCCATTCAATTGTGGTGTATAAGCCGGTGTTGTCTGATGTATGATGCCTTGTTGTGTACAAAAGGCTTCAAAGTCATTGGATGTGAATTCACCACCTTGATCAGATCTAACGGATCTGATGTTATACCCACTCTGCTTCTCCACAATTGCTTTAAAATCTTTAAAGCATTTGAACACTTCTGACTTCATCTTCAGAAAGTATATCCAGGTCTTCCTACTAAAATCATCAGTAAAAGTGAGGAAGTACCTGTTATGTCCAGTTGACATAGGCTTTATTGGTCCACACACATCTGTGTGAACTAACTCCAGTGGCCTCTTTGCTTTCCAGTTTACCTCCTTGGCAAAACTAGCTCTGTGGTGCTTGCTGAGGACACAGCTCTCACAGACTTCTTCAGGATGATCAATGTGAGGCATACCTTTGACCATCTGCTTACTTGCAAGCATCTTGAGGCTTGTAAAATTCAGATGTCCAAACCTTAGGTGCCAAAGCCATTCTTCACTGTTGGTGATGGCAGTCAAACACTTTGCTGTATCATACTGGATGTTTAGAGGGAACATCCTATTCTTAGACATCTTCACAAAGGCAATCAATCTCCCATTGTTGTCTTTGACTGCAACATGACAATCCTTCATGAAGAGAGTGTACCCTTTCTCCAGAAGTTGTCATATACTCAGCATGTTGTGTTTGATAGTTGGAATATAGTACACATCAGCAATGTAACTATCATCTCCATTCTTCAACTTTATCGAGATGTTGCCTTTCCCTTTAACTGGGACTTTGGAAGTATCTCCAAATGTGACCTGTCCTTGTATGGTCTCATCGAGATCACTAAAGAGGTCCCGTTGCCCGCACATATGATTACTAGCTCCAGAATCTAGATACCATACATGCTCCTCATTTTTGCCCAGTCCTTGTTGGACAAATAATGCAGCTGACCCACTGATGATGGAATCTTCATCTGCATAGTTAGCTTGCTCATGCAACTCTACTGGAGCTTTCTTTCGGCATTCAGTGCTATAATGCCCAAATTGATTGCACTTATAACACTGAATATTTCTCTTATCACGGTTATTGTAACCGCCTCCTCTTCCTCTGGGAGTCAAAGGTTGTTGTTCTCGTCCTCCTCTGGTGGTGTTTCTACCACCTCTTCCTCTGAAGTTTGTATTCCAAGATCCTCTTCCTTGAAATCGTTGGAAGCCTCCTCTTCCTTGTTGATTTCTTCCTCGACGGGTATATTCATGTGTTGAATTCCCCCTTTGCTCATATCTATCTTCCTTCAGAGACAGTTTCGATTGCAAGGCATGCTCTATTGCCTTATCTCCATTTCTTCTCACAAGCTTTTGTTCATGAGCTTGTAAAGAACCCATCAACTCATCTACCATCAATTTATCCACATCCTTGGATTCTTCAATGGCAACAACATAATCAAATTTTGGATCTAGGGATCTCAAAATTTTCTCAGTAATCCGAGCTTCTGAAAGAGCTTCTCCATTTCATCTCATCTGATTGATTATCACCATAATTCTCATGTGATAATCAGAAATAGATTCCGAGGATCTCATTTGTAAGGATTCAAATTCACCTCGCAAAGATTGAAGATGAATCTTCTTGATTCTGTCAGCTCCTTTGTATTTTTGTTGGAGAGCTTCCCATATATCCTTTGACTTTTCTGCAGAAGAGATAATCTCAAACGTGGCTTCATCAAGACCTTGATAAATGATGGTCTTGGCTTTGTTGTCCTTCTTTCTGTTGTTTCTGAGAACTTGCTTTTGCGCTTCTTGTAGAGCATCCTCTGCTTCTTTGGACTCTGGTTCATCATAACCATAATCCACAATCTCTATGCATTCTTGTGAGCCAAGAAATGCCTTCATTCGGATGCGCCAATTATCAAAATTATCTCTGGTCAGCTTCGGAATGAGTGTCTGAGCATTTTCTGTAGTCATTGTATTTTGAAATGACTATATCACCCTTTTTTCCTTCTCTTTTCACCAAACGGACACCACGGATGGATCCGGAATGGTCCCAATAGTCGGGAACCGGTCTGAGTTGGTTCGAAATGAGGCCAAAAACGGGTGAACCGGTCCAAAAATCACTTCTGGACGCTGATCGGTTCGCTGAGATTGAACCGGGAATATTCCAGGGAATATTCTTTGTGGCTCGGCTTGAAAGTAGCGGCTCGGCTTCGTGGCTCGGCTCGGCTCGGATGAACGGCTCGGCTTATCGGCTCGGCTCGGCTTATCGGCTCAAATATGGCGCGCGTGAAGCTCACTCGTCTTCTTCCTCGGGGCGCGTGGCTGAGAGTGGTGAATAGTGTCAGATTTTCAGAGGGAGAGTGTGGCTCACCCCTAGCTCCGATTGAGTTGATTTTTGCACCGACGAGTTCGTATTGAAGATCTCTATACTCTGAGATGATCAAAATTTGTTTTAGACAAACTTGAAAATTCGGATGTACCCCCAAAAACCTCTCCGTTTTTGACGAACGAGACTCTGATACCAATTGTTGGTGGGAGAGGCCACTGGTAGTGGCTTGTAAACACTCAAAGAGGATAAAACACACTGTTTTATTTCAACAATAAAATTGCACACAAAGCTTTAAACACTGTCAAAACTCCTTCTTTTCTCTCGTGTTTTCTCTCTAATATCTCCCACTACTCTTTCACCTTAACTAAGCTTCCTATTTATACACAAAATGAAAGCTAGATATTTTTGACTTTAAGATAAGATATTTTGGCAAGTTGCTGCAGGAGGGGCGGTGGATGTGTTGAGTCTGTTATTGAGTCAGTTGGGTCAGCTGAAATTGGGTAATTAGCAGTCTGTTAGGAATTGGTTACATGCCAGTCCATTGGGTTGTTATTAGTTTGTTAGTCAAGAATAATACTTAGTACTACAAATAGAGTCATGGGTCTGCAACTGGGGGTGGGGGATTTTGGCCGAGAGCAAATCCATTCTCTGTAATCTCTTTACTGCCATTGTTAATCAAAGCACATTTGAATTCAACAATTGGTATCAGAGCCTAAGGGGGCCTGACGGGAAAAAGAGAGAGGGAAACACAGAGGGGAGAGGGAGAGAACACTGTGAGAAAGAACTCGCAGATAGTGAGAGAGAAAGGGAAACACAAAGGGTAGAGAGAGTGAAAAATGGCCAACGTTGAGCAATTTGTTCAAGCCTCCATTCCAAAATTTACTGGGTACTATGATCATTGGTCCATGATGATGGAAAATTTTCTAAGAAGCAAGGAATTATGGAATCTGGTTGAAGAAAGAGTCCTGATTGCAGCACGAGGAAGCACACCCACTGAAGGGCAACGAAAGATTGCAGAAGAAGCCAAACTCAAGGACCTGAGGATCAAGAATTTCTTGTTCCAGACGATTGACAGAGAAATTATGGAGACGATTCTGGACAAGGGAACAGCAAAAGCGATCTGGGAATCAATGAAGCAAAAGTATCAGGGATCAACAAAAGTAAGAAGAGCACAGTTGCAGTCACTGAGGAGAGAATTTGAACTATTGAACATGAAGGAAGGAGAGAGAGTTGATAAATACATGACAAGAACCCTAACTATGGTGAACAAGATGAAAGTACATGGGGAGCAGATACAACCTAGCACTGTGGTGAGCAAAATTCTGAGATCAATGACTTTGAAATTCAATTATGTAGTATGTTCAATTGAGGAATCAAATGATCTAGATACTATGAGCTTAGATGAGCTACATGGAAGTCTTTTAGTTCATGAGCAGAGAATGCATGAACTCAAAGAAGAAGATCAAGCACTGAAAATAGTGTATGATGAGAGAACCAGGGGAAGGGGCCGAAGTACTTTTAGAGGAATGAGAGGAAGAGGAAGAGGAAGGGGTAGACTGCCCAACAAAGAGATGATTGAATGTTACAAATGTCACAATTTGGGGCATTTTCAGTATGAATGCCCCGAATGGATGAAAGGAGCCTATTATGCTGAACTGGAAGAGGAAGATGAAATGCTTCTCATGACTCATGTTGAACTCAATCATGCAAAACGAGAGGAGGTATGGTTTCTAGACTCAGGCTGTAGTAATCACATGACAGGCAATAAAACCTGGTTTATGAATTTTGATAGTGATTTTAGGCAGTCTGTCAAGTTGGGGAACAATTCTAGAATGATGGTTATGGGCATAGGAAATGTAAGAATGGAAGTAGAGGGAAGAATTCAAGTAATAACACAAGTTTATTACATACCCGAATTGAAAAACAATTTACTAAGTATAGAGCAGTTGCAGGAGAAAGGATTAGCCATACTTATCAAAAATAATGTTTGTAAATTGTTCCATCCATCAAGAGGTTTGATAATGAAAAGCAGTATGTCTACAAATAGGATGTTTGTGATTTTAGCTACTGTTAGTACCATAGAACCTACATGTTTTAAAACTGCTGCAATTGATGATGAATCTTACCTATGGCATTGTCGATTTGGTCACTTGAGTTATAAGGGGCTAAGAACACTACACTATAAGAATATGGTCAAGGGTTTACCATTGTTGAAGAGTCCAGCTGGGGTGTGTGAGGGTTGTCTAATGGGAAAACAGCACAGGGACTGTTTTCCCAAGCAAAGTAACTGGAGGGCAGTAGATAGGTTGCAATTAATTCATGCTGACATTTATGGACCTGTGACACCTCAATCTAATAGTGGGAAGAAGTATTTGATTACATTTATAGATGACCATACTAGGAAAACTTGGGTAGCATTTCTGTCAGAAAAATCTGAGGCATTGAGAGCATTTAAGAATTTCAAAATGTTAGTGGAAAAAGAAATAGACAGTAGCATACGTGGGCTGAGAACTGATAGAGGGGGTGAGTTTACTTCTGAATGTTTCAATGAGTTTTGTAGAACAAATGGGATAAGTAGGCAGCTGACAGCCCCATATACCCCCCAGCAAAATGGGATTGCCGAGAGGGAAAATAGATCAATCATGGAATTGGCTAGAAGTATGCTGTGTGAGAAGGAAGTGCCCAAGGAATTCTGGCCAGAAGCCGTGAATTGGCCTGTGTATGTGATGAACAGAAGTCCATCAGCTGCTGTGACTGACAGAACCCCAGAAGAGGCTTGGAGCAGCAGAAAGCCTTCAGTGGATTACTTCAAGGTTTTTGGATGTGTGGGATATGTTCACAATCCAGACCAAAGGAGAAAAAAACTTGATGATAAAAGCACCAAGTGCATACACCTAGGAATCAACAATGGATCAAAAGCCTGGAGACTATATAATCCAGCAACCAAAAGGGTAATGGTAAGCAGGGATGTGGTGTTTGCTGAGAATGAAAGCTGGAATTGGACTTCAAAGGAATCAAAAGATCAGGAGAGGACTCTGGAATAGGGTGATGAAGGTGAGAATAAAGTTGATGATGCAGTGGATGAAAGAGGAGAAAGCATTGAGGAAGCCGAAGACAATACTGAAGATGCTACTGAAAGGGTCCACACAGATGATGTTAATGAAAGAAACACTACTGAGGATGCTGTGGAAGGGTATGAAACTGGGTATGATGAAGCTGATTTAACTACACAAAGGACAATTGTTGCAGCAGGAACAAGTCAACCTCAAGGAAGAACTGTGAGAAAACCTGCCTGGATGACAACTCATGTCTCGGGAGAAGGTCTATCTGAAGATGATGAAGTTCAGAATCTGGTATTGTATACAGAAACTGGAGACCCCAATACTTATGAAGAAGCTGTGTTGTGTTCTAAATGGAGAGAAGCTATGGAATGTGAGATAAAATCCATAGAGAAAAATAGAACTTGGAAGATGGTCACACTGCCAAAAGGGGTAAGAGCCATAGGTGTGAAATGGCTTTATAAAACAAAATTAAATGAAAGAGGGGAGGTAGATAGGTACAAGGCCAGATTAGTTGCATTGGGGTATGCTCAGAAGCATGGGATTGATTATACTGAGGTGTTTGCACCTGTGGCTAGGTGGGACACTATTCGGATAATTCTAGCTATGGCAGCCACTCACGACTGGCAGGTATTTCAATTGGATGTGAAGAGTGCGTTCCTTCATGGAGAGCTAGAAGAAGACGTGTACATAGAGCAACCAAAAGGTTATGTACAGAAAGGAGAAGAAGGGAAGGTGTTGAAACTAAGAAAGGCCTTATATGGCTTGAAACAAGCCCTCAGGGCTTGGTACAGCAGAATAGAGGCATATTTCATTGCAGAGGGATTTGAGAAATGCCCTAGTGAACATACTTTGTTCACTAAGATTCAGGAAGAAGGAAGAATCTTGATTGTAAGTATATACGTGGATGACTTGATATTCACGGGAAATAACAATGGTATGATTGAGGAATTCAAAACTTCTATGAAAAAGGAGTTCGACATGACTGACCTAGGGAGGATGAAGTACTTCTTGGGAGTGGAAGTAATTCAGAATGATGATGGTATATACATACATCAGAAGAAATATGCTCAGGAATTGCTTCAGAAATTTGGGATGGAGAACAATAATGCTACAAAGACTCCTATGGTGCCTGGTTTTAAACTGACCAAAGATGAGGGAGGAAGAAAGGTGGACAGTACTCAGTATAAGCAAATGATTGGGAGTTTGATGTATTTAACGGTCTCCAGACCTGACTTGATGTATGTGATGGGGTTAGTAAGTAGGTATATGGAAAAACCTACTGAATTACACATGATTGTTGTCAAGAGGATATTAAGGTACCTCAAGGGAACATTTGACCTGGGAATATGCTACAAGAAGGGAAGTGGAAATGGGAAGATTGTGGCCTATTCTGATAGCGATTATGCTGGAGACTTAGATGATCGAAGAAGCACATCTGGATATGTATTCATGATGAGTTCTGGAGCAGTATCATGGTGTTCGAAAAAACAAGCTGTGGTTTCATTATCCACTACTGAAGCTGAATTTATTTCAGCTGCTGTGTGTGCATGTCAAGCCATTTGGGTTCAAAGGATTCTGAATCATCTAAGCTGGAAACAAGAGAACTGTGAGATCTATTGTGATAATTGTTCAACCATTAAGCTCTCTAAAAATCCAGTCATGCATGGAAGGAGTAAACACATAGCGGTCAGGTATCACTTTCTTCGAGATTTGTCCAAAAATGGTGCTGTGGAACTCAAGTATTGCAGATCACAGGAGCAGCTAGCAAACATCATGACCAAGCCTCTTAAGCTGGATGCATTTGTGGGTTTAAGGGTGAGTCTTGGTGTGTGTGTGATAACTATGTAATAAACTGTTGTTTCTTATGGAAATTCAGTTTAGGAGAGGATATGTTGAGTCTGTTATTGAGTCAGTTGGGTCAGCTGAAATTGGGTAATTAGCAGTCTGTTAGGAATTGGTTACATGTCAGTCCATTGGGTTGTTATTAGTTTGTTAGTCAAGAATAATACTTAGTTCTATAAATAGAGTCATGGGTCTGCAACTGGGAGGGGGGATTTTGGCCGAGAGCAAATCCATTCTCTGTAATCTCTTTACTGCCATTGTTAATCAAAGCACATTTGAATTCAACAGGATGCAGGCGGCTTGCAGGAGAGGCGATGGTCATGGATAATGGCTGTCAGGGGCTTTAATTGATGGAAGCCGGTGGTTGCAATTCTGGACTTTGCAAATTGAGTTTATCCTAACAAAACAAAACACATATAACCAGTCTCGATCCAAGATTCAATCAATGAGCACCTCTTGTAGAATATTATTAGTTTCAATTAATTAAGTAAAATTACATCTCGAGTAATTCTTCATCAAGGACCTCGTTAGTTAATCATTGGAATGCTTTCTTGTTGATCGTAATGTGAGGGATGTGAGATATCTTGGCCCCCAGCAAGCTCAAGCTCATGGATGAACTTAAGAGTTGAGAGCCTTTTTAATCCTTTTAGGGTTTTGATTCGTCATGAACTCATGGGGAGGGCATCCTTCTCCCCTTTAAAAACTAGACACTAGAGATGGAGCGGATTGCTATCTGAAGAGAATGAGAGAGGCCTTCGTAGATAAGATGATAGGGCGGCGAAAAGCGTTTTCAGGGATTCTGCCGCCGCTTTTCACCTTCAACAACAAATCGGTAGTGCTAACTTCCCTGTTCCCTGTTTTGTTTTTCACTGTTCAATCTTCCAGTTTCAAATTCTCACTCACTATACTTACACTGCTTCTAGCATTAGAAGTGTTTTTTTGCTATAAAAAAAAAGGTATATTTGTTGGTAATGACTTATATCATTCAGTCAGATGGTTGGCATGAACCCTAGCTTATCTATGATGATATTTGGCTGGTTATTGGGGTAGATTGTGTGGAAGAAACAGTATTTATACGATGTTTATACTTTAAACATCTTGATTAACTGCTTCTGCCTCTTGATTTTTCTTGTTTCTGTTTTGGCGCTCAAACTTGGCATTTAACTGCCTTTGTAGATGCCGGTGCCATAATAAGCGTTTGATATTTAGAGTAACAATGCTTGGATGGGATATTCTTTCCACGGACAGCTGGGTGGATATTGTTTGCAAAGACAAGTGAATGAGGTTAAAATTCAGTTCAAATAGAATGGGCAGCAAAGGTTACGCTTCTGACTTTCGTAGTCATAACATCTTGATCAATGGCCATTGCCAGAGTAGAAGGGTCCATGAAGCAATACCTCTCTTTGCTGAAATGAGTGATGAAACATTGACTCCTGGTATTTCACTCTTACAGTGCCCATTGATTAAGATGGTATGACGGTATGTTGTACAAGATCTCAGTGAAATGGTTGATAGAAGATCTCTGTGTATTCATCCACGGTAAGCAAGCTAATGGATCTGGTATCTGATGGCAAAATTATACTGTAAACTCTGAATTATAATTCTCTCAAGAATTCTTGTCAGGAAGCTTCATCTCGTCATCTGAGTTGTCTTCTCAAGAGTTCTTCCTTGGCTTAAGTTTTCATGCTGTTCTAGTGCTCTTGATACAAAGAAGTGTTTGGGTTATCTCCAGTTACAGTGGTAATTCTATTGCGTGGTGTTTCTCAGACAACAATTGCAAACGCTAGTCATATAATTTGAACTCGATATCCAGTTGATCCAAAGTCCTGACCAAAAGAAAGCATTAAAACTGCACCTTATTTGGCCATTAGGATTCAAAATTGGGGGGAAATATCTTGTTCAAATCCAACAGTTGACACTAAATGATCTTTGTTCCAGCAAAATACCTACCATTCTAATTCTAGCGTCTTCTTTCTTTGATTTGAGAATTTGAAATTTTCAATTCTACCCTTGGACACAATTTGTAAGGGGTCCAACTTGAACCGTGTAAGCTAAGAACTGTTAGTGATAAGTACAGATAGGTTGGATCCAAGAAAGTACAAAATGGTCAAATTTGGGAGAGTCAAATATTGGAATTTGAAAATTCCAAAAACCATGAAGGGTTAGAACTTAGAAGTCTATAAATACCTCGCCATCCCCCTTTGGCAGATTGCAAGGTTATAGCATTTAACAACAATATTTGAGTATACTAGCTATCTCTCATCAAGCTCCCGGAAAGTTTACGCTAAGGCTCTTCAACTCTTCCAGTTCTTGATTCCATCTTTACATTTTCACCATTTTTCTTCAATATGCCTATCATGCAAACTCCAATATCTCCCCTCCAACTTCCGGCTCATGGAAGCCAGATCACTGTTCTTAGCATCGATGGAGGAGGAATAAGAGGCATTATACCAGGAACTATCCTTGCCTTTTTAGAGTCTGAACTTCAGGTAGAAAAGAAAACGAGCTCTTTTAGCACGTATTATAATGCATGTCAAATTGACATGAAATATCTTGCATGCATCAATGTGTGTGTGTATAGAATTGTAATGTTCGATTATTTTCACACGCGCATAGTTTTATCTCTTGTTTGTATCACTGATTCGCTTTTATATTCAAATTGACAGAAGCTGGATGGTGCAGATGCAAGGCTAGCAGACTACTTTGATGTGATTTCAGGGACTAGCACTGGCGGCCTCGTGACGGCTATGCTAGCGGCACCGAATAAGCAAAACCGCCCTTTGTTCTCTGCTAAGGACATCAATGACTTCTACCTTGAGAACTGCCCTAAAATATTTCCTCAAGACAGGTAATAACTAATGCTGATGGTGAATTATTGCATTACACCTGATTTTTATCAATAAAGACACTAATTGAAGTACTGTCTGCCAATAGCTCTCCATTTGCCACTGCTAGAAAAATCGTAAACACTTTGAGAGGACCAAAGTATGATGGGAAATTCCTGCATAGTATTGTCAAGGAAAAGCTGGAAGATACGCGGTTGAACCAGACATTGACAAATATTGTGATTCCTACTTTTGACATCAAGCGCCTCCAGCCAACTATCTTTTCTAGCTATAATTTGAAGAACAACCCATCAACAGATGCCCTTTTGTCTGATATCTGCATTGGGACTTCAGCTGCCCCGACCTATCTTCCTGCCCATTATTTTGAAACCAAGGATCCATCAGGCAAAGTTAGAGATTTCAATCTTATTGATGGTGGTGTGGCAGCAAACAATCCAGTATGTTTATGATCATTTACCAAGGAATCTTATATCATTCATTTATTTTGTATAACCAAGGAATCTTATATCATTCATTTATTTTGTAATTTGTCCAGACTTTAGTTGCCATCGGTGAAGTTTCAAAAGCAATCAATCGGGAGGGTCCTGACTCCGTCCACATGAACCCAATGGAATATGGCCGCTTTCTGGTCCTATCCCTGGGCACTGGTACAGCAAAATCAGAAGAAAAGTACGATGCAGAAGAAGCGGCTAAATGGGGTCTCTTGGGATGGTTGACTAGTGATAATTCTACCCCGCTGGTTGATGTTTTCACACAAGCTAGTGCTGACATGGTTGATTTTCAAATTTCCACTGTTTTTCAAGCCCTTGACTCTGAGGAAAATTATCTTCGAATTCAGGTGCCTGTTTATCATGCTAATGTTATCATCCACTATATTTATTCACGAAGCAAAGTGGGGAAATTAATCTAACCTTATAATACGTGTGAAAAATCAATGCAGGATGACACGTTGACCGGAACACTTTCATCTGTGGATGTTGCTACAAAAGAGAATTTGGAGAATCTTGTGAAAGTGGGTGAGGAATTGTTGAAGAAACCAGTTTCAAGAGTGAATCTGGCTACTGGAGTGTTTGAACCTATCAATAAGATGACTAATGAAGAGGCTCTCAGAAAGTATGTATAAATAATACTCTTGTTGTCATCATGATTATGTATTGATTTATTTATTTATTTATATTTATTGTTCTGTTGGTGCGTGTAGGTTGGCTAAATTACTCTCGAGGGAGAAGCATCTTCGTGAGGCTAATTCAGCTGGTGGAAATTAAAAGGCTAATACTTCAAAGCGGACATGGTTAACAGATCATAGTCTGGCAATTCGTTTGTTTTTTAATTTTTATTTTTTAAAATAAATTATATGGAAATAAAATTGGAAGAAATAATTGTACTTATATTGTCTCCTTTGTAAAATAGCCTTCGAATAAAGATGTCATGTACATGGTATCCTGATCTGGGATCTGATGTAATTGTTTCGTACCTTGATTAATAAAACTCAATCGATTGATATTTCTTTTATAGCTGCAACCGGTTTCGACCGACCATTCCCCCCCTCTAACTCTTAGAGAATGAAAAATAAAATACTTTTGGAACAAAATAAAATTAATGTGAAGCTAGCCATAAATTTTCTTTATATTTTATATTAATGTCATCTATTTCTAAATGTTGTATTTTTTTTTCTTAATTCCAAGCCTAATCTGGTCTTTTTTTTCTTTTTCATTTTTATAATAATCAATATTTTATATAAAAGCTACTGCCAAAAAACCTGACTAATTAATATAATATATATTTCCATATCAAAGAATTTTTCATATATTAGTTAAAAAAATAAATTTATCATGTCTTAATTATTAAGTTAAAATGTTGGACATTTATACTGGCAAAGTTTGTCTGGCTCCTTGGCACAGAAACATGGGTGCACTATCATTAACCTTTTTATAGCCACAGCAGCCCCAGCCTGGACCGCCACATAATGGGCTATGGTGCCTCCGTATATTCATTAATCTATGTTTCGGGTCCATTACCATTAGAATGCTTAGCTATCCACTGAAGCCCTGCCCATGAATCATCGTATGCAATCGGTAATTGGTGTTTAGGTGCTAACCTGTAGTCGATAGATATAGCAATGACATTGAAAGAAAAAATCTGAAAGCAGAGGTAAATGGTGAGCCTATGCAAAAGCCTCCACCATGATAGTGGACAAGGAGAGGGAGCTTCTAGTATTTTGAAAATTTTAAAAAGGGAAAATACATGAGTGTCCTTGGTGGCTTAGAATTAGGTGTATAAATAAATTAAGGGTAGGGTAGTAATTGCATAAGCTTATAAATATAAATAGAAAAGAAGAGAAAAGAAAAAGGAAAAACAAAAAAAGAAAGGAATAGGTCTGAAATTTGAGAGAGAGAATCGGGAAGAGAGGAAGAAAGAAGAAGAAGAAGAGAAAAGAGGGAAAGAGAAGAGGAGGAGAAAAGAAGAAGGAGAAATAAGTTATTAAGGTAATGTGTGTGTTTTATTATGTATAAATGTGATTATTAGCTATGATTTTTGCTTGTATTGATTGTTAGGGTTTGAGAATTTTATTTGGGTTTGATTGATGAATTAAGAGAGATGTTAAGGGTTGAATGTGTTGGGTAATGGTTTAATTAGTTTGATTGTAGATGATTTTGAAGGTATTTGGTGTTTGGTGTAAGAAAATGTTGATAAATGGTGAAATAATGTTGAGAAAATTCGAAAATCCCTTGCTGGAATTCTGGGTTAAGGTTGAAGATGATAAAAAATTCATTTTGGTCCTTTTTGGTGAAAATTTCAGTTTAGTCCCCTAACTTTGGAAATTTTCAGTTTGGTCCCTGGAGTGAAATTGGAGATTCTGGACAGAATTGAGGATGAATTATGGACAAGATTTTAGGATAGCTATGAATTTATGAAGTGTTCAATTTAGTCCTTCAATTTGATAGAATTACAATTTGACCTTAAAAATATAAGAAAATTTCAGAATGGTTCCTAAGAGAAATATTAGTATTTCAGATTGGTTTGATGGATAATTGAAGCTCATTTGATGGATTCATATCAATTTTACGAATTGTGTATTTTGGAATTAGATTTCGGAAGAAACCTTTGTTTTAGGTTTTTGCGAAGAAATGGATAGTTTGATTAAAAAACACATAGGATTATGATTTGAACTCTTAGATATGTTATTAAAGGTATTTTACTTCTTTTGAGTCATTTTTGAGTATATCTTCTTTTATATATTCAGATAATCCCGATATTCTACCCGCGGGACATCAGTAAAGTTTCATCAACATTCTGTTTTTGGAACTTGTCTGCTTTTGAGTCCGGTGAGTGGATAATATTTAATATGCATGAGAAATAGTATAAATATTTGAATTTGCTAGTATGAATTGGATTATGCTTTTGATAATATATACCTTGATTATATTCTTGATACGATAAAGCATAATCATTTGTTGAATATACGTTCTTGATATGAGCCTATATCTGTTTGTGAATTGATAGCTCCTCATTTGATTGATACCATGAGTTGAGCCTTGAGATATGAATATGTTTGTTTGATTATAAGATATACCTATGGTATGCCAGTCAGAATACCCATGCTAACAGGGTAGTGTTAGCCTTTGTGCACATCGTATCTGAAACCCTAGTTGGTCGGGGGAGTCACCAACCTGTGTGGACTGATCATCCCACAGTACGGAGCCTCATGCTCATTACATTCTGATTTTCTGACGAGCTTTACCTATACATTCTTGTTATGACCTATTTGAGAAACTTGTTGTAAGAACTTTGAGCCGATTCGATAATATACTTCTCATTGCTATATTATCTTGTATGTGTATATTGGATATTATCTACTCACTGAGTTGTTGAACTCACCCCCTCATTATTCATTATTTTCAGGGTCGTAGCTTGCTAGCAGGTCATTTTTGTCCTACTCTTGGAACCTGCTATTTTGGTTGTAATTGATGTTTTTGTTCATATGTCTAGTTAGTGCTCCACGATTATAATAATATGTAATCAACTCTTGTATAAAGACAATCAAATTATGTTATAAAGTTTACGTTGTTATTTTCGCTACGTTAAACTCTGAAGTTGAATGATAAGTTTGTGTGTAAGTTTGGGTTCGCATAGGTGTGGAACCTTGGAGGGGGACCATGCCTATGTGCCGGTCACGGATCCGGGAATCGGGTCGTGACAGAGCTTTTTAGTTGGGCCGTTGATTTTGGGAGGAAGATACGAGCCTTCACGTTTAGGGCAGTCAATTTTCATGATTGCAGAGACCACCATCCCCTGTAAGCCATGAGAACCCCAACTACTGGCAAAAGTATCAGTTTATCACTTCATGGTAGCTACAGAAGATACAGCAGATTGTTGCACATGAAGATTGTTGCAGATCACTTGGGAGATGCAGCAGATTGCTTAAGAGATTACATGCCATGTTTATGCAGTAAATATGCTTGAAGATTATTTGCCATATTCATGCAGCAGATTATTTTGAGATGCTGACAGATAAGCTTGTCATATTTTGCAGATGTAATATGATCTTTCTATAATTACGAGATTTGAGTGTATAATTGCAGACCTGCTATCTTAATTGTAGTTCAAGAACAATCCTATATATCATCTTTGGATTGGACCCCGTTTCTGTATCAACGCCTGCTGAAACGAAGTCAATATCCAATGCTGACCTGCATGGTAATAAAAATAAAAATAATTTGTTTTGATGGATTAGATTTCGATTTTCCAGTTTGTTTGTAATACATTAAAATTATATAAAAATATTAAAAATAATTTGTTTGTTTTCGATTTTATATGCTTTGATTCCATGTCGTGATACAGCACAAGAAATGAATCTTCTTTAATTCCATTTTCCTTGAGATTTACGCCGGCAGCAGTAATTAGTGAGACAAACATGTTGGTGGGAGAGGCCACTGGTGGTGGCTTGTAAACACTCAAAGAGGATAAAACACACTGTTTTATTTCAACAATAAAATTGCACACAAAGCTTTAAACACTGTCAAAACTCTCTCTTTTCTCTCGTGTTTTCTCTCTAATATCTCCCACTACTCTTTCACCTTAACTAAGCTTCCTATTTATACACAAAATGAAAGCTAGATATTTTTGACTTTAAGATAAGATATTTTGGCAAGTTGCTGCAGGAGGGGCGGTGGATGCAGGCGGCTTGCAGGAGAAGCGGTGGTCATGGATAGTGGCTGTCAGGGGCTTTAATTGATGGAAGCCGGTGGTTGCAATTCTGGACTTTGCAGATTGAGTTTATCCTAACAAATTCCCCCTTTAAACTCAATCGGGAGATGTCATGCCAAGCATGAACTTCAATCTGATAAATATATCTCCCTTCAATGGCTTTGTGAAGATATTTGCAACTTGATCATTTGTTTTGCAAGAGATCAATTCAACTTCTTTGTTCTTCACATGCTCCCGCATAAAGTGATGACGTGTATCGATGTGTTTGCTTCTTTCATGATACACTGGATTCTTTGCTAATGCAATCGCCGATCGATTATCAATATAAATCTCCGTCGGATCTTCTTGAGGAAATCCCAAATGCTTCAGCATATTCCTTAACCATATTAAATGGCATACAGCTGAGTTGGCAGCAACATACTCAGCTTCACAGCTTGATAACATCACTATCGATTGCTTCTTGGACGACCATGTGAAAGATGTGTCTCCCATAAAAAATACAAACCCTGTTGTACTTTTCCTTTCATCCAAATCTCGACCCCAATCACTATCTGAGTAGCCAATAAGTTTAAAGTTCTTACTTGATGTATAGAACATACCTTCACTTATTGTTCCTTTGATGTAGCGAAGAATTCTCTTAGCTGCACTCAAGTGCGTCTGATCCGGTGTCTCCATATATCTGCTGATAAGTCCTACTCCATAGAGTATATCCGGTCTTGTACATGTCAAGTACCTCAAGCTTCCCACCAAGCTTTTAAAGTAAGTAGGATCAACATTTCCTACTTTACTTTTCCTCAATTCCACTCCATTTTCAACTGGAGTTGATACTGGATTGCAGCTTTCCATCTTGAACTTTCCAAGAATTTCTTTGGCGTAGCCGCTCTGGGACAAAAAAATCCCTTCTTCTTTCTGAGTAACTTCTAAGCCCAGAAAATGTGCCATCAGACCAATATCTGTCATCTCAAACTCCTGCACCATGCTTTTCTTAAAGTCTGTAAACATGGTAGGATTGTTGCCGGTGAATATCAAGTCATCAACATATAAGCAAGCAAATAGTGTGCTCCCATCATCTTCTTTCTTCACATATATGGCGTGTTCATATGGACATTTTTCAAATCCATTTTCTTGAAAATACCTGTCAATTCTGGTATTCCAAGCACGCGGAGCTTGCTTCAGACCATAGAGAGCTTTCTTCAACTTGTATACTTTGCCTTCATTGTCTTCTTCAATGTAGCCAAGTGGTTGTTCAACATAAATCTCTTCTTCTAGGAAGCCATTCAGAAATGCTGACTTCACATCAAGTTGATAGATCTTCCATCTATGTTGTGCTGCAAGTGAGATAATCAGTCTGATTGTCTCTAGACGGGCTACAGGAGCAAATACTTCTCCATAGTCTATGCCTTCTCTCTGTTTGTAGCCTTTTGCCACCAATCTTGCTTTATGTCGTTGTATTTCACCTTTTGCATTCTTCTTGGTCTTGTAGACCCATTTCACACCAATTGCCTTCTTACTTTCTGGCAGATTGGTTAACTTCCATGTATCATTCTTCTCAATGGCATGTATCTCTTCATCCATTGCTGTGATCCATTTCTCTTCTTTAATAGCCTCATCAAAGCTAATTGGATCACTATCTGCGAAGAAACAAAATAATGTTGTATCTTCTATTACCTGAGTTGCATCGTATAAATCTTCAAGATTTCTCATCCTTGGTTCTTCTGATGAGGATGCTTCTGGTGATGTTGATGATGTTCCTGGTGTTGGAGAGTTTCTCCTGTTGAATACAGGAAAACTGTGTACCGGAGACTGTGGCTCCTCTTCTGGTACTCTTGGATCTTCAGTAAGTACTGTTGGTACTTCTACTTCATCTTCAAGGATCAAATCTGTATTGATCCATTTGATTTCTTCTTGATCCTCTTTCCACTCCCAGGTTTTATCTTCTTCAAAGATAACATCTCTGTTGTTGATCACCTTCTTTGTGTTGGGATTATACAGCTTGTATCCCATTCTTCTATCTCCACATCCCACAAAGATGCATTTCTCGCTTTTGTCATCGAGTTTTGTTCTTCTTGCATCCGGGATATTTGCATACGCCACACAACCAAAGACTCGAAGATGAGTCACACTTGGTTTGTGGCCACTCCATGCTTCTTCTGGAGTGATGGCTTGCAAACTTTTTGTTGGGCAGCGGTTCAGTAAATATACTGCACAAGATACAGCTTCAGCCCAGTATTGTTTGGGCAACTTCTTAGCTTTAAGAAGACTTCTTGCCATATCAAGGATAGTTCTATTCTTCCTTTCTGCTATCCCATTCAATTGTGGTGTATAAGCCGGTGTTGTCTGATGTATGATGCCTTGTTGTGTACAAAAGGCTTCAAAGTCATTGGATGTGAATTCACCACCTTGATCAGATCTAACGGATCTGATGTTATACCCACTCTGCTTCTCCACAATTGCTTTAAAATCTTTAAAGCATTTGAACACTTCTGACTTCATCTTCAGAAAGTATATCCAGGTCTTCCTACTAAAATCATCAGTAAAAGTGAGGAAGTACCTGTTATGTCCAGTTGACATAGGCTTTATTGGTCCACACACATCTGTGTGAACTAACTCCAGTGGCCTCTTTGCTTTCCAGTTTACCTCCTTGGCAAAACTAGCTCTGTGGTGCTTGCTGAGGACACAGCTCTCACAGACTTCTTCAGGATGATCAATGTGAGGCATACCTTTGACCATCTGCTTACTTGCAAGCATCTTGAGGCTTGTAAAATTCAGATGTCCAAACCTTAGGTGCCAAAGCCATTCTTCACTGTTGGTGATGGCAGTCAAACACTTTGCTGTATCATACTGGATGTTTAGAGGGAACATCCTATTCTTAGACATCTTCACAAAGGCAATCAATCTCCCATTGTTGTCTTTGACTGCAACATGACAATCCTTCATGAAGAGAGTGTACCCTTTCTCCAGAAGTTGTCATATACTCAGCATGTTGTGTTTGATAGTTGGAATATAGTACACATCAGCAATGTAACTATCATCTCCATTCTTCAACTTTATCGAGATGTTGCCTTTCCCTTTAACTGGGACTTTGGAAGTATCTCCAAATGTGACCTGTCCTTGTATGGTCTCATCGAGATCACTAAAGAGGTCCCGTTGCCCGCACATATGATTGCTAGCTCCAGAATCTAGATACCATACATGCTCCTCATTTTTGCCCAGTCCTTGTTGGACAAATAATGCAGCTGACCCACTGATGATGGAATCTTCATCTGCATAGTTAGCTTGCTCATGCAACTCTACTGGAGCTTTCTTTCGGCATTCAGTGCTATAATGCCCAAATTGATTGCACTTATAACACTGAATATTTCTCTTATCACGGTTATTGTAACCGCCTCCTCTTCCTCTGGGAGTCAAAGGTTGTTGTCCTCGTCCTCCTCTGGTGGTGTTTCTACCACCTCTTCCTCTGAAGTTTGTATTCCAAGATCCTCTTCCTTGAAATCGTTGGAAGCCTCCTCTTCCTTGTTGATTTCTTCCTCGAGGGGTATATTCATGTGTTGAATTCCCCCTTTGCTCATATCTATCTTCCTTCAGAGACAGTTTCGATTGCAAGGCATGCTCTATTGCCTTATCTCCATTTCTTCTCACAAGCTTTTGTTCATGAGCTTGTAAAGAACCCATCAACTCATCTACCATCAATTTATCCACATCCTTGGATTCTTCAATGGCAACAACATAATCAAATTTTGGATCTAGGGATCTCAAAATTTTCTCAGTAATCCGAGCTTCTGAAAGAGCTTCTCCATTTCATCTCATCTGATTGATTATCACCATAATTCTCATGTGATAATCAGAAATAGATTCCGAGGATCTCATTTGTAAGGATTCAAATTCACCTCGCAAAGATTGAAGATGAATCTTCTTGATTCTGTCAGCTCCTTTGTATTTTTGTTGGAGAGCTTCCCATATATCCTTTGACTTTTCTGCAGAAGAGATAATCTCAAACGTGGCTTCATCAAGACCTTGATAAATGATGGTCTTGGCTTTGTTGTCCTTCTTTCTGTTGTTTCTGAGAACTTGCTTTTGCGCTTCTTGTAGAGCATCCTCTGCTTCTTTGGACTCTGGTTCATCATAACCATAATCCACAATCTCTATGCATTCTTGTGAGTCAAGAAATGCCTTCATTCGGATGCACCAATTATCAAAATTATCTCTGGTCAGCTTCGGAATGAGTGTCTGAGCATTTTCTGTAGTCATTGTATTTTGAAATGACTATATCACCCTTTTTTCCTTCTCTTTTCACCAAACGGACACCACGGATGGATCCGGAATGGTCCCAATAGTCGGGAACCGGTCTGAGTTGGTTCGAAATGAGGCCAAAAACGGGTGACCCGGTCCAAAAATCACTTCTGGACGCTGATCGGTTCGCTGAGATTGAACCGGAATATTCCAGGGAATATTCTTTGTGGCTCGGCTTGTGGCTCAGCTTGAAAGTAGCAGCTCGGCTTCGTGGCTCGGCTCGGCTCGGATGAACGGCTCGGCTTATCGGCTCGGCTCGGCTTATCGGCTCAAATATAGCGCGCGTGAAGCTCACTCGTCTTCTTCCTCGGGGCGCGTGGCTGAGAGTGGTGAATAGTGTCAGATTTTCAGAGGGAGAGTGTGGCTCACCCCTAGCTCCGATTGAGTTGGTTTTTGCACCGACGAGTTCGTATTGAAGATCTCTATACTCTGAGATGATCAAAATTTGTTTTAGACAAACTTGAAAATTCAGATGTACCCCCAAAAACCTCTCTGTTTTTGACGAACGAGGCTCTGATACCAATTGTTGGTGGGAGAGGCCACTGGTGGTGGCTTGTAAACACTCAAAGAGGATAAAACACACTATTTTATTTCAACAATAAAATTGCACACAAAGCTTTAAACACTGTCAAAACTCTCTCTTTTCTCTCGTGTTTTCTCTCTAATATCTCCCACTACTCTTTCACCTTAACTAAGCTTCCTATTTATACACAAAATGAAAGCTAGATATTTTTGACTTTAAGATAAGATATTTTGGCAAGTTGCTGCAGGAGGGGCGGTGGATATGTTGAGTCTGTTATTGAGTCAGTTGGGTCAGCTAAAATTGGGTAATTAGCAGTCTGTTAGGAATTGGTTACATGCCAGTCCATTGGGTTGTTATTAGTTTGTTAGTCAAGAATAATACTTAGTACTATAAATAGAGTCATGGGTCTGCAACTGGGGGTGGGGGATTTTGGCCGAGAGCAAATCCATTCTCTGTAATCTCTTTACTGCCATTGTTAATCAAAGCACATTTGAATTCAACAATTGGTATCAGAGCCTAAGGGGGCCTGACGGGAAAAAGAGAGAGGGAAACACAGAGGGGAGAGGGAGAGAACACTGTGAGAAAGAACTCGCAGATAGTGAGAGAGAAAGGGAAACACAAAGGGTAGAGAGAGTGAAAAATGGCCAACGTTGAGCAATTTGTTCAAGCCTCCATTCCAAAATTTACTGGGTACTATGATCATTGGTCCATGATGATGGAAAATTTTCTAAGAAGCAAGGAATTATGGAATCTGGTTGAAGAAGGAGTCCCGATTGCAGCATGAGGAAGCATACCCACTGAAGGGCAACGAAAGATTGCAGAAGAAGCCAAACTCAAGGACCTGAGGATCAAGAATTTCTTATTCCAGGCGATTGACAGAGAGATTATGGAGACGATCCTGGACAAGGGAACAGCAAAAGCAATCTGGGAATCCATGAAGCAAAAGTATCAAGGATCAACAAAAGTAAGAAGGGCACAGTTGCAGTCACTGAGGAGAGAATTTGAACTATTGAACATGAAGGAAGGAGAGAGGGTTGATAAATACATGGCAAGAACCCTAACGGTGGTGAACAAGATGAAAGTGCATGGGGAGCAGATACAACCTAGCACTGTGGTGAGCAAAATTCTGAGATCAATGACTTTGAAATTCAATTATGTAGTATGTTCAATTGAGGAATCAAATGACCTAGATACTATGAGCTTAGATGAGCTACATGGAAGTCTTTTAGTTCATGAGCAGAGAATGCATGACTCAAAGAAGAAGATCAAGCACTGAAAATAGTGTATGATGAGAGAACCAGGGGAAGGGGCCGAAGTACTTTTAGAGGAATGAGAGGAAGAGGAAGGGGCAGACTGCCCAACAAAGAGATGATTGAATGTTACAAATGCCACAATTTGGGGCATTTTCAGTATGAATGCCCCGAATGGATGAAAGGAGCCCATTATGCTGAACTGGAAGAGGAAGATGAAATGCTTCTCATGACTCATGTTGAACTCAATCATGCAAAACGAGAGGAGGTATGGTTTCTAGACTCAGGCTGTAGTAATCACATGACAGGCAATAAAACCTGGTTTATGAATTTTGATAGTGATTTTAGGCAGTCTGTCAAGTTGGGGAACAATTCTAGAATGATGGTTATGGGCATAGGAAATGTGAGAATGGAAGTAGAGGGAGGAATTCAAGTAATAAAACAAGTTTATTACATACCCGAATTGAAAAACAATTTACTAAGTATAGGGCAGTTGCAGGAGAAAGGATTAGCCATACTTATCAAAAATAATGTTTGTAAATTGTTCCATCCATCAAGAGGTTTGATAATGAAAAGCAGTATGTCTACAAATAGGATGTTTGTGATTTTAGCTACTGTTAGTACCATAGAACCTGCATGTTTTAAAACTGCTGCAATTGATGATGAATCTTACCTATGGCATTGTCGATTTGGTCACTTGAGTTATAAGGGGCTAAGAACACTACACTATAAGAATATGGTCAAGGGTTTACCATTGTTGAAGAGTACAGCTGGGGTGTGTGAGGGTTGTCTAATGGGAAAACAGCACAGGGACTGTTTTCCCAAGCAAAGTAACTGGAGGGCAGTAGATAGGTTGCAATTAATTCATGCTGACATTTGTGGACCTGTGACACCTCAATCTAATAGTGGGAAGAAGTATTTGATTACATTTATAGATAACCATACTAGGAAAACTTGGGTAGCATTTCTGTCAGAAAAATCTGAGGCATTGAGAGCATTTAAGAATTTCAAAATGTTAGTGGAAAAAGAAATAGACAGTAGCATACGTGGGCTGAGAACTGATAGAGGGGGTGAGTTTACTTCTGAATGTTTCAATGAGTTTTGTAGAACAAATGGGATAAGTAGGCAGCTGACAGCCCCATATACCCCCCAGCAAAATGGGGTTGCCGAGAGGAAAAATAGATCAATCATGGAATTGGCTAGAAGTATGCTGTGTGAGAAGGAAGTGCCCAAGGAATTCTGGCCAGAAGCCGTGAATTGGGTTGTGTATGTGATGAACAGAAGTCCATCAGCTGCTGTGACTGACAGAACCCCAGAAGAGGATTGGAGCAGCAGAAAGCCTTCAGTGGATTACTTCAAGGTTTTTGGATGTGTGGGATATGTTCACAATCCAGACCAAAGGAGAAAAAAACTTGATGATAAAAGCACCAAGTGCATACACCTGGGAATCAACAATGGCTCAAAAGCCTGGAGACTATATAATCCAGCAACCAAAAGGGTAATGGTAAGTAGGGATATGGTGTTTGCTGAGAATGAAAGATGGAATTGGACTTCAAAGGAATCAAAAGATCAGGAGAGGACTCTAGAATGGGGTGATGAAGGTGAGAATGAAGTTGATGATGTAGTGGATGAAAGAGGAGAAAGCATTGAGGAAGCCGAAGACAATACTGAAGATGCTACTGAAAGGGTCCACACAGATGATGTTAATGAAAGAAACACTACTGAGGATGCTGTGGAAGGGTATGAAACTGGGTATGATGAAGCTGATTTAACTACACAAAGGACAATTGTTGCAGCAGGAACAAGTCAACCTCAAGGAAAAACTGTGAGAAAACCTGCCTGGATGACAGATCATGTCTCGGGAGAAGGTCTATCTGAAGATGATGAAGTTCAGAATCTGGTGTTGTATACAAAAACTGGAGACCCCAGTACCTATGAAGAAGTTGTGCTGTGTTCTAAATGGACAGAAGCTATGGAGTGTGAGATAAAATCCATAGAGAAAAACAAAACTTGGAAGATGGTCACACTGCCAAAAGGGGTAAGAGCCATAGGTGTGAAATGGCTTTATAAAACAAAATTAAATGAAAGAGGGGAGGTAGATAAGTACAAGGCCAGATTAGTTGCATTGGGGTATGCTCAGAAGCATGGGATTGATTATACTGAGGTGTTTGCACCTGTGGCTAGGTGGGATACTATTCGGATAATTCTAGCTATGGTAGCCACTCACGACTGACAGGTATTTCAATTGGATGTGAAGAGTGCGTTCCTTCATGGAGAGCTAGAAGAAGACGTGTACATAGAGCAGCCAAAAGGTTATATACAGAAAGGAGAAGAAGGGAAGGTTTTGAAACTAAGAAAGGCCTTATATGGCTTGAAACAAGCCCCCAGGGCTTGGTACAGCAGAATAGAGGCATATTTCATTGCAGAGGGATTTGAGAAATGCCCTAGTGAACATATTTTGTTCACTACGATTCAGGAAGAAGGAAGAATCTTGATTGTAAATATATACGTGGATGACTTGATATTCACGGGAAATAACAGTGGTATGATTGAGGAATTCAAAACTTCTATGAAAAAGGAGTTCGACATGACTGACCTAGGGAGGATGAAGTACTTCTTGGGAGTGGAAGTAATTCAGAATGATGATGGTATATACATACATCAGAAGAAATATGCTCAGGAATTGCTTCAGAAATTTGGGATGGAGAACAGTAATGCTACAGAGACTCCTATGGTGCCTGGTTTTAAACTGACCAAAGATGAGGGAGGAAGAAAGGTGGACAGTACTCAGTATAAGCAAATGATTGAGAGTTTGATGTATTTAACAGTCTCTAGACCTGACTTGATGTATGTGATGGGGTTAGTAAGTAGGTATATGGAAAAACCTACTGAATTACACATGATTGCTGTCAAGAGGATATTAAGGTACCTCAAGGGAACATTTGACCTGGGAATATGCTACAAGAAGGGAAGTGGAAATGGGAAGATTGTGGCCTATTCTGATAGCGATTATGCTGGAGACTTAGATGATCGAAGAAGCACATCTGGATATGTATTCATGATGAGTTCTGGAGCAGTATCATGGTGTTCGAAAAAACAAGCTGTGGTTTCATTATCCACTACTGAAGCTGAATTTATTTCAGCTGCTGTGTGTGCATGTCAAGCCATTTGGGTTCAAAGGATTCTGAATCATCTAAGCTGGAAACAAGAGAACTGTGAGATCTATTGTGATAATTGTTCAACCATTAAGCTCTCTAAATATCCAGTCATGCATGGAAGGAGTAAACACATAGCGGTCAGGTATCACTTTCTTCGAGATTTGTCCAAAAATGGTGCTGTGGAACTCAAGTATTGCAGATCACAGGAGCAGCTAGCAGACATCATGACCAAGCCTCTTAAGCTGGATGCATTTGTGGGTTTAAGGGTGAGTCTTGGTGTGTGTGTGATAACTATGTAATAAACTGTTGTTTCTTATGGAAATTCAGTTTAGGAGAGGATATGTTGAGTCTGTTATTGAGTCAGTTGGGTCAGCTGAAATTGGGTAATTAGCAGTCTGTTAGGAATTGGTTACATGCCAGTCCATTGGGTTGTTATTAGTTTGTTAGTCAAGAATAATACTTAGTACTATAAATAGAGTCATGGGTCTGCAACTGGGGGTGGGGGATTTTGGCCGAGAGCAAATCCATTCTCTGTAATCTCTTTACTGCCATTGTTAATCAAAGCACATTTGAATTCAACAGGATGCAGGCGGCTTGCAGGAGAGGCGGTGGTCATGGATAGTGGCTGTCAGGGGCTTTAATTGATGGAAGCCGGTGGTTGCAATTCTGGACTTTGCAAATTGAGTTTATCCTAACAAAACAAAACACATATAACCAGTCTCGATCCAAGATTCAATCAATGAGCACCTCTTGTAGAATATTATTAGTTTCAATTAATTAAGTAAAATTACATCTCGAGTAATTCTTCATCAAGGACCTCGTTAGTTAATCATTGGAATGCTTTCTTGTTGATCGTAATGTGAGGGATGTGAGATATCTTGGCCCCCAGCAAGCTCAAGCTCATGGATGAACTTAAGAGTTGAGAGCCTTTTTAGTCCTTTTAGGGTTTTGATTCGTCATGAACTCATGGGGAGGGCATCCTTCTCCCCTTTAAAAACTAGACACTAGAGATGGAGCGGATTGCTATTTGAAGAGAATGAGAGAGGCCTTCGTAGATAAGATGATAGGGCGGCGAAAAGCGTTTTCAGGGATTCTGCCGCCGCTTTTCACCTTCAACAACAAATCGGTAGTGCTAACTTCCCTGTTCCCTGTTTTGTTTTTCACTGTTCAATCTTCCAGTTTCAAATTCTCACTCACTATACTTACACTGCTTCTAGCATTAGAAGTGTTTTTTTGCTATAAAAAAAAAGGTATATTTGTTGGTAATGACTTATATCATTCAGTCAGATGGTTGGCATGAACCCTAGCTTATCTATGATGATATTTGGCTGGTTATTGGGGTAGATTGTGTGGAAGAAACAGTATTTATACGATGTTTATACTTTAAACATCTTGATTAACTGCTTCTGCCTCTTGATTTTTCTTGTTTCTGTTTTGGCGCTCAAACTTGGCATTTAACTGCCTTTGTAGATGCCGGTGCCATAATAAGCGTTTGATATTTAGAGTAACAATGCTTGGATGGGATATTCTTTCCACGGACAGCTGGGTGGATATTGTTTGCAAAGACAAGTGAATGAGGTTAAAATTCAGTTCAAATAGAATGGGCAGCAAAGGTTACGCTTCTGACTTTCGTAGTCATAACATCTTGATCAATGGCCATTGCCAGAGTAGAAGGGTCCATGAAGCAATACCTCTCTTTGCTGAAATGAGTGATGAAACATTGACTCCTGGTATTTCACTCTTACAGTGCCCATTGATTAAGATGGTATGACGGTATGTTGTACAAGATCTCAGTGAAATGGTTGATAGAAGATCTCTGTGTATTCATCCACGGTAAGCAAGCTAATGGATCTGGTATCTGATGGCAAAATTATACTGTAAACTCTGAATTATAATTCTCTCAAGAATTCTTGTCAGGAAGCTTCATCTCGTCATCTGAGTTGTCTTCTCAAGAGTTCTTCCTTGGCTTAAGTTTTCATGCTGTTCTAGTGCTCTTGATACAAAGAAGTGTTTGGGTTATCTCCAGTTACAGTGGTAATTCTATTGCGTGGTGTTTCTCAGACAACAATTGCAAAAACAGAGATTTTTGTGCTGTCATGGATCCAAAACTGACCTTATGTCGTTAACAATTCAAGATTCAAGAAGGGATTTTTATCAGTTAAAACCTCATGCTGTTCCTTGATTGCTGTCAAATTCATTGCTGCTGTTTAAGCTCTAGTTGCTCTATTTTTTTGCGCGGCATGTTGCTGTGTGTCATCTTGTATGCCTTCAAAAAATAAAACAGAAAAAATTGAGATAAAACATGTTCCATGCACCTTGATGGCGTGTAATAAAAAAATAATTTTAATATATACATACCAGATTAACATAAATTTTAATAATAATTCGATTCAATAAAAAATTTATGTCAAAAATAAAGTTATTGGCATTATTATTACTATTCACTTCGACCATCGTATCACTAAAAAAACAAATACTATCAAAACAATTATTTCAACCTCACAAATGACGGTCCAATATAAGGCCTTGTTTGTTTCAAGGAAACTGAATTCCAGGAATTCAGTTTCCTCACTTTCCAGTGTTTGGCAACACTTTGGAAAGTTAAGTCAAAGGAAACTCTTTTCCCCACCTTTCCGGTCAACATAATAAATGCATTAAAACTGAGGAAAGTGTTTTCCTTTACATAAGTAAAGGAAAACACTTTCCCTTCTCCGTCTTCCCCTCATTTCTCTTCACAACCAGAACCGTCTCTCGTCTCTTTCTCTCTCTGTCGCCTAACCTCTCGCCTGCAACCTCTCGCCTGAAACCCAGGTCGTCCCTCGCCTCCTCTGTCCCTCTGTGTAGTCTCTCTCGGTCCCTGAAACCCATCTCATATCTCGCCTCTATCCCTGCAACCCAACTCGTTTCTCGCCTCTGTCCCTCTGTTTCGTCTCTCGCCTGTAAACTCTAGCCTCCCTCAGTCCCTGAAAGATCTCGTCTTCCCTCTCGGAAAAGGTAAGTAATTTGAGCTTTATTAATTGTAATTAATTAAAATGAGTTTATGAGCTTTATGCCTGCATTTGGTTTGGGAGAAAAATGGGATGTTAATTATTTAATTTTATTCTATGCCTGCGGTGATTTTGTGGTTGATGTTGTTTACAAAGTGTTGATTTTTATTCTTTTATTTGCAAGAATACACAATATCTCTATCACTGCTAGTATGTTGCCTAAATAATTCGTTTCTCCAAGATTTGGCTGTGACAAAATACACGGGTGGGAGAACATGGCAGAACCAGTAGCAAAGTTTAAAAACCTGAAATTAAAGCAATTGTGATATAATTTTGAGCCTTAGATAGACAGATACATGTGCTGGGATGCCAATTACAGTAGCTGATTAGGCTGGAATATAGCCAAAGCCCAGGTTGCCAATTAAATTCTATGTTTAGGCTGGAATGTAGCAAAGTTTTTTTTTTTCACGAGCAAGTTCATATTTTCTTGTGGCAACAGCTTCTGGGATTGGTGTTTAATGCAAATGGGTATCAAATATTATAGATTCAGTGGTGTTGTTCTTTCTAGCACTGCAACTATGGTAGGTAGATAGGATAACTAGTGAAAGAAGGGCTGCAAATGCACCATATAGCTTACAGACCTTTCCAAATTTATTGCATGAATTAAATAAGTAAGGAAAACCATCAATCGGTTCAAGAAATTCAGAAAATATAATTTGTCAAAATAGGGTTTCTGCATGAACCGGTCGACCGCTTGGGTTACCAAGTGAACCGGTCGACCGCTTGGAAGACAAATTGCCTTTCGAGCTGAACCGGTCGACCGCTTGATTTATTCGTTGTAAACCGGTCGACCGTTTGAGATGACAGTTGCACTAAAATGGCTAGAAACGGCTAGTTTCTCTTTGAAACTTATAAATAGGCCTCTTAATTGCAAAATGTATAAAACAAAATTAAAAACATACATACATACATACATATATACATACATACATATTAATGAGTTTTTTGTGGATGAGGAAGTTGCTAGAGCAAAGATTTAGAAAACAAAATGAAAAAGAATAAAGAAATAGAAACTTCTTACGAGGAATATGCTTGATGCACATTGTGAATAACTTGAAATGAAAGTAGCACTGTAAAATCATGTATGTGAATCGAGAAGTTTATTTCTGTCTTGCAATATAGGCTAACTTTGGTAAAAAGACAGAAGCAGAATACCTGTGTTGATTGTGTAAATATTTGATATGCTTTTCTTAATATTGATTTCCCTATATTTTTAGGTATTGTTAGCAGAAAACAACAATTTCATGTTATGGATAGTAAAATAATTAATGCAGTATGCATGGGAGCAGCTGTTGCTGTGATAGCTGCAGGGGAATCTGTAATTGAAGAAGAAATAAATAGAATTTATATACCAAGAGAACCACGTATAAATGCAATTGCTCAACGAGAATTCTATATTGATAGCATTGTGAATCGAGGTGATCGACATTGCGTTGAACAAATTCGTATGAAACCTATTGTATTATATAGATTGTGTGATCTTCTCACAAGTCGTAACCTATTACGATCAACTCAAAATGTGTCTATTAGGGAGCAAGTAATTGTGTTCTTACAAATTGTAGGCCATAACCAAAGATTTAGGGTTGTTAGTGGTAGATATTATAGGTCTGTTGAAACTATCCATCGTTACTTTAGAATTGTCTTAAAAGCAATTCTAAAGTTGTACAAACACCTTATTAAAGATCCAGAGGATACAGTTCCAGCAGAGATAATGAATAATAGAATATTCTATCCTTATTTTAAGGTATGAACAAAATACCAATATTTTAATGAATTAATTAATTGCATTAAGAAGAAAAGGTTATAATTTATGTTGTCATGTTTATATAGGATTGTGTGGGAGCAATTGATGGTACCCATGTTCCTGCAAATGTTCCTGTTGAGATTCAAGGAAAGTTTCGAGGACGAAAAGAAGGAACAACACAAAATGTTTTAGCAGCTATAACTTTTGATTTGAAGTTTATATACGTTTTAGCTGGCTGGGAAGGAAGTGCCCATGATTCACGGGTTTTAGCTGATGCATTATCAAGATCTAATGGTTTTAAAATTCCTGAAGGTATATAATAAAGTATGTATTATATGCATAAACATATAAAATGTCTTACTACATAAAGATAGTAATAGGTTTGTTTTTAATTTGTAGGGAAATATTATCTTGGTGATGCTGGTTACGGTATTCGAAAAGGAATCATTTCTCCTTTTCGTGGAGTTCGATATCACTTGAATGAGTTTACAGACCGTGCACCAGAAAATGAAAAGGAGCTATTTAATCTTCGACACTCTTCATTGAGAACCGTGATTGAGCGAGGGTTTGGTATTTTGAAGAGTCGTTTTAGATCAATTGATGGAAAATCTTTTTGGTCTTATGAAACACAAGTAGATGTTGTGCTTGCATGTTGTATTATTCATAATCACATAATGGGGGTTGATCCTTATGACTTTCTTATGGAAGAAATATGTCCGGATAGTGAACCAATTAGACGAGCAATCTACTTCAGTCAACGGGAGGAAAGGGAAGAGAATAGGGAGTGGATATCAAAAAGAGAAATGATTGCCTCAACCATGTGGAATGATTATATCACTCAAAGAAACTTGTAAATGAGTGTTAATTATATGTGTTTGTTTTTCTTATGTCTTGCTTCAGTGTTTATATGAAATGTATTAAATCGAAATATTGTATGATTTTGTATAAATTTGTAATTTCTTTTTTGTAGAAATGAGTTTAACACAGGATGAAAAATGCAAAGGCAAGGGCAAGCATTTCAAATGGACTAAGCCCATGTCTAACATGCTGCTTGAGTTATTAGCTGAGGAGGCACTTAAAGGAAACAAACCTTCTTCCACCTTTAAAGCAGAATCGTTTGTTAAGGTGGCTACAGAAATCAGTGAAACGTTCAATGTGCAATGCGAGCCTAAACATGTGGAAAATCATCTCAAGACTGTGAAAAAAGAATGGGGAATAATAACCAATCTTAAAAATAAAAGTGGTTTTGGCTGGGATGATTGTTTGAAGATGATTACAGTTTCGAAAGATGTATATGATGAAGAAGTGAAGGTATGATAAATATTATACTCTTTGTAATTTTTATATTTACTTTTGTTTATACAATGTTATACAATGAACTAAAAAAATTGCATATTCTATACGTTATGAACAGGCACATCCTAATCATGACAAGTATCTGAACAAAAAACTTGATTTGTATGAGGTAATGACAATTGTTGTTGGAAAAGACATGGCAACCGGAAATTATGCCAAATCATATGCTGATGTCAACATGGAAGAGAACACTGAAGTTCAATCAATTTCCATTGAAAATGAAGGTGAATATGACGAAACTTCAAAAGGAAAAGGGACATCTTCCTCTAGTACACAAAAGAGGCAACATAGAAAGAGAAGCCGCATGTATGAAAATGATGGTGTTGCGCAGTTGTCTAAACAGATTGGAGATGTAGCATTTGCAATTCAAAGTCTCAGCAAAAATCAACTTGATGTTAGTGCGTTGTATGCGGCAGTGATGGAAGTTGAAGGCTTTGATGAGACAACTCTTGTGGATGCATTTGATTATTTGGTCCAAAATGAAATGTTGGCAAAAGCATTTATGGTCAAAAATGCTAATTTGAGGAAACTTTGGGTTCAAAACTTTGTCACCCAACACTACAACAGGCCTGCTTGCTAAGATGGTTTGAAAATGTTCAAAGTTTGGTTTCAGACTATGTTTTTTATTTGACAAGTATGTTTACTTGTTTAATTCGGAGAATTCTATATTTATGTTTGTAATTTGAACTAATATGTATGTCAATGACATCGAAACTTAATATTTATGCATGACTATTTATTTCTTGATGTTAGGTATAAATATTTATTTCTTGATGTTTATTTTATAGATATTAAAGGGATAATTGCCTTTACCCAATTATTTTTTTTATCTAAAATACCCATCAAAATATTGTTGTATCTATTTATCTTTTCAAAAATACTTCATACCAAAAACAAAAACCCAAACATATAACTCTCAACATAAACTAATTTGGCTTTCTTAATATGAAAAAACAAATTATTTAAAGCTTTTAAAATTGAATAATTTTTACTTACAAAATATTTAATAAACTTATTTCTCTATAATATGATATGACATATATTGTAATATTTTTTAAAATAAGCTATGTATGAATATAGGATATAATAAAAAAAAATTCATCTATTTGATTTCATTTTTTTATTTAAAGTGATTAAATATTTTATATTAAATATTTAATATACATAGGATAAACTTGAAAAAAACAATAATTTATTAATAAATTATTTTCCAGTTCATTTTCCATAACACAAACAAACACTGGAAAGTGTTTTCCAGTTCATTTTCCATAACACTGCCAAACACTGGAATTCAATTTCCAGGAATTTACTTTCCCCGGAATTCACTTTCCAAAAGGAAACCACTTTCCAGCAAACAAACGGGGCCTAAAAATTGATTTTAAGGCTCAAAACAAACCCCAGTTTAAAATTTTCTATTTTTTCGAGCTTTAAAACACGATTAAGTAATGATTGGATCCAAGATTAGTATTCATGAACTTACGATGGTAAAATCTTGTCATGATGATATTCTCGTCACCAATAATGACCAAATCCTAATGAACTGGGTCTCAGTCAAAACACCTCATAGTTCATACTCAGTTAAAAGCAATCAACAATTCAGGAGATTTTGTCCATTAACCCTAATAACTTCAAGCATTCAACACAAATAAATAAAGACTTGTGATGAGGTTAACTGTTTTTTATAGATGAAATCCTTTTAAGAACAAATCACATCTCACCCAAAGTTTATAATATATGTTTTTTATGGATAGAAAAAAAAAAAAAACTCTACCACACATCATCACAACGCCAATACCAAACAACCAAGACATGCAGATCACACATTATGAGTGCAGAACCCGTAGCCCTGTAGCTGTAGATGGATGCCCAAGAAAATTAAAGCAGGAAGAGCCATGGTTAGATTTTATAAAGAAAGTTGCTTTCTGTTTGGAAAAGAGAAGACTTGCACTATCTAACAGATAACCAGTTAAACTAGAGATCCAGACTGATAGCATGTTGTAACTTAAGATCCTAGCATCATGAAACAGTCCGACACCAATATTAATTATATATGAACAGTATGACACCGAAACGACACGCCGGAACGTTCCGTTCCAGTTAAAAAAACGGAACGGCGCCCGGAACGGTATTGACAACTTTGATCCAAACTGATAGCAAGTTGTAACTTAAGATCCTAGCATCATGAAAACTTGTATATGCATTATTTATAATTCAGGGCAACCTGAAGTTCTTGGAAACCTCAGATATCACATGGCATAATTTACGAATACCCCAGTTCATGCCTGACTGGTCACCACCTCGATGTCCAAGTGAAAATGTCAGGTTTCATGGCTTCCCGCAGACTCACAAAGAACCAACATCAGGTCATACTGGTTATAATTCTTGAAAGCATTTCCTTGCTATCCACAACGGAAAAACTTGCGTATGAGAGTCAAACATAAAACAGAGTATTGCATTAACAGATTACTCACCATACAACCTCAACATAAATTGAACAGGGGTAACCAAGAAAACATTAATTGAGAATAAGTTCTTCTAATAGGGGGGGAAATCTATTGTGTTTGCTTAAATAAAGACAATAATATCAGGTGTCCATTCATTACATCAATCTGAAACTAAAATATAAACCATGTTCAAATGCTAAAATATAATTATCCCAGACAGAATCCGACCTTCCATATCATCGTAATACCCTTGTCCCACTTTATCGGTGCCTCTCTCAACCTACAAGACGCAGGATACAAGCTAAGAGAAAGGGTGATGAGGTCGCATCAACTGATATCTATTTAACGGAAAACAGGCTCCTCTGAATAAAACAGTTAAAATGAAGAAATTCATAAGCACATGCTCCGTTTATATCTTAAACATTATCGGTATAGTGCGCAGTGAACAAAACACTGTAGTTGAAGGAGACAGGCAAAGCGCAAATGATCATGCTATCAGACCTCAAAAATTTGTAAGTTCAATGAATTTAATTCTGACCAAGATAATAATGCTTACACTGTTTCAAGCACATGTAACCAGAAGAAACATTTTATTCCTAGCAGGCAATAACAACCTTCAAACAACATTGAGTCTCAAAACAAACAGCAACCAACATCACCATAGATCCTTACTCGATGAAATATGAATTGGATAGTGATCAAAGGGCTCGGCGCATCCCTTTTTTGGGTTTCTTCACAAAACTCAATCTAATCTGCTTAAGCCGCCTCCTCTTCCTTGCCATTTTCTCTGGCAATGTCTCCCTCTTCTTCTCTTTCTTTGCAGCCTTAGGTTTTTTCATAAACTTCTTATCCACCATATACTCTTTGGGTGTCACTGTCACCCCATTGCTCAATGCTTCGTTATAAAGAACATTTGCTTTATCAAGACGATTATGTGCACACCACTTCCCCATCAACAAATCGTAAGTCTTGATCCCAGGCTTGCAACCATCTGCCTTCATCTTCTCAAACACACTCATAGCATGCTCAAGCCTCTCGATCCCACACAAAATCTTCAAAAATCCATAATAAGCCTTCGTATCCAGCTTATCACCATACCCTGCACTCTTCATTCTGTCAATCATCTCATCCCCCTCTCCAACTCTCGCTGCCTGGTACAAGCTCCTAATCAAAACAAGAAATGTAGTCTCATCTGGACAACAACCCCATTCCCCAATCCTAGAATACAACTTCATTGCATCCTCAGTTCTCCTTACCTTACACAGATTACTAATCAACACATTAAAAGTCTCCACATTTCGTGGAACTCCGCGAATATCCATTTCCATCAATACCTTCTCCACCTCTGACTCCAACCTAAAAGGATCCTTCTCCCGACAAAGCTTGCAAACACAGTCAAGCATTGCATTAAACGCCATTGTACCGATCTCAAAACCACCTCTATACATCTCCCCTGCTAATCTTTTAGCCTCCTCTAATTTTCCATCAATACACCAACCTTTAATTAACAAATCACAAATACCATCATCAGGAAATATCTCATTAGCCAAATTCTTCACCATTTTCTCAGCATAACTTGCATACCCATTTTCACACAACTTCTGAACGACAAACGTCAGACTTTTCTTGTCTCTCTTAAACCCATAATCCCTCTCCATTCTCTCAAAAAACCCAATGACCTGTGTTGTCCTCCCTGCTCTCACAAGCCTGTCAATCATAGACTCAAAACACTTAACCCCAGCAACACTTTTACCTTCAACAAGCAAATCATGGGATGCTTTAAAATCCTTTCTTCTACCAAAATAGTCAACAAAAATGGCCAGAGACTCATCATTTTGCTCAAAGTTTGAATCCTTAATAAGCCAATGGTGAAACCCAATAACTGTACGGCCTGCATCAGGAGAAAGATTGAGGGTTTGCAGGACTAGAGAAGGTGTTAAAGCGTTGTTCTTTGTTAGGTGAGAGAAGGAAAGTTGGAGCCTTTCTGAGATTGATAAAGGGTCAGTGTTTGGGTCTCTTGAGATCTCAGTAGACAGAGACTGAGCTATTGCGGGATCTGTACTTTCAGTGTTGTTAGGGTTTAAGGTTTGGGAGGAGGAGAAGGGTCTTTGGGAGAGACGGAAAGGTAAGGCTGGGGTTTTGGGGAGATGGGTAGGAGTAAAACACAAAGAGAAAGTTGTTGGCGGTGGTGGAGAGGAGAGGTGGTAGTGGCGGAGGAGATGACGGAGGTGGAGGGAGGTTAAGGGTGGCATTTTGCGGGGTTAGAAGAGAGAAGCAGCGTGGAGAAGGAGCTCAGATCATAAACCCTGAAAGCGTCTGTACTTCAAAAACGTATGGCCTTGTGGACTTGGTGAGGGTCTAGGAGTCTTAGACCCAAGCCCATATTATTTTGTGAGGTAGGCCAGCCTTAACAAAGTCTTAATGGGTCTTCGGCCTTCTTTTTCCTACTTACTGGAAGTCTACCGTCACAAATTTTAGCTGGAAAATCCTGTAATCTGAACCTAATTCCTAAATTTTTATCGTTTAAAAATACCTACAAGCACCTCTATAACCTCTTTTCCAGTCCAAATCACTCTCTGAAAAATCAAAATTAAAGATAATATAGGGATTGAATAATATAAAGATAAAAAATTAAGGACCTAATTAAACTTTTCTTCACCAATAAGTTGTTTAAAAAACGTTGTAAATGAATATTGCAATCCAACGTGGATTTGTTAAGATAAACAATAAAATGTCCATTTTACCCGCATGCTTACCCTAAATAAAAGTATATTTGGCTGATCAATTTGATACCGCATGAACCCACTTCTTAGCTAAGGCCAGCTCACAAAAAATTCAGTTTAGAATTGAATAATAAAAACTATTATTTTTATATAAAAAAAAATATTATTATAACCTTTTTTTTTACTCGAGTTAACCTATATACCCTATAAATGAAACTTTATATTAAGTCGAAAAAATTTGTATAAATCAAAGAACTTTGTACATGTGATTTGTATAAATGATTATGTTTCAATAATATTGTTTTTAAAATGATTTCTTTTAATTGTATAATAAATTGGAATTACATCGTATAATCAAATACAAGAATTATGTAACAAGATATTCATTGATAAAATTATAGAAGGAAAAAAAATAAAACTTTAGAGGGAAACCAAATATTTAGAAAACAAGGAAAGTTTAAAATTAGATATGAGAAAGTATACTTTCAAAAGTACCGCCATGATCCTTTGAACAATACAAGTATCACTGGAATGCTTTCTTGTTGATCGTAATATCAGAGATGTGAGATATCTTGGGCCAGTCCTCTCCTTTCTCTTTCTTGCACCTCTTCTCCAATTCTGGACAATTATCGATTATCAATTGGCTGAGGTTACTGAGACTCTGTACCCCATCTGGCAATGACACCAAATTAGGACAATCCCGAATCATCAGGGCTGAAAGGGACGTGAGATAACCAATCTGATTTGGCAAAGAAGCTAGTCCATTGCAATCACATATACTTAGATATTTGAGAGAAGTAAGATGTTGGATACTCTCTGGCAATGAATTCAGCTCTGGACATCCACCAAGGTGCAAATCTTCAAGTGTCGTCAGATGTCGCACTCCCTCAGTTAAAGATGCAAGATTATCACAACGGTCAATCGATAAGCGACGAAGAGAAGATAAGCCACAGAGCCTAGGGAGAGAATTTAATCTTCCACAATAAGCTATGTATAAAACCTCCAAAGAAGTGAGGTTCTGAAGATCTGGCAAGCTTTCCAGTGCAGCACAACCATCTATCCACAAGCTTTTAAGAGCAGAAAGGTTATCAAATACTTTATTTGACAAAGACTGCAATTCTCCCAGCATAGAAATTCGTAACCTTTCAAGGAGTGTATGATTTTGCAAAAACCCTTCAGGAAGCTCCATCACGTTGGGAAGATTTGCAATACAAAGGGAGGTGAGAGAAGTGAGATTACTAACTGACATCAGCGACGAAACATTCTCTCGTTGGATGACTAATTTTTTGACGGAGGGTATAATTGGTATTCCGCTCAACACAGGGCAGTCAGCTACATCTAATTCTCGAAGGCGAGGAAAATGACACGCAACCCATTGCTCTAATCTCTCCATTCCACGAATAGATAGTGTCTCCAAGGATGGGAATGGATTTTGGCCATCTCCATACACGTGGCTGTCAATACACTTCACACCATTCATTCCCTGTAATTCAAGACTCTTGAGGAACTGTAGCTTCCCAAACGGTGGAAGTTGTTCACAGTTGGGACATTCTGTTATCTCCATCTCCATTAGATTTGGTAGCATCAAGCTCAAGTTCATCATCCAAGTACTTGGAAATTTTGAACCATAATATCCAATTAACCTCAACTTCTTCAGATTTGAATGAGGTTGAAGCGCACCAAGTACCTCCTCCGCCTCGTTATTTGGTATGGAAGGAATACTGTCAGATTGTCCATTCCCTTGCCAAGATAAAGTAAGTGATAGAAGAGTTGCCTTCAACTTCAAATTGGCACTTCTGGCATCTGTTAAGTTCTTAACATTCACAAGATCCATGATTCTCAATTCACCAGCGAGATAATTCAGCCTTTCCAGCTCCCCGATGTGACGACCCTCCTCCTTACCCACAATGAACAGGCTAAGTTTTCGCAAGCACATCAATTGCCCCATTCCACAAGGCATAAATCTAAGTGCATCGCAACCCGTGATGTCAAGATAGACGAGACTTTTCATCTGCTTGATACCTTTTGGTAATTGGATAAGTAGTTCGCAATATCTCAGATCTAGTGTCTGGAGATTTTGGAGAGAGGTGATTGATTCGGGCAATTTTTGGATGCAGGAATTAGAGACATCTAAAAACCTTAGATGTTTCAAATTACAAATTGATTTTGGCAATGTATTTGTGCAAATATCCAAGGCTCTTAGATACTTTTGTTGAGTGAAACAGAGAAGAAGAGCATCACTCACACGGCTTAGGTAACCAGTGTTACTAGAAAGCAAAATTGATCGCAGAGACCGAGATTTGATATCCTTGTCTTCTAGAGCATAGGATAATTTCCCGTAAGCACCTACATGACGAACTATTTTAGAAATTTGGAACTTTGTATTGCCCTCAATCAATAAACATTCTCTACTCATAATGGATTGTGCAAGATCATGCATGAGATCGTGCATTTTGCATGTTATGTTGCCAAACCCATCATCCTGGACCTCTTGCAGAAATGACCTTCCTACTAGTTCATTGAAAATCTCAATACCCTTGACGTGCAAATCCATTTCTCTTCTGCAACAAATAAAGCCATTTGCCATCCACAAAGCAACCAATTCCTCCCTCCTCATCACGTGATCTTTTGGAAATATAGAGCAAAATGCAAAACATTGCTTCAAATGTGGTGATAAATTAGTGTAACTCAACCTCAAAGCAGGTAAAATCTTGCTTGCTTCTTCTCTTAGATCCCAAATCTCACTTTCTTTAACAGCCATCCACTGATCTTCAGTATCTTTTAGCCGCATTAGTTTCCCGAGTGCTTTTATAGCTAATGGAACACCACCACACTTCTTCACTATTGATACTCCAATGTCTTGCAGCTGTACCCACTCCTCTTTCCTTCTCATCCCAATTGCAAGCCGTTGAAACAATTCCCAAGAATCTTCTTCAGACAATCTCCCCATGTGCTGGACGAAAGCTGTTGCCATTCTACGAGCAACCATCTCCATACGCGTAGTTACTAACACAGCACTACCTTTAGCTCCCGACCTTAATACCTCATTCAATTTATCCCACCTATCATCATAATCATCCCACACATCATCCAATACAAGCAAAAACTTTTTTCCAGTTAACTTTTGTTGGAGGCGTTGCTGCAAGGGATCCAGTTCTTGAAGATCACAAGAGGCACCGTCAATGGACTCTATGATGGCTCTTGTTAATCTTTTTATGTTGAAATCAGTAGATACACACACCCAGATCCTCAAACCGAATTGTTGTTTAACCCTTTCTTCATTGTAGACTAATTGAGTGAGTGTTGTTTTCCCGAGTCCCCCCATTCCCCACATTGCATGAATAGAGAGATCGTCTGCATTAGTGAGCAGGATGTTGACTAGTTCCTCTTTCTCCTTGCCTCTACCGAGAATTTCTGATTCATTCACGAGTGAGCTGGTAAGCCGCCAATCATAGGTATGATCAGTTGCTATTTCCCCGACTCTTAATGCCAAATCGAACTTGTTTTTGTCATTGGCTATGGCATCCAATTTTTCTCTCATATTATTCAATTTATGCGTCATTCTTGATCGAAAAACAAGTGGATTATGAGTAATAGAAAAGAAGGATCTTAGCTGATTTTTGAGACCTCTTCGATGTTGTCGCCACTGAGCTTCAATGGCAAACTCATCTAGCAAATCATCAACATCATAAGCTGCATCCTTGAGGAGTCTGAGCCACACCTTGATAGCCTCGTCCTTCCACTGCTTCACCTCTGCATCCTGGAGCACAGCTTGAATGGTTGTGAACGTGCGCCCGAGATGTTCAAGGTCAATCTCTAGGCTCCCGGCAAGCCCAAGCTCCTGAAGAATTGAGGAATTCAAATTCCCCATGATTGTACTCGCGAGAGCAGAAACAATTGCATCAGCCATAGCTTGTTTAGTAATGGATGTTAAGAAATAGAAAAGGTGAAAGGAAAACTAAAAGTAGGGGATGTGAGCGAGAAATGGGAAGTAAATATTGAGAAAACAGAGAGCAGTATGAGATGAGAAATGGAAAAGGTCGAAGTGTATTGGCTCACCAGATGGGCTCCACACGGTGCGCAGGGTTGACTACTTGTATTTTAAGCTCATCTCTCTGGTAAGTAAACGTGTATTTCTCTCTCATCAACTATGAAAACGTGCATTTACGGTGGCATTCAACTACTTGAAGCTTCAGTGAGATTCAAGTTTTCATTCAAAAAATGCAAGTTTAGTGCTCTATTGCTTCCCCATTAAAAATTCACACCAAAATATCTCTCTTTCTTTCCCTATCCTCGTGATTGCTCCCTTTGAAAGCGTGGTGTTTGTAGCCTGCCCGACTTCATTCTTTTCACCACCTGTGTTTCCATTGCTAGAAGAGTAGAGAATCTTGTAAGGGGTTTCTTATAGGAAGGGGAAGGTTTTACTGAGTTAATCAGGATAAGGGGTGCATCATTGGAGAAGGGGTTCTATGTAAGCTTTTTCTCCTTAAGAGGATTAAGGACTTCATTTAGTTTCTTTTAATTGTTTTCAGAACCTTAACCACTCTAGAAGACTTTGTAACTTGTGCTTAAGAATTGATTTTATTCAATTTTTCAGGAATCAAGGATTGATGTGCGTCTATGTGATGTTGGTGCTGCCATCCAAGAGGTCATGGAATCATACGAGGTTGAAATTAATTAAATAAAGGCAAGTTTTTGAAAACTCAATTATATTAATTCTATTGTGGTTGAGTAATTAAGTCTGCAAAAAGCAGGTTGAGTCAGAATTAGGTATGTAGGTGTTTGATAACCCTTTCAAAACCATGGTTTTGAAAACTCAATAATCTTAAAACCCTGGTTTTGGTCAAGCTGAAATTTGATGCTTTTTTAATGCCATGGTTTTAGATGCTAACCATGGTTTTGAAAACTCAATCCCTGTCAGCCTTGGGCAAGTAAAGTTTCAAAAGTTGCTGAATTATTCAAGAGTTTGATAGAACTGGGAACAACGAATTTACTGATTGACAGTTTTATGAACAATTCCATGTAATCTTTAAGGATTGTGACTCTGTTGGGAATGAATGAGTAGCTTGGAAGCTAGTCTTGCAAAAGTTTTGTTCTTATTTTCCCATCTAGAGCTTCTGGGTGTACAAGGGGGTCCTCAGCTGCTCCAGTTCTGAATTGTGCTGGTCCATTTTACCCATATTTGATTTATCATTATTTGACTGCTCAAGCTTGACTCGATGCAAATATTGTGAATCAGTGAACGTGATTATACTTTTGGTGGTCCAATGTATTTTTCTTAATGGATGATGAATACATATTTGTGAGTGACACTGACTTCAAATGTTATCGGCAGTTAAGAGTATCCGGAACTTGAATGGGCACTTGAAAATCTGTTCCCATTGTTAAGAGGGGAGCAGAGAAGAGGGAGAAATTTTTGCAAATGAAACGTTTGCATCTACATCTACAGGTAATAGGTGTTTCATATTGCAAAGATTGATTTTTTTTTTGAAAGGGATGGCACTTGGAGAATATTGTGATCTATGGTGTAAGGAGTCCTTTTCTGCTGTGCCTGCAGGGAAAGGAAATGTAAGAGAAGATCTAGAGTGCAGCCATTACATGAAAATTTTTGATGCTGGCCATATCCCATCGAGGTTGCCAAGAGCAAAGCAACTGCTAGCGACAATCAATAAGAATTTCTCCACTTTAGCCTTTTGTAGAAGGTATTTAGATCGCTTGGGCGAGGCTAAATATTTAATGGCACTCAAGAATCTGTTTGATTCTGACATTGTTCAGGTATTTCTCAATTTTTAGCCTCTTGCCTGCCCCCCTCTCAAATAAGAAAAAAATAAGGATATTTTATGCGAGCTGATATGGTTGAGGTAATATGTTTTTGGTCAAGTAATCAGCTTCCAACTCAGGATCCCAAATCCTCCCAGGTCATTATAGTCTGTTTGCGCCACTCTAGACCACAGATAAGGGGGCTTGTGTTTTAATAGAAAAAACATATTCAGATGAATTTTGCTATTGCTAGAAATTCATGATTGCCAGAAAATGTAAAGTGTAGTACACACTGCAGTTAACACTAAAAGATTCAGTTGAATGTGTAGTTTATTTATCTTCGTTGTCTGTTTTGCTACTGCCTGGTTTAGTAAATGAACAGCTTTATAATGGCAAAAAAGAATTGGAATATGAACATGGAAATGTTAGCCACGAGGACGCATAATGGAGACATCATGTGTGTCGATGAGCTGCTATTCTTGGAAATTTTCATCTGATGAAAGTCGAAAGAACTTGATTCTTAAGCGCCTTTGGATTTCGCTAATTCTTGGAAATCATGTGTATCGATGAGCTGATATTCTTGGATCTCTGCTAGTTCCGCTCTATTCACTCCACAATTCCCATTGATGTTTTTGTTGCTGATTGTGGGCTGGTACGGTGGAAAAATTACTTTGAGAAGGAGCCCTGTGACAAAAATAATTAGTGAAAGGAACTGACTGCATTATAAGAAAAACATAAAGTAATATTATGATTTTCTAAAAATTTGATGTGATGAAAAGGAAAAACAGAATTTTCTGTTCAAATGCAACATTTTTCTAGGAGAAGGGTCTGTTCGCATAAGTTTTCCATTTAATTCTCTCGCAAGTTCATGCTCTATGATGAATTAGATCCAAGGAACTGCAATGTATACAGAGGAAGAATCCAATTCCAGTGTTCTCGGTTGCCTTATCTTCATTAAATCTTGAAAGGTAATCAAGGGTAATTCAACTGTCATGCGGTATCATGCTGCATGCAGTCCTGCAAATAAGTCCCTGATTGGATTGTATTAGCAACCCCTGATGCAGTCTACAACAATCGTGTGAGTCTATCCCCTCAGTATTTAGTTGCTGAATTTATGGAGATAGAAATTGACAGTCACACTTATAATCCCCTTAGTATTTAGCTGCTGAATTTATGTAGATAGAATACTAATCTTTTCTTTCCTTATTTTGTGCAACAACTAAGAATGTATGAGTCTATATATAACTTCCTTTTTCTATAGCAATTCCATTTTTCCTCTGATTTCATGACCACAATCCAAGATATTGCCATGATATTTGTTCAGATCGTGTTTGGAGGGATCGATATCGTCTACAAGCTGTTTATCAACGATGGCATGAGCATTAGGGTAGCAGTTGCTTGCCGATATTGATCCCTCCAAACACGATCTGAACAATTGTCAAGTGAATCCCGGAGACGATTTCCCATGTGCGTGTCAATCTCCATTTAACTTCTAATCTATTGACAGCAGCGAGACTTACAAGAGCGATTTTTTTTTAAATATAGTATTTTTTTTAACTGTGTTTGTTCTTGGAGTAGCAGCATCATACAAGTACTGGCAAAAGAAGAAGAGGGAGCAAGATCAAGCTCGGTTTCTGAAGCTGTTTGAAGATGGGGATGATATAGAGGATGAATTGGGGCTTGGCTCTGTACTATGATAAATTTTATTAGCTTGACCATCTGATCTCTCTGCTCAGCCTCTCGAGACAAGAAACTCTTTCTCTCCTTAATTTTATCTATGTGGGGGTGTCTGTTTCTTGGATTGTAAAAATATGAAAGTAATATTTTGATTTTCTACAAATTTGATGTGATGAAAAGGCAAAAACAGAATTTTCTGTTCAAATGCAACATTTTTCTAGGAGAAGGGTCTATTCGCATGAGTTTTCCATTTAATTCTCTCGCAAGATCATGCTCTATGATGAATTAGATCTGAGGAACTGCAATATATACAGAGGAAGAATCAATTTCCAGTGTTACCGGTTGCTTTATCTTCACTAAATCTGAGTGACAACCGTTAAAGAATTATTTTATCTAAAAATTTAAACTGATAGGTGAGGTTCCAGAATATAATTATATTAGTCTCTAACACACACTCTCAAGTGAAAGGTTTTTGAGCTTGAAACTTGCACAGGTCCATATTATCTTGTGATTGATTTTTTTATTAAATAGAATGAGGGTGGTGAGATTCGAACTCATGACTGTTAGATCAACAAGACTCTGATACCATATTAAGAAACCATCTCATCTAAAAACTTAAATTAATAAATAAAATTTTAAAATATAATTATATTAGTCTCTAACGGTAGAAGTTTCCTACGCTACATGCAAGCTTCCAAGCTTGAACGTCTCTATTCTGGACAACTACAAGAGACCTGGATCATTGAAGTCAGTTCCATCAAATCTAGGTTATGCAAGGTCAGACGTCCATAGCCATTCGTAGGTGTCTTCCAGAAGCTCAGATGAGGACGAATCCAAAGAAAGAGCCAAGGACCCGTAAATTTCCTTGCGTTCAATTGGCGGCTGCCAATTGTCAAGTGAATCCCGGAGACGAGGAATGGTCCATGAGTCGTCACTATCATTGAGATCATCAAGTTAGGTTCTGCTGGTTGAAGTTTAAATCTTATACTAATTTCTCATCAACTCTTTTTCTTCAATATTTGAAAATATATATTTATTGCAGTGAATTAATGTATTAAAAAAATTATAATAAGAAGAAGAGAGCAAAGCTTATTGGCCATGAACATGCCATATGGATATTTATTTATTGTGTGTATGTAATGTGATGTAAGTTGTTTTTTAAAAATATATTTTGCTTGAAAATATATTAAAATAATTTTATATTTTATATCTTTTTAATATTAATATATTAAAAAAAATAATCCAAAAAAAACTATCAATTTAATTTTTCTTCGAATAAAATATATATTTACAACTTATATATAAAAAATCTCAATAACATGTACGTAAACAGCAATGAGAAGGGCAAATAAAAGTGCTGGAAAATCTGAAAATTAATGAAATAAATAAATAGGGATGGGATTGTATTTTGATATTCTTTTCTGTGGACAGAATAGAATTTCACTTTTGAGGATATGATTGAGCCACAAGATTTCATCTAATGGTTACGATAATGCCAAGTCAGCGAGCTTATCTTTGGGTTGACAATTCCTGAACTCACTCAACCAGTCTTCCTTTTTTAAAGCATTCCTGTTTCCCTCCACGTCATGCCCTGCCAACCTTTATTCCATTGTCGAAGCAAACCCACCTTTTGCAGCGCATCTAGTGCACTGCCAAAACTTGCAAATTACGACATCATTAATTTTTTAAAATTAATTATTTTGATATTAAAAATAAAATTTTAAAAATAAGGAATATATATTTTTAATATATTTCCATGTAAAAAGCATTTTAAAAAATAATTACTTCTACAATTTAAATATACTATTAAGAGTTTTAATCATATAACAATTTCAAGAAATTATTTTTTTTATCAAAATAATACTGTTTTATTAAAAAAAACAATTGAATTTAGACTTTGATTGTGTCTAATTAGATTTTAATGAAACTATATTTATTTATTTTTATCAAAATTTCTATTTTTGTTTGAATGGTGCTCACCAACTGAACTTCCTGCAGCACTAACCCTTGGAAGTGATTGTTTGACCAGAACTTTCTTCTCTTCTTCCATATGATTTCTTCTTCCTCTTCGTCTGCAGTTCAAGCCATAGCTCATAAGCCAAGATAATAGAGAAATCCAAAGGAACCCTATTCTTAGCGAAATCTAAAGTTTGGCATGGGGGGCAACACTAATCTTGATTTCTCAAGGTTTCTTGTCTTACTATCATTCTGTCTCTCTCTCACCTATGCAGCAGCAGAAATCTCCACTTCAAACATGTGCCCCATGGACTTTAGCTATGTCTTAAGAATCCCATGGAACAAAACTCTTTGTCAAGACTTCAATCCTCCTGCTCAAAATGACAATACCATCACCACAACCACGATCCCATGTTGCCAAACCTTACTCTCGCTCTTAGCGGTTGCCCTAGCCCAACATCTCAAAGAAACCTCTCTTTTTCAACTTCCAGACTTAGCCACCTCTAGTTCGTGCCTTCGAGATTATCAGTCAAAGCTCAACTCTTTTTCTCTTTCCGACAATCTTCTCTCTTACTGCTTTCACCCTTCACAGTTTGTTACATCGCCTAATATATGCGCCCGTGTAGAGAAAACTCAAGATTGGGTTGATCAACTTGGTAAGTCGACTTCTCTTGATACAGACTGCCGGTCTGATCTTACTGATCTTACAGCTTGTGGTTCTTGTGTTGGAGCTGGTAGGAAAGTACAGTCGTTGTTGTTGTCTGCTGATGGTAATCAAACTCGTGCTCAAGATTGTTTTTACCTTGCTGTTCTTTATGCTGCTGCTTTTGTTAATGAGTTTGGTCCTGAAAGCGATGGTGTTGTTTCATGTATATTTGGTTTGGAATTAAATTCAAGTGTTGATTCAGCTAGCAACTCTCATTCTGCTCTTGTTTTTGGCTTGACTGGTGCTGGTGTTGCAATTTTGGTAATATCTAGTTTGTTTGGATTGTATCTTTGGTATGATAAGAAATGGAGAAGGAAAAGGAGTTTAGGGTTTGGTTTTGATTTGAATGAACAAGGGTCCAGGCCGAAACTGAGGCCGATTACTGGGTCAATTTGGTTTAAAATCCAGGAACTTGAGAAGGCAACGGACGGTTTTTCGCAGAAGAATTTTATTGGGAGAGGTGGGTTTGGTTTTGTTTACAAGGGGGTTTTATCTGATGGGACAGTGGTGGCTATTAAAAGGGTTATAGAATCTGATTTTCAGGGTGATGCAGAGTTTTGCAATGAGGTTGAGATTATTAGCAACTTGAAGCACAGGAATTTGGTGCCACTCAGAGGGTGTTGTGTGATTGACGATGATGTAAATTCTGATGAGAGGGGCAATCAGAGGTATCTTGTTTATGATTACATGTCAAATGGGAATCTTGATGAGCATTTATTTCCGTCATCGGTTAATCAAATTCAAAAGCAATTGTTAAGTTGGCCTCAAAGAAAGAACATAATTTTGGATGTGGCAAAGGGGTTAGCTTATTTGCACTATGGAATCAAGCCTGGAATATATCATAGAGATATCAAGGGGACAAATATATTGTTAGATGCTGATATGAGAGCAAGAGTTGCCGATTTCGGGTTGGCAAAGCAAAGTAGGGAAGGGCAGTCTCATCTTACTACAAGGGTTGCTGGAACTCATGGGTACTTAGCGCCCGAATATGCTCTTTATGGTCAATTGACTGAGAAGAGCGATGTTTATAGCTTTGGGGTGGTTGTTTTGGAGATAATGAGTGGGAGAAAAGCTCTTGATTTGTCTTCCTCAGGGACACCTCGTGCTTTATTGATCACAGACTGGGCCTGGTCATTGGTGAAAGCTGGAAAAGTGGATCAGGCTTTGGATGCTTCTTTGTTGAGAGGTAGTGATTCTTCAAACTCAAATCCGAAGGGGATAATGGAAAGGTTTGTGCTGGTTGGGATTTTGTGTGCTCATATAATGGTGGCTCTAAGGCCAACCATTCTGGATGCGCTGAAAATGTTAGAAGGAGATATTGAAGTTCCACAGATTCCAGATCGACCAGTGCCTCTTGGGCATCCTTCGTTCCATGTTGATGGCAATGATTTCAGCATCTCACCAGTATTGAGTGGACCAAACCAAAATTACATTGTGGAGACATACTTAGGTAAGCACTAATGTTCTTAAATGTCTTTCTTCTGCGTTACCTAATGGATCTAGAGAGGTGGATGCATGCATGCATGCGGCAGACATCTTTCGCGACTTAACCTGCATATCCAAAAATGATTGGTAAAGAAGATGAATTCAAAGTATGTTTAACCATTGATCTGTATAGTGCTCTATATTTGGAGATTGATTCCTGAGCATCTCAAGCTAAGAGGTAGTAGAGAGTTTAAGGTTTCATTAGTTCTGGTAGAATTTAGTCACACTTAACAGCACTGATGCTTTGATGTTCTGAAGCACCAAAAATTTGTCGAGGCTCGGTAACTGATTCTTAGTAGAATTTTGAAGATGGACTTTAATGTATAGTATTTGTTTTTAATCTGCTTCTGTGTATGAAATCATTGACTTAAAGCATCAATTTGATTGTATATAACTGAATGGAAAGGCAATAGAATTGGAATTTAACAGCTGCCTCGTATCCAAGATAAATTACTTAAAAAAATACAAATTTACCCCAAAATTCCTAAGAGTCTAGATAAATTGCTGCTTTTGTGATCAGGTTTCTTCTACTCGGCTCTTTAATTAATGAAATTTGCTTCATTCATCCAGGAAATGAATGAATTCTCAGTGAAGCTGCGGGGTCCTTGACCCTATATACATGTTATGAATCAGCATATGTTCCCTACTTTACATCAATATATGTATGCATATAAATCCCACCATGGCTACTCAGTATTGCTGTTTTTGTTCTGTTTATTTAAGTTTTCAATACATTTCTATCACTTCCCATTCCTTTGGCCGTCTGTGCTTTACTTAACATGGATATCAATGATTAGTCCAAGCTGCCAATGTCCAACCATGATAAATTGATAATATTGACATGTCCCTTTTTTTATTGGATCATGGATAGTATTGACATTAAAGAGAAAATTACAACTGATTTTCTAAGTGGCCCGAAACTACAAGAGGTAGCCATATCAAGACTAGCCCTCAAAAAACTTCAAATCACCATTTTATGACAACATTGCTTCGTAGACAAATGCCTGACAAAAACTAAAGCCAAGACAAAACTCAAACGAGGACAGGTTGAGGCTGATTTCCATAGCCTAAGAATAGCTAGAAGTTCAGCTTCATTTTCAGTCGAGCATACCAATAGAGCATGAGAAAATACAAACGAAAGGCCACACCAACAATGTAATGAGGCTGATAAATTAAAGGCTAAAAGGTACATAGCTCTCTTGAACAATGGGTCAAAATGCTAGTAGTCCTTCAACTAAGATTTCCATATTACTTGTTCTTGAACATGTTAGAGAATAATATAAATCATATCCTGGGACCTCACCTACAAGCTTGAGCTTTTAGGTGAGATGGTTCCTTGACATGGTATCAGAGCCTTATTGACCCAGCGGTCATGAGTTCGAATCTCACCACCTCCATTCTATTTGATAAAAATCAAACACAAGACAGTGTGGGCCTGTGTGCAAGTTTCAAGCCCAAAGGGCTTTCACTTGAGGGGGTGTGTTAGAGAATAATATAAATCATATCCTGGGACCTCACCTACAAGCTTGAGCTTTTAGGTGAGATGGTTCCTTGACAGAACATATTGCTTGATCTAATTTGTAATGCTGCGTCAGAATTAAGGCTGAACAATTTGCTGCTTCATTACAAGAGAGCTTCTACAGCTACCCTTGATGTCTTTAATCAGTCTGTATCTGACTGCAGCACTTTCTGCAGTGGGATGAGGCATACAGGTAGATCAAACTTTGTTGCTCGTATTTGCTGAGAAATATAGGTGTCTGTTAAAGAGTAATATAAATTAAATCTTGGAGTCTCACCTAAGAGCTTAAGCTTTTAGGTGAGATGGTTCCATGATATGGTATCAAAACCTTGTTGACCCAGCGGTCACGAGCTCGAATCTCACCACCCTCATTTTATTTGATAAAAAATAAGCATGATATGGTATGTACCTGTGTGCAAGTTTCAAGCCTAAAGAGTTTTCACTTGAAGAAGTGTGTTAGAGAATAATATAAATTATATCTTGGTGTCTCGTCTAAGAGCTTAAACATTCAGATGATATAGTTTCATGACAATGTCATTGACTTTGATCCTTCGTTACTGTAATGTGGCTGTAAAGAGTCTATTGCCAGTGGCTTCTCTGCGTGAGGATGTAAACTTGTTCATTAATGTCTAACTTGTGAAGTTGAACCAAACCTTGAAGGACTAAAATTGTTTAGTATCTTGAAGGTAGGGTGTTGGTCTTGTGACCTTTCAAAGAGGTCATAATCGATAAGTGCAATTTTGTACGAGAAAAAATACCCGTGTAGATGGCACTATGGTCCAGCAATTGATTCCAAACACCCAACAGAATTTTAAGTACCTCTTCTTTCAGAAAGCTTTCAGATGTCTAGTATTTCATTGTCATTCTGAGCAGGAATTTAAAGCTGAAAATTATCAAGTTTGTCACTTCCAGAATTTTTTCAAAAGGACCAGGTTTTAGAGGGTTTTTGAATTCTGAGGAACTGATCAGATGTGTATAGTAAAATAGTATATTACTAAACCAAGATATGATCTTTCTGATTCGTGTGAGTGTTCTACTAAAGAACAGAACTCTGCTCTCACCTCTAATGTCATTTCTGTTAGAATTCTAATGAGATTAGCTTTGTTTTAGCTGTAGGATTCTAAAGAGATTAGCTCTCTTTTTAGCTTTAGAGTTCTAATTAGTTTTTATGACTATCTCTAATAGGAGTTATCATAAATCCTATCCTTATCTAATAATCTCTCTTAGTCTATTGAGAGTTCTAGTTTATTTCAATTTCTAGTTCTTGTAAGCCTATAAATAGGCAAGTTTCAATTGAATAAATAAAATGAATAAGTGAGATTCATTCCAATATTTTATGATTTTATTTTTGTTCTTCAATTTCTATCAATTTCAGATTTTTCAGATTCAAGATTTCCAACAATTGGTATTAGAGCTTTTACAATTTTCCAACAATTTCTTCCAAGTCAAAATAGAATAAAGAGAAGCAAGTATTCTTTGGCTTCTGGGTTAACTAATCTGGAAAAAAGTACACCTTGTTTTTATCATTTATGCTTTTCCTCAAACAGTGTTTTGAGATTGTAAGGGGCTGCAACATCAGGATTTCCATTCCACATTAACTTTGCGAATTGATAACGAGCCTCATCTGCTGGATGAATTCCATGAAAGAAGAGACATTCACTCGCATTATCGCACAATTCGAACTTCTTCACGCCACACTTGGAACCTCTTTTATGGACCAGGGCCACAACATGCCACTTTTACCCTCTAAAAACCTTAACATTCAAGTTGCAACAATCAAAATTAAAGTAGGTATAGAAGAATTTGTAACAAGTCATACCCTGAACCTGACAGTCAGGATAGACATTTTATTTGACAAACAAAGCAGGAAAATTTTGATGATCATACAGGTTCTGAATGAGAAGTACATTAGCTTCGTGGATGCAATTAAAAGAAAAGACAGGCTCCATGCAGTCGACTTTCTTTTCAAGCAAATTACTTTTATGATCCTCCAAGTTCTGAATGTTAATCATTTTAACCATTATAAAATTCCTTGCAAATCAATCCTTATATCATTGATTCATGGATGTTCAAGTCCCTCTCTAGCAAGAAGGAAAGAAAATCCAGGAAAAGAACTCTTGGATAGAAGTAAACAAGTTTTGATGGATTAGAGGGTATGGAAAGAAAACATTCACAGATATTGCATGATTCACATATCGATGCATGATTTGTTTTAAGAACTTGCTCGACAAGAATCTCCAGGGAGCGAGGAAAATGGCAAGAGATTTCTGAGGCTATGGCTCTGTAAGGATATCTGCCTTGCCTAGAAATGAAATACACTGAGATATCACATAAAACCATTCCTTGCATTCTTTGTTGGAAATGTATGTTTAATTGTCAGGGAACAGATGATATTAAAGAAATAAACCCAGAATTACCAGCAACAGGACAGGTACATTAAGATCGCCATTATTCCCTAACGTTTGTAGACTTCAATAGCTTTGTAACGAGTCGCAGATTCTCAAGTGGCATGAATATCCTTTCAAGAACTTGTCTTTGTCCATTCAGAGGAACTTATTAAACTTGATCAAGTCTTTTTATGCACCTCTTTATTTTTTCTCTATTCAAAAGTATGAGGCACCAACCTTGTCAGACCTGCTAGTAATGTGAGCTTCTGAAGACTTTCATCTTCAGTCATGTAACATTGAAAGCCGATATTTTAAATCAGGGCCTCTGATGAAGTTCTGAGCTCATAGCATGGTTGTGGATTTTGATGGTAAAGAAGAATTACACTTCCCTTGAATTCGTCACCATTCTCATAGATAACAATACATGTTTGGGTTGAAAAGATATCAAATAAATGTTATTTTGAGATATTTCTCTATTACATTGTCAGGCTTGATGGAACCAATTATTTGAAATGGATTCCTTCCTCTTCTACGAAGCCATGATTTACTTGGTAGTGTAGATGGTTCCGAGCCATGCCCCCCTCAGTTTGCCACTGATGATGAAGGCAAACTTACCACTACCATTGCTCCTGCTATGGCTGCAAATTTTATATTATCTTTATTGATGATTTCTCTCGATTCTCCTGGATGTTTCCTTTAAAACAGAAGTCAGATGCTGCCTTATGCTTCATTAAATTTAAATGCCTTGTTGAGAATCTATTCACCTCTAAAAATAGACAGCTTCAACTCTGTTTCCTCCAACTCTGTTGATACAGCTCCTGCAGATATATCTCTCATTGACAATACTCAAACACATGATCTCTCATCCCCATCTCCACCTTTTCTATGTCCGATTCCTCTCCTCCATGAAAAATAATCACTACATCCCAAAGCAATTCTCTCAAACCCAAAAACATCCAATTGGAAAGCAGTCCTATTCCTTATCATCTGATTATCTGATTATCACCTCTATTCCTCCACTAAACATCCAATTCACGATCTTCTTCACTTATGCTTCAGTCTGAACCACGAACCTGTCACCATGCATCTAAAGATCCCAATTGGAAAGCAGCCGTGTAGCTTGAGTTTAATGCTCACATTACCAAAAAAAAATAAAAAATTGGACCTTATGTCCTAGACCCTCTGATAAGGCATATCACACCATTGACAGGTACAAAAGGTTTTGATAAAAAAACATGGCATTGATTTTCATAAAACATTCAGTCGAGTCATAAAACCTGCCACTGATAAATTGTGCTTGCTTTGGCAGTCATAATTGGATTAAACAGCAACTCGACATCTCCAATGCAAAGGAAGAGATATTTATTGAACAACATAAAGGGTTTAGAAGACTATGTCAAAGTCTATTGTAACCTGGATTTCTTGGATAGTCCCTTGATACTTCTTTGTTCTATGTCTATTTGTTTTCTATCTCTATAAAATTTGGTCATCAATCTTTATAAAACTCTTATACACGTCAGTTTGTGTATACATTAATTTATAAAAACAGTCGCTTTATTTTACTCTACACTTATTAATCAAATATTTAATTAATATTAACAATAAATAAAGTCTTTATTTAAAATTAAACATGTTTACATCAACACTAATCAAATACGAACATACCAATGCAAATTATTTTATTTTCCAACTTTGAGAATGTTCCAAACAGCGATAACACAAATGTTTTTCCAAAGAGTTGTACTTCTTATTGAGGGAGCGAAGCAGAGGATAGCGGTGGTAGAAAGAGTGACACTTCAGCCTGCACCTTGAGAGCGTGGAGCAAATTCCTGTTCGTATGAGCTTTCCCAATTCCTCCCATCAAAATGCTTAATCTCAACAAGAGTGAGAGTCCCTGGGTCAACACATTTCCAAGAAATTGAAACCCCATCTGGATTTGATCGTGGAACATAAAACGAAGTTATGCCACAAAATTTACAGAATGTGTGTTTTGCTGTATGCGTCCCAAAAGTGTAGGTTGTGAGACATTCTTTGGAATCTCCTAGAAGCTCAAACTTTTCAGAAGGGACAACGAACTGAATGATTCCCCTCATGGAACAGACAGAACAGTTGCAGTTCCAAGCTACAACACTACTTGGTGCCTGGACTCGCCACCTTACTCTCCTGCAATGGCAGCCTCCATGATGCATTACCATATCTGATTCCATTCACGAAAAAGCACTAGTTTTTCAGAGTAAAAGGAAAATGGCACCTTCTCCTGGATGAATCTGGTGGCTCCAATCGATAGAAAAATAAGCAAACTTTACATAGCAGTCAGCGATGGGATAGCAAGTATTCAGAAATAGAGTCAAAAGACTGAAAATGTGTCAGCTGAAATACTGTAAATGCAGGTATGAGCCATATTGTGAGAGCATGGAATTTACTTTCACTTGAAATTACATCACGATTCATTAGCTACGGGGAAGGAGGCTAAATGAAATTGTATGAAATTGTTTATAAGCTTACAAATAATGATAGCGGGCCAAAGTTTGACTGTTTATGTATAATATCCAACAAGCAAGCATAATTTCTGCTAACATTGAGAATTCATTAGAAACAACTGTTTACATAGCACTTTTCATTGAACACCGATTACAAATAGAGAATAACTAGGAAGATTGGAAGATGGAAAGAAAAATGAGGTCTAATTGCCATTGTTTTCAGCATCCTTAAAATGCAGAAGTGAGAAATGCTTAGATTAGATGCGCCAAAATCCACCTAGAACTTTTCAATACCTATTACTAGCACACTTCATATTGGATGAAAGAAATCCATTAGCATCTCTAGATTTCAGTCTATTTCGTTCCACAATTATTTGATAAAAGATCCCCATCAAACCCCAGTTCAAAATCCCACTGGAGCTACCTGGTAGCAGCTTTGAAACCGAAGCTACAACAAGTCCCTCTGTTATGAACTAATATGACTAATCCCAATCCTGCATCCGATCATGCATTCATCAATCAAACACTCGTCCTTTTTCTTATTATCATAAACATATTTCAATAGATCATGCATTTCTTTCCATTGCCTAAATGCAGCAACAGTCCTCCTATATCACCAACTTGGTCCTTCTAAATCCTCTTGATTGAATCGAGCCCACAAACACTTTCTCAGTGCTTAGTTGATCTAAACTCCAACATGGCTGTCAGGATAAACTAACACACTTGGTATCTATAATCCCAAACCACAATACATGGAACTGAATTTAGCAGACAGAGAAACAACATCTGATATAACACGAGATTATCATTAACATGGCTAAGAAGAGAAAGCAGGGATTTACCAGGAAAAGAAGAGAGTCAACTTTGCTGGCTGTAGGACTGTTGCTCAAGTCCCAGGAGCTGACAACAAATGATGCTTCTGGCTGTCTGAGAATATGTGTGGAAAGTTTTACAACCCCTGGCCATATGCCTAGGCTCTTCCATAAAACGTCAAGGTAGCATATTTGGTCCTCCTTGCTCTCAAAATGACGTCAGTAATCCTAATTTCACATTAACGTCAAAGAAGGAATAGTGTTTTACCATCTAGAAAATCATAATTCAACTTTTCAAAGATATAAATTCTAATCAAACCAAATGTCTTAAACGGAGGCTGTAATATGAATAATATATATATAATAAAGTTTTGCAAATTTATTAAAAATTAAAAGATATAAAAATGTTGTTAATATCTATATAAATTAGTTCCTAAGTCCATAAGCCCCATATCACACGACATCTATCCAACATCATGTATTGAAATAATAATAAAAAATACTTTGTTTAAGCCAAGGCATTCAAGAAAATGCCTAGTCCATATTCTGTGTGACTTATCAGTATGAACATGGTGGTTAGATATTTTAAACTTGATCAAGCAAATCTTTTTATTAGATTTAACAGGATATTTACTTGGACCCACCTAAATTTTAATTAATAGCATGATTGATTATATTAAATATATTCCAAACAGGATTGGGTCAGTAGATAATATAAAAAATAAAATGCTTTCATAAGGAAATGATTTTAAAAAAAAAAAGCCTACATAACAATATATAAATTAAAAACGAACATGAATTGAATCTTAAAATCAGTGGAAAGCAGCTCACAAGCTTCGGAATGTATTCTTTGTCGATCATTCTCTTGTGTCACGATGGGAGAAATCAGCTTTGAGAATGCCCGTTCAGAGTATAATTAAATTTATTTTTTAAAATATATTTTTTTAGAAATATATTAAAATACTATTTTTTATTTTAAAAAAATTATTTTGTATATTTGTAAGATAATAATATAAATTATATTTTGAAATCTTATCTAATAGTTTAATTTTTTAGGTGAAATGGTCCCTTGACATGATATCAGAGCCTTATTGACCTAGTAATCACAAGTTCGAATCTCATCATTCTCATTCTATTTGATAAAAATCAAGCATAAAATAGTGTGGACTTGTGTAAATTTCAAGCTTAAATAGCTTTTATTTAAGGGGGGTGTTAGAGAATAATATAAATCATATTCTGGATCCTCATCTAACAGCTTAAGCTTTTAAGTGAGATGGTTCCTTGACAATATCAGTTTATCATAATGATCTAAGAATACAAAAAACAATTTATAACGAGAAAAAAAATTCTTTTTTTTTTCAAAAATCTTTTTTTTTATCCCAAACACCCCTGGAAGCTAAAACCAACATTGATGTAGCGTTTTTTTTTAAGACATCTCCACAATGGGAACATGATATATAGCTAGGGATCATGATAGGGCAATTATATGTTGTGGAAGCTGGACACTTAAGAGGAGTATTCACTTCAGCAATGGGAGAGGCAATGCTATTGAAGGAGGTGCTGCAAAAGCTGATTTCATTGAATATGAGGTGTGTTATTGTGCATGGAAACTGATTCAAGAATTATAGTGGATCACCCGGCATCTCACAGATATATTCAATGGTTAAGAGTAGAATCTTCCACTTTGTCGTAGCTGCTGATCAAGCAAGACTTCAAGTTTTGATCAAAAGATCAGGAGTGTATATTGACAAAGATTTTCTCAAAAATTCCTTTAATTACTTTCTCTGAGTTTCATTAAAAACTGTTGATAAGTAATTTATGAATTTCCGTAAACATCAAACAGGAATTGTGCTTTCCAGGACCATGTCTATTGACTAGTTTTGACCTTGGTTCAACATGTGTTCATCTAAAAAAGAATTTGTTTATCGAAACATGAAATTATTCGGTATGTTTAAGTTATTCAATGTAAAAGGTGATGAAATTTGTATAAAATAAAAATATGTGAAGAGAGTTTTTGTATGACAAATCACTGTACGGTGATGCTCTACATGTATACAGTCATGAGAGCTGAAAATTAGGGTAACTAGTTTCTTTTTTCAAATAACACAAGGAAACAGGGCGAAGTTTTGGCCTAGGACAACACTTGGCCATTGCTAATGTTATTAATTTCAGAATATTCCAAAAAGTGATATAACAAAGGTTTTTAACAAAATGTTGTGCTTCTTTAGGGAAAGAAGCAGACAAGAGTGGTGGTAGAAAGAGTGACACTTCAGTCTGTACCTTGGGAGCATGAAGCAATGCCTGTCTGATTGTATGAGCTTTCCCAGTTCCCCCCATCATAGTGCTTAATCTCAACATGAGTGAGAGTCCCTGGGTCCACACATCTGAAAGTAACGGCAATCCCGTCGGGATTTGATCGCGGAATGTAAAACGAAGTTATGCCACAAAACTTACAGAATGTGTGCTTCGCTGTATGCGTGCCAAAAGTGTAGGTTGAAAGAAATTCTCTGGAATCTCCTAGAAGCTCAAACATTCCAGAAGGGATAATGAAGTGAGTGTTGCCCCTCATGGAACAATCAGAACAGTTGCAGTTCCAAGCTACAACACTGCTTGGTGCCTGGACCCGCCACCTTACTCTCCTGCAATGGCATCCTCCCTGATGCATTACCATATCTGATTCCATTCACGAAAGCACTAGTTTTTCAGAGTAAAGGGGAAATGGCAGCTTCTCCTGGATGAATCTGGTGGCTGCAATCGATTGACAATATGCAAACATTACATAGCAGTCAGAGATGGGATAGCAAGTATTCAGAAATAGAGTCTCAAGACTGAAAAATGTGTCAGCTACAATACTTTCTCCTGAGAAATGCAGGTGTGAGCCATATTGTGAGAACATGGAATTTGCTTTCACTTGAAATTACATGACGATTCAGTAGCTAAGGGGAAGGAGGCTGATTCAAATTATATGAAATTGTTTATAAGCTTACAAATAATGATGGCGGGCCAAAGTTTGAGTGTTTGTGTATAACATCCACCAAGGAAGAATAATTTCTGATAATCATTGAGAATTCATCAGAAATAACTGATTAAGCCACATCAGGTGGAAACTGGTTGGTGGAAACGAGAAAGAAACCAGTCCAGACGACAGGCCTAAACAAAAGTTCAAGTTTTAGAAAATTTCATTGAACACCTATTACAATAAGCGAGTAACTAATAAAATGAGAAAATGGAAAGAGAAATGAGGTCTTATTGCCCTTGTTTTCATCATCTTTAAGTATTCAGAACTGAGATATGCTTGGGTCTTAGATGCGCCAAAACTCACCTAGAACTTTTCAATACCTACTATCACTACACTTCATCACCACTTGGCTGAAAGAAATCCAGCTTTCTTAGATTTCAATGTATTTTGTCCAATAGAGCATTCGCTGAATCCAAATCCCAATTATTTGAAACCATTTAATTGTCAAATCCCATCATGCCATCCACCCTTCACCCTCATTATAACTAAATATCAATACCTTTTTCTTCTTCACCACATCAAACACGTGTCGCAACAAGTTCCTTCACCCATCACCCACCTCAGATTAAAGACTTTCCAATCAATACAGGTACTTTTCCAAGAGCAAGTTCCATCCTCCCTTGCACCTATTGACACGCCCTTCAGCCAATCTCGCTCAAAGAAATATTCACAAATCTACTGTACTGGCCTGAAACAGCTAGAAAAAAGATCCCCATCTTCAAACCCCAGTTCAAAATCCCACTGGAGCTACCTGGTAGCAGCTTTGAAACCGAAGCTACAAGAAGTCCCTCTGTTATGAACTAATATGACTAATCCCAATCCTGCATCTGATCATGCATGCATCAATCAAACACTAATCCTTTTTCTTCTTATTAAAAACATAATTCAATAGATCATGCATTTCTTTTCATTGCCTGAAAGCAGCAACAGTCCTCCTATATCACCAACTTGGTCCTTCTAAATCCTCTTGATTGAATCCAGCCCACAAACACTTTCTCAGTCCTTAGTTGATCTAAACTCCAACTTAGTTGTCAGGATAAACTAACATCCTTAGTATCTATAAATTCCAAACCACAATACATGCAACTGAATTTAGCAGACAGAAAACAACATATGATAGATATAACACGAGATTATCAATAACATGGCTAAGAAGAGAAAGCAGGGGATTTACCAGGAAAGAAAAGAACCCAACTTGGCTGGCTGTAGGACTGTTGCTCAAGCCCCCATGTCCTCGCAACAAATGCTTCTTCTAGCTGCTGAGAATAAGTTTGTGTATACATAGTGTGGGCTCTTTTGGGGCCGAATTCTATAGGATTCATTTGTGTCTCTTAGCCGAAGGACCAATGATGGGCCTAAAATACCTGTAAAGATCTGATGAATGCAAAGTCTCTTCCATGAAATGTCAAGGTATCAAAAGCAAATATATTAAATCTGGCCCAGCCTATTGGATCTACCTAAAATCTAACCGGCTAGTAGCCAATCTCAAAAAACTCAATTTAAATTTGATATGATTTGACACGGTAAACTAAATAGATTAAACAATAATAAGATTCATAAATACAATAAAACTCAGGGTTGAGATTCTTCAATAGTAAAAATAAAAAAAAAAAATAGTAGGATTATTAAAGGTAACAAAATAGGGCAGGAAGCTAGTTTTGTACTTGCCCTTTGCCATGGCTTGGTTAATTTTTTAAAGTAAAGAGAAATAAATATAGAGGCTTTTGCAACGTGTACAAGAATTCTCAATCATAAATCATAATGTCTATACACGTATATAATTAATTAAATTGATATTTGACAAGAAATAACTAAAATTAAGATATTTAATTTTGCAACATGAGTTATGTAATCGATTATGTCATTAATAACTATATTTCTTATAATATATTTTTTATGTAATCAAATGATTATATGTGCAATTAAGAGGTAAAACAAGAAGTCATAAATGAAAGCAAACTTAATCAAACTATGAAGCTTTATTATAAAACAAATCAATATTAAATGATAAAATAGAAAAAAAATAAATGGCTCAACTCGTGATAACCCACTACACCATGAACATAGGATTGGTATAAACACACAAAAAGAAAAATGAAAAGAAAAGGCATAAAGACCAATTCATGATCATGGTCAAGAGGTTTAGACTAACCATGTAGAAGCAAGACTAAGAAAAACAGTAAGACAAAATTTTCAATAAAAAAATTATTGAGGAATGAAATTAAAAAAAAAAAAAAGTCAACCTATGTTAACCTCCTAACCCTGCAACCATGCCCATAAATTTTTAATTAAGTATTTTAGTAGTCGTCGATAAAAAAATTATAGACAATCATGTGATTTATCTTTTTCATTACAAAACTGTGATTTATCTTTTTCATTACAAAACTATAATTTACGTAATTTCTTTTTTACATAATAAAAACATAAAATCCTTTAATTGAATTACATTAAATACAAGCATGAGATATTTAGTAAATTCATGAAAAAAATATAAAAAGGAGAAATTAACAGCATGAATTTGAAGTGACTACTTAGTAATCATGTTAACTAAAATTAATAAAATAATCTGATTGATTGTCTATTGATAAGCTTAAGACCTAATTGAATTTTCATATAAGAGATTCTTTCAATGTGTTCATATAAAATTAGAAAAGTCATTTTCTTGCATAGTATGAAATCAATTATTGTCCTCAATGGGCGTGATGTAATATTATAAGACTTGTAATTTGCACAGCAGGTCTCAAGTTCGAATCAGAACGGGCAATCCTTATAAAAATCTAAGATAATCGAGATTTTATTTACTCATTTAAACCCTAAAAAAATATATTTTTTAAGAGATGAGATTTATTCGAACCAAAAACAAACAAACGAAATCAATTATTATCACTCCTAGAAAGATGAATAGACACGGCTAGAAGACTATATATGTGCATTTTATGTATTTTTCTCGAGAGTCAATTCTATAGTGTGCGCGATTTGTTGGTCGCTTGGGGTCCAAACGTTGATAACAAGTCGACTGTCCATTCTAAGAAGTGATTAGTCGATGTATACTTTAGTTGACCCTTTGCAAATGGGACATGGGGTGGGTTTAGAGGCTTAGATTAATCTTCCTGTCAATTTTAACTATGGATAGAGATGTATTTATATATATATAATTTATCAATTAAATAATACAATATGTGACGACACTCTTGACCTTGTTTTCCTTTTGCTTCTCTTCCAAACCTACCCGAATCTTTGGTGATGAAATCGTATCTATAGGTGAATTCATTAGTTTTTTAGGCCGAAAGCTACTATTCAAGTTGATTATTAGTAGAATTATTAAGCACACTTTCCCGTTGGATAGTGAAAGGCCAACACAATAATTCATTCTACAAGGTGCGTGGTATACCTTCATGCTTATCCCATCAATCAAGTTGTTAATCCATATAATTTAATGTAACAAGTATTGCTTTACTAAAATAATTTATTTTATTTTTAAAATTAGCACATCAAAATTATAAAAAAAAATTATTGTTTTTCAAATAAATTTCAAAAAGCAATGAGAAGTAGAAGTAATTTAATTTCCAAACACACCCGTCAACATCAATAATCCATTATTATCAATTAATTAAGTGAAGATTCTCCACTTAATTTGCATTAGTCATATAAGTGCTTGTTATTAGCAGGAAGAAGATAAATACTTTAAAGAATTAGAAAGATGGAGGATATTCCCCACAAAACAAGGGTCAAATCCCGTCGTCGTGTTATAGTTCAGTGTCTATGATGAAGCCAAGGTGATCTTGGTGACGACGGAGTAATTAAAAACATAAGGTGGTGCGTTTAGGAGTTGAGGTATCAATTAATTCGAATTGTTATCCACTAAACTATACCCTACGTGGGAATATTAAGGCTAAAATCTTTTCTTTTTTTTAAATCAATATAATCCGGTTTTTTATTTCAAAAATAAAAATATTTTATTGATTTATAAAATGAATCCCAATAATTCAAGCCCATCTTTAAATATATATTTGATGGAATAATATTGCAATTTTTATTTGATAATTTCTTAGTAATTCATTGAAATTATATAAAAACACAAATTGTTATAGACAGATTGCTACCAATAAGAATGAGTATTTATGCAAGTCGTGCACGTGTAATCTCATGAGAAGGAATGTTGCTGTCGCTTCTTCTACTCAAACAGGGACAGTAGCTAGCCAAAAAACATATGACCAAGATTAATAAAATGATCGGTACTGCTTTTTAAAAATGTATTTAAAAAAATTTTATTTTTGATTTTTATTTTTTATTTTTAATTAAAAAATAATATTTTTAGATCATTTTCATGTGTTGATGTTAAAAATAAATTTATAAAATAAAAAAATATTATTTTAATACATTTCTAAACGAAAATTAATTTAAAAAACAATCTCAATAACACTTCTAAACAATCACTCATGTCGACCTAAAAGTTCGTCGCCTTTATCTTCCCAACCTCCCAAATGTTTGATATCTATAGCAATGGATCATAGAAAGTATGTGAAGTGCTGTGTTTTCACTGTGGACAATTTTCACAGCCCGTGATCATTTACAAGGTAATATATATAATCCGTGAGAAATTCTTGCTTTCCAACTATATTTATCTACTTTCATCCTTTAGTTTTAGCTAGAATTTTCGTAGGTTATGTAATATTTTCTTTTATTCATTTATTGATCAGCTCGGGATTATCTTACAATGGCTTTGAAAATTGCTGCAGAGCGATAAGAATGGATGGAAACAAGATCCTAACTCTTTAATGGGTGACATTGATTTGATGAACATTCATCTACTTCCCATGCATGTAGTCCTTTTCAGTGAATGCAGCATCTATGTTATGGGTCCAACCTTGGAAACTCTCCATCGTCCATTCATATAACTTGGTTGACCATGGCTTTCTCACTAGCTACCATTATCTCTTGAGGTTTGGTGCTCTATGATTGCTTCTTTTTTTATTATTACAGTCAAACTTATGTAGTTTTTCTCATGGCTTGCATGCTTCAAAATTGGATTCACTCTAGTTACATATAAATGATTCATGTCTCCAAGCTATGTACCGTGGTGATAAAAATCATGAAATCTATCTTACAGGTCTCGGGTTTGAGTCAGTATGTGATCATCTTGTAAGAGTCTGAGACAGTTAGAATTTTATTTACTTAACTCGGACCCACAAATAATACCTAAAGAGAGTGGGATTTCCTCAAATCCAAAAAACAAATCATGTTATTCATTAGAGGATAACTCAAGAGAAATTGGATCGATCTCCTCATGACCTAATTCTTGAAAACTAGCTGGACTTGATTAAAAAAATAGACTTTCATATCAACACCAACGTTTTATTCATTTTTTTTAAATGTTGAAAACGTATAATTGTTCGCATTTCTATGGACTTTAATTAGACATATAATTATGGCTATTTTTTTTTTTATCTCAAATTGCATGAATGATCCTCCCTTCAAACAAGTCTTAGAAACTAAGCATGCTAATCCATGTTTATGTAACTTCTTCAAAAATCACTATATAACAATATATATTTATATATAAATTAAACACAAACATTAAATATATATATTAAGGGATAGTTAATCTACCAAAAAACTTGTGTCGTTGGATTATCAGGTTGATTATATATCTTTTTGTTAAAACAATATCATTTCATTTTTTTAATATTAATATGGTTAAAAAGCTTAAACTAGAACATGATTTAGGTAAAGTTTTAAATTATGAATTTTCAAAATTAACCCGTGAATTGAGTTTAACAAATATGGGTTGAAGCACTGACTCATGAGATGATTACCTAAATATTTATAGCAACTATATTGGTAGTTGAGAGATCTATTTCCTTGAGCTTCTTTCTCACCGAAAATTGGCTACGCCAGTGACTCATAAGAATCAAATTTAATTGTAGAATAGCAATGTCCTTCAGCTCATCATGGATCTGATGAGTGCATGGGACATGTAGTCCTTCGTAATCATGGCAGATTAAAGCTAACATTGATACAACGTTACCAGATAAGAGGTGGAAGTACTAAGTAGGTAATAAATCATCAAGGACGGGTAGATCGATCCTTAAATTTTATATTATCATGGCCTAGTGATGGCAAGACAAGCTCACTCATGGGTTTAGAATTAATGTTTTGTGTTTTGTCTAACCTATGTGCATAGGCTCGTAATTTATGCATGTCTGCTTATGATATCTATGGATTAATCTATAATATTTCATTATTTTATCGTTCTTGATAACGATGCACCAACAAGGCAGTGCTCTGCTTGATACATCGGCACCGGTGCCGGGAGTTTAATATAGATGTGCATGGGGTCAATCGATGTCTTTGTTTTCTACTCTTAATTTATTAGGTTGTGTTGCCATTTCTCTAACACCAAACATATCTGTCCATTGGTTGATCGAGTTGTAAATACAACTTCGTTCAATATAATGACAGGGATTTCCTCAAAAATCCCTTCAATCAATTTCGCGAAGTTTAATCAAAAATTGTTTATGAGTGATTGATAAAGTTGTGAAAACTTCAAATATGAATTGAGGGCTGCGTTTATGGATTGTTGAGCAGTTTTAACACCTAGACTTTAAGTTTATCTCATCCAGAAGGAAAACTTTTTTTTTCTTTCTAGAAAGGTTGCTGTGTCATGCTCTCACAATTGGTGGAAATGTTTTGTTTGGATGTGAGTAAACTCCACTTCTAATCATGTTTTGCGGGGTCTAAAAAACTAATAAAATCCTGATTGTTTCAGAATCTTATAAAATATATATATTCTAACTTAAATTCGAAACCTGAAAATCAAACATTTACTACCCCATCACGCCTCTGGGACTGGTGGAGATGTTGGTGCCACCATTATCCTATAAAGTATGCCTGTCATTCATTTATTATTGGTAGAGATGGAGATGGCCTTCGCTAGATGAGCAGTTCTATTGGCATAGAAAAATAATCTCTACTCTGCGTAGAAAGAATCTGTGGGCGTCTACATACCTGTACAATAATGAGAACTGAACAAAATGCATAGAGGCACGTGTCGAGACCGAAGTGAGGGTGCCAAGCTAAGTTGTTTGACCATGACTTCCAGAAAATGTTTTTACTGGGATTTGTATATTTCTTGCATTATTTGTGTGCCCGGTTTTAGGGTGTACCGGCGAAGGTCCCTTGCGCGGCGTTTGCCCGGGCCTACCCCAGCATTGAGGCTTGAATCCCAGCACTCATGCTGCCCGAGCGATGAACACTTGCACACGTCTCGGGCGCTTGGGTCTCGGGAGGTTTTTTTAAGAAAACATTTTCTTGAATATTTTTTATTATCGGTAACATATGTTAATAAATTAATGTATCTAGAACGATTAACTTGGCAAGAAATCCAAATCCATTTTAATTTAATCGTGATTGAGAGGTGGGTGTGCTTTTTTAAGATTACAGATGCCAATATGATTAAAGATATTGTCATATATATTAAGGTTAATGAAGACTCTCCACTAAAAATAGATTAATCAAAAGGAATTGTCGATCGCAGAATTAACGAGGTGGCGAATATTCCCTCTCTTTTTCTTTCTTTAATATGGCTAAGGGTTACTTGTCATCTTCTGGTATGATAAGTTCAGTCCTCCCCATGAGTCCCATGACCACATACTTTGATCAGACCACTCAGGTTCCAAGCTCGGAGACAAGACAATCAAGAAGGGAACTGCTACTACTGGCCAAAAGTTCATGCGGTGCGGTGCGGCTCGGGCAGGAGAGGAGGGTTGGGAGGACAAAGAATATCTCAAAAATATTTGATGCCCTGGATGCTTTTCTTATGACAATAATCCGTGATCTGATTATGTATAGCTTGAACATGGTTTTAATTTATCTGCTGTTACCTTATGTATGTATATGTATATGTATATGTATATGTATATGTATTAGCAGGGGCGGAGCTAATGGAGCGGGAGAGGGCCGTGAGTGTTTTATCCCTTGAAATCCATTCTAGTCCCTAAACTTGCATATATCTTTCACATATGATCTTAAATTTTTATACTCTTTGGCTATTGTTATTACAAGAGAGTTTGGAGGAGTAAACAAGAGAGTTTCAAAAACAATATATTTTTCTCATTTAGTATTTGAATTTATCTATTTTATCTTTATTTTATTAGAATCCCTTAGAAGGGGAAAATCTTGACCCTTTGCTTATTTTGTTTTAATTAAAAACTAATATGGCGTAATTTCTTTGTATTTTTTTCTTACTTCAAATGCACTAGAAACAAGAATCTATGAACTATAATATATATTTTGTAAAAAATTATTAGAGTTTAATGTTTATGTTATGATTTATTTTTTTATTTGAGGAAACTCCACTCCCCAAAAAACGCACTTTGTAAGCCCAGAGAAGCATGTAAAATCCTAGCCGTTCCAGAATCTTATAAGAGGTGCACGTTTCTGACTCGAACTCGAGACCTATTATGCAGATCTCAAGTCTTTTGTCATTACACACGATCTTAAATATACTAGTAATAATGAGTCGGTTAAATTTGGCCCATTTCTCCATTGCATTTCACATATTTCTTGCAATTCATTCGGCTCCCAATATATAATTGTTCTCAAGAAAAAATACAGTAATGAAAATAAGTATTTATTTTTATTAAAAACATTTCACAAATAGAGAAAACAAACTTTGAGTTTGGGTATTTTTTAGGGGAAAATCCTATTAAAAAAACGTTACATTTTATAACCTGATTTTTATTGCTCGGTGTCAATTTAGATCATAAATTAAGGTCTATTTTACACTAATTAAAATATAAATTAGATGAATTAAATTGGGCTACCCAATTGAATACATCGTAGTGTGGTTCGAATTAGAAGGAATTTTGAGCCTGTTCAACAATTTCCAACTACCTATGATCGAGCTGGTTCTTTGAGCACCCAGGCACTCATGGTGGCCAGCTGGTTAAATTCGAGTATCGGCTCACCACCCACTTTGTAGTCATTAAGACAGTCTTTCACGGTACTCCAAGTTTAATGAACAAATACAGCACAAGGGGAAAAAACATTAATGATAGATAAAAAAAAGATTAAAATATAAACTAGGAATTGACGGGATTTTATTGTGTGATTTTAACAAAAACAAGTTTAATTTTTAATTTATCGAATCAATTTAAGTTTTATAATTATATTTTATAAGGTTAGTTATATGTGAGATAATGCTCAAATTAAATCAAGCCATGGATATTTAGTAAGTATTTTTTTTTTAAAAAAAAAAAAACTAAATAAGTTTTGAGACTAATATAATATAACAAGAGTTCTTTACCTTATTATTTTTTTATTTTTTAGATTACAATTTATTAACATCGAGATTTTATCAAAAAAATAAACTTTGTCAATAGTTTAGTAGTAATTTTAAAATTTGAAAAGTCATGATTTTTTTAAAATATTTTTAGATCATTTTAATGTGCTAATATTAAAAATAATTTTTAAAAATAAAAAATATTATTTTGATGAATTATTAAATAAAAATTACTTTAAAAAACAACATCAGTCATATTTCTAAACAGGTTGATAGGCGATATTTTAATATATCAAAAAATAATAATTGTTTGCTCCCCTACTAATCTTAGCTTGAAATTTTGTGGTAAAATTCTCATCTTGATAATCACAAAAAGAAAAAGTAGGAGCAATCGACATTTGTTCCCTCGCTAGATATGCCAGCTGCAATAACTTCTTCACTTTAGAAGGCAACAAATAAAATATGAAAACAATTAAATTCAAGTAAAAATAGTAGGAAATCGTGTTAAAGAAAGAAATTGACCCAAGAAAAGAAAACATGTCTTAATGGACACATAATTTTTATTTTATTTTATTTTATTTAATATATTCTGTGGGACCTAGATGAGGGGAGATCAACAGGCCAACAGCTAATACTTTTTTATTTTTTATTTTATATTCGAGAACTTTTTTCTGCTTTCCCCCCCGACTCTTTTATATATACTATTTACAGGCGGAAAGAATTCATTTCTTAGAATTTCGTCATATAATTTTCATTTTTGCATATTTTAGTTAAAAAAATCAAATTTATATGACTAATTTGACTGGATGGGTCCCTATTGATTGCTCAGTGTTCTCTCTGAAATTGGCCAAACTTTTTGTGCTTTTATCTTAATAGGCCAATGATTAAAGAAAACTAGTAAAGTTATAGTATTAGAAGTTTCTAATTGGTATTCAATTAGAGGCCAGACACAAAAGAAAAAAACCTAAAAATGTAAATATTTCCAGTAATATATATATTATAAATACAATTTATGAGTTACAAAAATCCAATATTTTATTAAAAAATATTAAATTAATATTTTTTTAGTATTATATATATATATATATATTCAGCAGGCAATATAAACGCATGAGACACAACGTGCTTTCTAGTTGAACGAAAAAGAAAAAATAAATAAATCAGAGGACATAAAAGTCAGCAAGCATTTCCACGGCAGCAAAGAAAAACCATGCAGCGCACGGCTTTGTGAGGTGTGACATAGGAGGTCAAGAACGAGTGGGGCCAGCATATTCATAGCGTGGAGTGAAGCGTCCGTGTTAGTGGTCCACAGTCCATACCGAGGAAAAAGCCCGATGGTTTGTAAATTTAAATGAAAAAAATTTAGTATTTTTAGATTATTTTAATGTGCTGATGTCAAAAATGATTTTTAAAAAATAAAAAAAAATTATTTTGATGTATTTCTAAACAAAAAATATTTTTAAAAGCAACCGCAACCATATTCTCAAACAGACACTTAGTAGATCAAGTAGCGTTGGTTTGTAAATAAATATAAAATTGAAATTAAATCAATTTATTGTAACTTTTTTTCAAATTTTGAAATCAAATAATTTTTTGAAAATAGATTATGTAAAATTATTGATTATATTTTTGTTCTCTTAAAAAAATATTTTCTAAACTTTATTAAACCTGAAATTATCGTTACATATATCATCAATTTATTTTCATTAAAAAAGTAAATTAATAGCGACATCCTCAAAACATAACATATAATAGATAAATGTATATTGAACTTCATGATATTATGATCAATCTATGTAAAGTGTAAACACTATTATTTAGTTTAATGGGAATTATTTAGATTGTTTTTTGAGTTCTATATATTTGCTAGAGGTGTAGTTGCATTTTTTTTAAAAAAAAATTAAATTTAAATTCATATGTTTTTGTGTTTTTATCATTTTAATACGTTGCACTGAAATTAAAATAAAACAATATATTAAAAATATTATTTTAATATATATTTAGATAAAAAAACACTTTTAAAAAACAACTTAGAATTTATATATATATATTCAGGATTCTACCAGGGCAGCTCATATATATATTCAGGATTCTACCAGGGCAGCTGATATGTTCTGCAACTCAATTAAGCAAGCATCAATTCTATTGTCATTATAAGATCTAACCACTCAATTAAGAAAACGCGTATTCATTTTTTTCTTTACGAATTCTCCTAGATTTGGCTTTACCCAGCCCATCACTGCCTTTCTATGGCATATAAATACAACCCTACACCACAATCTGTACTCAAAACCACCTCGGCACTGCCCTCTTCCACCCTCTCTTCCATGGCTTCCTCTCCTTCTCTCCTCGAAGAAACCATGCTTCTCTTCTTCGTCTTCCTCCTATTCGCCTCCTGCTCTCTCTCAGCACAAGAAACCCAACACAAGAATGACTCTCTTTCCTTCTCTTTCCCGCTCACCTCCCTCCGTCGCTCCCCACAAGCCTCCCCGAGTTTCTACTCTTCTTTCATCTCACAAAACAAGAAAGCCCCGGCACTCAAAAGTTCTTCCTTTTCCTCGTCGCCGTATAATTACAGGTCAGGATTCAAGTACTCGATGATATTACTGGTCTCTCTCCCGATAGGGACGCCACCTCAGACTCAGCAAATGATTCTGGACACAGGCAGCCAGTTATCATGGATTCAGTGTCACAAAAAGGTTCCCAGGAAACCCCCACCCAGTTCTGTGTTTGATCCTTCTTTATCCTCTTCATTCTCTGTTTTGCCATGTAATCACCCTCTTTGCAAGCCCAGAATTCCTGATTTTACCCTGCCAACTTCATGCGACCAGAATCGTCTGTGTCATTATTCATACTTCTATGCCGATGGTACATTAGCGGAAGGTAATCTTGTAAGAGAAAAAATTACATTTTCCAGGTCCCAGAGTACCCCTCCTTTGATCTTAGGCTGTGCTGAGGAATCGAGAGATGACAAGGGTATTCTGGGAATGAACCTTGGGAGGCTGTCCTTCGCTTCCCAGGCTAAAATAACCAAGTTCTCATACTGTGTACCCACCCGGCAAGTTCGGCCCGGGCTCACCCCAACAGGGTCGTTTTACTTGGGTGAAAACCCGAATTCAGGTGGGTTCCAGTATATTAGTCTTTTGACTTTTCCTCAAAGTCAACGTATGCCCAATTTGGACCCTATGGCTTACACTGTTGCTATGCAAGGAATTAGGATTGGCAACAAAAAATTGAACATTCCGATTTCGGCCTTTCGACCCGGTCCTAACGGCGCGGGTCAAACCATGATTGACTCCGGGTCCGAATTCACTTACTTGGTGGATGAGGCTTACAATAAGGTGAGGGAGGAGGTAGTCAGACTGGTGGGACCAAAGTTAAAGAAGGGTTACGTGTATGGTGGTGTATCTGACATGTGTTTCGATGGCAATGCAATAGAGATCGGACGGTTGATAGGCAATATGGTGTTTGAATTTGACAAGGGTGTGGAGATAGTAGTAGAGAAAGAGAGGGTTTTAGCTGATGTGGGCGGAGGGGTCCATTGCGTCGGGATGGGACGGTCAGAAATGCTGGGTGCTGCTAGCAATATAATAGGAAATTTTCATCAACAAAATACATGGGTGGAGTTTGATCTAGCCAATCGTAGAGTGGGTCTTGGTAAGGCTGATTGTAGCAGATCAGTGTAAAACATAAGCGGTTCGGGTACTTGGAAGATATTATTATGGATTACATGGAGTCAAGAGAGTTAATCAGGTAGTAAATGTAACACTGTACAAAAGAAAATATCAGTACGGTCTTTTCGATTTGATCTAATCAAATGGCCCACATCAAACTAACGTTTTGGCCATGTATCAATGTTTTTTTAATGTTTGTACTAGTTTGTATGTGGTAAGGTAAATGTTGAATGCTTGAGACTGTGTAATATGTATAGAGGATATATATGAAATATTTAATGTTTTTTTTCCAAGCTGTTTTTTTTTTTGTTTAAATCAAAGTCATTTTTTTTTTTTTTTGACTTGGTCATGTAATTTTACTAGATTAATTAAATCTTGGATCATTTTATCTACTTTGAATGTATTAACATTAAAATTAATAGTTTATTTGTTTTTATATTTTAAAAATATTTTTGAAAAAACTTCAACTTTTTTTTATTTCTTTCTTTGTTTTCAATTAATATTTTCTTGTGTTTTCAAGTCATGATGATGTAAAAAATATTTAAAAAAAATAAAAAATATATTATTATGATATATTTATGGATAAAAAATATTTAAAAAAAACAACTATTATTACATTACCATATAAACCCAAAACTCTAACTCAAATCACACTCCAAGTTAATAATCCCAAAACTCTTAACTCAAATCACACTCCAATTTATAGATTTGAAAAGTAAACTTCTCGGAAGGATAGGTCTACCCACTATCAAAGCAAAAAAACAAAAATAGAGAGTGAAAATAATACCGATTGGCCGGAGAGAAGACAGTCCATGATATGAACAAGAAAGAAAGACATTTCATTTGCTTGTGTCGTTAAATCAAAAACCTCGCGATACAAAGATATTGTTGTCCTTTTCAATGAGGTGTATGGTCATCATTTTCGTGTTGTTGTAGGGATTCCCCCCCTCCAACTATCATAATTCCCCTCAATTTTGATTTGTTGAATTATATTAAGATAAATACACTATTTGCTTTTTGAAATTTATATATAAAAAATAATTAGATATATATTAATCTAGATTGATTTGATGTTGTAGAATTGAGGATTCAATTATTCAGGGACTTTTACCAAGTCAAATATGCTGAAAAAGGGTCCATCAATCGGAAATAAAAATCGACAGCCAGTCATCGATTGACTTGCTATTCCCACTTGACAATATTACTCGATCCTTATCAAATCGACATTACTCTATTATTATTAAACTTAAACATTTCTGTATATTAAGAGGATGTTTGGGAGTATAATATTGTTTTTATTTTTAAGTTTAAATTAATAAAATTTAATATTTTTAGATCATTTTGATGTGCTGATGTTAAAAATAATTTTTAAAAAATAAAAAAAATATAATTTTAATGTATTTTTAAATGAAAAATACTTTCAAAAGTAATCGCAATTATATTTCTAAACAGGCATTAAGATAAATAATAGGATATTGAAACTCGTGTGTTTAGTATTGTAATATATATTATTATTTTTTTATTTTTAATAACTAAGAAAAAAAATACTATTTTCAACACAAATATATCTTGAAAAAGCATCGAAGCAACTGCATCCCTAGACAGGGAGCTACTGCTGTTATCACACTTGCCATTTGAGACCTTTCTCTTGCTAAGATTCGGACGGTGCATAACGCCAGAAACATGATCACATGGTGCCTGTTTCCATTTCTATCTGCAGCTACATCTGTTTTTTATTTTCATGTTTGTTGTGCAGGAAATTCAAATCCAGAAGATCTGTTATGAAAATCTACATGATCAGTTAATTTATGAAAATTTTGAATTCGTACACTTCAATTTTTAGCTGGACAGACTTTAAGATTGTGTGTTTTTTTAATACGAGAAAACACACTTTGTAGGTTCAGGTAAATGAATAAAACTCCAGCTGTTTTATATTATCACAAAGTGTACATATCTTAACTCGAATTCAAAATCTTCTGTCTAAATTGCAAACTTTTTGTCATCATGTTACGTCTTTTAAAGACGGTAAGATTGTGTTTTGTTAGTGTTATAAAATGGAAGAGATTTATATGAAAAGATGAAGAGTGGGGATAAGAATATATTCAATCTTTAACACAATTTTGAAATAGATTTTTATTTTTTTAAAACAAAAAAGTATTAATTTTTAAAGTTCACACAATCGAGACCGAAGTCCCACTAATTAACAATATTGAGAAAAACAATATATTTGTAAGTGAATATGAATATATTTTAATAAAACTACTTTATTCTAAACATAAATTTTTAAAACAAAATCTTAAAATTAACTTAGATCCAGTTTTATTTAAATTAAACAGGTTAAATCAATCAACTTAGAAATAAATTTGAAATAAAATCTTTTCCAAACTATATCCATAACTATGAATTACAAAATTGACCCAGCAAACGAGTAAGATTTTTATGATATTTGGCCAAGATTTTTATTGGAAGGTAATGGAGGGCTCCATATCAGTTGGGTGCATGGCAGGTGGAAGACAGCTTATTCAAACTCTTTTGCCGACTCAAACCAAGATTGTATCCTTGTATTCCCGACATTCACATGACTAAAATATGCAATGTTTTTTTTTTCTTAATTAAATAAAAAAAACTTTATCACTTTTAAACCTCCCACTTACACCCTCTATAATTGGTAAATCATGATTTGTCGGTTCGGATTTCTCACTCTTTCCACCATGGATGGATTTTCCTTCCTGCTCCTCGAACTGGATTGCAGTTCCTTTTCTTTTCCTGAAAAGTTGCCAAAGTATTCTTACATGCCATGAATGAATGAATAAATAAATAGTTTCAGTCATGATGAGCTCGTAGAATATCGACGCATAAGAGTGTGACACCTGCCTGGAACCCTATTTCCTTTTTCCCCCTTTGGTGACAAAATTCGGGAGAAAATATAGTTTCTTTGGTGGTGAATTAATCCAGAAGTATTAATTAATCTTCAGTTATTTCAGTTAATCTAGTCCTTATAGTTTCTAATATTCTTTATTATTATTATTATTCAAAATCTTTAATTGCACATGCATCGATTAGTAAATGAATTTTGGAATCAATGGGTGTTCGGTGGCTGCTTTTAAGCCTGGGGCCCGTGAGTTGAAGGAGTTAAGTAATAGTCTTGAAACTACAAGGACTAAATTGTTTGTTTCATAGAACCACAAAGACTAGATTATAACTAACTCAAAATTAGGAAGATAACATCTCTGTCAATCTTGTGTTTGTGTTCGAAAATCAATTCCTGCTTTTTTATTTTAATTTTATGTGTTAATTAAAAGAAAAAAAAGGGTGAAATGCACTCAAATCGATCTAACTTAAATCTCAATTAAATCGATTTTGTAATAAAACCCCACATGATTAATTTCATCAACAGAAAACTAAAAATAAAAAATAAATATTGGGTGAAGCAGCTCCACATCTAGGCCATTTTAAAAGCAACTCATTAAATGGAAATTGATTTTTCCCACTATTTTGGAGTACAATCACGGGAAAAAACTCAATCGGCAACTACCTTGATATTAACAACACGGTAAAGAGATCAATTCAAAATAGAAAATGATATCCGATTCCATGAAAAAAAAAAAAAGAATTTCCTTTTTTCATTAAAAAATATCTTTTTTTAAAAGAAAAATTCTCTCCCATCTCTTTTTTTCTTAAAAAATATTTTATCTTCTGGAAAGCATATTTTGTAATCCCAAGTGAGTGAGTAAAATCTTGATTGTTTCAGACTCTTATAGGAGATTCATGTCTTGATTCGAACTCGAGACTTGCTATGCATATCACAAGTTATTTGTCACCACGGCATGCCTATTAGGTATATTCTCTTATATATCTCTCTCATTTTTTTTACCATCTCTCCTTTTTTTTTTAAATAGTATTTAGAGCTTACAGTTTGAGCAATATAAAGTTTTATTTATAGCAGAAGATGTGAACAATTTCTAGCCTTTGCGTGTCCTTTATGAGATAAAAATATTTTAAATTGAATCAATCTAATGTGAACAGCATTTTATTATTTTATCCTTAGAGTGTATTTCCAATATTAAATATACTTTCATGCTTTCAATTTAGTCCATTGCATTTAAAAAAATGGAAGAATTTAATTATTTTTTGGCAGCGCTTCAGTTTCCACCAATTAAATTAATTGCGTAGCAGAAGTCCAAGAGAACACATGACCTATTTGGCTGATAGAAGCTGATCGGAGGCATCAATTGGGTCGACGGGACCCTCAAATTTAAGCCAACGAGTGAGTAATTAATTAGACTCAAGTTGGAAATTAATTCGAGTTATTTCTTTTTTTATGATAATTAAGTGATTATTTTCAAATTATTTTGCAGAGATTAATGGAGACTGTTTTAAAACATGTTATGCTTATAATTTAAGCATCTTTTATCCAATTCTTTTATCCAATTATTTATATATATATATATATTGATATTGATTCAAAAAGTGGAGCAAAAAAATCAATGACAGAGACAAATCACTAACCAAAAATCCCATGGTGCTTAACTAAAGCCATCATGAGTATGAGCTCCGTTTCCTTAACAATGCTAAGCCCGTGGGACTGAACCTGTCTTGTCTCGTCGCATTGGACACCCTAATCCACCAAATCACAGACTTACGTCGCGCCACCCATGCTTTCTTTAATCATTTCTCACTAAGAAGACATGGATTAAAGTCCGATCCCATGGCAGCCATTTGAAGAGATCTAAAAAGTGGTTCGTCTTGATTAAGACAATGGTGAGAACATCGTTATCTGCGTTTTGGAAGGTAGCGGGAAAGGGTGGTTAAAGAAGACGACTTTGGAAGGGATGAGACGAGAGAACAGCTGGCATGAAGGTTGTGATTATGAAATCACTTTCAGCCATTTCTTGAGAAGCTAACCCTAGATAATTTATTAGCAGCCAGTGCACGCACGCCCTTAGAATCTCACTCACTTTCTGCAATGGATGACCAAACCCTAGGGCGAGCTAGCTATGATGGTAAATTGCCATTATGTAGTTTTTCCTTGAATCAATAAATGATGGAAAGAAAGCAACCAAACACAGGAAAGAAATCTGCTTTCCTGGCTGGCTATGGCAGAAATCTATCCCTTTTGTATGTGAGCTCTCACGACTGCTCAGCATGGTCCCCCTTCCTCTCCTCACTTTTTCCCTGTTATATGGATGCAATGCAGCCCATTCCAGCTTTTCTTTTATCTGTCTCATTCTTTTTCTGCTTTATGTTTTCGCTAAATGGGGGTAAAAATCACTTTTATAATTGTTTTTTTGTTTAAATATAAAAAAAATTCGTCAACATCCCATATCAAAACATCCAAAAACACTAAGAAAATCCGGGAAAGAAATTCAAATTTGATTATAATAAATCTGACAACGAGCAGGGAAGTAGAGGTACTGACAATCATGCTGTGCTCTACGCTATGTGAATGCTAAAACTAGAAAGGGAATATCATGCGTTTCGAAAGAAATCTATTTCTTTGTTAATGGCGACTTAAAATTGTAGAAAGTGAACGGCAGACCATTCCCTGGCTGGCTATGGTGCGTGCCATTGGATTTTTTCTTTTTTTAGTGGATTGTAAATCATTCATGTTCCACCCGCAGATGAACCTGGTAATTTATTGATTCGAAACCTGATCGACCTGATCTGGGTGGAGTTTCACGTTCCAGCAGCCAACTTGTGGGTTGATTGAGCTGTGTCAGAGAGTCTTCGAGCATGCATTTATGTAACAATCTATTAATTTAATATAATGTCTGTGTCAATTATTGATTTATTTGTAGGCTTCGTATTTAATTTGTGTATTCCATTTATAGTGCAGTGGATAGGAAGACGGCTCTGCTAGAAGTTATAACTGAATCCGATGCAACGCCATTGCTGATGGTGGGTGCGGTGCTCAAGATGGGAATTAGAGCCGGTGACAGAGGATGCCATGCATATGTTTAGTTTGAAAGTATTTTCGATTATTTTTTTGTCTAAATAAATCAGATGATTTCGAGCTGGAGAAGACGACTACTCTGAAGCTTTAACACAAAAATCCTCCCCGCAGGATGCCTGAAATAAGGTTCTCCAGAGGAGGTGACATTTGCTCGGTGATCATATCCACAGGCACGAATTTCTTCCAAAACAAATGTTGTTTCCACACTTTATACCAAAATTATCAATTCTGTTTTGGTTGATGTTTTATTTTTTTAATTAGAACAAAATATTTTAGTTTCGAAGTGTGTCGAAGCTTCATTTTGAAGTTGTACTATTTATGTGTGTGTGTATATATAATTAAATGTATTAATTAAAAAAATAATTCAAATCCAAAAATAAAATTATTTAGAGTTGTGCAATTTAAATTTTAAATATAGGTAAAAAAATGAGAATTGAACTGATAAAACTCGACCAACTTGATGAGTTCAAAGATAACATAAAAAATTGATAAAAATATAGTTTAACTAAAACAATTAACTTGACATCTTAAAAATATACTGAAACAATGATATATTGAATCAACTCGGGTCAATCTAGATTAACTTTTCAAATATATGATCCCCGTTATAAGACTATGATAACCTTAAATAAAGCAAAGCAAATCAAATTATAAAGTTCAATTCGTAATAAATTGGTTGTTGAATAATGAAATTGACAAAAAAATAATATAAAAAAACACAATAAAATGATTTTCTGAACAAAATTATGAATATTTATAATATTACGAGAATATTATCATCAATCTTGCACGGTCGTTACATTCTCTGATTGCTCTGAAATTTTAACACAATATATACAAATATGTCAAGAGACTCCTCGTAAAATTTCATCTCAATCTAACAGTCAAATTAAGAGATATGATCGATATTGTAAAACTATTCATTATTTAAAAAAATCATATTGATCATTATGGAAGAATTTCTAGAACGGACCAAAATTTTAAACGAGATAAAATTTGCTCTGATTTTTTGAGTTGGAACGAATATACAGGTCTTTTTGGACAGAATATAACAGAATTAACAACACTGATATATACATCTCTTCAAATGGTATGTTGTTCTTTTCAGGCAAGAAAGGAGTAAATGAAGAAATTCATAATTGCCACGAAACTCGTAAAGAAGATGAACAAGCCAATGTGAGATTTAAGTCACGTCTCCAGATGCTCCAAATTTCCATTAACAAGACCTCCTAGCAAAATCTATACATGTGGTAGCATTAAATGCCTATTTAATACAAAACTAACTCGCAAGGTTCTGTGTGAAGAAGAAAAGGACCCAGCAAATTTATTTTGAAGCTACAAAATGGGAAAACGAAAACTGAAATAAAATAGTTTACTCAGATAAAAAAACATTTTTTTAAAAAAGGAAGCCATGGATGTGACGCCACTAGAGATACCAGCATCGTTTTAAAAAATTTAACCCACCTATGGTTCCAAGAATACAAGCATTTACCGCATCCTGTGTGTCCTTTCCGGGATAGTTTTTAAAATCATTTGTAACAATACCACCACATTCATAATGCTTGAAAACAGCTTTTGAATTATAAGGAGTTATCAATGGGATATCAATCAAATGAATTGCATAAACATACAAAGCCACCAACCTACCATATGTAGGAAAAGAGACTTTTGAGAAAATTGTCATGACAAGGGGCAGGGTGAACCACTGATTAAGTAACAAACGGATATGAAAACAAAGAAAGAAGTAAGCATGATGAATATAGAAGCTGTTTGTTTCCGTTTTTCACCAGCCGTGCCGCAGAAATTCGAACTTTTTTTTTCATTTTAAATGAATATAGTTTGGTGTTTTTAGATCATTTTGATGTGCTGATGTCAAAAATAATTTTAAAAAAATAAAAAAAACATTATTTTGATGTATTTCGGCACGAAAAGCACTTTGAAAAGCTACCGCAACAGCTCTCCCAAACAGGCCCATAGAATCTTTGCGCAAAAGAGAAAATAGTGGATTGAGTTCACGATCATACCTGTGATGCTGGCAGGCGCATTTTCGCACCCATGTTGCAGAATCTGATGTAGCAGCTGGTAGAGACAGTAGAAAAGAAAATCAGAGGAAATAAAAACCATACGCAGCACTGCAACTTGTTTGTGTTGTTTCTCTAATTCTTTCTGTGACCTGTGACTAATCCTTTAGCTAAAGATGAAGGTATTTGCATTATCACTTTTGTACTCAGATATTCTTGATCCTTTATCCATTGTTATTATAGTTCTAAGCTGAGATAACTAGTGTCATTAGGCTACATTGAGTGGTGTTATTTATTGTGTAATCAATTTAAAAAATTCAAGATTCCAAGTAGGTTCAATCTGCTATCCTTCCTACAATTACTTGGTGACCAAATAGCATTAGTAGGATTGGAAGTTAGGTGATATGAATTCCAGTGTTAAAAGCAATATACTCAATGAAATTTAGTGACCTGGAAAACTTTGGTAGTCTTGTACTTTTCACAAAATGGAATTTATGGACTTCTGAAAAGTTTGGGTGCTTGCAACATTCAAGGAAGCTATATATGAAGACCCAGGTGTGGTTTTGTTCAATTGGGATGCCTCAGATGAAGGGGATTTCTTGCCCCAAAGTTGTGTCGGATCAAGAACTTACAGCTACTGCATGTTTATTTCTTCTTTTTAGTTTTTGCCATAACATTATACTGAAACTAGTTGTCAAGGTACATGCTTTGGACATAACTATATATTTTCATAAAAAGTAATGTTTTGCAATGAAGAACAAGGGGATACTCAAAACATGGGTGTGTGATTTTCCATTTCTATATGATTTTTTAAAACAAATTTCCAAGTGAAATTGAACAGACCAAATAAGTAAAATATTAGATGCCTAACCATGCTAAAAAAACTTGATTCATTCATACGGAACTGCTGATATTAGTTAATGTACAACAGGATTGGATCGTTTTCAGTGCCCTCTTCCACACTGAGTGTCTTGCAGGCTCAGTTTAGTCTGTCCCAGAAAATGTGGGTATGTGTTTCAAATTTTAGCGGATTCTTTCACCAATATTGCCATCATCTCAAAGGCTCCATTTTTCATGGAATTCTGCTTTGCCACTTCTAATCAAGAGCCCTTAAATCTTCATTTCTGTAAATTTTTTGGCTTTGGAGATCATGTTTAAGATGGAAGCTGACGGTTTTATTTGCAATTCTATCATCTTGTCTAATAAAACCTCAGATTCTTGCCACTTCCCATCCTTGCACAGAACTCCGATGACAGAGCTGTAGCTAGCCACATTTGGAACCAACCCCTTAGCTTCCATTTCTCTAAGCAACCTCAAAGCCCTATAAGAGTTATCCTCTTTGCAGTAACCATGGATCATTGTATTGTATATCACGTCACTTGGTTCCACGTGCATTTCACCCATTGATCTAAACAGTTTTGATGATTCTTTCATATTACCTTTCATGCACAAACCATGTATTAGCACACCATAGACGTAGACATCAGGAACCAAACCAAACCTCTCCATAGAGGAATAGATTTGAAATGCTTTCTCCATATCTTGCAATCGAACATAAGCATCAATTAAAACTGTACATGTCACTTTGGAAGGAGAAATGCCTCTCCCCTCCATCTCCCTTGCTAAATCAGCAACTCCTTTCCAATTTCCAGCCTTGGAATATCCTTCAATGAGAATATTATAGGTCACCAAAGATGGAGACAGACCATTTGACTTTAATTGATCAAGTAAATTTGAAGCCTTATCCAAATACCCAGCATCACAAAATCCACCTATTAATGTGTTATATGTGATTGAATTAGGACTAACAGCAGCCTTCTTCATTTGATCCACCAACTTCTCAGCCTCCCAAACCCTCTCCTCTCTACACATGCCACCGATCAAAGTATTATACGTGACAACATTTGCTTCTACTCCTCTCTCACGCATTTCATCAAACAAGTCAAAAGCTCTGCATATTTTTCCTTCACTGCAATACTCATTAATCAAACAATTATAAGTATACAAATTGGGGAACAGCCCATTGATCTTCATCTTCTCAAACAAATCAAACCCATCTTTCTTAAGTCCTTTCTTAAACAATCCATTAATCAAAGCCGTAAAAGTATACTGATTAGCAACCAAGCCCGTCTCTCCCATCTCTTCGAACAACAACCTAGCTCTTTCAATATCACCATTCTTACAACAACCATCAATCAAAGTAGTGTATATGACAACATTAGGAGAGAGACCCATGTCTTGTAATAGAACGAAAAGTTGAAAACTTTTATCCAAATTACCATTTTCACAACAACCCTTGATCATTATCCCAAAACTATAAACATCAAACTTAACCCTCTCTTTCAATTCATTAAAAACCATCCAAGCTTTCTCAAAACAATTTGATCTCACTAGAGAACCCAAGAGACTATTAAAAATGTTAGGTCGATAGACAAGGCCTTTATCAACCATTTCATTGAAAAAGATGAGAGCTTTATCAAGTAATTGAGATTTAAGATGGGCATCGATGATTGATTCATAGAGAAGAGCAGTAGTCATTGATGGGTTTTGGTTCTGTGTTAAATGGTGGAGAAGAGACGAGACAGTGAAAAAGGGAGAGGAGATTTTGCTGGAAAGTAATTGGAGGAGGAGAGATTGTGCATGGGGTAGTTTGTGATGGTCAAGAAGGTGTTGGAGAAGGAAAGAAATGGAGTGGTGAGTGTGTTGGAAGCCTTGTAGAGTCGAGCAGTTGAAGAGTGACAATGCTTGAAGAGGAGGGATTTTCACCATTTTTTGGATCAAAATCAGAGTTTGATGCTTCCCCATTTCTTGCATTCTCTTCTCCCGTGTCTCTTTGATTCTTCCCGACTGAAACTGATTCGTGGTTTGCTTTTCACTGTTCAAAAACTATGTATCCATGCGCAATCGCGAGAAACGACGCTGTTCCTTTCAAATCCGATAAATATCATTACTACGATATAAACATAATCCAATCCAAGTTCATGATAAAATTATAAATATTATATATAACATTAATGTTGTGCATATATCAACAGGATTAAAAGAACACATAATATATATATATATATATAATTTTTTTAAAATAGATATCCGATAAATATAATATAAATATTTAATATCATGAATATAGTAGAAAACCAACATGTATATGTCTATCGTCATCATTTTTTTTTGTTGAGATTTTTTACTTATGGGCTAATATATCTATATATATATATATATATATAGATATATATATATATATATTCTCTGATACAAAATTTACTCAGGTTTATTGGTCTAGCCACAAGCATGGTGGCTGAACTGAACTTCAAGCTATGAAGCAAGGTTTACAATTTTACATCATGCTACGGAACTTGGTGATGCTGTGGCGTTCTAATATTAATGAGCTAGTAGTCTCTCCCCCTAAAGTCTTCGCTTATTGCGAGTTCTGCAAGCATTACATGGTGATGCTGTGGCGTTCGTTTCTCTGAGGAGCTAGCCTTGCTCCTTATCCTATTGTACCAAAAATAAAGAAAAACGATTCACCAATAAATCATTACATGGACCCGGGAAGAACCAGAATTGAAGTTTGAAGCTAAAATTGTGTTTGTGTAGTAGAGATTTGAAGTTCAATCACATTATATGACGATCTAAGTGAATCCAACCGGCAAAATACAGAGCATTTAGCAAAGAAAACTTTGCAAAGCATTTTGAAGCGAAGGATTTCAAACACTTCATAAGGAATAAGGACAAATAAGTGATTTCTTTCATCAAACCAACTTAAGCCCAAGACCAAGTTTACACCTATGCTCACAGAATGAGCTCTTCAATATTACTTTGAAATGTCTGTGCATTACACATATATGGCAATAGGATAATAGTAAGGATATGACATTAAAGATGATGCTTCCTGAAAACAAATGGCATTCTTATAGTAGCAAGTAATTGTTACATTCGCAAAAACAATGTTTAAAAGATGTTTCAAGTAAGAGTAGATGAAACTATGATCGGTTACTATGATCAGTACTTCGTGAGAGGCATGACACAATAAATAAATGAATCAGCAGTAATTTTTTTTATATTATTGTTGTTGTTGTATCAACTAAGATGATCAGCTGACTCTACTATTTCTGGACTTAAACCAGATGAGTTGGGTTAGTAGAGTCGAAGATAAGCTCATGAAAAGTTTATAGCATGCAGTAATGGCAACAAGAACTACGGTCTCAAAGATGGTTAAGGTATGATTGCAGTATGTAGCATAATCCACTAGATATTGCAATCCCTTTATTAAAAAAAGATCATAAATTGAAATTAAAGACAGTGCAAGGGAGTGCAGAAAGAAGTGAATAAACAGTACATGGCAGATACCCTCCATTAAAAGCTATGCTACTCTTGATGACAAGAAAACTTTAAAGATCTTATTTTTCTTATTGTTTATTTTATTTTTGGATAAATGAGTCGTTCTACTTGTTACAAGGTATGTATTTATACAGTTCAATCCTTGACATATGACAGCAGGTTACAAGTGCTATAAACTCTGTTTTGTGTCCAGAAATCTAAAGTCAAGTAAATCAATTAGCCAGTTTGCTAAAAGATCTTACCTTAGCTTTGATCAACTGAGAGATCAAATCCAAGTTTAACAACTATCAAAGGTCTGTACATGAAACATGCAACCGTCAGAAATCATATCTTTTGACGATTTTTGAAGCTTTGCTCAACTCATTAAGTAGTGATATGTAAGATGCATAGTCAGAAACAAGCCCCATTTCAGTCTTGACATTATGGAAGTCTCCTAGTTTCCCATGTCTGCAATGCCCTTCTAATAAAATGTTGTAAGTAATGTCATCTGGAACTACACCCAAATTGAGCATTGCATTCAAAAGCATATCAGCATTTTTCATTTGGCCTTGCTTGCATAGTCCATTCATAAGCACATTGTAAGTGATCACTCCTGGTATATGTCCATCGCTCTGCATCTCTTTGAGCAACTTAAATCCCATCTTCACATCACCCTTCTTACAGAAACCATCCATGACCATGGTATATGTACCATCATCTGGTTTCAAACCCGCTCTCAACATCTCCCTCAATGTTCTATCTGCATCTAATATCTTTCCATCTCTACACAATCCAGAAATAATGGCTGTGAAGGCTACATTATCGAGCTGAATACCCTCCTTTTCCATTTCCTTCTTCATCTCCAAACCCAATTCTAAATCTCCCTCCTTGCAACTACCATCTAGAAGTGTAGTGTACGTAAATTTATCAGGTCTCAAACCTCTCTTAGTCATCTCGCCTACAAGCTTCCTTGCTTCCCTAAAATATCCACCCTTACAAAAGCCATTGACGAGTGTATTGTACAAAACCAAATCAGCTTTCAAAGCTTTAGTAACCATTTGCTGATAAATTTCCAAGGCCAAATCAACTCTCCCATTCTTGCACTGCCCATTAATCAATGTGGTAAAAGTAACACCATTAGGAACCAACCCTCTATCACACATTTCATTAAACAAACGACTCGCATCATCCAACCGACACTCCTTACACAACCCATCAATCAAGGCACTATAAGTAAAAACATCAGGGAAAACCCTAAACTCCTCCATTACCATCTTCAACCTAAAACCCTCCTCTAAATTTCCTGATTTACAATAACCATTAATCAAAGTATTAAAACTAACAGCAGTGGGCTGCAAACCTGTCTTCCAAATTTCATCGAAAATCAATTGAGCATCCTTAACTTTACCTTCTTTACACAATCTATTCATTAAAACATTAAAATTATACACATTTGGTGGATACCCAGAATCCAAAATCTCCAAATAAAACTCCAAAGCTACCATAGGAGAGCTCATTTTAATCATTCTTTCAAGCAAACATTTGCAGCCATTAAATGGGATTTTCAAATTATGCTTCCTTGTCAATCTAAAACACTGAATAGCATCAGCCACGTAACCACATTCAGTATACACACTCATTAAAGCATCAAAAACAAAACTTGACAAAAGGGTACCTTTAGTTTCAAGAATTGAAGCAAAAACTGAAGAAGCTGAGCCTTTCCCTTTACGTGAAACAACAAAATGAAGCAAAGACTCAGCTTGTTGGTTCATTCGATGTGCAGTGAGGAAATGAACCATACTGCAATAAGACTGAACAGTGTGGCTAAAGGTGGGGTACAAAGAGAGAAAGTTAAAGAAAGAAAGGAGGGATTTTGGAGGTAGAAAGTAAGGATTTTGGTTAACGAGGCTAATAAAGTGATGAGCTTTGACTGAAGGTAGGATTTTTTTGAGAGAAATGTGAAGTGGTTTTGTTTCAATGTTTTTTATTGCTTCAGAGATTGTTGTGAGAATTGGAGATTCATGGTGTGGTGGAGGTGGCGGCGGCGGCGGCGGCCAATGTCTTGTCGGGGTTTGTGGTGGTGGTGAGTACCAAGTAGAGAAGGCGCAGAGGGTTTTGTGAGGAGGAGAGAGGTGGGTTTTAGGGAGCTTGAAGGTGCCCATTTCATTTGTTTCTTGATTTGTTGCTGCCTTCCTCCTATCTTTGTTGAACCATGGGTTTTATTTATGTATTTATTGTTTTTTTTTTACGGATTTTATATTGTAATTTTGGAAATCTTATATTTAAATTGTTTTTTTTAATTATAAAAATATTGAAATAATATTTTTTTAAATATTATAATAAGAACCCATCAAAACGATCCAAAACATTTTAAAAAATGATTTAAAATAAAAATTCAATTTGTAATGAAAAATAATTTGAATTTCAATACCAAACACAGTCTTGATCAGACTTTTAATATCAAACCTCATATTTCTAATTTTCTATAAAATAAAATAAAATAAAATAAAATAATTTGTTTAATTAATAAAACTGTGACCTGAATCTCACAACCTTCAAAAAAAGGTCCTCAGCCCTTTTCAAATATAAGAGGAGGATGAGTTCTTCACATTTTCTTTAATGGTCAAAGACGAATCGAAAGCTAAATAGAAAAAATCCAAATAAGGGTCAAATTAAAAAAAAGAAAAAAAAAGGGCACCTTTCCATTTTTTTTGTTTCACTCTATCCTCTTTTCCTCCCCTATTCTCTTTACAGAACTCATATGGATAAGATCTCAAAAAGAAATTCTTAAAACATATTTAAAATAAATTCACAAGAAGATCCTCCATTAGATGTTGTTCGCTATTTAATAGTAGAAGCTATTGAAATTTTGAGTTAACTGAGAGATAATTAATTTTAAATATATATATATATAAATTTAAAAAAATAATTTTTTTAATAAAGTTTTAAAATATAAAAACAAACCGGTTGTAAAAGTTAAGATAAGACTTGAAGTGAAATTTGATATCCTTTACCCCTATTTTTCCTGCTCTCATGTGGTAGGTGTGGACCGGATGTCATTAATCACGAGAAGCTTCTCAAATTGTTGTCCAACCCCATCTTCATTTTCACAAATTGAGAGGACGAATTTCTTCTGTCTACGGTGTTTTTTACCATTTTAATCATGTTAATTTTGGAATTAATTTGATAAATATTTAATCCTAGTTATCATGTCCATTTAGAGATTAATTTGAAGATAATTTTTTTTAATGCGAAGAAACTCTACTCTTTGGAAAGCGCACTTTGTTAATCCAGGTGAGCGAATAAAATCTCGGCTGTTCTAGATTTTTATAAAAAATACACGTTTTAACTCGAATTCAAGACCTGCTGTGTGGTCGTAAACTCTTTGTCATTACATTACGTCCCTTGGGAACAAAGATAAAAAATTACTATTGAGTTATTGTTGATTCAACCGTGTTTTTATTAATTTGAACTAATTATTTATAAAAAAATAATTCTTGATAATGACTCAATTAAAATAATAGATTTGATCAAAATAACCAAGTCATTAAAAATCCATTCAAATTAACTAAGTATCATAGATTAATGTCTGACTCGATTCAACTAAAATCACATAATTTAAATCAGAATTTATTTTGGAGTTCTCTTGATCTATAAAAATAAACCAAGATTACTAACTATTCCTATCTTATCTCAATTTCCTCACCCAACCACCTTTGCCCTCGACAAACAGCATTAAAGAGCCAGGAGGAGCAGTCAGTGCTAGTGGTTTTGTTTTGTATCGTGGCATCAGAAGAAGAAGAATCGTGATTGATGTTTGGGTACAAGTTCATCATCAATTAAAGTACCTTGTTGCAGTGATTATCTCTCCAACTACTGTTCTTGTCCTTTCCTTCAAGGCACCTTCATCAGATCTTCGCAAATATATTTGTTTATATGATTCTGTTTGAAAACTTCAAATAATTTAAAAGCTTAACAAGTGGCATAAGGATAACAATTACCTAGATTAAAATGTACAATATCCCTCTGAATAAAATTAATTATTTTAACGATATGAGATCAAATCTTTCTTACTTTGAGATGAGAGAAAGGAAAAGTTTTATTTGGGAGTATTGTAATCGTTTTTTATTTAAAAATATATTAAAATAATATTTTAATATTTTTAAAAAATTATTTTTAATATTAATAAATGAAAATAATCTAAATCCACTTGAATTTTTTAATTTAAAATAAAAAATAAAAAAACTTTTTTTTTTAACACGGAGTTAAAAAAGTAGACGGTGTAATCGAGTGTTTCAATATAAAAAATTAATCATAGAAGAGATAATCACATGCCATTTACTTCTATCAAAACCTGAAGTGCCATTTCTAGCAATAGAGTTTGTGTAGGTAACCATTTAAGAAGTTGCGGTACATTCAGTACCCAGCATGGACTGTTCTTGTGGGTCAGCTGGTAACCACCCAGCTACCGGAATATGCCTTTCCGGCTGCTGCCGCAACGCACTAAAGCTCCTGTGTTCACATCTTCCCTTGTGCCACAAAGAACCGAATGTCTTCGCCAAAAACCTAGTACGAGAAATTTCTTCTTGTTCTTCTGCTGCTTCATTCCACAGGTCCGATCACTGTCCGGCAATGAAATACTTTTTCTGTGATGAAGAAGATCATCTCTATCAAAGATCTCGACGCCATAAAATCTCTTGCTGCTTGACTGTATAAGATCGTTAAGGTGCTTTGAAATGCTCTCTACCTCATAGTTATCAAGCAGAGAATCATCTTCGCGGACTGGAATAGGTTTTTCTGAGCCATCCATGGAATCCTCCTTCCCTGTCAATCTCATAGCTTCTAGCCTGTATCTCGACGGTCTCGCAGGAGCTTGACGAGTTCTTGAAACGTCAAGCACTTCACACACAGGCTTTCCTTCTGATCCCGAGCCATGGTGGTACCTGTTGAAATTCTAAAGAAAACTGGAAAATTTGGAAAAACAAGTACTGTAGCGATTTGTACGGACAAATGAGCCCCAAAGAACAAAAACAAGTACTGTAGCGATCAAATTCTGGGAATGAACAATTTTCCAGAATTTGATGGAAATTTTCCAGAAAAGAACGAACTTAAGAATTCTGTAAATTTGAGAATATTTCGTTATGGTTACTGCCATCCCATCAATTTTATTTATAGAAGAATCAGAAATTACAACGGCTAGTTTTTCAAAAATCAGTTTACAATTTCCTATTTATCAAAGTTTAGACTATAAGCTGAAATTGACTAAGACATTGACTCAGAACTCTTAAACATCCTTATTACAATGTGAATTCAATCATAACAATTGATTCTTCAATCTTCATTTCTTCAATCTTTAATTCTCCTGTGTCAGCTCACTTGGTAGCTCACTTGGCAGACCTGGAATCAATTCCAGATTTCAACAGTACCATGCCCATGCAGCTGCTTTTACATGGACAAATTCATCAGTTCTGCCACCCCTTTTAGGTTTCTTCCTCTCCATGAAAATCTTGAAGGGAGTGAGAGAAGGCATTGGGGATTTGTAATGGAAGGAAATGTGGAAGGAAATATCATGCGATCATTCGAGGCATTGTCCCTACAAGAAGCCTTGTATTAGGTAGAAGATGGGGTCCTCAAGAGGAGCAGTTTGCTGCCATGACTTGCGAATATGTACCATTTTCACTCGTGGGTTTTACATTGAGTTTCAATTTATTTTTTTCATTTTTAGATATTTTAATATACCATATCAAAAATAATTTTTAAAAAATATAATTTTAATGTATTTTAAAATAAAAAATATTTTCAAAAGTAATTTTAATCACTGAAACATGCACTAAGTGTTTATTATTACATATTTAAGAATGTGATTAAATTTGTTTTTTATTTCATAAATATTTTAAAACAATATTTTTTATTTTTAAAAATTATTTTAATATCATTATATTGTTTTTAAAACGCATTAATGAACCCTAGCTTGTCCTGCTCCTTGACAATTTCTTATGATGAATCTGATGAGGCCCACGTGTATAATAACATCATGGAGTCTTGTGCGCCCATTACATTACGAAACTACAATTGCATTATAAAAAACACTACAATTTATTGGATTCCCTCACAAAGCAGTGATTTGGGTTGATTTTTGTTTTTTTGTCCTTTTTTTTATTTTGATCTTTATTATTATATTTATCTAAAATCAGTTTTTCTAATTTGTTCCTCTTTGTTTGTCCTAAGCATTAAATTGAAATGATTCCTAATTACATAAAACCTATTTGATTTTATTGGTTATATGACATTAAAAATTAAACGGACAAAATTTGAATGTAAAAAATAAAGAAAGAAGACAACCCTAATCTAAAAATAAAATAAAAATTAGTCACTATTTTTTTTTTCAAATTTCCTATGAGTTTTGGCAAATTTCCTTTTATGCCCTTTTGTTTTGGGAATCCAATGTTTTGTTTTTAAATTTTATTTTCTCCCCATTTTGGTACGAATTGATATATAAAATTATGAGTGCTATACTATATATATCAACTTCTTGGTCGTCCATGAGCCATCCCCTCCCATCTATAAGATCGTACACTCGAAGTCTCTTTAATTTTGTAACGTAAAAAAGAAAAAAAGGAATTTTTTTTCTTAATGCAGTTGTGCCTTGATTCAATTTCATGTTGAAATTTTGACTAAATAATATAAATCATATTCTGCGATAATATAAATCATATCCTGCGGTTTCAGCTAACAGTTTAAGTTTTTAGACGAGATGATTTCTTGATATGATATTAGAGTCTTGTTGACCTAGTAGTCACGAGTTTGAATCTCATTATCCTCATTCTATTTGATAAAAATCAAGTACAAGATAGTGTGGATTTGTATGCAAGTTTTAAGCAAAAAAAAAAAATTCACTCAAAAAAATATGTTAGAGAATAATATAAATCATATCTTACGGTTTTATTTAACAGTTTAAATTTTTAAATGAAATGGTTTATAAACAACTATCAACTAGTCAAGCTAGATAGGTCCCAAAACATAATGAGGTACCAAGGTCTGGTTCAACTATTTTTAGGGTTTATGTTCCGAGCGACAAGAAATTTCAGCTTCAACAAGCTTCATTTCAACATTCAGAGATGTTTTAAGGTGACTTTACTCTTGCTATCAATATCAGTTCTGGTGCTCTGAAGAAGCTTCATACATTAAAAATAATCGGTGTTGACTTTCGGGGAATCAGAAATTGACTTCTCAGCTTCAATCTGCATAAAAATTAAAATGTCTCCAGTAAATTAATATCATTTTGTCGCAAGTAATGTTAGAGGCCTTAGCTAGACGAGAGAAACTTGTACATGTAGATACAATTAAATTGCTGGGTTTGCTTTGAAATTAAGTTGGAAGATAACACATCTCCACTAATTCATATGAAATTATTGATAGAATTTTTCTATCAGAATTCGACTGATAAAATGTTATTGTCGTTTGTTTCTATCGGTATTTATCGATGGTAATTGGCAGACATCATTACCGATGTAATTGTTCTGTTGATAAATTTCAGTGATAAATATCGAGAGAAATACAATGAAATTTTAAAATTTATGATATATGATGACGTGACATTGATTTCGATAAAAATACCAACAGAGTTACCAAATAATATATATATATATATATATATATATATATATATTAATGACAACCAACAAGTCAACAATGTTGATAACATTAACGCTCAGATCGACTCGGAAAGCAATAAACTAAAGAGACAAACAAGTACATTAATTTATTCAAAGAAAACTAAAAACAAATTTTGCTGCCCTGTAAATATGGATTGTAATTGTTCAAGCAATGACACTAATTGTAAACTAGAAAGCTTGTAATGCCATTCATATACAACCATGGAATTTTGGTTAGTTCTTCCTCTCATTTGAAAAATGTTTTTGCTCTAATTTGCTTCCTAAAACTGATTGCTCATCTGTGTAGCTAAGCTACTCCTTATTCTGGTATCTAAACAGAGTCTGAAAAGAAACAGGTACCTAAGAAACCATGTAAATCCGAGGACCAATGCAACATCGAGCACCGAAAATGTAGGATTTTCCATGATATATCACTATCCTTGTCATATATGACTTGAAAAGAGTGCGAAGGAAATACATGAATATGACTCTAAAGTGGCATCAGGACAAAAGTAGCCTCTGCAGCTATGCGAATACCAAGTCCCTCTTCTGAACATTCAATCGAAGGTTGCAAAGAGCCATCTACAGTTTCAGTTAATTGTGTGCTGCCATTTTCAGCCTGTTCAGCGTACAAGGGGCCGGGGCTACATGATCTGCAAACATAAATCGTGAAGCTTGAACTGCAGGCTTACGCATATTAGATATGTTAGAGAATCATATAAATTATATTTTGTGATTTTATTTAAAAATTTAAATTTTTAGGTGAGATGTTTTTTTAATATGGTATCAGAGTTTTGTTGACCCAACGGTTATGAGTTTGAATCTCGTCACTCTCATTCTATTCAAGCCCAAAAGAGTTTTTACTTGAGGTAGTGTGTTAGAGAATAATATAAATAATATTTTAGGACCTTACTTTACAGTTTAAGTTTTTAGGTGAGATGTTTTCTTAACATTAGACAACACGACAACAGATCCTCCAGCATTACCATAGATGCGTGGCCACAAAGAACGCATCTCTAGATTAATAACAGGCATATACAGAACAAGAGATATATGATTATCCTACAACATGTACAGAACATTTCAAATTTCAATGGCTTGCCTTATGGTTTGCTGAGAGTGAAGGGTAATGCTCGAAGAACACAGACAAACATTGTTCAACCTGCAGAAAAGTTAACAGGAAAAAAGTTTAGAAAACCATCCTTGTAGAGGACATGAATGAATTAAGAGAAAAAACAGGTACAACACAGCAAGTCTTTTATTTCATTTCTGAAATACAGTTTAATGAGGATAGCTAAGAGCCCAGGGCGTGATGCAGTTGGTGTGCTTAGATAATTTTCACAAAGGAGAAGAATCTTATCAAACCCTCTCACCAAGAGCAGCTTTCACTGTCTTATTTTGTTCAGTTTCAACACCTCTCCAACCATTTATAAAGGAATCCGTTGCTAACAAATATTACCAACGGAATTTGCATCGGAAACTATCCGATATAAATCTATGGTCACCCACTAGTATCCATATGAGCTCTGACCACAAGAATATAATCTGAAACTGTTTCAGAAAGAATCCTCTCTAGAAGGTCATTGCTGTCTGAAGCTTCAGCTGCAAAAACTGCAGCTTCAGTGCCCATTGGAGTTCCAGCATCAGAGCCGTTTACCTTTTCATAGACATTTTATGATCAGAGTGCACAGATATAATATCAATATCTACAAGCATGATGACTTTCCAAAAATAATATAACGTGAAGGATCAACCTGAAAGGCCAAATGTTATATATAGTTCTTGAGAAATTCACATCCTGTTAATACTACCAATTCATTTAAGGTCTGGGATTAGCATAAGGTTTCGGTTCTTGGCAAAAGGTTACCTCAGAACAGTTTATTTGAAGAATTAGGAACTAACTTCTAGTTATAGAACTAAACGAAGTTCATAAACACGATCGCAGTAAGACTAATTCAGCTTGGTAGCTTATTGAAAACCCGAAAATTTGCAAAACCAGGTTTGCGTTTTCCAATAAAGAGCAAACTCTGGTTCCATTAGCTCAATGCTTGCAGAGAAGCTTCAGGTACTTCTATCATCAAAACAGGAAACCTTAAGGATGCAACAAATGGCAAGTTAACCACGTAAACTATGAAGAAATGAACCCTGAACAAGCTAAATAGATTTATCTCTTGTAGACACTAATTACAGAAAAGTTTTTAGTTTGACAGCTCATTTAGAAGTGTAATCAAAAGAAAACATAAAAAAATGCAGAAATGAACCCTGAACAAGCTAAATATGCTTGCAACACATGATCATGCAAGGTCGTTTGTGTTAGAGTATACGTAAAGTATACACATATTAGTATAATGTAACAGTGCCTATAAATATGCACTGGTAGTCACGAGATGTGGGTGAGAAAATATTGACTGAATACAAACTTTCAAAATTTCCTTTCCCTCTCTTTTCTCTCTTCTCTCCCTCTCTCTCGCACACTTCAATCAGTGATGCTTAGCTTGATTATCAAACCCAATCTGTTTGATCTTATTTCTCAATAAGGATTCATCATCCTAACATGGTATCAGAGCACAAATGATCCAATCTTCACTCAGTTTATCAAAATCGGTGTATTCAAAAACACTGTTCATTTTCAATTGAATTTCAATTTGTTCTGAAATTCATTTTTTCTGGTTGACTATTAAAGCACCCAGTATTTCAATTGATTTTGCATCCATTCCACCACAAATATGGTGACGGCTGCACAGTTGCAGATTCTTCAATCTCCAATTACTTCTCTTATTTCCTCAATTTCTTCGTCTGTCAATGTTAAACTTGATGATTCAAACTATTTGAATTGGAACTTCCAAATTCAACTTCTACTGGAGAGCAATGGCATTTTTGGTTTTGCTGATGGTTCGCACCCTTGTCCTGCCTCTACTGCTGATACTGGTACAAATTCCTCACTCTCTTCCTCAGTTATTGTTGAATGTGATGAACTGAGAATCTGGAAAATGCATGATCGAGCTGTCATGCAGCTCATTTCTGCTACGCTATCCCCTGTGGCTTTGTCTTGTGTGATTGGAAGTACTAGTTCCAAAGATCTTTGGCAACGATTGAAAGAGCAGTTCTCTACTGTCTCGAAAACTAGCATTTTCCAGTTAAAATCAAACCTCCAGACTATTAAAAAAGGGTCGGATAGTATAGGTTAATATCTGTTGAGGATTAAAGAGGCAAGAGATTATTTGGCTGCTGCGGGTGTTCATTTTGCTGATGAGGATATAGTGATTTTGGCACTTAATGGCTTGCCTGCTGAATTCAATACTTTTAGGTGTGTTATTAGAGGTAGAGAGAGTGTTATTACATTGAAGGAATTTTGTTCTTAATTGTTGGCTGAAGAGCTTATTGTTGAACATAACACCTCTGTTAATTCTTCTTTTCTTACTGCTATGCATACAATTGCAAAACCTCAGCACACTGCTCCACCATCCTTTCAGCTATCTCGAGGTCAGAATGGGTTTAATTTGTATGATAATAGTGGATATAGATCATACAATAGAAATAGGGGTCGGGTCAGGCTTAATTCGAATCAAAGGTCATATCCACAGAGATCATCATTTCAGTCTAAACCTCCTAAGTTTTCACCCATGAATTCTGGAATGTCACGATCATTTTCCCTTGGTTCATTTCCATCACCAGTTTCTTCTGGTGTCATTGTGTGTCAATTGTGCAATATGGAAGGACACACCGCACCGTCATGTGGCATTAGGGGCTATGAAAGGATTAAATGCTCAATTTGTGGCAAACCTAATCATACTAATTGGTACTGCTACTACAATGAAGCTGGACCAAATTTTATTGGCTCCTCAAGTACCTCACCTGTTCCTCAGTCACAGCAGCTTGGATCACAGCAGCATGCCCTTCATACTATGCATCAGGCATATGCACAACCCCATCTTCAATCATCTGCAACTATCTCATCTTCTCCTGTTTGGATCACGGACACAGGGGCGACAAATCACATGACTGCTGATTTGTCAAACCTTTCACTTAGCTCTCCCTATCCTGCGGATGATATTGTTCACACAACCAATGGTGAAGGTTTGTCAGTATCTCATGTTGGTTCTGCGATCATTCCTACATACTTTAAGCCTCTGCAATTGAAGTCTGTTTTATGTGTGCCTAAATTGACCCAGAATTTGTTGTCTGTGCATCGCTTGGATAACAATTGTTTTCTAATCTTTGATGCTTTCTGTTTTTGGGTTCAGGACAAGCTAACAGGAAGGATAATGTACAAGGGGCATTGCAGTAATGGACTCTACCCCATGTATTCTGCTGCTTCACGGTCACTTAACACATTCCAGTCCACAGCCTTCATTGGTCAGTTGGTTTTATCATCCACTTGGCATCATAGATTAGGTCACCCTTCAAATAAAGTAGTCAATCTTATGTTACAGAACTCAAATATTCAGTGTTCTACATATAAAAATTCTGTTGTATGTGTTAGTTGCCTTGAGGGTAAATTTTGTAAGCTTCCTTTTCCCTCACGTGTAAACTCTGCTACTTCAGCATTTAATACTATACATAGTGATCTTTGGGGTCCTTCCCCTCACATATCTGTTGATGGATGTCGATTTTATGTAATATTTGTTGATGAATTTACTCGGTATTGTTGGTTGTTTCCAATCGTTAATAAAAGTGATGTGTTTTCCGTATTCACTTCATTCTATAACTATGTTTACACTCAATTTACTACGTCAATTCAAGTCTTTCAAAGTGATGGGGGGGGGTGAATTTGTTAACAAACCTTTCCAGAAATTTCTTGCTGACAAGGGAATTGTTCATCACAGATCTTGTCCATACACACCTGAACAAAATGGGTTAGCTGAGCGTAAACATAGACATTTACTTGAAACTACCATCACTTTGCTACAACATGCTCAATTAGCACCAACATTTTGGACATATGCAGTTAACACTGCTTCATACTTGATCAACCGAATGCCTTCTGATGTCCTGCTAAATAAGTCACCATTTGAGATGTTGTTTGGTCATATTCCTTCCCTTTCTCATTTACGCATATTTGGGTGTGCTTGTTTTCCTTTCTTGCGGCCTTATAATCAGCATAAACTCCAACCCAAAACTTCTATGTGTGTGTTTCTAGGCTATGCCTCTCAATACAAAGGTTACATTTGCTATCATGTGCCTAAGAAACATGTGTATATCTCTAGACATGTGATGTTTCTTGAACATGTTTTCCCCTATAAAGACTTAGCATCCAAAATTCAGGTTGTTCCTCCTTCTCCAGTTGTCTCACCACTGTCTGTCATGCTAGTAATTCCACCTTCCAATATTGTCAATTTACCACCACTCCTTGAAGAGTCTGTTTCTACTAGTCCTTCTCCTCCTCTCCCACCAGTTCTTTCCAATACTAATAATGCCTCTTCAACATTATCTCCACCTCCTGTGGCTCCTGACTCCAGTAATAGAGGTATGTCTCCTAAATCCTTGACTTCAATTGATGACTGTCAGCCTGAGAGTCTTTCAGTAGTATTGCAGATTCCACCCCTGAATTTGCATCCAATGCAAACACGGTCCAAGAGTGGAATTGTCAAGAAGAAAACATGTTTTCTTGCTGCCATGAATTCATCTACTTCTGATTTATCTTTGATTGAGCCTAGTGGTTATAAGTCAGCTCTAAAGCATCCATTATGGCTCAATGCAATGACGGAAGAACTTGATGCCCTTCACTCTCAGTAGACATGGACACTAGTGAATTTGCCACCTGACAGGAATGTAGTAGGCTGCAAATGGATCTTCAAGATTAAGAAGGATGCTACTGGTTCCACTGTTCGGCATAAAGCCAGATTAGTAGCCCAGGGGTTCAGTCAAGAGGCAGGCCTTGATTATGGGGAGACGTTTAGTCCAGTAGTAAAACCTACTACAATCAGACTGGTACTCTCACTTGCTGCTCACTTTGGGTGGATATTGCGACAGCTGGATGTTAAGAATGCTTTTCTTCATGGTGTTCTAAATGAAGAGGTATACATGGCTCAACCTCCTGGGTTTGCAGACTCACAAAATCCTCAGCTTGTGTGTAGACTTCACAAGTCTCTTTATGGCCTAAAACAGGCTCCGAGAGCTTGGAATGACAGGTTTACTACTTTTTTGCCATCTTTAGGATTTCAGTGCACATATTCTGATCCTTCTCTGTTTGTTAAACATATCGATGATGGTATTGTGATCCTATTGGTGTATGTGGATGACATAATTATTGCTGGGAGTAAGCATTGTGAGGTGCAACTGATTATACAAGCCTTATCTTCTGAATTTGACATTAAAGACTTAGGTGATCTTCACTATTTTTTGGGTGTGCAAATTACTCGCAATCAAAATGGTATCTTCATGTCACAGTCTCAATATGTTCAAGACCTTTTGCTCAAAACTGAAATGCTTGAGTCTAAAGCTTGTGAGACTCCATGCTTGCCGTATCAGAGGATGTGTAAAGATGATGGGCTGCCATTTGATAATCCCACTTTATATAGAAGTATTGTTGGTGCCTTACAATACTTGACATTCACTCGTCCTGATATTGCATTCTCAGTTCACCAGGTATGTCAATTTATGCAAAGTCCTATGGTAATTCACTACACGGCTGTCAAACGCATTCTACGGTATTTAAAGGGCACTGCCAGTCATGGAATTTCTTATCGGTGTGGCTCTTTGGATGTTAAAGCTTTTAGTGATGCGGATTGGGCAGGGGATCCCAATGACAGAAGATCAACCACTGGATTGGTGGTTTTCATTGGGTCAAACCCTATTTCATGGTCCTCTAAGAAACAGCCCACTGTGTCCCGTTCTTCAACAGAGGCTGAGTATCGTGCATTGTCATCCACAACTGCTGAGCTTGACTGGATTAAACAGCTGATGGTGTTCCTTCACATTCAAATTGATCAGCCACCGGTCTTGTTTTGTGACAACCTCTCTGCCATAGCATTATCCTTCAACCCTGTTCAACATCAGAGGACAAAACATATTGAAATTGACATTCATTTTGTGCGTGAAAGAGTAGCTGGAAATCAGTTGGCTATTCAATTTGTGTCTTCCAAGGAGCAGTTTGCAGACATTCTCACAAAGGGATTAAGTGCTCCTTTATTTCGCATTCATTGTAACAATCTCATGCTTGGCTTACCAAGGCATGGGATTGAGGGGGGATGTTAGAGTATACGTAGAGTATACATATATTAGTATAATGTAACAGTGCCTATAAATATGCACTGGTAGTCACGAGATGTGGGTGAGAAAATATTGACTGAATACAAACTTTCAAAATTTCCTTTCCCTCTCTTTTCTCTCTTCTCTCCCTCTCTCTCGCACACTTCAATCAGTGATGTTTAGCTTGATTATCAAACCCAATCTGTTTGATCTTATTTCTCAGTAAGGATTCATCATCCTAACAGTTTGCAATATCAACAAAATGCAGCCAATTTCCTCTCCATCTTTAAATACCCGATCTAGAGAAATACAACAGGCAGGCCCATCAAATTATGCCCCCCCCCGGAAAGCAACCAAAAACTTGATTGCCATGTTAAGGATACCAGGGGAATTAAAACACATAATTGTCTATCATAGATGAAAGCCTGGTGATAGATTTGAATTACAACAAAGAAATTGACAAGCTGGCCACTAGAAAAGATCATTCAAGATTTCAATTATGAAGGCTAAAACCAAAGCATATTACTCATTACAGTCAAGTCCAATCGATCATATTCAAAGATCCTGGATTCGTGCTCACCCCTTCCTCCTCATGCATAAAAAAAATGATTTCATATCAAAACCATAAAATTAAAACACTTAAAAGACATCATTTTGATAATTTTTCAGACAAGAAATAATTAATAAATTATTCTCAACTATAATACTAACAACGATAGACAGAACATCATGGCCATTAAAATGATGATAATACCCTTATATTATCGGCAATCAGATTTCAAAATTGCCGTACTGAAACAAGATTTTGACTTCTGTGTTGCTAACTTTAAAAGCAAGGTCTATAAACAAAGTGGAACATGCGGATAGTGTAATTCTGGGCATATTCAAAGAAAATAAAGCTATGGAGTCACTCAATAAATGAATAGAGAAGATGTGAAAGACGCTGTTAGGACACACGTACACTAGGAGTTAAGTGGACAAAGTTAGTCAATGAATGACCAGTGAAGAGGTGAAGATGTCGTTTGGATACATATTAATAATTAGTGGTTGTTGATTACACGCCTGAAGCAATGAAAAATGTTAGTTCAAGAAGGAAAGTTTTTAATTTTCCTTCTTCTTACTCTAGTTTTCAAAACAATTCAAGTATTACTATGGTCTTAAAACCTCAATGTGTATTTGGGTGTTTTGTTTTATGATTTCATGTTAAAACCATAAAAAAAAACTTAAAAAGCATTATTTTGATATTTTTTTGAGTAAAAAATAATAAAATATTTTTTGTTGTATTTTTAAACGCATATTGAATCATCAAATGAGAAAAACTCAAATGAGGTAACTAAAATGGCCGCACAATCCCTGTTTTTTGTAATAAAAATTTATGAACAAGTATGATCTCAAAGCTACCTATTTAAGTCAAGGATGTCAATTTGTTCAGTTCCATTCAGAATAACCAACATATCTCGTTCTAGTTCAAAAAATAGAACAAATTGGTATATCTCGTTGCAATTCAAATTGTATCTTGTTCAGAATTTCGGTCTGTTCCGAAAATTCCGCACAAAATATTCTGGTTCCATTCCACCCGAAAACATTCCAGCCAAACAGTGTTTTTTTTAAATAATATATAATTTTACAATATCAATCATATATCTTAATCTAATTGTTGGACTAAGATGAAATTTTACAATGAGTCTTTTGACATATTGATATATATATATATTAAGTTAAAATTTCAAAACAATCAGAGAATATAATGACCATGCGAGATTAATAATGATATTCTCATAATATTATCTAGGTTTATAATTTTGTTCAGAAAAATCATTTTATTGTGTCTTTTTTTAGATTATATTTTTCTCAATTTTATTATATATATACAATCATAAACAGTATGACATCAAAACAAAACATCGAAACCGAGATATTTCATTCCAATTGAAAAAACAAAACATCAACTGAAATGAAATTGATAACCTTGATTTAAGCATATATTTTATGATTTATGTCAAAATCATGAAAGAAAAACTCTTAAAAGGGTATTGTTTTGATATTTTTACATAAAAATAATTAATAAAATATTTTCAATCATATTACTAATCACACATTCAAGCTTGTATTTGGTTGGCGTGTGTAGCGTACTTTGACTAATACCCGTAATTCTTTTGATACCCTTAAATTAATCTCATTAAGATTTTCTTTAATGATTCTAAAAATATCATCATCAAAGTCTAGATTTATTTATTTTTCTATGTTCTCTCTCTCTCAATGGAGTTTGTAAAGCCAGTTTTAATGTGTTTTTGAAAATATTCGCACTTTCCAACTACGAGATTTTAAAAAATCGCAAGAGATTAATTTTAAAATATAAGAAAATGTGTGATTTTTTTTTAAGAAATAAAAAAAGAAAAAAAAAAACCTCATCATATAGCATTGGTTTTGGATAAAGATGCCTTCAAAACTTGTGCGTAGAATATGTTCTTCCTAATATTCCAATCGATGACCATCTAATGGGTTTCTGAAGATAAACCTTCATCAATCAATCCAATATTTGGAGATAAGGATTTACAGAATCATGAAGCCTTGCCATTTCGGAACCTGATGCCACCATCAATGGCTGGAGAGAGACATGAGTGGACAACAAGACTGCTAAATTAAGGCCAATCACCACCAAATTTCTCTATTTCCCCAGGTTCCCGACAATAACTTGTATAAATCATCCAAAAATATTATATTTTTGTCGAGGAAATGGGCTTTCAAACCTCCATCAATATTACTGATCACTGAGACTATGAAGAGAATCTTGCTTTAACTGTCGAAATTACTCGATTCAGTAAGATCATTATTGTTGTTTGCTGTTATCGTCGCTGTCAGCCAGCTTGAGCAAACAGAAGAATTTCTATCATAGCACGCAGAGAATCAGATGTCAAGATTATACATCGTAAATCGAGCATCTGTTTTAAGTAGTGTGATGTGATAATAAAAGATTTAAAATTTGCATAATAAATTTTAAATTTAAGTCAAAATATACATCTCTTATAAATACTTGAAACAACCAGAATTTTACTCGCTTATCTAGATTCATAAAAATACACTTTCCGGTCGTTAAAAAATTTGAATTTGAGTTGAAATTATGAATAAAATGAAATATTTAATTCATTAATGCTTTTTGAAGAGTATTATTATTGGGTGAGCAGGACGCTTTGGTGAACAATTTGTCCTCCATTAAACTAATGGCAATTGAGCTGCTAATTATAACTCGGCTGACCCGGAGCTAGAACCGAGCTTGATTTCAGAAAACATAAGAGAATATAAAAAGAATGGTGGCTCGGTTTAAAACTCATTTGCAGCTTATTAACTACAAAAACAATATTATTTTGATTTACATATAAAAAAAACCCAGAAAACTTGAAAGAACGGGTTAAAACCCGTGATTCATGCTTTGAGTCGGGTCAACTAGGACACAACTTTGAGTCGGGTCAACTATGACACCGAGTTTAAAAACTCTACATGAAGGTCCTATTTGAAAATGTGGTTGCGGTTGCTTTTGAAAATGATTTTTATTTAGAAGCACATCTAAATGATATATTTTTTTTATTTTTAAAAAATTATTTTTGACATCAACACATCAAAATGATCTAAAAACATCAATAAAATTTTATTTAAAATGAAATTTTTTTTTGAATTTTAAGCCACCAACGGTACAATCGGGCACAAAATCAATCTCAGATTTGCCTTTTCATGATAATATAATTATTCTGACTTCTTCATGCGAATAAAAATAATCTCTTGCACATATCAATTAGCATTACTAATATGAAAATCCCTAATATAATAGACTTATTTTGTACTCATATCTTGCCCCATAACGAGTCAAAGGGTGGGCTCAGGATACAGCTTCCGATTAAAAAAAAGGCTGAAAGGTTATAATCAAGGAGTGATGTCAGCTGCCTCTGTGCCCCCTCCTGTCCCATGAAGATGGTTGACTTCCATTATTCAAGCAATCAATTGATTTCTAACGTTAATACTATAATTTATTTTGTCAGTTGTGCCCAAACAGGTTCTCTAAAACTATTTAATTATTGTGTAATTCATATATTCTATGCTGGATTATTGAATTAAGAATATTATCCAAACTAGTTATTCTATTTAAATGGGCGGGGCAGACAGAAACGATGATGTTAGAAATATATTTTTAAATTAAAAAATCGTGTATTATTTTTTAAAAAACTACTGCCTTAATTACTTGGATGATAACACTGGGTTTTCAGCCTCTGGTTTTGCCAGGAAGGCAATCATGACATCCATGTGCAGAGGTCAATAGAGTAACTTCCATCACCAGAATGGAGTAATTTTGAGTCGTTGATATTGTTCTTTGGTTTTGCAGACGACTGTCATTTCGAATGTCGAATGGCTGGAGGTAGTTTCCATCGCCTCGAAGGGTTTAGTAAAAAAAATAATTTTAAAAAAATATGTATATATCAAACAACGTTTAGTTTGAGTCATGAATTAAATAAAGTTAATTTATGTTGATTAAAGTTAATTCAAAATATAATCCTTTTAAAATACATTTTTTAAAGAATTTATTTTAAAAAAAATCAGGTTAAGATAGGACCAAGTCATTTATTATAATTCTTAATTAAATTTTTAAAAAATACAAAAAGATCAGGTCGATCTAATATAAAATCGATCTTCTAAAAGTGTATTTGTTTTTACTTTTTATTTTATTTTCTAATATATATTTATTTTACTCTAGATGAATTTGGATTTCGTACACCAAAAAAGGCGCATAATAAAACCTCCGTCTAGTCCTTTTCATTTATAAAAAGATATATACCAATAAATAAATAAACAAATAAAAAGTTTGTCCTCAGCACAAGCAAATTCAAAGTGAGGAGCCTGTGGGCTCAAGCCAATAGAAGACTCGTTGACTTTCGTATTGGAAGAACACGTGGCGGTGATTTCATCCCCTTCAATGTCCTGGCTTCACCGTCGAACCGCTTCCTTTTCCCAAATTACGTGGCACTCTAGCTCTCTTCTATTTTTAATGTAAATAATAAATAATATTTATATTTCTTTTTACTTACTTTCCCATGTAAATCTGAGAAAGGTGATAAAGATAGAGTTATATTCCATTAAAATTGTATTTTTTAAAAGACAATTTAAAAGGCATTCATAATTTTTTTCTTAAAAAAAAATTGGTACAACAAAGAATTCTGGCTACCGTAGCCATCAATGGCACTACTTGCACGAAGGATTACCTCTATCACATCCCCTCATTCAAAGCGAGCTCAGCCTAAACTATCTATTAATTGGTCCAATAATAAAACTTAGAGTTAATGAATTTGTTTTCATGTAATTTCATGTTTAAATTATATAGTTATTAATATGATAATCAATAAAAATTTATATAATTATTAATTTTAAAATATATAAAATTAATCAAACTACCTGTAAATCGACAAGACAATCACGATAATGAAAAAAAGTGAGCTCAGCCTTCCTTTTCCCTTTGCACGTATGAGTCCACCATCATTTTACACACGACACTCAACAATTACAAACCAATACGAAACTACTTTTTCTCTCATCCAAATTTATCGTCTCCCACCACTTTCAATTATTTCTACTTTTTGTTCAATAGATCGAGTTGATGTGGACATCAATCAAACATTACCTTTTGCTTTGTTTATTTGTATCTTTTGCCAAATTACGGTCTTTTGTTAAATTGATGTTTGTTTGCTCAATTCACATCATTACATACATTTCAATATGATAATTAAATAAAAAATTTAATCACACAAGTTTTTCATAAAATAAATAGCTAACATATTATTAAAAAAATTGAGATTGCTTTTTTTTTTTTATGAAAATCTATCAAATCAAACTTGTATAATTTAACGAGTTAATTTATAATCCTATTAAAACTTTTTTTTTTAAAAAAAATATTGAACCCACATTATTTTTATTTTTTATAAATACAAATTTTATTATTATTCAAATTATATATATAAAAAATCTAATTAGAATTTTATCTATATTACAAGAATATGGCTGTAACCTTCATTATAGTTTTCAGTCTTTTGACATACTTCATCAATTAAAATAATAATAATGAAAATAAAAAAAAAACGTAAAGGAGATTGCAACCGGTAGAGCAGTTAGCCATCGAGGTAAAACATGGATCGGTCTGATTAGGGCCCTGTTTGTTTGCTGGAAAGTGGTTTCCTTTTGGAAAGTGAATTCCGGGGAAAGTGAATTCCTGTAAAGTGAATTCCTGGAAAGTGAATTCCGATGTTTGACAGTGTTATGGAAAATGAACTGGAAAACATTTTCCAGTGTTTGTTTGAGTTATGGAAAATGAACTGGAAAATAATTTATTAATAAATTAATTTTTTTTTCAAGTTTATCCTATGTATATTAAATATTTAATATAAAATATTTAATCACTTAAAATAAAAAAAATGAAATCAAATAAGTATAATGATGAATTTTTTTATTATATCCTATATTCATACATAGCTTATTTTATAAAATATTAAAATATATGTCATATCATATTATAGAGAAATAAACTTGTTAAATATTTTGTAAGTAAAAATTATTCAATTTTAAAAGCTTAAAATAATTTGTTTTTTCATATTAAGAAAGCCAAATTAGTTTATGTTGAGAGTTATATGTTTGGGTTTTTGTTTTTGGTATGAAGTATTTTTTAAAAGATAAATAGATACAACAATATTTTGATGGGTATTTTAGATAAAAAAAAATTTTGGGTAAAGGCAATTATCCCTTTAATATCTATAAAATAAACATCAAGAAATAAATATTTATACCTAACATCAAGAAATAAATAGTCATGCATAAAAAAACAAAGAAATAATCCCATTACAAGCTGGTGCAGGAATAAAAAAAATATAATTCCATTAATTCCTATGTTTTTACACCTTATAGCTAAATAAATGGTAACTACAATTGAAAGAAAAAAGATAAAAATGAAAAAGAAAGATAACCCAGAAAGAGATATTACATGCTAGCAATCCTTCTTCTGACCAGTATCTCCTTGTTATGAGGATTATTACTTGAGACCACCATTTTTTTCAAGGTTCCCACGACTCAAGAAAACAAGATCAAGCAGAATAGGATATTCTGTTATTTTTCCGCCGCTCCAAACTACAAAAGCGTCATGGAAGCTATGATTTCATACCAGAGAAGAAGAGATTTCAATGGGATACTCCTGCTACGAAGATGAAGGCGCGTTGAGCCGTTGATGGCCTTTTTGTCCTAATTACATCAAATCTTGACCCTCCCTCCGAATAGAATCACGGGTTGGCTCGATATCTCTCTGAGATTCTTGTTCGTGGTTGTACAGACTGCAGAGGAGTGGTCTGGGAGTGGAGGAGTCGAGACAAGGGGAGCCGAGTCTAGCGAAAATGGCAGTGTTTGGGATTAAGAGATGAGGGACTGGAGAGGGAGGCGAGAGGAGATGAGGGAAAGAGACGAAAGAGATATGAGGGAAAGAGATGGGTCACACGCGGAAAGTGTTTTCCTCTTGTGCAGGAGCGGAAAACATTTTCCGCGTGTGAAGTTAAAATTTAAGTTGACCGGGAAAGTTAAGGAAATCACTTTCCTTTGACTAATTTTCTCAAAGTGTTACCAAACACTGGAAAGTGAGGAAACTGAATTCCTGAAATTCAGTTTCCTTGAAACAAACGGGCCTAGATTCCCTTCAAATATAAACCATGACCCCCTTATCCAACTTAGCTGCTGAAACGGCCAATCCATTTATTTTATTTCAGAAAAAAAATCAATATTTAATCAAATAAGTTGTTCTTGATTACCAGATATTTTAAAAGTAATATCCAATAAAAAAATTCCACTATTTTTTTTAAGAATTCTTTTATATCTTCAACAACAATCCGCACTTTAAAAGCAGCACAACCGAAGTCCCTCCATGCTCACATCTACAGACATTGAACTCAGAAAACAGAGAAGAGAAGCTTCATTGCGTTTTGTTTTTTGAGCCATGTCGTCGCTTTCAGATCTTATTAACCTCAACCTCTCCGACTCTACCGAGAAAATTATTGCTGAGTACATATGGTACTGCCTTCTTTACTTCCTTACACACCTCTTCTTCTTCATTTGTACATGAATTTATAGATATTTGAATGCATATATGTGTAGCTACACGTTTTTGTCAGAGGGTTTTCTTTTTCATGGCTTACTTGTTTGATGCTGCCTTGAAATCTATCCTTTCTGGGGTTACGGGATTTCTCTGTTTTCTTGTTTTTGTAACTTTTATACCATGAAGGATCAAATATATTATTTTGTTCCTTTAGAGTCATATTTTTTGTTCACAAGTTTAGAAGAACCCTCCTGAGAAGCTTAATTCACTTCTCCTTCTGCACTTATTGCCAGTCCCCTGCTGCTGCTGCTGATGTCCATAATTTTATAGTCTTGGGTGGTTTTGCTTTATTCTGTGTTTTTTGATTGTGATATTGAACTATCAACCTTACAAGTAATGTCACTGATTCAGCCATCTGACATGAACCAACGCTTGTGTGTCATCCACACGTAGCTCACTAGATTATTTTCAGAAAACAGAGCACGAGACTGTGCCCTGCTCCAGTTTTTCATGTCGTGATGGATGGCTGACACAATAAGATCTTCAATCCTACGGTCTGCTTAAACAAACATTCTCCTGTGGAGAAACTCTCATAGTTCGAGGCGAATTTCTTTAAATAGTTTCAGTTTTTTTCTGGTCATTAATAATGAAAATCCAAGCTTGATATTTAATTGAATTCTGTTTGTTTCTAGTCAGTAAGTTTATCTTTGGTTTTTCGATTAAAAACAAAAGGTATTAATGTAGTTCTTGAAATGATCCCATGCTCTTGATTTTCTTTTGGAGGCTGGGGTCGTGTCAAGTTTTTATTGTGGTTAAACATGGCTTAGCTCTGTTCTTGTTGCTTTTTGGTAATGGATATGGTTTGGTTTGCCTTGTTCTGTAACCAAACAAGCAAGTAATCTATTGTTTTGTTTAATTCTTGAACAGGGTTGGTGGAACTGGAATGGATGTGAGGAGCAAAGCAAGGGTATATAATTTTATGCTTTGAAGGTTTTGTCGTCGTCGTTGTTCTAATCTAAGCTTTCTAATTAGTTATTCTGATGTAAATATTATATTTTTATGTGAAGACTCTTTCCGGTCCGGTCAACGATCCTTCAAAGCTTCCCAAGTGGAACTATGACGGTTCCAGCACAGGCCAGGCTCCCGGAGAAGACAGTGAAGTGATTCTATAGTAAGCTTCCATTTCCTTTTCTTGGGTTTTTATTTTTTTTTTACTTTTCAAATATTTCTGAACTCACTCTCCTTTGTGCAATGAAACAGTCCACAAGCTATTTTCAGGGATCCATTCAGGATGGGCAGTAATATCCTTGTGAGTTCAATTTTGTCCCCCTGTATCTTGCCTATTGATGTACCCTACTCATTCTCTTTAACATTTATGTTGATTGGATAGGTCATATGCGATGCTTACACTCCTGCTGGCGAGCCTATTCCAACAAACAAGAGATGCAGGGCTGCTAAGATTTTCAGCCATCCTGATGTTGCCGCTGAGGTTCCCTGGTATTTGTTTTTCCCCAGCTTCACTCTATCTGTAAAGTCATTTTTCAAGTGTGATTAACGAGCAATCTGATGAAAAAACCAGGTATGGCCTTGAGCAAGAATACACCTTGTTGCAGAAAGATGTAAAATGGCCACTTGGCTGGCCTATTGGTGGCTATCCTGGCCCTCAGGGACCTTACTACTGCGGTGCTGGTGTCGACAAAGCATTTGGCCGCGACATTGTTGATGCACATTACAAGGCATGCCTTTATGCAGGCATCAACATTAGTGGTATCAATGGAGAAGTGATGCCAGGCCAGGTAAAATAGAAGAACTAGCATTTCCTGTACCATTTTGATCTTAAGTTCTAGTTTAGAACCCTTCTGATCTTGACATCGAATCGATTTCATTTTCATGTAGTGGGAATTTCAAGTTGGACCTTCAGTCGGTATCTCCGCCGCAGATGAATTATGGGCTGCTCGGTACATTTTGGAGGTAGGTTTAATGGACTTGATCATAGAAGATGGTACAGCCATTCCAGTTTCTTTTATTTTCTCAAAACTGTCTATATTTATGCTAACAGAGGATTACTGAGGTTGCTGGAGTTGTGCTTTCATTGGATCCTAAGCCAATTGAGGTCAGTTTTCATTTCATTGCACCGTTTTTACTATTCAATCTGGGTGCTGCAAGTGTGCATATTTTCAGTGCTTTTATCTTTTGAGCTCTCAAGAATTTGGACTGCTGTTTTGCCAGGGAGACTGGAATGGAGCAGGGGCACACACAAATTACAGGTATAATTTGCTTAATCTATTTGCTTCTTCATTCAACTCTCTTTACTATTTTTATTTTCCTGTCTCAAACTTGAAAATTCTTCACATTTGCAGTACTAAGTCTATGAGAAATGAAGGAGGTTATGAAATCATCAAGAAAGCAATTGCGAAGCTTGGTCTGAGGCATAAAGAACACATTGCAGCCTATGGAGAAGGGAACGAGCGGAGACTCACCGGAAAGCACGAAACAGCTGACATTAATACTTTCAAATGGGTAAGAGGAAAAAGATGAATAATTTCCTTGCTGCTTTAAGTTCTCTGATTACAAGATGTCTCAGACTAGTTTGTTTACATCTTGTTCGATTGACAGGGTGTTGCTGATCGCGGGGCTTCCATTCGTGTTGGCCGAGACACGGAGAAAGATGGAAAGGGGTATTTTGAGGACAGAAGGCCTGCTTCAAACATGGATCCATACGTCGTGACTTCCATGATTGCAGAAACCACCATCCTGTGGAAGCCATGAAAACCTTAACCAAGCTCTCATACAAAATACTGTTGTTCTTAGTAGTCATTTCAAGGAGTCATGGAAGGATCTACGTCAGTAAAATGGATGTCTTTCAATTCGTCTCACTTAGTATTTTGAGGTAGCAGGTGATGTTCTTGCATTGCCTGCCTGCCTTGTGATTCTGCAATTTATGTTGAATAATGTTATGCTTGGTTTCCAGTGACTGGAAATGGGTTGAAAAGATTTTGCTTTGATGTAATGTAGAGCAAGATTTATCTTAGTCTAAAAATAAACTATATATTGATTTATAAAGGTTTAGATTTCTCCTTGATCACTGCCAAATCTGTAGTTTCATCTCCTGTTTTTTTTAATCCAACCCGAACTTGAATTGAAATCTGACCACCCTGCAAAGTAGCACAAACCAACAATGACGTGTTGCCCTAAAATAAAACAAAATTAAATTCCTAATCAATTTGCGTGCCAGGGCGGGCTTCGCCTTCCTAGACCTCACGCCTTACTTTGAACCAAGGTTGTTAAAATCACGAGTTGACTCGCAAAATCGTATGATTTTATGAGTCAACTCATAAAACTTGTCAACTCGGATAAAAAAATCGATTTTGATCAAACGCGTCAAAATCATATAAAATCGTAAAATCGGACCGGATCGGTCCGATTTTACAATTCTGCAAAATTGATAATATTACGCGCGCCCCTCCCAATTCCTTCCAATTCGCGCGCCCCTCTGCAGTCTGCAGGTTACCTTCTGTCTTTCTCTTGCCAGCTTTAATGCTTACTTAAATGGCATTTGAGATTCGTTAAATGTGAAAGATAACTAACAAGTAATCGAGATTTTGATGATGAAATTCCTTGCTAATGTAGCTCATCTAAGTCGATGGAATTGATAGCCTTTCAGCTTCTTCTTCATTGAAGGGGAAATGTATTTAGATCTTTTCTGGTGTGAAAAAGGGGGTGGCTTCTTCGTTGTTTCTTGTATAATACGACGCATGAAGTACTGTAAGATTCTTGTCTATGGAGGGAATCGATGCTTGAACTTGCCTTACGTTCCAGCTTGATCAGAATCTTTTCGCTTGTAAAGTTTGAAATTTTAAAGAGATTCTTGCCTTCTCCGTTCAAACTCATATTATGTTCTTTTCTTCGACTCGTGATCTTCACTTCAACTCCATAATATTCTTGCCTGTCTTCTGATCTCCTTCTTGTACCCATGTCACCCTGGACTTTCGCCGGAAAACAAATTCCCCGGAAGTCATATATATATATATATATATATATATATATACTGATCTCCTTCTTGTACCCACGTCGCCCTGGACTTTCGCCGGAAAACAAATTCCCCGGAAGTCATATATATATATATATGTATGCATGCAGAAAGAAGAGATAGTCCCCAAGGAGTATGGCGTGATGGTAAAGAGCTAGAGATCTACATAGTAGGTTTCGAGTTCGAGTCAGGGTGTGCACCTCTTGTAAGAGTCTGGAACAACTAGATTTTATTCGCTCACCTGAACCCATAAAATATATTTTCTGAATGATAAGGTTTTTCGAATCTAAAGAAAAGAAAATAAAGAAGAGATAGCAGCCTTTTTCCTCATCTACTTTTTGATCATTTAGCATCGAAGGTTGTAGTTTTTCCAGAACCCTCACTTGTGTGTTTGACCTTCACCATCGTAGAAGCTTCTAGTTAGCTGCTTTAATGGCTCCGTGAGTATTTTCAGCTTCTTCCATGAGTTGAACATAGGCCATCCATCAACATATATATCACAGATAGAAGACATGTGTTTAAAAAATCAGCATAAATATTCTATTTTATTAAATTCATAATTTAATAATACTATTTTTGTTTCCAAGTATATATATAGTGTTTGTTTGGGAGTTGTTGAAATTGTTTTTTAAACTATTTTTTATTTAAAAATACATCAAAATAAATTTTTTTATTTTTAAAAATTATTTTTGACATCAGCACATGAAAATGATATAAAAACACCAAAAATATTTAATTTAAAATAAAAAATAAAATATTTTTGGTATCTTACTGTATACCTACTTTTTAAGCATATTTTAATTTTTTATATATGTAAAATGCCAATGTATAACAAATAAATTCTCTCAACATTGGTTTTATTGTCTAGAAACTTTATTTAATATATCATTATATAACTCAAGTTGATAAAAAAAAAAAAAAAAAACTTTAGAGATCCACGTGAAAGAAAGTTCTGTCTGGGTACCATGATATGCATAAAATAATAGATGAGGGACTAATATGAAGTTTTCCCTAAGATAAAACAGAAAGAACTCCAACGATAACTAACTTTCCCGCCGATCTTCAGCTCCCGACATATTTTGTACAGCAAAAATTACATAAGAAACCAGGTCTCATTTTCACTACATGATCTTTATATTTAAGCAGTGACATGCCTTTCTTCAACTATCATCAATTTAGATACTAAAATATTCAATAATCATTATATTTTCCACGTGTTTATAATTGCTTTTCAAAATGATTTTCACTTAAAATATAATAAAATAATTTTTGATATCACATTAAATAATTAAAAAAAACTATTTTTTTTATTTAAAAACAAAAAATAAAAGTAATTTTTTTTAAAAGCGTAAAAGTGTTTCCCAAACAAATCTCTAAAGGCCAAGGTTGATTAATTTAGTACTATGTTTTTTAGCCATAAAATCAAGTTAATCATTGATTCAATTTGGGAACCAAGATGGCTCCTTAGATCTTTAGGACAAATAAAATATGACTGAATAAAATATCAATTGACATTAAAAAACTTTATGAAAAATATAATTTTATATTATATATTAATTAATTTATTTGAGCACACAAAAACTTTATGTCAATATAGATATCAAGGTGAAAGTCTCATTATATGCTCTGATACCGACTGTTAAATAATATTATTGATTATTTCATTCCATAATAATCAATACATCAAGAAGCTTTAAGAGCTTGATTGTTATTTCATTTAAAAAATGTTCTTAAGAAATTTATTTTTTTCTTTTATTTTTAATTAATTTTTTGGCATTTTTAAATTATTTTGATGTGATGATATAAAAAATAAAATAAAATAAATATTATTTTAATATATTTTTAAATCAAAAACACTTTATAAATTGTAACCGTTATTATAATATCAAATAAGCTTTAACAAACCAATAGATCATTGAAAGGATTAAAAAAATACAAGAACTTTGTCGTGGTAAAAAAAGTTAGGAATAATTGGGAGTTCATTTTAAAAATATATTTAAAAAAAAATTATTTTAAATTAATATTTTTATGTTTTCATACATTTTGATATAATAATATTAAAAAAATATATAGAAAAAAACATTTAAAAAAGTAGCTTTTTTACGACGATATATCAAACACTTTGCATTGGCGTTTGAAAGTTTATCCTCCTCCTGTTATGTTGGAAAAGAAGGAGAGGGAATCAATGCTTGAACTTGCCTTGTGTTACAATTTGTTTTACATGAAAAGGTAAGAACCCAAGAACAATATTACAAGGCTCTGAGTTATCCAAATTATGTACTGCGAGAATGAGCCAGGAACAAATTCTTGCTTCCTCTGTTCGAAGTCAAAGTCATGTTCTTCTCATCTTTCAATGTTCTTCAGAATATTCTTTATTCGAGAGGATGAGAAATTGTTTGGTCCTTCTGCTTTCTGATTCCTTAACCAATCTTATGTTTCCATTGAAATTTCCTGCTCCCTTTTAAAGTCATTCAGCATTTCTCATTTCCTTAACCAATCTTGTGTTCCAATTGAAATTTCCTGCTCACCTCAAGAAAATCAGCAATCCCTTCTCATCTCCGTAACCAATCTTGTGTTTTCAGTTGAGAAGCATTGTCTTCAAATCACAGCTCTTCTACTTCTTCTTGTCAACATCCATTTCTTTTCCATTCAAAACAAGCTATGGCTGATGCAATTGTTTCTGCTCTCGTGAGTGCAATCGCGGGGACCTTGAATTCATCAATTCTGCAAGAGCTTGGACTTGCGGAGAGCTCAAAGACTGACCTCGAACATCTCGAGCGCTCGCTCAGAACTACTCAAGCTGTGCTCCAGGATGCAGAGGTGAAGCAGTGGAAGAACAAGGCTATAAAGGTGTGGCTCGGACACCTCAAGGATGCTGCTTATGATGGTGATGATTTGCTAGATGAGTTTGCAATTGAAGCTCAGTGGCATCAGCAGCCAAGAGATTTCAAAAATCGAGTAAGATCCTTGTTTTCTATCAATCATAATCCACTTGTTTTTCGACAAAGAATGGTGCATAAATTGAAGAGTGTTAGAGAGAAACTAGACGCCATTTTCATGGAGAGACAAGAGTTCCGCCTAGAGGAGGCTGTGGAGATAGAAGCAGAGAGTTTTGATTGGCGTCAGACTTGGTCATGGGTGAATGAATCAGAAATTTATGGAAGGGGCAGGGAGAAAGAAGATGTGATCAACATGCTGCTCACCAACTCAGATGATCTCTCTATTCATGCTATATGTGGAATGGGGGGGCTTGGTAAAACAACAATTGCTCAATTAGTCTACAACGACGGAAGAATAGAAGGGCATTTTGATTTGCGGATTTGGGTGTGCGTATCAGTTGATTTCAGCATAAGAAGATTGATAATAGCCATCATCGAGTCCATTCAACGCACCTCTCCAAATATCCTGCAGTTGGATGCTCTTCTACGATGCCTCCAGGAAACGTTAGGTGGCAAGAAGTTCTTCCTCGTACTGGATGATGTGTGGGAAGATGACCACGATGAATGGAGCAGATTGAAAGATGCGTTGAGTTGTGGAGCTAAAGGAAGTGCAGTTATTGTAACTTCTCGTTTGGGAAATGTTGCTGAAAACGTGGCCACAGCTTCTGTTCAGCAGATAGAAACATTGTCAGGTGAGGATTCCTGGCTTTTATTTAAGCACTTTGCATTTGAGATAAGGAGGAGAGAGGAGTACGGTCACTTGGAAGAGATTGGAGCAGCCATAGTTAAGAAGTGTGGCGGAGTTCCCTTGGCGATAAGAGCAGTTGGGAGCCTGATGCGCTCGAACAAAACTGAAAGTGAATGGCTTTCTGTCAGGGATAGTGAGATTTGGGATCTGCAGAATGAAGGGAGCCAGATTTTACCTGCCTTGAGTTTGAGTTATATGAACCTGAAGCCACCTGAGAAGCAATGCTTTGCGTTTTGCTCCATATTCCCCAAAAATTATGTCATCTGGAAGGAGCAGTTGGTAGCTCTGTGGATGGCAAATGGCTTCATTTCTTGCAATGGGCAAATGGATTTGCATGATAAGGGTGAGGTGATCTTCCACGAGCTAGTTGGGAGGTCACTTTTTCAAGAAGTTAAGGATGATGGGGTGGGCTACATAACCTGTAAAATGCATGATCTTATCCATGATCTTGCACAGTCCATTATGAAGAGAGAATGTTGTTTGATTCAGGGCAAAGAAAAGTTGCAGATTCCTAGAACAGTTCGTCTGGTGGGTGCTTACAAAATACCACAGCTTTCTCTTGAAGAAAAGGATTTCAAATATCTGTCTCTGCGCACGATTCTGCTTTCTAGAGTTCGTTATCACAAAGGAACTGTAAGTGATGGTTTTCATCTCTGTTTTGCTCAACAAAAGTATCTAAGAGCTTATTGTATAGATGATCATAACATCACCAATACATTACCAAAGTCAATCTGTAATTTGAAGCATCTAAGGTTTCTAGATGTCTCCGGTTCCAGCATCCAGAAATTGCCTGAATCAACCACCTCCCTCCAAAACCTGCAGACGCTGAATCTAAGACGTTGCTTCGAACTCGTCAAATTACCACAAGGCATGAGGCGCATGAAAAGTCTCGTCTATCTTGACATCACGGATTGTTGTTCACTTCGATTTCTGCCTTGTGGAATGGGGCATTTGATAAGCCTGCGAAAACTTACCCTGTTCATTGTTGGTAAGGAGGATGGTCGTCACATAGGGGAGCTGGAAAGGCTGAATAATCTCGCCGGTGAGTTGAGCATCACAGATCTTGTTAATGTCATGGACTCGACAGATGCCAGAAGTGCCAATTTGAAGTTGAAGACAGCTCTTCTATCACTGACTTTATCTTGGAATGGGAATGGATCTTACCTTCTTGATTCATTAGCAGACCGATCTCTAGAATTACTACCAGGGAGGAGTGTTATACGAGAAAATATTGAGGAGGAGGTCCTTGATGGGCTCCAACCTCATTCAAATCTGAAGAGGATGAGGGTAATTGGATATGGGGGTTCAAGATTTCCAAATTGGATGATGAACTTGAACTCGATGCTACCAAATCTAGTGCAGATTGGGCTGACAGATTGTCCCAACTGTGAGCAACTTCCACCATTTGGGAAACTACAGTTCCTCAACAATCTCGAATTACGTGGAATGGGTGGCGTGAAGTGTATTGACAGACATGTGTACGGAGACGCGCAAAATCCATTCCCATCTCTGGAGAAACTGACTCTTGATTCAATGGAGAGATTCCAGCAATGGGCTCCGCATAGTTTTCCTCGCCTTCGAGAGTTGAAGATAGTTCATTGCCCAATGCTGAACGAAATACCGATTATACCCTCAGTCAAAACATTACTCATCTCAGGCGGCAGTCTTTCGTTGCTAATGTCAGTTAGGAATTTCACCTCCATCACTTCTCTTGTGATTGAAAGGATTCCCGATTTCAGGGAGCTTCCCGATGGATTCGTGCAAAACCATCCGGACTCACGGATCGGTTGGCTGCAACATCTGGAGTCTTTGTCTAATAAGATATTGGATAACCTTTCTGCTCTCAAGAGCTTGAAGATTGGGTGGAGTGATGAACTTGAAAGCTTGCCGGAGGAAGGTCTTCGGAACCTCACTTCCTTGGAGGTTTTAGAGATATTGAGTTGTAGAAGATTGAATTCTCTGCCAGTGAATGGGCTGTGCGGTTTATCTTCTCTTCGCAAGTTATCTGTCAAGTATTGTGATAAATTTGATTCTCTTTCCGATGGAGTGCGACATCTGACGGCACTTGAGGATTTGGAGCTTCATTGTTGCCCGGAGCTGAATTCATTGCCGGAGAGTATCCAATATCTTACTTCTCTCCGATCTCTCAGACTCTGTAAATGCAAGGGATTAACTTCTTTGCCAAATCAGATTGGATATCTCACGTCCCTTTCACGCCTGGAGATTCTGCATTGCCCTAATTTGGCGTCTTTGCCCGATGGGGTACAGAGCCTCGACAACCTCAGCAAGTTGATAATGGCTGAATGTCCAGATTTGAAGAAGAGGTGCAAGAAAGAGAGAGGAGAGGACTGGCCTAAGATAGCTCACATCCCTAACATCATAATCGACTGGAAAGCAATCCAAGGATCCTTTGATGACGAATGAACATTGGAATGATGGGGACCTTGAAGATTGTGATAGATTACAACAATTGGACCTTTTTCTGGCATCGCATGTATTCGTATAAATGTTTCACGGTAATTTTCTTCCCACTCATATTTTCTGTCGGTGAAATAGTATCCATGCCTTCTCTTTTCTTTTCCTTTTCAATTGCAACAGCTCAGACCACTTCAACATTAAGTTAACGTTAACTTGTGATTGAAATTCTGCATAATGCTGTCTTTGCTTGCACTTGCTGTCTTGTTTTATAATTCATAAATATCTTCATTTCAAGGATATCTGTACTGATCATGGTATTTCCTATTTCTGCCACGAACTCATCTCCTCAAAATCTCCAACTGTAGTCCCTTTTGTTGCCCATAACCATCGCAATCTCATCATCCTTTACTACTCCAATAAGGGAGTATGCTTTTTCAGACATTGTGATTGTTTTCATTTTTTTTATATTAAGTTCTGATTAATTTATAATGCTACATTGTATCTTTATATATCAGGCATGGAAGAAATTGTTGATGGGAAGAAACCAGCACAACACTACTATAAACAAATGTTAATTATCTGGCAGAAACTTGAAGCAGTCAATACACTTTATCCATCCTCATCCGGTCCCTCAATGATCCTGTTAGTTATCATTCTAGTTTTTTAATACCTGTCATTGTTTTTGTGCTTTTGCATCAACCTCTGAATATTCCTTTTACTGTTGCATGGGGTCAGAGATAGTCACGGATCAATGGAGAATGCAACACTGTCAAAATCTGTCCAGAATTCATGTGTCTTGTTCTGGAGCTTATTGGCTTTATATTCTGCCTGATAGAAGATGTTTGAGCATGAAATAATAATAATAATAATAAATAAATAAATAAATATGTCGTTGACAAGGCAAAGATTTCATGGCAATACATTCTGAACTTTAGAAGCATGTATACATTCCTTTGAAGTGGTTGGTATGCCAGGATAAGCACTACAATACTGCTTTTGGCAAGAAACTCAATATGAAGGCAATTTATCCCATAGAAGTAGTGAGCTCTCTCATTCTTTTGAAGGCTATTTTTTCCTCCTGTTTTTAAAGTTTTCTACTTGAATGGTTGCTGAGAAAAAAATATGGGTTTGTATTTTAATATCAAGAAGACTTTACTGAAGGCATTTGATCTTGTGGACTTTACTGATGCTGGTGAGAAAAATATGGAATTGCTTGACTTCCTATATTCTGGCTTTGATACAAATGATTGGGGAGATGATGACACTGAAGAAAATGAGACGGTGTAAGCTGCCCTCGGTGAGGGTTTTGGTAGGACTCTTATCCTTAGTGAGAATTATCCAAGCATATTAACTGCATTATGCCCCTCATAGCTAATCCCATTATATTGTATTTCAGAAATGAATCAAAGGACCTGTGTTGTACCTGTTTTTTCTTTCAATCATTAGTGTCCTCTAAAACGATTGTTGCCTGAACTTGGTTTTTGTTAACTTGTTTGCAGTTTGAAACAATGCCTGTCTGTGCTCTTTGAACATTACCCTTCACTCTCAGCAAACCATATGGAAAGCCTTTGAAATTTGATATGTTTTATACATGTTTTAGGATTTTAATTATTATATATATATATATATATATATCTTGTTTTGTGTACGCCTGTTAGATTCATAAAGATTTCGACAACGTAAGTGCAGAAGTATTTGTCGAAGGCCTTCATTCTTCATGTGCTCTATGTGGCCAAGCATCTATGGTAATACTGGAGGTTCTGCAGATGTGGTGTCTAATATTCATAAGCGTGCAGTTCAAGCTTCATGATTTATGTTGCAGATGATTCAGGCCCCCTTGTATGCTAAACTGATGGAAAATGAGGGTGAAAATGGTAGCACACAATCAACTGTATCAGTAGAGAAAGGCCTTGTTAAGGAGTTCAAGCAGATGGCTGAACGTCTCGAGTCAGTAGACGAGCAACCAGAAGAGGAGCTAATGGTGGATCAAGCGAAATTTATTTCTGGTAATTTTCTTCTTTTCCTAGGAAATTCCTGAACGATCAATGGCAGTTTGCTAGATATATTAGTAACAAATTACAAAAAAAAAAAAATGCAAGACAAAGTAATTCAGAGAAGCTGAAACATGAAATTGTATTCACATATTCTGAACTACAAATGGTAGAAAGAAGGATTAGTCGCTTTCAGTGATCTGTCAGTGCTCGTTATGATATTTCTGGTAATTTTCTTCTTTTCCTAGGAAATTCCTGAACGATCAATGGCAGTTTGCTAGATATATTAGTAACAAATTACAAAAAAAAAAAATGCAAGACAAAGTAATTCAGAGAAGCTGAAACATGAAATTGTATTCATATATTCTGAACTACAAATGGTAGAAAGAAGGATTAGTCGCTTTCAGTGATCTGTCAGTGCTCGTTATGATATTTCTGGTATCAATAGCAAATAATGTATTGAGGATTCTAGGAAAAATTGGATTATTTTCTTGATATAGTAAATGAATTGCATTAGACACTGGAAAGTTTCAGGATTATTTTTAGTAGCTAATACATGATGGAGCATAATCACCATTTAATTTTAGAGGTAGTTTTGATTTTCAGTCTTCTTCCTCATCTTTTCCCTAGCTAACTTCTGTCATCTAATGCAGAGCCATGGGAATGAGGTGACATCAGAGGAAGATTTTGATGACTCTTTCCATTATGCTGAATGATCATTTTACAGTTTTTCCTTGCAAATATTGTGCTTTCTCAGCACTATAATCTGTTGTATGCTTCTTTTTGGAAATCCTGAAATCCTGGGGTTTGGTATAGATATTGTCTAGTTCGTCAGTTTTTTGTTGTTGCATTTTACTTCAAGGGGGTTGGACATACCGCCAGTAAAACCAGCTCTAAATTACTTGTATGAATCCTAATTCATCTATGAGATTGACCTAAATTCTCATGAGTTTTCCTGGGCTGTACTTTTGCCTAATCTTCTCATCTCTGAATTCAATTTCGATTTAAATATAAGCTCGTTATATTTATCAGTACAAAGGGTCAGGTTAGTGCAAGGGATCGTGGATGAACTTCTCATTTCTGAGGTAAATTTAATCATAAGCATATTCTATTTCTCTGTGCGTAGGGTCTGGTTAGTGCTGGGATCGTGGACTAAACTTTTGAGTGTTGCATTATCATCCCTTTGGATCTATCTTTTGATGGTCCAGGCAGAGAAATCTTAACCCACAGCCGTAAGGGCAAGTCAGATGTAGATAGATTTAGCCGCAAAGTTTCTATAAAGCAGTGTAAACAAGCCTCCCTCACAGTATATTGGAAACCAAAATGCCAACTGGGACCATCCATCCATGGGATAAAACAAAGAAGAAGATCCAAATTTTCAAGCATGCGAAGGTGTAAAAGAAGGAAGGAGTCATCAAAAACTGCATCGCGATTTCGATCCTATCTTCTGCAATCAATGAATTTGAAAGTGAAGGGCATGTTGCCTCTTGGTTCCAAAACTCTCTCTCTCTCTCCGGCGACCCGCCGGAAGGATGATAAGCACAAACTTGGCTTTCACAGGCTTCATTATTTGTGTAGAAAAGCAACCCGGCCCCACAATCTTCCCCTCCTGTCTTCTCATCGTTTCTGTCAATTCATCAAATTAATGCATTATCTTGACCTTTAGAGCTGCCATGTTTGTGTGGTCTCCGATTTGCTGCAACTTGTGGGGCTTGTACTCTCTGCAAAGCATGCTCAGTGGTCACCTGTCCAGTCTTTAAATATGAACAGTGACCACTCTCGTCATATATAAAAATAATAATTAATCTTCGTGTTTTGTTTTATTTTACTTAAGATTATTATGATTTTATGATATAGATTATGCATTTAAAAAGTTAATTCAAGCAGATCTAATATATATATATATATATATATATATATGAACAATGTAATCTCACAATGATACGTTAAAAAAACTTTGAAATATATTGTTACAATTATAAAATAAAACGCAAACTAGAAACAACATGATTTTTTTTTTTTTTTATTGTAAGTTGTGATTAGAGATGCTATCCATCATCGTATCATGGTAACCAGCTGGGAATCAAAGCTTTGAAGGTTAAGGTTGCCAATGGTTTTTGTCATGTAATCACCTTGCTTGGTGGGCATGCATGTGCACACGAGCTAAGGTTAGGGTTGTTTGCGGAATAAAACGTTTTTGAATATATTTTTTTAAATAAATAATTTGTTTTTAATGTTTTTAGTTTATTTTAATATGCTGAAATTAAAAATAACTTTTAAAAAATAAAAAAATATATAAATGAAATCAGATCTTCGCGTGATAGATGACAAAAAAGAATATTAAGAGACGTGGTATGATGATAAAAAATTTGAGATTTGTATATTATATTTTAAGTTCGAGTCAGAACATACACACTTAATAAAAACCTGAAATAACTAGAATTTTAATAATTTTTGCAGGCGTGCAAAGCAGCTAGCGGGTGGGGTTTCTCGTATTAAAAAAAAGAAGGTAATAGATGACATTTAGTGTAATTCACTGACCCAGCAATCTCTATTCTTTTGGGACAGTTGAAAATCTTGGTGTTCTTTTTTCAACATGAAATTACTTTGGATGTCAGAAACCACATGAAAGAAGATGAAGAGCATCATGCTTTAAAGATCCCAGTGTTTGTTTCCATACCACAAACCAGTTTATGATTCAGAAACATGTTCACATGTTGCCACATGCCAAATGGTCGGATCATCAGCGGTTCCCACTCTCCTAATTAGCACCAGTGTATGCTCACCTGATACGTTCTTATGATTCACCACTGAAAATAGTTCATGAAATTGTGTGTAGAACTTATATTTAATCCTGCATGATAGGCTTATAAAATTCATTTATTAAAGAGAATATCAATTATTGGATTCATGATTTTCAAAATGTCTTGTGAAGACTTAGCTTAGAGTTTGTTCATCAAATGCTAATCCATATACAAGACATATATATTTTAATATTATATATATATATTAATAAAAATAAAATATTATTTTAATATATTTTTAAATAAAAATATAAAGTAGGCACAAAATTCAAACAAACTCATTAGTCATTACCGACATGTGACCGACC